>OY979725.1:2442708-3664062 GCA_963855995.1 Muricea muricata
CAAATTGAACCTCTCTATTAATAATACAGACAGAGTTCGAACATTAACGGAGGGACTTCACAACAACTGCAAGACAAGACCAACGCATTTGATCCCAACCTTCCTAACACCTTCGAAAATTTCTTTTAAAATTCAAATTAGACATTGACTACTTATATAATCAAGGTAATCTGAAGTGAAAGCATTTTATGTATATTGGTAAATGTAACGAAGTACTCTGAGTACAATTGTAAACATTCAGCCAGGTACAGACCAGCAAGTTTTCCTTGAGAAGTTTTATTTACTCGTCTGTACGCGAAAAAATTGACAATTTCCTTGACAAGGAGCCTGGCTTAAAAGCTAGCCCTACCAGCTTTTCGACAAGGAAACTTGCTCGTGTGGACGTGCAACAAGGAGCACTTGAAAAGGGAATTTTTGTTAACGTACTTAATTCATGCGGCCTTGTAAAAGTTGTCAAGAAAAAATATTGTCAAATTACGCATACACAGGAACAAATAAAGCCTGTCAAGGAAAACTTGTCAAGGAAACCCATTCGTCGTACAGTCGCGTAAGTGAACTCATCAAGAAATTTGTCAAGGAAAACTTGCTCTACTGTACGGAGCTTTAGCTTTTGACAATTTATGTAACATGGTTCCCGAAAGGCATAAGCTTACTTCTGTCCTTCATTTGGATTCTGAATTATAGATTTTTCACCATCAATCACATTTCGTTTTAACTGATGCGACAGCATTCCTAAAGAGCACATTAAAAAAATTATAAACTGCAGTAAAACATGTAACTATCTAAATTTAAATCTGGAAATGCAAGTACATTGGAACCATGTAGCTATACCACTATCAACTTTTAAAACTCATTTTAGGTACAAGCAAGCTAAAAAAGAACACTGGACATTAGTGTTATTTTTTGTTTCAATATACTGCTCTTGCATGATGGTTAAAATTTTTGTACTAAAACATTTAGTGGTCATTTCAGCCTTGTTTACCCCCCCCCCCCTGGAAAAGTTTTAAAACTTGATGGTTGTACAGGAATTGCTGTCCTTGTTTAAATATGTAAATACAAAGTCCTACGATATATTCAAAGTAAAGTTACTGGGTTCAAAAGTAAAGCATATCACGGCCATATCAAGGCTCTCACATCAGTAACATTTCGCACTTTAGCTCATGTTTCCAGTCCATTCATTTGATTGCCTAAAATGTTATTGGCGTAACAGCTGCTGTTAGGATTTTTTCTTCTTCTCAAACATCGGTAATTGATATCCAATTATACATGTAAACATTTTTAGAATGCTAAGCAGATCTGAAACCTTGCAACTTGAGACACAAAAGTAGAATGGGACCCACCTTCCATAGGTTTACAGTTGAAATCCTCAGTTACTTTTTGTATATAGTCAGTTATTGTGTAGTTCTAGTTAAAGAAAAAAAGTTTGACAAATGATAAATGGAATAACTTTATTTCAACCCCCATAACTTCAACGTCCAACAAGTACTTAATGGATAAACTTTCCACTACTGGCACCATTTGCTATCTGGTAAAGTACTTTCCTATATCTTATAAGTCATAACTAGAGCAATAATTAGGGGGAGGTGTTTTACGCATGTATTCATGTCCTGCCAGACCAATTTCTTCTGAAAAAATCAAACGGATTTCAAAAGAAATCCCAGGCACAATATGAATACATGAATGAACATCCCCTTTCCGATTATCACTCTTGTTCTTCCTCTGTACTTGATATACCTCCTCAGCTGGCTTGACTGTCCTGTGAACAAGTTCTGATGCAAGATACGCAGCTAATAAAACATCTGCTTGTCGTCCAGTAATTTTGTTCTCCTGAAGAGCAATAAGTAACACCAAATTTACAGAACTATACCTCTAAAAATCTCACAACTTGTAGCAAGTCTTTCAACAAATTGTGTCCACCCTGCTTATCCAAAGTTGCCCCAAAATGTTGAGAACTTAGTAGAAGCTTATTTGAAAGGAATATCAGACCTTTTTCTTCGATTGTGTCAACAAATTTGATACAGACCTGCTGTGACAAGATTGCTACAAAGTTGACAACACAAGACTGTAACAATATTGTTATATCACGACTGCATCAGTCTTGTTGGAATAACCTTGTAACAAGTCTGGTAGTGTTAGCAAGCTCGTTACAAGCTGTTAACAACTCGTTCCAGTCTTGAAACAAGCAGTCCTAATACTTGTCAAGTGCTTCTGGTAGTACAGAACTATATCTAGTTGTCGTGAAAACACTTGATATGTGAATACCTTGCTTGCCCCAACAACAATAGTATGACCAATGACTGCTACATAACCATCAATATGAATACCTAGATCTCTACAAAAACAATTACATGTTTAGCTTGAATTCAATGGCAGAATAACAGTCCTCTAAAAAGGGGCTAACTCCCCTTCCTCAAACACATTACATGAATATTGTGTTACAATGTTAGATTAGTACTGATTACATTATTATAGGGCAGATAAAATCAGTATTTGACTTTGTTAGACATTATCCACACTTTTGTAGAAATCATAAAAAATTAAATACAGCTAATTTTTGCAAAAAAAAAAAACTCCAGATAAAGACAGGGATTTTATTTTGCAATTTCCCCAGAGGAGCCTACCTCAGACACTCCTCTACAAAGCTCGCAACTTCAATGCTTGTATGCTCAGATCCCTCCCAATCTTTTAGTTCATTATTATGCCTCTACATGAGTCACATGCTTTATTACGTGCTTAGTAAGCAGCCTGCCATTTTCACTTGTTTCATTATTTACTCACACACCAGATTAAATTCAAAATCACGTAGCTGAAATGATGTGTAGAAGAGCGTGAACAAAGTTCTACATGAAACTTACATCTTTACCATGTCACCGTTCTTAATCTCAATGTCGGCATCGCTTTTCAACGGTGTGAAGTGACAAACACAATTATTCACAGAGACACATGTTGGAAATGCAATTCCTGAAAATCACAGATAAATTATCAGTTTATTTGTATGACTGGTAGGTTCTACTTGCAATACTTGAAACATTAATTACCTCACCTTTTTTCATATCTTTCTTATTTTTGTACACTTTGCTCGTTTCTTCAACAATCAAAGAATCCCCCATTTCGCACAATGTCCGAGCAGTCACATTTTCTACTGCAGACTGTACCAGTTGGGCAAGTACACCTACATGTTGCAAAAGTGGTCTGATGTATGAACAAGTAGCAATTTTTTAAGCCATGCTTTCAAACAAGCCACATACATGCTATAGGCAAACTGGGAAATATTGTTGTGAAACAATTAAAGTGAAATTTTAAAAGACATCCACATTTAATCAATCAGGTATTCCAGAACAAGGATTGTATAGAAACTAGTTGTATCATTAAAATCAGGCTTTTGAAATTTTAGTCTTGAAAAGTGAAAAAGTTTGTTGCAAAAAGCAAGCTGATGACACAAAAGATATAGACAGAATTCGATAAAACATAAAAATGAAACGACAGAAAAATTGTAGAACAGAATTTGATGTTTTAAGCCAAGGTTATTCGTCTGGAAGTTGAAAGGTCCCTCACTAAATAAAATTTGATATTTTTTATGCAACAGGACATAAACTCTGTTTAATACAATATTATAATAAGTTTTGTTACTGTTTACATTAATAATGATACACACAACGACTATAACACATAAATTACTAAAACAAATTACAAATATAAGACAAAGGGAGGATAGCAACAGGAGGAAACTAACTTCCTACAAAACTGACTTGCTTATTTTTCCGGTGAAGGTGATGCCTAAGCAATGCATATCTCTATGGCTAACATTTTCATTAAGGTTTTCTCTTCAAAGTTTATTTTTCAAGAATTTTTTTGATCTGTTATGCATTTCTTGTTCTCAAAATCTATCCACAAAAAACTAAATTTACAATGCAGAATCAACAATCAGGCAGCTTTACTTGGTGTTATCTAGTGCCTTCCTGTGCAAAGTTCATTTTCATAGATGCACAGAAACATTGATATAATAACTAGGAAACTATGTTTGCCCAAGACTGCTAATGTTTCTATGCACCTGACTGGAAATTATGCAACCCGTCTGCCCAAGATTTCAAAAATTTACTATAAAATATTTATGGGAACATCAAAACTGCGCAACTGAGATCTTGGTTGCACAATACAAACTTTCCAGACTGGGCTATGAACAAGGACGGTATTCCTGTGCACATTTTTAAGCTAACATCTGTGATGTGTGCAAGTTTGAAGATCTAGACCAATGTGTACTCTCTCATCTCATATCTAACAATTTGTTTTGCAATTTTTCCAATGAAAGCATAAAACTTAATTGACCATAAGGAGAAATATGACAGCATATACATTTTACCAGAATGATTTGCAGGCATCAAGCATAAAAAGGTTGAAAAAAATGTCAAGAAAAACACCCAGAACATACAACTTCACAAACCAGAAAAAATAACCTCTGTCCTTCCTATGCGTGTCCTTCAACAGACGTCAATTTGCTTTTTGAAACGGTTTGCGATCGCAATGCATTTTGGTAAAACATACATCAGCCATCTTTTTCATTAGGGTCAATTGGATTCACATGCACGATTAACGTTTAATCACAAACTAAAGCATCATACTACTAGTGATAATAAACCGTCTCAATATACCCTAAACTATGTACATAACACACTTCATATTATTGGACAAAAAAGAAAGAGTCTGTGCCCCACAAACAATGTCAGCAGTCTGGGGTTTGCTCAGGTCTTGAATCTTTCACATCAAAGGTTAAACCACAACAAAAGTGTATAACTAATAACACAAATAAAAGTCAAGAGAAAGACAATCTGATTTCCAGAAAGCTAAAAACGGTTTTTTCTAGGCTGTAAGAGTGTCTCTTGCAGTCTAGTGAGTTTCTAATTAAGGTGGCCACCTGCAAGTCTACTAGCAGAGTACATTAAGACAAAATACCTACTCTATATTTAAGTATATTTGATGAACAAACAACCTACCGCAACACAAACTTAACAAACGCGTGTAAACGCCTGCCCTCCCCTCATTTCTGGCTCAAAATAAACAAAGGCAATGCAAAACTTACGGTTGGCCATATCGCCCGCCATTTTATATTTAGTGACCACAACATCTTCGGATATTGTGGGTTCCTCGCTCTCGGAATCACTACTCCTGTCGGCCATTTCTCGCTTCTTGTGTTAGTTTGTGTTCGGTTTCTCTTTGCAGTGAAAATCTCGTTGGTTTCGTTAAAAATAAAGTGATATTTTATTAAAACTTGACGTGTTACTTCACACGTGTCCGGACGAAAAGCCAAGAAACGATGTCACCTATGTTATCCATAATTGTACATCAATGAACAACGATATACAACACAACTCTCCCATTGAGCAGAATATGTTAATTATAGTTGGCCTAGTTCTATGTAATATTGTAATGTTCGATGTTTTGATTTTGGAGATGTCGTTACCAGTAAGGGCAAAGAAATACGAGCAACACTTGCAGCCAGCTTGTGGATAACAAGTCTGATGAAAAAAATTGCAGCAAATCTGTAGCCCAGACATCACTGGCTTGATCATCGCAAGCCAACCGCAGCAAAATTTTCAAACTCTGCAAGGCTCTATTTTCCTTTCTTTACAGTTTTGCGTTTTTTTCGTTGTCACAAGTTGGTGCAGCGATCTTAGGTGATACCGCTGATAGGGAAGTGCGATCTAAGACCATATCTGAGACCAACAGCGTTAAATTCATTTCCTAACACAATACCTCAAGAACCACACATTTTGCAATTTTATCAACCATTCAAACATGGCATTTCATCACCAAACGATCCAGATCTCCAGGCTTTTTTTACGTTTCCGGTGAGTTAACGAGATCACTGCCCACATGCTCGTCGGCGATCGGAAAACCAGGGGCCAGCTGCCCCCCTGCCCTTTGCTACCATTAGCAGGTAGCGGGGGCAGCATTGCCCTTTCTCGTGAGGTTGAATTATATATTTATTACTAGTAATAATTTGTGCGATGTAAAGACTGAAAGTATTTAGTATTTTCAAATAATTTCATATTTTCAAATATTTTAGACCCCAAATCTCTTTCAAAAATGGCGCTCGGAAAACCTTCAGGAAAATGCCTGATTGCTCTTTTTCGATTTTGACTCTGCATTACTGTAACATGAAACACGTTCAATTTAATTCATCACGTCAAAAGAAACTAATCGAAAAGGTCGATCGTGCTACATTGGGGTCGCCATGCTGGGGCTACTTGAACAACTTCTGTGACTGGTTGAATAAAACAATCGAAAGCAATGAAACTATAGAAATTATAGCGAAACATTTCTAGCGAACAAATCACAAATGTGTTTATATTAGGGCCCCGAGCGGAAATCATTCCTTAAAATCGGTCCTTGTACTATGAATGTAATGACGCAAATCTCATTTGTCATTCAAGAATATAGTTATCAATATTGATAAAGCTTACTATAATCCCTAAGATACTGGAGCCAGATTGAACTTGCAAAGAACGTCTAATTAACTTTACTTTACTAACTTCACCGAGTTCACTTTAACAAAATATATCATAGTTTAGTCCTGTCAATACACGTACAACGAACTGTGCTCTTCTCACGTTTTCCCAAAGACGCGACGCAGAAGATATCTCAAAAGCGGTCCGATAAGGTAGATAATTAAATATAATTTAGCTATGGCTTGTGCCCCTGCTTTATATACGCCGGATTCTAGTGACGTCAAATGCAATTTAAGCAAGAGACCAGCTGAGATGACTTCCCTCCATGCATTGCGGTCAGAATAATAGAGATTGTCAGAATCATAGAGATTGTCAGAACCATAGAGATTGTCAGAATCATAGAGATTGTCTGAATCATAGATGGTCAGAATCATAGAGATTGTCAGAATCATAGAGATTGTCAGAATCATAGAGATTGTCAGAATCATAGAGATTGTCAGATGGTCAAAATTGCATTCGACGCGACCAAAATTTGACGTAATAAACACGGCCTTATGAGTATAGTAAATCAAGTGCGTTTGACGGATGAAACCAAATCAAACTTTGGTGATATATGCATATACATAATATATACATATACAGGTATATATTATATATATATATATATAATATATATATATTTATGTTGCGTATCGCTGGGTCCATTCTTTCGCTATTCTGTCATGTTCAGCTCTATTTGTTTGATATTGCGTTGCAATGCTGCCTACCAAAGGATCATCTGAAAAAGAAGTTACGTGAATGATTAAAAAAGAAGAATATCACCGAGTACAATATCATTGATAACACTGACGATTACCCATTTCACTATACTACCCCCGCGTAGAACAAAATTTCTTTCAGTACAGTAATTAACTCAGTTGATATCGTGAGGATGCGCTCGCATGCTTTGCGACAGCTTCTTGTGTCTGTTTCTGTGAACAAACTTGTTGCAAGTTGATTGACAAAACTTGTTATCAACAGATAACACAGAAATTATTATTAATGCTTTACTGCAACGAGATCTAACAGACTTGTTGCAACCTGATGACTTTGACGAGTTTGTTGCAACTTGCTGACAACTTTGAAAATAAATCGATAGATCCTATAATGAAATAGATTCATTCATATACTACAAATCCTACACTGATTATATACTACTACACCATCCGAGCATACCTGGATTGCAATCGGTCAACAAGGAACATATTGAAAGTAGAACTTTAGAAATTGTTAACGCTGGACTCCAGCTGTCTTTGAATATGTCCAAACATATTTGACCCTTCATTAAAAAAGAGCAGGAAAGACCTTAGTGCCTTATGAGCCGACATTTCCTGCTCCAACACCACCCAACAATATTGTGATTGAAATCTCGTTGCTCGGGGGTTGGTTGTGTCAAAGGCGTTTAGCACAGAATAAAGATATATACAAGTCTCACAAAAGTAACCGGGGCTATACTTACACCCTTTATGCAGAGCTGGACGTGCCTGAGCTCAACTCCTAATTAAATATTGTTCCTATTAGCCTACGAAAAGACTCTTATATCAGAACCTTACATCATCACCGTTCAAGCTTTGGTAGGATCTCTACTTAAAGTGCCCATGAGACGAAAATTTTTATTGCATAAAGAGAAAGAGTATTTAAAACTGTAAAACAAGTTCTTTTGTATTTTTGCGCTGCAACGTTTTGTTGATGTGATATTTCAGTTTGAATATTTTGTTCCGTCGGCTAATTACGTCACACTTTGCATAATGAGGCATCAGAAAGTAGATTATAAAGTTGTTTTCCTATAAAGAGACGACGTGCAACATTATGCTTATGTTTGTCCTTAATATACATATCCTTTCAATATTACGAGAATTTTGCTCATTGAAAACATAGATAACTGGTATTCAACAGCAACTCATTATGCAATGTGTGACGTAAATTAGCCGAAAAAAAACAAAAAATTCAAACTGAAATATCTCATCAACAAAACGTTGCAGAGCAAAAGTTTAAAAGAACTTTATTACAGTTTTAAATACTCTTTCCCATCATGTAATAAAAATTTTGGTGTCATGGGCACTTTAAGGTCTTAGAATAATTGAGGAGAAAGGGCTCCCTTTCAAATTGACATCAGTAAACGGTAAGCCTCTCCCGTCTTCTGGGATAAGATCGTTGGGTACTCGCAGGTACCTCAGATCCGCTATCTATCGGGCTGTAACCTATTGTAGTTGAGAGAATCCTATGGAGTCAGTAAATTTCCAAAGTTTAGGATAGCAAAATCCGATACAAGTATTTCGTTATTGAAAAAACCCCATACTGATGGGTTTATTATAGCTGTTGAAATCAATAGAAAGAACTTAAAAAGGAAGATTTTGTTGCAATGAAGCAATGGAGGATTGATTATCAATTCCCCTCTTCACATCATGTCCGGTTACTTCCAGTAGAGAAGCCAGCCCGACAATTTGGTCATGCTAAGCAAATTTAACTCATTATCATTATTCATTTCTTTAGAAATTCATTCCTTATACGGTCAAAAACACAGAAAAATTTGCATTTACATGACCAAATGACGGGCTGGCTTCGCTACTGGTTACTCCAACAGCTAATAAGATCCATCAAGTTAAATCTTATTGAAACACCACTGTGTACTATCTAAATTGGTAGAAAAGAATTATTTGGCCAAGCATTCAAATCAATATAAACTTTGCTCAACACTGTCCCTAAAGGTGGAAGCATGTAAGGTATTCAAAAACCCTAGTTTTCTGTTTTCATATACTTGTGCATTAAATACTTAAATCCGGAAACTTAAATCTATAAATACGGGAAATTTGACGAGTGAATTAAAAATTGACGTTTTGATCGCATTAGACGTTTTAATACCCAATTTGCGCTGCGATAAACGAGATTTTATGTAATAATTGGCCATTTATTGAGAAAGTACGCCTGTACTTTGCACATCAATCGTGTCTTCAACGTGCTGTGGCACTCTTGTGTTAACTTTATTAGCTCTGTTCCGGTGGTTCTTCTCCAATACAATAGGTGCGAGGGGCCCCTCACATTTAGTGCACCCATTCGAACCACTTCGAGTCCTTTCGCTATGTGGACTACTGAGCCAATAGACTTGCTCGAAGTCCCTAATTTCTGGGGGTTTATTAAAGTTGGACACTACACATTTAATACCCTGCACAACTTGAATCAGTGTCGACTCAGTGTGACACAAGGGACGTCTTTACTAAACTCCCAGAAATAGGGACTTGGGGCAAGTCCTCTAATCCAACGGCTCTCGTAACTTCTAGACTTGAAATAGTGAATTCCAAATAGGAAACTTACTTGACTATTGATGTTACAATGATATATTCTTGTACGGAATGTCACCTAAAACAAGAAATGTTTATGTCAGAAATGTTTGGAGTGGAGGATGTTACAGTACCGTACATGCATTGCTCCTTCGGTCCCTTTTGAAGAAAAATTTCAGGCTGACACAAACGAACAAAATTTGTACTTTATCTCACGAGAAGTGTACTTGAAATTCGACATATCCAACTGACGTTAGGAACAGCAATGCCACGCGACTATTGCCTTTTCAGAATTTTCCAGAGCAAGGGTTAAAATAAAACGCGGATACAGACAGACTAACGGAGGAACTATACGATTCACACAAGACTGATCCGTCCGTCCGTCCGTCCGCTATTCATCCGTCCCCCGTAACCTTTGCCATACAGCTTTTTCGAGCCGATGATTGACATTGACCTTAAATGAAATCTCACTCATCGCTGCTCTTGTCGCGTTTGCCAAGTTGAATTTGCTCATGTATAAGAAACAATCCATAAACACATCCGCTTTTTATATGACGGTTCATGCCAACAGGAGTGGATTTTAGTTCCGAAGTGATGTTGTACTGTTTTATGGGTAATGATATTATTAAAAGTGTTTAGACAAATTAACGCAGTTGTTTTCTCCTGCTGAGATCTTCGCCGCATGCGGAGAGAAGTACAACTCACACTGCGCAACGAGAATTAATATGTCATCTCGCCTTTACAACACTATTGTAGATAAAAACTTTAATCAAAACCAAAAATGTATTCAGTCGCTCAAAACTTTGAAACGGATTGTCATCCGGTTAGCACACGAGCAAATCGCCGAGCGCTACTATTGTTTGCGGCGCAGATTACGGTGAATTGAAAGAAGACTCATTTTAAGTATTGATAAAAAAAGCTTCTCGAAGCTTCGAACACGAAGGCTGTTTTGCGAGGAAAACCTCGTATCCGGTGTTGTACCGGCTCATGCTTGATGTCACAGACGAGTCTTAAGAGTAATATAATAGGACAAACTTAAGCATTGTTGGTCTACTGTCGGTAGTGTGGTCAAAAGCACACAAAAACATAGGATCTTTTCGCTACTTGAAACGATATAAACATAAAATCGGCCTTTCGTCGGAAAGTCTCCACTACAAACTTCCCGACGATAGTCTTTTGCTCAAAACGTCGTATTCTGTTGATATCGTTTCAGGTATAGTGAAAGATCCCATTATATTCCTTACATCACTCAATCTACTCGTAGCTATATGGACAACTGTAACTCAAACAAGTTACAGAATCGTTCTTGACCATAGCTACGACTATCCTATTTCAATAAACTGATACAAAGCTTACAGTAATATAGCTTAAAGTTTAAAGACGGTGATAACCGCAGCAAAGCAATATATTTTACAAGTGCATGTGTTACTTTGAACTAATGACTAACGTTGCCACTGTTGTAATCAATTAGACGTATGTAGATCATATACGATATTCTTGTGGACGCTGTACCTAGTCTTAGAGGATGCTACAGTGCAGGCTAGATCTATCGATAAGTAGAGTTATCATACTCACACGGAGAGTAAGCTGGGTAAAAGGGTATATCTAATATTCGCATCATATGTAGACTCTGAAGTGACGTATTATCTCAAGTGGGAAAGTCCTAATCTTGCGAACGAATGTCGAATGCCAAGTTTTATACAGGTATAATACGATGCAGCTCAACTTCATACACACAACAAGTAGTGCATGACTGCTCAGCGATAGTATAAGAGTATCTCAAACCACAGAGACGGTATTACCTATAACACAAAAGGTATAGCTATAGAGTACAGGTAGTGAAAGAACCTATACCTTTCGTGTACTATATTAGCTGCACTACCTACACTGGCAACGGTAGTGAAGTTAGTATTCAGGTAGTGAAAGAACCTATACCTTTCGTGCACTATATTAGCTGCACTACCCACACTGGCAAGGTTAGTGAAGTTATTACTAGCATTCAGATAGTGAAAGAACCTATATCTTTCGTGTACTATATTAGCTGCACTACCTACACTGGCAACGTTGGTGAAGTTAGTATTCAGGTATAGCGAAAGAACATAAAGTCTATACCTTTCGTGTACTATATTAGCCGCACAACCTACACTGGCAACGTTACTCGTTAGTGAAATTAGTATTCGGGTAGTGAAAGAACCTATACATTTCGTGTACTATCAACTGCACTACCTACACTGGCAACGTTAGTGAAGCTAGTATTTAGGTATAGCGAAAAAACCTGTACCTTTCGTGTACTATATTAGCCGCACAACCTACACTGGCAACGTTAGTGAAGTTAGTATTCAGGTAGTGTAAGAACCTATACCTTTCTTGTACCATTAACTGCACTGCCTACACAGGCAACGTCAGATCGAGATGATATCTCTCAATTCAAAAAGCAAATTTTTGTACTTTTAATTTCGATTTCGTTCAAAACATCTTCCCTGCGTTGCCTTAATTCATTGAAGGCGATAATTTTGGGAAAGTTCGTCGTGGCAAAACGAAGTTTGTATATTCTGCTTTTAAATGTACGACTTACGTTCCTGCGTGAAAGTCCAAGAAAACTTTACTCCGCGAGGTCGATGTTTACTCGTCCTTGCAATCATAGACATTGTCGGAGCTGGCAATGAACACTACACCGTTTTTACGACGAAGACAGCAATATCCTCAGCGCATGTAATGTAGCAAAATACATATATACGCGTCTTCTTCAATGCCCTCAGTACTCACACTCGCTATTTATCTTAAGAAGCTGAAGTTAGATTTTACTGCAGCTAGAACGAGTACCGATCATCTGGATTATCAAGACATATTGTGCCGAAAAAAACTAGGACATTACCGAGCTGGCGAAAGCTGATTTTCAACAGCAAGGTCTTGTGTTCGTACTCGTTCTCCTAGTCAAATGTACAAAGCTCCCCATTGTCAAGTACTTCGATGACACTTGAGAGCCATCAGGCACGCATGGCGATGCATGAACTATATAAACGGTTCTGTATATCAATCAAATCCTCCTACCTTTGGCGGTTTGTATGGATAATCCTGAGGAAAATGTATGTCAAGGAAGAAGACACCTCGTTCGTAGACGGAGCCAGGCGGACCCATGATGGTTGAAACCCATTCATAAATGTTGTCGCCTTTCGGAGCAGCGCTGTTAGAAATGAAATAGAAATACACATGTCACGTTTTCACGGACGAAATTGATAAGCGTTTACGCAAGTTGTTGTTGTTGCGAATTCTAATTCTACATTGTCTATTCTTACTACTTACAGCTGCTCAAAGCTGGACGAAAGTTGATGAAAGTTATTGCATCGACTCTCACAATCTCGCACGCAACTCTAAGTCTATTTTGTACGCGTTTCACCGGCGTTTGATCAGAGTGTCAAGAAAACTCTCGTTAAGATACGAAACTAAAAAAATTCAAGCAGCTATAATTAAGGCATACAATAAATCGATATAGTTTAAATAAACGACACCGAGAAATATGAACAGTTTGAAATTGACTTCTATATTGTAGAGGAGGTGTCTTCCAAGATCATTACCTAAAGGTAATTACAGAAGAACTTATAAACTGAAACAGGAATCAATATGCTACAAAGTCATGATTTTTAAGCCATTACTTTGAGAACTTTGCCAGCAGCTTAAGTTTTAAGCTTTAAGAGCGAGATTCTAGCACAAAGTCAAAAAAGGACGCGAATATTTAAAGACTATAGCCACTCGCTAGAACTGATAGAAAAAATATGGACTTGTTTGAACTACATAGCATGCAGGATCCAATGTCAAATATAATAGCTGAACTATGCATGACATACTCATTATTCAGATATTTTTAAACCATGAAGATAGATCGGTGTTTGTTTTTATTTTCGATATTATCTTTAGTACTTTGCCTCAATCACGCACGCAGCTTATATTACAAGGATGATTTGAATGCATAAAAACTGTTTAATACTTCTCAAATGACTTGTTCTAGCACAATTAACTCATCAATGCCTTCTCGGTTGCGTGTTATACCCTAAATTAACTCGCAAATTGCATACAGTCTCGCAAGTAAACGCTGAATAGTTACACATAGCCCCAAAGGAAACCGCTCCAGAAAGACTATAATATCAATCAATATACGACCCCGAGAACTCAACTAACTGCAGACGTGCAGTTGACTCTCGAGACTAGTATAGTAACGCCTATAAAAATTTAGACCTAGACTCCGAACATATACAGTATCTGCATGTGATGTTACACGAAACTCGCCGTGCGCCGCGCCGCTAAATGTCAACATGCATTCTAGCGCGAACGTAGTTTATCCTAACACGTAATTACTATATTTCTCACGTCTTGTCAAAATCGGTATTCATTTCATCGAATCCGACACTGTTCATTAAAAGCTGCCCTTGTCCAAACACGATGAAGGTCGCAGCGGCTTTACCGTATACCACGAGAATACTGTGTAATGATATTGTTCAAAACACCGCGATAATGCCACACGAGATTGTGCCTTGAGGATAATTTTGCGTTCAATTCAATTATCCTAACTTGTTCCTCGATTTTGTGCACTCCAGCCCACCGGTTTCACACGTATCACAGTTTTGCCGAAAAGTAAAACAGTCCTCATATCGGCACACAAAGGACACGCAGTTGATCAGATAAACACGTGCCCCTAACCAGAAGACTTTTAAGCTTCCAAATTAAGCAATAACTCATCGCAAAATTCTAGCCTCCTCTATAAGCTGATCTGGACGATTACAGTTTATCATTGTCGCATTCATGTAAATGTTGCGTTTGTTTGAGAAATTATCAACTCTAGGTATGCGGACGTCTACTCTGTCAGCTCTCATTGTTCCGGGTATTAAAATGTGAAATGACTTGAAGTGCCTAACTTGCTTTCTATATAAACTGTATGCATAGGTCGAGAGAAACGATTCGTACCTGCAATTCGGAGGTGGATCCAGTGTGATGTCAGCTAGCTCCCTTTGAATTCTACAGAGAAAGAGATGCACGTGAATTGTTAAAAAATACAATGAATACATGACCGCTAATAAACGCCAAGTAAACTGTTTAAATTCAATAAACGTGTCATATGCCCTGTCTTGTTCCGAGACAATGGCGACGTTAAGAACTCTTAATTTCACTCTCGCTTTTCTCGCGTTTCCCTGGACCTACGCTCGCCAAAATACATTCAAATGAAAGAGAACAGTACGCTCTAAACATCTGTCGTATTTACAAAAGCTTTCCATCCGCCACATAGCCGTGCGATGAGCTTAAAGTTAAGATGCAAATGAAGTAATGCGAGGGCGTCATTCGTTCTGACTGGGAGGGCTTGCGTTATAAAGTGTTGAGAATAAGCTCTGCTAGTGTACTTCATAAACACAGATGCTTAACAAAATCGAGTCCAAATCATTGTTAATGAAACAAAGCTTCAATGAAGCTACGTTTCAAACGTTTCCTCTCCTTCATTTACCTCTTGGCAGCAGTTGAATGTGTCTTGGGTGCTCGTGAAGTGCTTGATTTCGATTCCTTCTTAGTTGCAGCTGCCCTTGAGTTTGTACTGCTGGCTGCTTGTTCTTCATTCGCCTCCTGGTTCCCTCTCGAAGGTCCTTGGCCATTCAACATTTTCTTGCTCGGTTATAGGAATACTATTAAAAAGATCCGAGGATAATTACCAAGAGGTCAAGCAGTCCTTTTGCCTAGGTTGAGCCAACCCGTGTAATTCTCGCAAGAAAACCAACACACTTTCTTAGATTCTTAGATATCGTATTGTACAACCTTGCCCCAACGTTTATCGCGTGTGGCCTTCTTCTATAAGAATATGGCTTTGGGAACTACGCGCTCTTTCCTCCGGGTAACAGTTGTATAAGCATAGAATCAAGAAGATAGGTACGGCCTGCGATGATTTACTTTATTAAATGCAGGCTGAACTGTACAAACATCAAGTTATCGGCTTCCTTGGTCCGAGGGCGAAAATATCGACTCTCGGAATAGCTGCCAGCTGTTGAAACTTCCAAATCGAGCTGTATTAAAGAGGTACAACCTCGCTACTCTGTCCCTGTGCGAAGCTATTACGAGATACGTCGAATGGCCGGGCGCCCAATCTCCCCCCAGTAAATTTCTGTCAATTCACTATGTCATCAAGCGGCGGACCAATTAACAAAATAATGACAAGCAGCCTCGAGCTCTACTTACATCAGACCACTGTATATCGGGCTCGCGTTGACCAATCCTGTGGAGCGACGTGCGAATATTGAATTAATTTCTTAGACACGCTCTCGGAGTGTTACTTTACACCATATATCGTGGAGCGTTCGCGAATACCGTTTATCTAGCTGATTAAATTTGGTATCTGCACTCAAGCTGCGTAATCCCCTATAGTCCTGCTGCAAACTACTCTGCGAGGACAGATCTTTGATCTTTGTAACATTGCATCAGTTTATACGCGACAAACAGGGAAATTAGTATACTTAGTTGTACGTAAAATACGCATTGAAAATCTCGCAACGCTTCCGAAACCAGAACATGGTGTGGTGTATCCTGCTAATATGGGAATTTATGCCGCATTGAAAGCAAGCGGAGATAATTTATGGGAAATGAAGTTAACTAAAGTTAACTTTAAAACCTTCGCAATATTTAAGTGCGAAAATGGCAAGGGGCCAGTGCGCAATGTGGTCTAGGCTTTCTGTGGTACTGGGAGAACGCCGTTGGATCATCAGCGTCGTGCTCTGCTAAAACAATCGAGATTTATCAAAGCAAATATGTACTCATTTCTTCATTCGACTATTGTTGACCTTTTCTAATGCG
Organism: Muricea muricata; assembly: GCA_963855995.1. Taxonomy (NCBI): domain Eukaryota; kingdom Metazoa; phylum Cnidaria; class Anthozoa; order Malacalcyonacea; family Plexauridae; genus Muricea; species Muricea muricata. Next base: position 2,459,297 of record OY979725.1, read on the forward strand.
CTGTCACACAGTTCCCCCGGCAAATCTCAGCCAGTCTTCTTCCCGCAAAAAATGCTTATGCGGACGCACAGAATTCAACACTAACATCGCAAAAAGGAACTTTCCGTATTTCGAAATCACATTATTAGAACATAAATTGGAACTCCATCCTCCCCCAAAGGATCCCCCCTCCCCAACTCGCAAAAATTTCCTAAATTTAGCTACAACGCATTAAAATTCCATTTACAATCGCTTTTATCGAAATGCCTAATCGCACTTGCAGTATCTGTTGGAATCCTTAACGCAGCCGCAAAAACATGACAAGAATTTGAATGGTATGGCCATTCAAAAATTACCCCACCCGCTTCCTCCATCGCCGTACAGAACTTCGGCTTATTTCGGAGATCCCGACGCAGTTCCGAATGGTGAAATTACGCAATCGATCCTGTGGACGTGTCAACAACAACAAAGTTTGCCAACACAACAACTCAACGCTATATTTTCATCCAAAAATTCGTCCTAGTTTGCAAAGACTTTCATGACGATGGAATTGAAAACTATCATTCTTATAGGTGGACCACAGAAAGGTAGTGTTTTCTATAAACTGATTGTAGATTTCACGAAATGACCCCAGCTCCTGAGTGGAGTAAAAATGCGTAACTCGTATATACACTACTATATACTCAATAGGATTTCCTACACTTAGGTCGGTGTTTACGTCTTATACTTTATAAGAAGTTTACTTCAGTTATCGTATATGCTCAACTTTTGTTCAGTTAACATATCTGATACTGCACGATTTTTAATTCGATATGCGGGAAAAAAAATGTACGGATGTACCTGAGTACTTTGACATGTCAAGTTCTGAATTTACATGACTAATGTCAACAAATCTTAGTAATATAGCAGGAGACTCAATGTTGGCAGTGCTTTCTAGTGGTCCAGAAATAGGCCTAACTAAATCCATTTTGCCCTTAAATAGTTTTTGTTGCACACCTAAACACTTTTAAAACATACATCTACATAAATGTACACATCACACAAGTATATGTTACTGGAAGGGGCTAGGCTGGGCCCCCACCCACCCTTATGCTCTAGGTATGTAAATAACATTTTAAGGGCACTGAGAACGTGTCAGCTCTTTCTAGCACTAGAGACAATCAATCTAGAAATGGCAAGCCCTTATCCTATGTAATCTCTATAGGCACAAGATTTCGACCGCTATCCTTGGAGCTTCCCAAACCATTATTCCCAATCGCAGGCTACCCACTCATCCAGCACCATATCGAGGCATGCAGCAAGGTACGTCAATTGTGCAACCAACATCAGAGAATGAAAAAAATATGGGTTCTCTGATCTGCCATTGTGGTATCCCACATTTTATTTTATTGTTGGTGATTGCTGAAATGCTCTTTGTAGTCACAGCATTCTTTACTAACACAAAAGTGACAAATCTTAGGTCCCTAACATGAAAGAGATCATCCTAATTGGTTACTACCAACAGAATGAGTCACTATCAAGATTTATTGGATCCATACAACATGAATTTAACATCCCTGTACGGTACGTATTGAACACAGGAGGTTGTGATCAACAAACATATATGGATCCTTGAACTTAGCAATCTTGGTTCACATCTACTTATTCTTACACTGGCATATCATTCAGCCTGTGACTCTAGTTTAACAGCAAATAATACCACCTTATCCAAGTTCAAACACTGGACATCTTTTAGCTCATATACAAAAGTTTTTTTGCAGTTACTTACAGGAATTCCAGCCTCTAGGCACAGTTGGAGGACTTTATCATTTTCGGGACCAGATCATGCTTGGCAATCCATCAGCCTTGATAGTGCTGTATGCAGACATCAGCTCTGATTTTCCTCTGAAAGAAATGTGGGAGTTTCACATGCAGCACAACCATGGCAAACACACAGTTTTAGGAACAGAGGTATAACCCAACATCCTTGTTCATGGGGATATGATAGAGCTAAAAAAGTTTGGAGAGGCTAAGAAGTCCATATTTTTCCCATCACTTATCTTGTGCTCTATACAGGGACATACTAAGTGGGTCAGGGTTGTTAGATTTTATGAATAAATAAGCCAAACCCTCATCATTACCATCAAAATAACAAAGACAACAAAAGGCGAATACAACGGAAAACAATAAGCATTGCTAAAAATTTGGCTTGTTTATGAAGGCAATCTATCAACCCTGAGTGGGGTGATGTCACACCCTAATTGTTGGTCATTTGTTTCAAATTTGTTGGTGAATCTATCAACAGAATTGATATGGTGGGTAAACTGATGTTTTCACCTAGAGGAACACTCGACCATGCATACATTATTCTTATATATAGTAAGAACAATAATCTATTAAAAGCAGTAACTGTACTAGTACACAGAAACAGAAAATCAAAATATTTTAAAAATTTTTTTAGTCCAGTCCCAGTCAAGCTTCAAACAATGGAGTTATGGTGGAGGATCCAGAAACACATGAAGTACAGTAGAAAAAGATTCTCACTTTTTATTGTACATCATACCCTATATCTCACAGGTTTCTTTTTTCTTTGTGACTAGTTGTTGCATTATGTGGAAAAACCAGAGACATACGTCAGTAGTTTGATTAACTGTGGGGCTTATATCTTCACACCGACAATATTTGAAGCTCTCAAAGAATTACGACAAAGAAATGTTGATAGATCCAAGTAGGTTTTGTCACATAATTGAAACTCGTAGAGTTGGGCCTTTGCTTTGAATAAGATTATAAAGTCTCAGGGGTTAGAAGATTTCATGTTTTTTTTCATGTTTTGCAGTGAGCTATCATATTCAAATAATGTTGGAAGAATTATGATGGGTGAACAGTTAATGCCATACTTATCTGGACAAGGACTTGTCTATGTATTTAAAACAAATAATTTTTGGACAGTTCTGAAAAGTGCAGGGTAATATCAGTTATAGTATATACATGACAACATTGACAAAAAAGCTATTGTGAACTTGTACCATTTTCCTGAGCCAAATATCTGTCTTGCTTTACAGCATGTCACTACATCAATTGCAAAAATTTTGTACCTTACAGGTCAGCAATCTTCGCCAACAGAAATTTTCTCGAATTATACAAAACAAGGCATGAAGACCGCCTCACGCTAAATAAAGATAAACCAACAATTATAGGTGCGTATAATCTTCAATTAAATTTCTTAAACTTCTCATACATTTCTTTTTATGATAATTGATGTTTGCAAACATTTTCCACTCAGGTGATGTGTTCATTCACCCCACAGCTTCTGTCGATCCAACTGCTGTCGTAAGTTTTTGACTAAACCTCAAGTTACATTTGATCAAACCTACCATTTTGAACGCTTCAGTTAAATATTATAATAATGCATTTTTGCGTAGATTGGACCCAATGTTTCTATAAGCAGTGGAGTCAAAATTGGTGCTGGCACAAGAGTAAAAGATACTATTATTTTAGATAAAGCAGAAATTAAGGTAGATTTATATTAATTCACCCTAATTGGGCCAGGCGTAGTGAGGCATGGTGCACCCTACTTACTAACACAAGACCGTTTTACTCATCATCTACTTTGCTCTGTAACTTATGTAAAGTACTCTTTACTTTAGGAGCATTGCTGCATTTTGTATAGTATAGTTGGTTGGAATTGTGTCATTGGTGCGTGGTCAAGGATTGAAGGCACCAAATTTGAACCAAATCCTAACGAACCTCACGCTCGTTTAGCTAGCGAGTCTCTGTTTCAGAAAAACGGACGATTGATAGCATCCACTACAGTACTAGGTATGAGAAGCTTAGTTTGTCAAGCTGGTGTAACTATTACGCTTTTCTGATTCAATGGCTATTGGCCAATTCTGCCCGGTTTTACCTATTAACTAAACAAGTACAAAATCGTTTTCTTTTTTAGGACGAAATGTTGTAATCAATCCTGAACTGTTGGTTCGAAATTCCATAGTGTTACCATACAAAGAACTATCGTCAAGTTTCAAAAATGAAATCATTTTATAATCATATTGAACGAGTTAACAGATGATTACAGTAAACACTTGGGGATATAAAATCCACACACAGTCGCTCACACTACCTTGGTTGAGTTTTGTGTGTTTTCCTCACAGCTAAAAATAAATCTTATTCAGACCAGTCCTATAAATTATATAAGTATGACTTAGCACATAATAAGTTAAATAGTTATATTCAGAACAATGAGAAGAAAACTTTTTCCTTACCTTGATAAGAAAAATAAAATTGACAAAAAATAAAAATAGACAAAAAAGTAACACTCAAAGTATTGTACATTGAAACTTCTATCATGGCGAAGTTACAGTTGTATAAATTAAGTATGGGATTAGTGTATTAAAATGTTCCTTTATCAAGAGGTTGTCCATATTCCAGGCAGTGAATGTACTGCAACATTTACATGACATCAGGCCCTCTAAGGAAAATGTTAAAGAAAATGATGTGCTAGCTGAGTCGTTAGCTGGTGAATGTAGGGTTTAGAAATTTGAACTTAGGACCGATTTAGCCTGCATAGCTGATTATGAACAGAAAAAGGTAGAACAGATTAAGCTCCTGGATTGATATGACTGAGTTAAGATTTTCCACAGACATCATGAGGTACCCCTTCCAGGGCTCGAAATAGAAAAAAAAATGACCTACCAAACTAAATCTTTTTGTGCCTGGTAAAATACTATTTACCCTGTCATTTTATTTTTTTACCTGCCAAAAATGGCGAGGTCTCGTATGTTGTAGAAATGAATGTTCTCATGATAGGCATTTATTTTTAGTTTTATTTCCCTGTACTAAACTGGTATATTTGACTGTACTAATCTTGGATTTAAGTGCAAATATACTGTACTAACATATTTAGACAACAAAACAATCTAGATTTCTACTGAGCATTTCAGGTAGAAGCTAAAAATTCGACGTTTTTAATTAGTCATTGTTTCTTACGAGTTATGGTAATCAAGTGAAATAAACTGACATCAAACTTCTAAGTTAAATTTCGCTTGACATTTTTTTCAATTTGGCAGTCCAGTTTTATTTTTGCCTGCCATTTCTGAAATATGGCTTGCTTTTGGCCATTTGCAGCCTGCTATTTAGAGCCCTGACCCCTTCCCAACTTAGGGAGCTTAAGCAAGCACAGATTAGAGACATATAAAAGGTAAACTTAGCCAGAAATATGTAAATACTGCCATATACTGCCATATGATTTGGCATCAAACTACTCATCTGATATGCCCTATTTTTAGGAAGGGTGAATGGTTCTAATAAGCACACAGGCTAGGTTTGTGGCCTCCATGTCTCAAAAGTATTGACAAAATCACGGTAAAATCTCTTATCTAGCTGTTCTGTATCCCGAGTTTATCTGATTGGATTTAAAAAAGTGCCTTGGCTTGTCCTTGCAGAGTACCAGTATTACTACTTTAAACTAGTTTTCAAAGTATAAAGGATACTCTCCACCAGGTATAAGCTAAATTGAAAGAATAAAACAATTTTCAGGACTTATTCTCCCAAGTTAAAACCAGGGCTGTACCCAAAATTTAAATTATAGTAAGATTTCATATAATTATACCATTGTTATGTTGTTGCCATTTAATAAAATTTGATCAAGTTTTGTAACTCTTCGACCTTCTGCAGTATTTTCACTGGCATAAGAAAAGAACAGAGAGTTAATTATACAATCAACTACAAGTCACCTAAGTTTTGATAAAAATATTGCTCTATTAAAAGACTATAAAATGCCATTCCTTACAATTCTGTAACATCCTCCAATACCATGTCTCCAAATCGGACATTAAGGAAGAAACACCAGTACTCAAATAAACAATGGTGGAAAATCTTGTTTGTGATTTCACACAAGAACAGATGACATGCATGTACAATCATACAATTCACTTCTGGTTAATGTCTGCGTTGTCAAAAACATAATTTTGCCAATGTGCCGATTAATTTGAAACTTCAACATGACTCCCTACCAGACAGACCCCAGGAATTTGACTCCTAACTTCTCTTAGGAGCAGGAAGAGACATACCATGCCTCAGATAGGGTTGGGAATTTGACATGGACAGGGAATTTGAACGAGAAGTATATATATAAAAAATCCCTTTTAGTAGTAATTTTAGGTATGAACATGTGTTGTATTTGAATGCTTATAAAGTTATTATATTGTAACAATAGGGCATTTGAACATATTTTTTGCATGGAGGGTGGGGAATTTGAAAAGTCAAATTATGGAAAGTTAAAATTCCTAGGTTCTGCCCCTGGGGGGGGGGGGACTGGAGTGGGCATGTTGAACATAAAACTCACAAATTTTAAAGAGGTTTTACTCATTCCTTTGATTCCCTCCTTATATTAACTACATTTTGTCATGTACTGTAGTCAATGGTTTGTCCTAGGTGGGTTGGTAGGGGTATGCACCCTGGCCTGAATTATTTTTCAAATATTTTGTATAAATTCATAAAAAAGATACTGACAAAGTCATCAAAGCCAAGCAAGGTCCCAACAATTTCTTTGTCACTTTTCATTATTATATGAATTTTCGATCCAACGCATTTGTCAATCAACTCTATAAAGAAGCAGAACGATTTCGAACTATTTCGCGCTATAAAGAGAACACTGTGCAAACACGTGGAAATGTCACGTTCCAAAAGTTTACTAAAATCGTGCAAATCCGACACAAAGCCCGAGTTATGCAAACAAGGAAACTAGCGTTATACGAGGCATAACTTTCACAGAGGTTGCAACGAAAAGAAATGGAAAAACAGCATAAATTTCATACCTAAAGGCAAAAGTTGTGATGTTGGAGTTGGAGTGGCCATCTTGTTTTCAGATGAGCTCAGTTTGCAATATTTGCAAGCAGCTCAGTGTCGGAATGTTTCGTGAAAAATTCGGAAGTACACGGTACGTTGTTTGTTGTTTTCAGCGCTCTTGCTTTTAACATTTTTCCTTATGAAAGGAATTTTTAGCATTTTTGAAGTTTTTCTTAGAGATTTCTTAGAAATTTTCAAGATTCAAAAGAAAGGTCTACATCAAATGAAAACAGTTGAAAAAGGAAAAATTTCTTAGATTTAGAAATGATAAAAAATAGTCAATGTTAAATAGTGTTGCTATATTTTATATCCTGCCAGTTGTTTCAAATGATAAAATCTTGAACAAGCTAGAATCTTTTGAAATTTTTCTTCGTGTGAAAGAACCAATTGCCAGAAAAGTAAAAATTATTAGAAACAGTTAGAAATTTGGAGAATCAAGAAATTTGGAGAATTCTAAGGAAATTTAGCACAAATTCTAAGGAATTTGAAAATTTAATTTTGGAGATCTTGGAGAACTGCTGTTGTTATTTTGCGAAATTATTATTCAGGAATTTTCAAGCACTATTCAAGGGGTGATCTTTTCTGTCAAAATGAGTTGATTTTTTTTACCAAACGTCCGTAAGACGCACGCAAACACAGTTTAATGTTAAGAAATGGCCGGTGCCGCTTTAAAACGCCTCATGGCTGAATACAAACGTGAGTTTGATACATTCTTTACCATCTGTATTTTCTTGCACACGTTGTATAAACACGTAGTAGGATAGTAAATGGAGTCCTTAATCCCTATAAACTCCAGTTTTGTGCTATAGCTATTTCCCTTCTTGTAGAATTAACTGTGAACCCTCCAGAAGGCATCATTGCAGGTACAACCTACGGTGTCATTATTTTCGATTTTGCAACGTTGGTTAATTTGTGATAATTGTATCAATTACGAACGTTGTTTATTCTTAGGCCCAGTGACTGAAGAGAATTTTTTCGAGTGGGAAGCTTTAATCATGTGAGTATAGCTATTTCCTTTGTGAGTACTTCTTTTGGGGAGAGTAATGAAAAAGAAGTTGATGTTATATACTTATGATACTGTGCACTTTTGCGTCTTAGTTACCTCCCTTAGACCCTAAATGCAATGTATCAAAACACACCCTTCTCAAGTAGTGAACCCTACAGAGCCAAAAACGTACAACAGACTTATTGCAAGAAACTGATATCAGGGTACGACGTCCTGATGGCCTGCAGCTGCTTGTTGGCATCAAGCAAAGTCAATGAAATTTACAAAGTTTGTTGCAACTTGTTGGGAGGTTGCAATGTGCCAGTCAAATTGACAGCTTTGAAACAAGTCTGTATGGCATTTTTAGCTGTGTAGTTGGCAGTGTTGATTGTGATTACAAGAGCATAGTTGAAAAAAAAAATCTAGACATGTACAAGATTAACCACTTGATATTTTCTCTGCAGGGGTCCTGAAGGCACGCCTTTTGAGGATGGGGTTTTTACGGCAAAAATAGTCTTTCCGACCGATTATCCACTGAGCCCTCCAAAAATGAAATTTGTCTCCGATATGTTTCATCCTAATGGTACGAGTGAAGTTGTTTTAATTGCAGTTTTTGGTTTAATATGTACTATTAATAGGAAGTTATGGACTTCAATTTCAATTTCAAGTTTAATTGGAGGATATGAAATTATTTGTTTACAGTGTACCCAGATGGACGAGTTTGTATTTCAATCCTCCATGCCCCTGGTGATGACCCAATGGGCTATGAGACAAGTGCAGAGAGATGGAGTCCAGTGCAATCTGTAGAGAAAATTCTCTTGTCAGTTGTTAGCATGTTGGCAGGTATAAGAATTCTTTACATAAAGTTGTTGATACAACTGGCCAACGTGTGTACTGGTGTGTTTTAAATCTTTCTCCAGGCATCTTGCCTCTTCTTCCTGGGGACTATCAAGCATCGTGGGGGTGGGGTTAGTAGTAGGGAGGGATAAGGAGTTCTGAAGGTAGGTTTATCTAAGGATAGTCTCCAGAAGTTTTAAAACTAGAAGCTTAGAAATGTGATCTGCTGTAATTTGATTGATCAAATTCATTATTTATTTGAGCATCAAATTCATTTGTAGTTTTGATAACTCTCAAGAATTTGGTAACCATCTGGCCCAGGAGCACTGTAAGAAGCTTCAACTGTAGGGAGGGGGGGGGGGAGATCATACTCCCAGTTCTGTGGTCCCTGGTTGCCCCCAAAACAAGACAACTATCTAGGTATCTGCCGCTGGCAGTTGCTGTACTATAACAGTAAAAAATAGATCATCATTACCTTTATCTAGAACCCAATGATGAGAGTGGAGCAAATGTTGATGCATCGGTAGGTAGAGTTACAAGGCTTGAAATTTTCCAGCAGCCATCAGCAGGATGGCATCTGGTATCAAACCAATCCCTACCTGAAACAAATATTTAGCACCAAAGTTCTATGTGACTGCATGACTAATTTGACAATATTAGTTTCAAATTGAAGAATGTTTTACTAATTTTTTTATTAGAAAATGTGGCGAGACAATCGTGAAGAATTCAATAAAATTGCCAGGAAACTTGTCAGAAAGAGCTTGAATTTGTAGAGGATTTCTGAGATGTAAATGATGTAGACCAGTTGTAGTTAGAAAATTTGGAATATTTTTGTGTGAACAAATAAACTGCAACAATTATACGCAATTCACTCACCTCATCCTCCATAAATTAGGAATTAATTTTAACATGGTGTGCATGTTGGCTATAACATCATGGTATAATTTCTTATAGTTTTACATCATTTATCATGCTGGAATAGTTAAATATTTTCCTTACAGTACTTGCAGCAGAGAACTTGACTGAACCAAGAACAACACAGCTTAACTCCATTGACTTGTTGCACCCATACAACCCCATGCCAATGGCCAAAAGCAGGCCATATTTCAGACCTCACTATTTTTGGCAGGCAACAAAATAAAATGACAGGCTAAATGGTATTTCACCTGCGAAAGAGATTTGGTTTGGCAGGTCATTTTTTTCTATTTTGAGCCCTGCCCCATGCACCTTCTACAGTAACTTGTGACTGAAGGGTAATGAGAGAGGTTTACTCTAACCCACTAATCCATCCTGTCAGAATCTCTATGATGACCTATGTATCAAAATAACATTGTCAGTGTATGAGGTGCAGTAAAAAGTATGCACAGATGTATTAGGTTCTTTTACTTTTAGGTGATTAGGGTCTTGCTTGAAACATCGAAATTTGTTTTTTGGTTCCAGGCAGCAAAAGAACCTATATAATGTTACAAAAAGCATAAAGTATCACCAAGACATCACCAGTCTTTCATTCTTTTTACATTTGATAAGAAAAATTTAAATTACATTTTTTCAATGTCTGTCTTTCATGCTATGTATGTTCGAAGCTATGTTACACAAGGAATAGTTACTTCATATTACAATAGAGCCATGCAATTCTATCAGTGGTAAAAAATCACGTATACAATCATATGCTTAAATAAACGGCACTTTGATTCAAGTTTCAATCTGTGGAGTATGTTATAAAGTAAATCCCATTAAAAATCTCTCAGTGTAAACAGGCATTAAGGCAACAACGGCACTGTACCATACGTATCCTTGTGTAACATGGCTGTTGACCAGACTTGTCGCCTATCTATATTTCACCATCTCTTTGTCGCCTGCATTGCTGCATTTACTCTCATGTACATGTCATGTTGAATGGTGTTGAATAGTATTCCCACCGCAGTCCACGAGCTCACAACTCTCTCCAACCACCACGCTGGTATATTTTACTCACCGGATGCGCACATCAAACCATCACCCCCTCCCCTAAGCATAGTAACATGGTGAGACGAGCAGATCCGTAAATATCAATAATTGTTCTTCACTAAACTGTTGCTTATGCGAGGTCCAGTTATCGTGATGGGTTCGACGGAAGTCGGACAGAACTTTCTTTACCGTCGCCTGAAATCGATACAAAGACAATATGTTACTCTATGTTGTATGTCTACCTTGACCGAAAGGGTTGCTAAGGTAGTACAATCTTGCTTACAACACTGGAATAATTAAATGAAGAGATCCATAATTATTATTATCCTACTTCGCAGCTCTGAGGAAATGAGTCAAGGGAGTAAGAGCCAACACAGTTGAACTATATCTTACTTCTTTCCTCTTCAAAGAACAGGGTTTGTCAAGGCATAGCGCATAGTTAGGGTTGATAAACCTCTAGAGAGAATAATTTAGGGCAATGGGGCTCTCCCAAAAATTGCAGGGGTAAGGCCATTAGGGTTTTAAAAAATGGTGACTTTGTCAACCAAATCTTGATATTTGGTAGGGCAAAACGTGTCGGAAAACTGAAATCATAAATTTAAAGTAAAAACGACCCTGAAAATTCTGGCAATCTAAGGCTTCATAATATCAAAAATTTTTTCGCTCGGCGCCAACCATGGTGACACCTCTACAGGCAGAGTATCCAACGTTATTCATGACGAAATCTAGGAAATACACCCTTAAATATTTCTTTTCCCATCGTTGGGAAAAATAACTTACAACCCCCAAGCTTATAACTATAAAAAAATACACATCTTCCACCATCCATGCTAGTCAGCATAAGTTACACACGAAACATCATGTTGACAACTTGTAACAAGCTTGGCAAGAATACCAGGCTTATTCCAAGGTTGGTCTAGAAATTCTAATACAGAACTGTTGTGACAACATTGAGAAAAAGTTGACAACACGAGGCTGTGCCCGCACACTTTTGTATCATGACGGTATCAGTTTTGTTGCAAAAACCTTGTCAACAGCTTGTGAACGAACTTGTGGCAACCTGTTTGCAAGTTAGTAACACCTTGTAGGGTTTTTTTTTGCATTTAGCTTAGACATACCTGTATAGGATTAGGGTCGTGTAGATGCTCTCCAATCTCCACCAACATTTGCGGCATCCAGTCAGGGACATCGTAGGGGAAAGCCTTGATACAACTAGACAAGCCCAAAACGCCGGCGTGGCGGAGCACGTAGGGTGACGATGTATCTGGGAGAAAATCGCAAGCATGGAGGCGTTTTAGGTAATACTTAAAACGGGACCAGGAGTGAAAAGATGTAAAGATGCGATGAGCAGCCCGGTGATTGTTTTATATCTGATGATTCACGAACTGCGAGCATTTTTAAACGCTTGAAAAATGACCCATCTTGTGAGTTTATTTACGAGGAAATTTTCCTGATAGATGTTGTTTAAGTTGAGACAATCAAGGCAAAAGTTGTGTGTAAACGTGAAACTTTATCACATGTGAAGAATCCTTCACGGCAAAATTCTTTTGCGTCTTCCTCCTGAATTATTAATGATTTTTCTAAATTCTTTTCAAAACTGTCGTTGCTTCGACCAAAGTTTATGTAGATTTATAAGGCTTTCATTGTGTTTTTCTTACATATATGTAGTTTTTTCACCGTACGTGAAAAATTCTCAGTAACTAAATCGTCCGTCGTAAGCAAGAAGACATACCTGTATCATCCAAATCAACGTCTCTCTTTCTTTTCTTCGGTAGTTTGGTCGCTGCCAAGTCTGAGAACTTTTTCTAAATATTTAAAAGGCAATAAAATTTTAGTCTACCTTATTTAAAAGAGCCACTTCTTCAAGCACAGCTTTGGTTAGGCCAAACAAAGTAATAGTACAAGCATAATTAAACAAACAAGATGGACAGGAAAACACACATTTCTTACCTGTAAGTTTTTATCCACTTTAAAGAAACCGTAATGGATTAGGCCACTCAGTGCTTGACTAGCTGCCTCCCTGACCTTTGAAAGAAAACCGATTTATATTTTGTCAGACAGGAGTCTGTTATACGAAACAGATATTTGATTAGCCACCAACTCTTTTTCATCGAACGATGGTTCAAGTAAAGCACATACATTAAATATTTCTCACCTCTAGTTGTTTATCTGCGAGTAAATTGAGAACGATACTCTGAATGCTGGTGACATGACTCGTATTTTCAATCACCATAAAGAAATTACCGCACACTAAACCCTGAAAAACAAACCTTAAGCTTAATAACTGCTGAAGGAGAAATCCAGAATCGGCACCTTAACTAATGAGTTTTATTTCTGTATCCACCAGAATGTTCGGTAACTTTAACCAATCAGACCAGTTTACTCAAAACCGTTCACCCAATCAGACCAATTTACTTAAACCGTTCCACCAATGAGACTAGTTTTCTCAAACTATTCAACTAATCAGACCAAATTACTTAAACCCTTCAACCAATCAGACCAATTTACTTAAACCCTTCAACCAATCAGACCAGTTTACTTCCAATCAGACCAGTTTACTCAAACCATTCAACCAATCAGACCAGTTTACTCAAACCATTCAACCAATCAGACCAGTTTACTCAAACCATTCAACCAATCAGACCAGTTTACTCAAACCATTCAACCAATCAGACCAGTTTACTCAAACCATTCAACCAATCAGACCAGTTTACGCAAACCATTCAACCAATCAGACCAGTTTACTCAAACCATTCAACCAATCAGACCAGTTTACTCAAACCATTCAACCAATCAGACCAGTTTACTCAAACCATTCAACCAATCAGACCAGTTTACTCAAACCATTCAACCAATCAGACCAGTTTACTCAAACCATTCAACCAATCAGACCAGTTTACTCAAACCATTCAACCAATCAGACCAGTTTACTCAAACCATTCAACCAATCAGACTAGTTTACTGGACTGGATGATACCTGCAGAAATGTGAGGATACTTTTTCTTGAATGCCATGATGGACTTTCTGCGATCTAAACAAAGAAGAGAACATAAATTTATTTATTTATTAAATAAAGGATGCTAGAAGACCATGCGACTATTGCGATACTAAGAAGTCGAATTATATTTTCGAGTTTTGCCATTCTGTTCCAGTGTTTAGCGACGCCTTACAGATGTGATTGTATGCTTCCTGTACGCTTCTAAACTATGCGCTAGTAAATTATGTCTGATTGCTCTGGTAACAGACTATTATAGGTCAGAAATATTGGTCAGCCGCTCCCCCCTGGTGTCGTATCGTTGGCAATTATGGTCTATGAGTAATACTGCCCCTCCCCTCTAACAAGATTTTTAATCAGATGCCATGCATGTTTTGCAAAAACTTGTAACTGATCATCAAGAAAATGAGGCTAAATGACGTATTGCACTTTTCTATGTTCTTATAAGTCCGACAGCGCGAATAGTCAGACTTCCAAAAACTGCTATTGCATTTATGTATTTCTAGTAATTAGTTAGACTACACTAAAATTACAAGGAACCGCAGACCAGACAACAATGCCGTCTAGCTGCAGAACCCGATTAAATACAATAGCGAGGGTTACTAATTCCAAATAACACATTAATTGCCTTCGGATTATATCTCACGTCGCCATTTGTACGGCTTGTGGGACGCATTGGTTACTGCATTTAGCACGTACTGCGCATGTGTGGAATCAAACTTGTACAATTCTACGAATGCTTTCAACTTGATGCAAATTTGTTGTTAGTATGTTTAGCAATGTGTGAAAGGGTGTTTTTTTCTGCGACTACGCAATTAAACCTTGGCGCCAATTATGCTAAGTTTGACGATGAACGACAGGTGAACAAAATATGCTGCTTACCTTAGTAATAGTGCTGACTGCTTGAGAAAGAGCTTCAGGAGAAAGCAGACAGTAGGAGAGATGAGATAGTACCTAACAAATTAACCAATACAAGGGCTTTCAAAAAAGGTAAAGAAGGTCAGAAATAAGGGCATTCTAAAGGTCGTAGGTTCGATTCCCACCGTGGTCAGGCATATTTGTCAGCTTGCCCGGTGTGGATATCAACTCAGAGTAACACACCAAAAACATCATTTTCACCTGAGTACATAACACCAAGATACATAAAAATCATAAAGGTTTCTTTAATTCACCGTAGCAAGAAAAATGGCGAATGTCGATGTGACCAGAATGCATTGCGGTATGAAATCGTTTAAAAAAGCAAATTAACGTTTTTTCAAGAACAGACAGACGACAATAGGTTATTTTCACACTTGCGTTAAAATTTCAGTCCATTAGCTTCGCTTCTTGTCATCTTTTTCTAGGTATTCTTACTTGATACCCGCAATGCATTCTGGTAAAATCGACATGTCGCCATCTTTTTTGCTACGGCGAATTATACTGACGGCCATTAAATGCTTGTATTACGCACTCACATTGGAACAGAGATCTTGAAGTTCTTGGTCGTCTTCCTGAGATTCTAACGGTACAATCTAGAAATTCGGAATTAATGATGTAAAAAATAAGGCAAGATATTTGTTGTGATTCTTCAAACATTCCTTACCAGCGGAAGCAGTTCAAACAATTCACTTGGACAAGATTCCAGACTTCTTGACGAGTTGGACCACAACCAGTTCAAGACTAAGTAAAATTTTACAAACAAGCCGTTACCATCGAGTCGGAGAAAAGATAAAAATTTACATAGCCGGATTTTAAGAGGAGGTGTGGGAAGGTACACCCCCCTGAAATAGTTCAGAACATCTCCTAAGAAATTCTGCACTTTTCCGGAAAATTCATGAACCCCCCTTAAAAAGGTCACATAATAGATGTGTCAGTGCCATAAATCTTAAATCAGAGAGAGAGAAAGAGAATGGTGACTACTGAACTTCCCCAAACATTTCCCCCACCCACCTCCCCAGAAATTTCAAAATTCATCCTTGATAAAACGTAGCCCAAACTCGCATTTTTGGAGAGCTATACGCAAAAGTGCTTTACAAACCCAATACGGAACATTACATTATTACTTGATTATTACTTGAAGTAATGAAGACCAGAGCAGGTTTAAAGGCAAAGATGTGCGAACAACAATATCGCTACCAGCTACAACTTGCAACAATCAATAATTTCGTTCGAAGTTGCCACATCTTTTGTTACTTTCGCGGAAACATTACGCAATGAAATAACTAATTTTTCTCCTTCCAAAGTTTACCAATAGTGCAAATCAGCTAGCATTTGTTTACACCGTTGCCACCCAATTCTCAACTTTGGATTATTCACATGGTCGGATACAATTGTTCTGGTTTGCGGAAGAGTATATTAGGAGAAAATTAAGCAAGGCATAATAATGATGAAACAGAGTTGTTCAATTGTGTCTATACTTCTAAATGCGTAGTTACTTTTGTTCTCCGTTACGCTGCCTCAAGCTGCGTAATTTAATAGTAACTGGGCTTAGTATAATTTCTTTAGTAAATAATGGTTTTCAAGCATTTTGATTGGTTGCCTGACCAGTAAATATGAGGCATTATTTACTGGTTGGCATTTTTTCAAAATGACCGCCAATGAGAGTAACTCAAAGAATACAAACACACTTTGATGTTAAACTATCTTAAGGTAATAGATCGTTTGCCAATACCTTATTAAATACTTTTTTCACTATTTAAAAATTACAAGTAAACTTTAGTCTTTACTTAGAAATTTTCAGAAGTAAACTGTATCCATAAAAGTATGCATTTTATGTATGCATTTTATACACGTAAATTTTACTAAAGAAATTATACCAAAACAATTATTCGCCTCAGGCTCAGTGATTATGGTAAATATTCACCTCGACCTCGTCTCGGTGAATATTCATCAATAATCACTTCGCCTTCGGCGAATAATTGTTAAATGTGAGTAATAAACAAACGTTAGGCGATTTTGTCTATTGGATTCATGTGATCTTAGCCGTGAACTGACCTGTCTTGCTGAGCTTAATTGCAGATTTTCGTTTATTGTCCTCCTCAAAAGATTCGGTATTATCCAGCGAGACCATATCGATGTCGGCGTTCAGGTCCACGCATTCCAAATCTTCCACCAGCATTTTCTCGGAACTCATGACAATATCTGGGGGTACGATGCAGTTATTTGGCAGGAGGTCGACATCTTTCAGGTCGCACAACTGAGGCAACGCTGTCTTGATAAAATCCACCACGTGCGGAGACCGAGAGGGCGTCCCTCGGGCTAGCTTGATGTCACACATTAGGATGTTGCATGTCACGCTAAATAAAGTAAACTGTTTAGTCTTACCCAGCAAGAAACGCGCAAGTTACACAAGTCTGCTGCAGGCTTGTTGCCTTGATGCCATCAAGCCGATATCAGGATGCGTTCGCATCGCTTACTCCAGCTTTGACGATAACAAGTCTGCTGCAAGTTGTCAACAGGTTTGATGCAAGTTGATTCTCAAGACTTTTCATCCACAAGCTTGATGCAAGTTGTTTAAAGCACTGACATACTGTATATCAAGCTGCATCAAGTATGACTTTCAAAGACTTGATATAACCTGCAGTCTTGATTCAGCCAGCATTCTTGATAAAACTTGATAACAAACTTGCATCAAGACGGCAAAATCCATATTACCACAACTTGGATCAACTCTGTGGCGTATCTGGCTGTGTAATGTGTGCACTGGACCTTATAACTGGTAAAAAACTACATCAAACATAGAAATTTCAGTTCACCTTCCTAGCCGATCTCGTACATCTTTATAGGAATGTCCAAGTTTCGGTTCAATATACTTTAGCAGATCATGAAGTAATTCAGCAACTCGCCATTCTTGTTGAGCCAGCGCTCCTTGTAGAACGTATAAGCGGCTAAAAGAGTAACATCCAAGTAAAGGACTTGTCAGAAATTAACAGTGGGAAAAGACGAAGGGTGGAAACAGGGAAGGAACCTAAGAAATAATGGTTTAACCAAGAACGCACTGTCAGAAACAATTGAAAAAAAGACAGTGGATGTGTTTACCTGCTGTCAGCGAATGCTCCACCACTGCCGTTTAATGGATCGTCCATAAGTAAATCAAGCAGGCGATAGATTCTTCGTGGATCTCTGCTTTCCTGTTTAGAAAGAAGTGAAATAACTTAAGAGTAACCTTGTATTACCTTTGCTGACCTTGTATTACCAGTTGTTCCAAAAAAGGGCGTATCCAGACCATCCTGGGGGGGGGGGGACTTTCAATTTACAAAAACAATATCATTTCTCTTGTTCAATTTACCGAAGATTTTTTAAGGTGACTAGTTTTTACTGCTGTTTGCAAAAGCGTGCGTGTGCGTGGGGAGAGGTGCGAAAGTGTGTGTGTGTGCGGGGGGGGGGGCGGAAAGTCACTCAAGAAGTACTTACGGCGGCAGTGGCCATACAGGTTCCCCAATCACGTAGTGTATCTACGGTGATGTTATCCAATCCTTTCTTGATCACTGGAATGATGAAGTCCCACAGATTGACAAGCTAAAATGAGAGCAATGTACAGAGGTCAGTGATACCAAAGTCATTTAGCTTGAATATTAAGCTTAAATGTAGTTACATACATCACTGGTCTGCTTAGAAACAAATATTTGTTTTCAGTTTGACTTTTTTCATTCAAACGGGCTTAGTACGAAGGCTCCCGGTCATAAAGTGCCCAACCAAAGATGTGCAAATTGCAACAAGTTTTTTCTTGACCTTCGTACACAACATGAATGAAACAAACCTTGGGGAAATTCCAGTGTTTGCTGCCGCGTATAAGACCAGCGGTTATCTCGGCAGCACATCTTTGATTGCTTTCCTAGAGGGATACAAAAACCCCTGGTTTAACTACACAACCGGTTTAACTAGTTTTCAAACACGTTCGCAACTTACATGCGCGTCACCGCTTAGTTTTTCCAGGTGAGGTTTGAAAAGTTCTAAAAATGTGTCGCCAAAGTTTCGAAATAGACCCTGCAAGAGAAATAGATTTTATGGTTCACGCGCTTTCGGCATGCTTAAAACTTTAGCTATTATACCATCTTGTCCAGCTAAACAGACTTAATGACAAGTTCTTAATGTGTCCTGTGTTATCATGTTTGTGGTGTTACTTTGTTGTTTACATCTACACCAGGCAACCTAAAAATGTGTCTGACCACGGTGGGAATCGAACCTGCCGTCTCTGGAATGCCAACCCCATTGTTATGCCTATAGAGCCACCAGGTCGATTCGACGGAGTTTAGTCCCACTTTGACCAAATCATGAAGCTTTTTGCCAACTTTTAAGCAACCAATACAATCCTACATCGGTTAATCATGACCGTCCGTACTTTCGTACGAATATTTTAGATTTGTTATCGACATATTTTGTGTAAATTTCAACATGGCAAAAAAAACTCTTTATGAATTTGTGACAGATCCTGTTCCAAAGCTAAAAACGCGCGTGTTCTTTCCAAAGCTAAAGAGAACAAAACAACATACCTTGAACAGAACAAATCTTTGTACGTTAAATTTATCTTTCCCTTTTCTATCTTCCAGAGATAAATACGAAATTAATTTATCTACGAACTCTGGCTTTGAAAACGCGTCGAATATTACTCGTTCACCCTAGAAAAAGAAAGCGACTTTGTCAACCCTTTGTCTCCCCCTCTACACTGCAACAAAATGTCATTTGTTCAATGTTGATAAAAACAGAACAGAAGAATGTTGTGCTGGCCACATTGTTCGGAGTTGCCAACAATATTGTTTATACCTGATTAAGGTTCAACATTATTGTTCAATATTGTTGACAGTGAGGCAGCACAAACAATCTTGTTTTTTTTTATCAACCTTGATAATAAAAGTGATAATATTCGGTCGTGTAAAGTTGGCCCAATAAGGGAAGATGGGACGTGATTTAGAGACAAAACAAAAGATGCTCTCCTCAAATTTCGTTCCACAAAACTTTTGTAGAAGAGTTACCAGTCTTCGTTTTGTTTTTACTTAAAAAGTTTGGAGAAGCGAATACTGCTGTATTACCTCATTAAGTTCTTCTCTTGATCGATCCAGCGCAGGTTGTTGCGAATACGGAGCGTAAGTAAATAATTTTCTAGAAGGCAAAAGTACCGAAAACATTCATAGCAATTCTTTCTAATCTTGGGGGAAATTGGGAAAGTTAGTTTTATGTATCCACCTGTGGCAAGATTGGAGAAATATGACATGAGCCTTATTGGATGTCTACAAAGAACAGCTTAGCACTAAAAGCCCTGTCGAATATAAAAGTCAGTTTAGTTTTGGTTCTTCCAGTAATAATATTGAGGAAATAAGTGAAGAGCCTAACCGGACTTCTACAAACATTTGAAACTGTTGGACCTATGTATCTAGTATAAAGTTAGTTCAGATTTGGTTTCTTCCTGAAGTAATATTAGCGAGATAGGACACGACTCTGCACTGGACTTCTAGAAAAACTAGTGCAGGACTGATACAACTGTCCAGTGCAATTCGAGACAATGGTCGACTTACTGTGGCCAGGTGTAATATCCCCAATGTGTCTTGTCAACAAATTGACATTTATTCCAATCGTTTTCAGACCTTGGAAGATTTTCTTTCACGTAATGTAACCTGAAAAGGTATCAGACACAAAAATCTATTGTGCAATCCTCAGACATTATGTGATCGCGGCCTTTGTGGCCAGTCCCTTTGTATTGTTTTTGGTAGGCGTGGTTGACACCATTGTGCCAGGAACGTATTGTGATTTAATGTTTTCAAGTAATGTTAGGGTTTATTACAGAATATATGCGAAAATCATTTCTGTCTGTACATTCTATTCTGATGCACAAACACTGCAACTCACCAATAATTATCTGGTCTATCCCCAGCTTGGATAATACCAGTTTCTAACTTGCTCACACCAGCTATAAAACAAAAAATAGAAAACTGATGATATTACTGGTACATGCACACTGATGTCTGCAAGTGAAACACTATATTATAGATCCAGCGATCAATATTTTACCTTCATTGTAGGGGTCGATCATCATTTTAGGATGTTTTCGTTTCTGTAGTTTCAAAATTGCACTCATCGAAGAAATAGCAACCTACACCAGAAACGGACATCACATCACAACAGAGAAACGTACAAACTAACTCGCATTAAAAATTAAGTTACAATCATTTCAACGTTTCTAGTGAAGAGTATCTCTGGATCTCTCTTACGATGAAGCAATTAAAATCCCAAAGCTAGATTCGTCATTTAATCGTAGATCAGCTGCCTGCCATAAACTCCCAATACAAGATAATAAATCATATTCAATAGTCCATTTCTTTGTGTGGGCTGTATTCCAGTTTTGTCATATTAAGTGTAGATCGGCGTACACTCACGAATGTTGTCGACATTCACAACGGCGGTCTAGAAACCCGAAGATGCGAGTTCGAATCCCGCTCGCGAGACAACGAATTTTTCGTTGTTCTTTACAGTGTCAGATTAATATGAATCTAGTTTTTCATATCTCTGAGGATGGTTCTGAAACAGGCTAGAGGCAACGAAGTAAATTCCGTCTACCTGGCCTCGAATTCGAACTGATCGCCATGAGAACTCCTTTATAATTGGTAAAATTCTTCAACAATGGTCTAATTTTTGGTAATGGTAAATAGCCATAGATCTAACTCAATATCTACAACTAAAGACTAACTTTGCTTACACTGGAAGCTGTATATATTAAGCTCATGTTTAAGAGAGATCATAATCAACTCACGAGACCTGAAGCTTACCTTTCTGATCGCCAAGGAATCGTGAACTAAATTTTCTGTGAACAATTTGACAAGGCACGTCGGAGGGCTGACATCACAACGGACGAGAAGCGAGAGGAGACGGATACAGATCTGGGAAAATCGCCAACGTCTACACGCAATACATCAAACGTGATAAAACCATGTTAAGACCCTGTCAAACGATGCAATGTTTCTCGCAACTTGCAATGCAATTCTACTCTTGGGAGATGTAAAATTGGCAAATACAAGTTTCCATCACAATTTGCTAGTATATTTTTAACCATACCAAACATTTGTCACAAATTTACGTCTCTTAAGAGTAGAATTGCATTGCAGGTTGCAAGAAAAAATGCACCGTGTGACAGAGCCTTTAGATAAATTTAGAACAAGGAAGAAACTGACCGTGGACCCACGCAAAAATCTCACAACTTGCGACAAGTCTGTCATCAAGCCGTCAACAAGTTATGTTCGAACTGCTTGTGCCAAGCTGTCAACAAGTTTTAAAGAAACTATTTGCGAGCTATATCAAATTTGACGAGAATATCAGACTTGTTACAAGGTTGTCCTAACACTAATATACAGACCTGCTGTAACAAGCTTTTCACACAAAATTGAAAACACAAGACTGTAACAATATTGCTACATCATATGACTGTATCAGTCTTGTTGGAACAAACTAGTAACAAGTCTGATACTCCCATCAAGCTTGTTACAAGCTGTTAACAGCTTGTTTCTAACACGTTCCGACAACTTGCAAGGTAGTTCAACACAGCTTAACAACAGACTGTGAACACACTTGTTAAACTTGTTTGCAAGTTTGTTTTCACGCGCGGGTATTAGATAAGGAAGATACTTACAAGTCATTGCCGTTGACCAATGCAATGAACTTTTCAACCAGTGAGTTATAATGCCTTCAAAAAAACAAAATATACACTTATAAAAACTAGCCTCACGAAATCATTAGAATACTTAGAGATTTGGAGATTTGAATCATTTAGAATCATTAGAGATTTGGAAGTATCAGAACATTGTCATTACCGCAAGTTCGCTTCGTTCCGACCAACTAAAGCTTGCTCGCCCTCACTGATCTCTGTCTGAGACGGTATAACTGGATCGCTGCAGTGCGACGGTAAGTAGCCAGAGTTTACAGCGGCGAGAAGCGAAGCAGCTGAATCAATAGCACTGGTCGATACCTTCAATAGAAGAAAACGGTGTTGATTACTCGATATTTCCGTGTGTACTTATGTTACGTTGCCGCTATAGCTTAGAATGAACGTAATAAAGAACTGACGCTGCAGAGAACAACGAAAAATTCATTGTCTCGAGCGGGATTTGAACTCGCAACTTCGGGTTTCTGGACCGTCGCTCCACCAATTGAGCTATCGAGCCAACCGGGATTGGTAGCGAGTTTTATCCAATTTAAGTGCGTGGGTTCAAATCCCGCTCGAGAAAACGAGTTTTTCGTTGTTCTCTGCAGTGTCAGATTAATATGAATCTAGTTTTGCATAAATCTGAGGATGATTCCGAAAAATCCGTTCTTAGGTCTTCTGGTAAATATGTTGCCGTTTAGGTAAAAGATGGTTTAATACAATACTCACCGTTCTAGACACCGCTACAGCATCGTATTTTTTATTAATCTTTTCCATAATAATGTTGATAAGTGTGATGATTGAAGGTTTCTCGGAATGTTCCGCCTAGAAAGAACATGGCCTGTCGATCAAATGTTTACACGGAAGAAGCCAAGGCTCAAAGGAACCGTGAAACACGTGGACAGCGGTTACCTGAGCTAAAGCTAACCAAATCTTCTCAATGATTTCCCAGTAATGAGTCACCAGATATAGCACTCGCGTGTTCAGTAGAATATAAAGAGAACCCTGGAATTAGAAAATGTTTGCAATTTTTCTTCAAGCTGCAAGTACTATTTGTAATGTGTGTGTGTGTGTGGGGGTGGGGGGTGGGGGGAGGTTAATGAAGGTACGGCAGGGCGATCTAGAGAAACTGCGCTCCCTTGTTGCAAAATTTGTTGGGGTTATCATTAAAAAAATATTGCCTAAATCATCATGGATCGAAGGCCAATCTACGCAATACGATAAGCAGCTTGCGATGCACATCCTGGTGAATGTGATCGAGTAGACACACATATAGTAATGCCGCATTTCCGTGTTGGTCATAGAAATGATGAGTAGAAGTGACGACGGGACAACTCGTTTCCATACACCAGAATGACAAGGGTATACAACAGTCGTATCGTGTAGATTAAAAATTGGAACACCCCTACTCCCTCCCCAGATGTACCCACTGTCTATGTACAGATAAACAAATGTATCCGCTATGGATCCCTGACAA
The DNA here is from genome assembly GCA_963855995.1 of Muricea muricata. Lineage (NCBI taxonomy): Eukaryota > Metazoa > Cnidaria > Anthozoa > Malacalcyonacea > Plexauridae > Muricea > Muricea muricata. Next base: position 2,482,950 of record OY979725.1, read on the forward strand.
CTTACTTTAAACTGTTCATGAGATATCTGCGGGTCCGGTTTCAGGTGTCCCACAATGGAGTCCATTAGAAATCTTGCAGAATACATAAATCCTTCGAAACAGGATGCCAACACTTTTTGAGCTTTCATACGAACCTAAAATTTTAAACAAGTAAATTCGTTGTGGACGTGAATCTCGTCAAGTCTCACGCCCGTCTGACGACAGACACTCAAAGGAATGGACTGGAAATGCGGCCTAAAAACTTTACCTGTGTATAGACACTTGTAGACAGGGAAAATAGATCCTTGATTAGAGTTTCTTGGAGAGCCGTCATGTAACAAGATCGATCATCCAAAACTCGCATCTAGAATAGTAGTAAACATGAGTAGCCACAGATAACCACAATGAACCACTGGCAACCACAATGAACCACTGGCAACCACAAAGAACCACAGACTACCATCCACAATGAAACACTGCCAGTCACAATGAACCACTGGCAACCACAATGAGACACTGGCAACCACAATGAACCACAGACTACCATCCACAATGAAACACTGCCAACCACAATGAACCACTGGCAACCACAATGAACCACTGGCAACCACAATGAACCACAGACTACCATCCACAATGAAACACTGCCAGTCACAATGAACCACTGGCAACCACAATGAACCACTGGCAACCACAATGAACCACAGACTACCATCCACAATGAAACACTGCCAACCACAATGAACCACTGGCAACCACAAAGAATCCCAGACTGCTAACCACACTGAACCACCGGCAACAACAAATGACCATCGAGGACCATAAAAAACATTACCTCATGTTGTAACTGTATTCTTTCAACGAGCAAGGCTCGAACGTGCTTCTTTTTATGACATAGCTGCAAGATTAGAAGAAAAGATATAAAGCTGTTAGAGATATCTTAGGATAAAGAAAAAGATGAGAATTTAAACGGAAATTTATCACGATCTCACCTTATTTTGCATTGCCTTCTTAACAGCATGGGCACTTTTCCATCTATATGAAAAACGTTTACATGAATTGGGAAACGTTCACATGAATGACATTGGGATGTCTTTCTGAACTTGCAATTATCGTTGATGGAACGTACACGACATGAGGGGTTTACAATGACTTATGTTGATCGAATTTCAAGTTATACCTCATATCAAATTCAGCTCTGGCTACACCAAACTGCGACAACAGAGCTCTGTATATCTGACAAAAATAAACACCAACTATGTTTAAACATGGAGCATATTGTATGTGCAAGCTTTGAAATTCACAGGCAACTAAAGAACTGTTCATACTGTGGCTGCCTAAATTTATCTCACCTTTATTATCGTGAACAAGGTTTTGGTATCGTCTTCACATTTTGATAAGACGTACACTATGAACGAAGATGAAAGTTGATAAAAGTTGATAATAGTCGATAAGAGTTGACAGTCAATAATAGTGAGTTGAGAGTCGATAAGTGTGAGTTGATGAAAGTTGATGGAAGTTAATAAGAGTTTATAAAAGTTGATAAGAGTCGGTAAGAGTTGATAAAAGTTGATAAGAGTTGATAGTAAGTAATAGTGAGTTGAGAGTCGATAAGTGTGAGCTGATAAAAGTTGATGAAAGTTGATAAGAGTTGACAAAAGTTCCAATCCAAAGTTTTCATGTATTCATATAATATTGCACTCGGTAGACAACGAGGAGTAAGAGCTAGGTACACCGTAACATTCATGCAAAATCTAGTTTGACCAAAACTTTATATGTTTAGGCGACCTACCTAATAAATTATGAATATTTTGAGCTATGTTATCCCTAGTACAGTCATCAAGCGAAATATCTGGAAGATAAAAGTACATATTATACGTAAAGTAGGGTACTATCAACGGAGCTTTGCTGATCATTGATAGAACCGTGCTGATATATGGTTTCTCCAACTACTAGTATTGGTCATAAACATAAAAAATATTTTCTATTTCCTACAAATCTATTGGGAAATATACTCAGATTACCATACCGGGGCCACTCGAAACTGTGTTCTGTACTCGCTGACGATTCACAAGCGTTTTAACTTCGCTAGAAACAAGAAGGTAACAATGTCATGAACAGTAGTACATAAATAATCTAACACACAATCTGTAATGTCAATATACGAGTCAATATTTGATACACGAAGCCATGGCTTCATCTTCGGTCACCAGGCAGCCCCCCCCCCCCTCCATTAACTTATACATATAGTTCCACACAGCACAAGTGAAGATGCAATTGCTTCTCCGACACAATAAATCCAGGTTTGTGATTACATTTTATCTATGAAAGGTCCTTGAAAACGAGGTAGAAGACCACACGATCCCTGCAAGATGTGATGTACCAGGTCGACACTGTGTTGAAGTTCATCTCTGAAAACGGAAAATACATTGAAGAGGAAAAAGAATGTAATAATATTAAGCTCAATGTTGTCAACACAGACAGCAGCCCAAATTTAGAACTAAGAACGCTAAATTTGGCCTATTCGTGAAGGGAATGAACACGTTATGTCACTGCCTGCTTGCTGGCGATGGTAATTATAATTTTAGGGTTAGAAGTGGATTAGGGTCCACACGGTTTTCTCCTACTCGCGTATGTGAATGAATATGTGAGCCAACTAAAGTATAGGACAAACATTAGATTGCTCTTGCAATGGTATAGAATGCCTCATTCACATCGGCCAGATGAAGTCATTCCCGATTCTTACGACAAGTGTAAACCAAACTTTAGGATTAGGGGTAAGATAACAGTACAAAAGTATACAAAGTCTATAAATAGAACACCCTCCCCCTCCCCAACATGTGACAGGTACAGTGCATCCATGACAAGGGGGGGGGGGGGAAGGTGGAAAACCGGCTTCTTGCCCGACAAATGTCGAAGCACATACCGTGTCATTTCATTTCCTTGTGTAAACTGCGTGAGGCGATCAAGCACTGGAAGCAAAAATGTCTCCAAGAGTTCTTTAGCAAACGTTTTCTCTTCCAGTGATGGAATGTGCCATTTTATCGAGACGTCGTCCACGTCACATGATGCACCCCAGTCCTGGGAAAATATATAGATCAGTTTTACGGGTGGGTGATGAGAATAATCCAAGATGACCTCATGATCATCATGTTGACGACATGAAAGAATCGATAGCCGAGTCAATCGAGCAGTTGCTCTCGGAGTCATTATGCAAAGAAAAACAAACGAAAAACTCAAAGGCCTGGTCAAACGAGGACCGCAGTTGTTTGAAATTCAGGTTGAAATCTACCAGAAATTCTCAATGTATCTAGTAAAACCCTGAGAGGAAACTTAAGAATTAATTTCACCAAAGGTTTTGTTGCAAAATACTATAAACTGTGCATACGCAGCCTTGTAAATTCGCAAAATTTGTGTATGCTTGTGTTATGTAAGGAAATTGTTGCCGTTTTCAACCTCAAAATCGTAACAATTTCTGATATACGAATCATGAAATTTGTCTTATTTATGCAAATATACATTCAACTCTGAAGGAGTTCTCACAACTGGTCAACCGAGCAACTCCATGTCACAAACTCCTTCTACTCGTTTGTCCAGGGGGGGGGGGGGGCTTGATCATCAAAACACCCCTCGTATTCCCGTAGAAGAGTAAGACAGAAGGTTATCTCCAGCGATTTTCCTGTAAGCGCTATATTCGTCATGATTCGTCAATCAGCAAGTGTCGTAAACAGAAGCAATCACCCTCTCCTGGAAATGTACCATTGTTTCATATTTCCAGGGGGGTGGCTCTTCTGCCGTATTACCTTGATAAACAGATGTTCTTCAGGAAGAAGACCAAAATCGTGCGGAGAGTTTTTCCATTCCAGTGGATAGAGTAGGACCAAGGACGGAATAAGGTGATGTAGTATCTAAGGCAAAGTAACAGAATAAACCAGTGAACCCTAAATTAGACTGACTGGAACGATAACTTGGCCGCCATCTTTGAAGCCAAATTGGTTATCAATAGGTTATCAAGTTCAGTCCTTTTCTATTGTTTCTCTCGGCGCGGTTGCTTCTGGGAATGTACCGATATTTGATGTTTTTATTTCGATTTAAGAGGTAATTTTATGCTTCAGGAACTTATAACCTAGTTTGCGATACAGTCTTTTTTAAAAATAGCAAATACCTCGGAAAAATAGTACTAAGACAAGATCGTAAGGCCGCCATCTTGGCTTCGCCCAAACGTAAAGTTTTTATCTGGAGTTATCGTTCCAGTATTTATAGAGTTCACAGGAATAAACAGAGGGGCCAGCCAACGCAGAAACTCCGAAATTTGAGTTCTCACACCGGTTCATCATGCAGGTTTTGGCAAGTCAATAGAAAATAAAAACGCAGATGAATCTGCAGAGCTGCTCAGGCACTACTCTAGCCAGAAAACTACACCTATAAATTGCAGGATGACATTTTCACTGCTTAATGGACCTTTAAGTTATGCTGTCATCAATAACAATACATACCTTGACAGCAAAATGGAAGGCTCTTTTGCATTTCAAAGCGACACAAGGTTTCAAGATATCAACAAGTTCTTGTTTGTACGGCAAAATATGCAGGCCGTGACAGCGAACAACCTGGAAAAAATAGCGACCTTGATGTGGGTTTTCCGCTTGGAACACGTTGAAGACAAGTCTGTTGCAAGTTGTCAACTCGCCTGTTGCAATTGTCATGCCAAACGTGTTATCCACATACTTGCTGCAAGTTATTTCAACAAGTTATGAAAAATCTACAAATGGCGAGTTGCAACAACCCTGATTTTAACACGCCTGTTGCAATTTGATTAAACTGACAAGTTTGTTGAGATTTGTTGACAAGTTGCAAGAAGCCCTTGAAATGGACCGATTGCATTATGGACAGAATTTTGAAAAAAGTCTAAGCAGGAAAATTCATTACCACAGCATTGAAGAGCATCCTAAAATTAGTAAAATTGCAAAGTTTGGTCGCGAAATGTTGTAAAATGAGGAAAATATAGCCCTGCAAAGTGTGCGAATTTTGTATACTTTTGTATTACGCACTGAAAATTGATACCGTTTTCTCGATGTCGGTATCAATTTTCCGTGCGTAATACAAAAATACACAAAATTTGCAATCTTCACAGGCTTGCATTTTCCACATTTTACAACGTTCCGCAACCAAACTTTGCAATTTGACTAATTTTAGGATGCTCTTCAATGCTGTGGTAATAAATTTTCCTATTTCAACTTTTTTCAAAATTTTGCCCATAATGCAATCGGTCCATCGACAAGCCTGTAACGTTCTTGGCAGTGACAGCATGCATTCCATACAACTCTGAAAAGGAAGTCTAAAACTCACCTCTGAGAGCAGCTGAAGACACCAGTTTAACTCCTCGTCCACTTCTTCCTCATCTTGAACTCCCTCAACTAAGAACATGAAGAGAGAATGCCAACAAATAAACGACTAATTTTGCATGGTACACCCGAAGCAAGGTCGTTTGAAAATTTTTAAAACCCCGAAAGACTGCAAACCGGAAGGAATCGAGAAACGCAAAAACTGTGTCTTTTTGAAAAATTCCCAATGGACTGGTTGCGGTCGTGCCCAAACTTACTTGAGGTGATGTTCTTAACAACAGAATGAATATAAGGAACAAACAGCTTTAATGTGGACTGAGCATCCGTCTACGAAAACCAAAAATAATCAGGTTATATAAGCAGTTGAGTCTATCTAATACAGCATGAAATTATCACAGCTGCTTAAAATTTTAAACCGGCCTCAATTAATCTATTTATCAATAGCGACGCCATCTTGAATCGTGATGCATTGTGGTCTATCCAGGGTAAAAATCACCATGTAAATGCCGCTATCGTTAGAGGAATACGCCGTACAGGACAAATATTGCGATGAATGTTTTCTTAGTTACAATGGGGATATGTCAATCAATATTCTAAGCACTTTATGCCATCAGTGTGCACATATGGGGTAATGGATTTTAAGTAATAAATTTCATTCGGATTTATTTATCTTCCTAGGGTTTCCTTTGTTCTAAGTTTCCCTGAACATTTGTCTGTTATTTACAATTATAAAAATAACGGTTCTCTCCCATATATTTTATTTATAACGGTTTAAAACAGTTAAATTACCCTGGATAGACCACAATGCACCGCGATATGTTCAAAATTCAAGATGGCGTCGCTATTGTTGAAAAACTCAATTGTTGAACGGCTCAAAGTAAAAACTGCAAAACACGGAGAGCATACCCTCGCCGCTGCTCTGCAAAAATCTGCCACCATCTGTCCAGCCACCTTCGTTTCAAAAATCTTATTGGAACAGAACTGGAAAAGATGCTTCAGCGCAACCTAAACGGACAAAATCATAGATACGCACACTTACAGCAAACCCGAAAATGTACGCAGTCACACGGCCAGATGCACAAGTCTGTGGACATCTTGAAAACAGACTTGTTATCAACAAGTCGATATTAGGAAGCGTTCACATGGCTTGTGACATGTATTTCAACACGTCGTAACAAGTTTGCATAAAATAACTAGCAGCAGCTAGCAAGCTTGAATTTATAAGTCTTGTTGCACCTTGATAAAATTGACAGGATTGTTGCAGCTGGTTTGGCCGTGTATAGTCGCGGTAAACATAACCAGAAGAGTGGGCAGACATCGCCGCTGTTTTGTGCAGTGCTACAATACCGTCTGTAAAATAAAACAAATTCCGAAAACAGACATCTTGTATTCCTGATATTCGAGAAAAAAACAAGAAAACGACGGAGTCGGTGATACAGGATGCCTATTTTCGGAATTTGTTTCATTTTGTACTTCCTTAAGTGCAACGCTTACCTTGAATATTTGCGGTGAACATTGCATCAAAATCGTATGAAATGTGGAAGTAAGACCCATGCCGATCATCCCTTCCTGGCTGTCCATTTTCTCCATGTTTGCACCGCTGTTCAACTCTGATGTCGGCTGGAACTGAAAGTTCTCAATCATCGCAAAACACCTGAAATTTATAAGAAGATTTTCATCCTGTTCACCCCTCGTAAAGAGGCTTAAATGTTGATAGCTCCATAGACATTGCTAAAATATGTAAATACAAAGTTCTGGAATATACTAAAAGAGACGTTTCAAGGTTTTAAAGCAACATTAGCTGTAGCTTTCGTTTCCAGTTCATTCTTTTAATTGTCTATCGTACCGCCCATAGTCACTGTTCATTTACGTGTCTACAAAGCCTTTCTACATGGACGATTTTCTCATTGCGCTGTCCCCTGCCACAATTTTGGCTCTGTGAAAAACACCTGCACTAACCTTTCCATAAACAACAAAACGAAATCTTCAAATTGCCCGCTGGCCACGCATATTTCTTTTTCTGTCTGTAATTAAAAATGGATACGTTGTGAATGGTTTCTGGTTGCAAGAAATCTGCCTACAATATGGCGCATATTCTTTATGTAGGAGCCTACCTCAGTCAACTCCATTGTAAATACAGCTTGGGAACAGTCGACCAGCGGTACAAGTGATATCAAAGTTGAGATAAACGTAAAGGTTGCCTAGAAATGGAAGGGGAGTTCTCGAGCATAAATACAGTTAAACGTACAGTAGTTTAGCATCTCAATAAGAGATGATCCTTACTCGACCTATAGCAAGAATAGTTTAGAACTGCGAGAACTATTCACTCTAAATAAAGTTAGTTTAGTTTAGGTTTTCTCCAGTTGTGACACTAAATCAATGAGGGACGATCCTTATTGGGCCTTTAGGATGAACAGTTTAGAACTGATAAAGCTAACCAGTATAAATAAACTTAAGTTACTGTAGTTTAGCGTAGATTTTCTTCTGTAGTAATAGTGAATCAAGTGGAAGATGATTCTTACTGCACTTTTCGAAAGAACAAACTATAACGCGACTATCGCCTTATTGAACCGAACATTCCATCTTTCACCTCATAAAAATATTCGTATGATTGCACTTGTGGACATTTATTACTTGTGTTCTGACAAGAAAGGACTCAGTTCTAAAGGCCATCTGTTTTCTTGCTTAATATAGAGCTATCAGTTCCGCTCACCATTGCTTTCCTGAAGTCATTGGCATCAATACCAGGCAACACCAACATGAGAAGACGTATAAGATGAGTGGGACCATCGGGAAATGCTTCAGAACTTGACAAAAGCGGTCGCGCTACTGCTGTGATGCAAGTCAAGGAGGCTGTAAGCTGGTGTGGTTCAGTTAAAGTGTCGAGAGCGGTGTATGTCCTGGAAAAAGTCCATAGCATTTCAATTGAGATTAGAATTTTATAAACCTTTTTTTCTTACGATTTTTTAATTTGAGTTTAAGTCACATATTTCAATTATTTACAACAGTGACAGGAAACAGTAACAGGACTGATGTCCCAATCGAAAACTCTTCCCTTACATAATTAAGACACATGTACATATTAAACAGTTAATAACATAGTTTTAACCACGGATAGTTAAACAAATGGACAGGAAACCCGTCGTCGCGTGTAATATTGTCAGCTTGCTGGTGGCGTTTTAACCCAGTTGCAAGTCATGACATCACAAAATCTTCAATATTAAATATCTAAATATTCAGTAAATTTTAAAGTACATATTTAAGAATTAAAAGTTAAAAATGCATTCCAAATTTGAAATGCATTTTTAAAACCGTTAACATATTCGCGATAACTCATCACATCATGAATAGATTTATACATTTTTCACACGCCTTACTATGAAAGATTAGACTCAGTTTCGAAATATCACGTACTTGAACGCGTAGTTCAGTTGCCTGAGTATTATTGGACTACAATCATGGAATAATTAGTTTGGGACAAACTAGAACATCGTTGTTCTACACAATACGTAGAAATTAACGTTAAAAATATCGCTATATTTTCTCCCCTCCCTTTCCCCCACCTGCCAATGTTGGCTCTAGGGAACGACATCATATACACAAATGTATCTATTTTGTTTTCAGGCAAAAAAAAACACTGTACAGGACCAGCATTGGCCGGTGGGGGCAAGGGGAAGGGAGAAGGTAAAATTTAAATCAATGCCTGACCAGAGTTTGTACTTGAATCACATATTTTTAAATTTTTAAACCAATCACGCGCATAGATTTCCATGACTGCCCCAAGGAATTATTCCATGATTGTAGCATTCTACATGTCGCAGGTTCAATGGACCTTTCCCCTTTCAGACAAAATTTTGAAAAAATCGAAATAGGCAAAAATATCACCATAGCTTGAAAGAGCATCCCACGTTTACTAAAGTTGCGAAGTTTGGTTGTGAAATGTTGTAAACTGTAGAAAACATAGCCTTGCAAATTTGGCAAATTTTGTATACATTTGTACTACGCGTAGGAAAATGATAATCAAAAGTATCAAAATTTGAATTTTCTCAAAATTTCATGTAAAAGGGGAAAGGTCCATTCCTGCCGTGGTGAAGCATGTTTTTCAGCCCGTTTTAATCTGTGGCGTTTTTGGCTGTTAACCTCACCTCTCCAGTAATGTCGGCAGCACAACAGCAGGCTTAAGCTGCGCTAACTGTTGCAAACACGTCGCAGCCTCGAAGCTCCCCAGCCTGTTGAACATCGATAACAATACCACTGGTTTGAGGCACTCCACGAACTTCAGAATGCGTTCTTCAGATAGCTGGAATTCTGCAGGAATCGACGTTTCCCATGATGGTTTTTTGTAACGTTCCCTGCAATGGTAGAATAACATGCAAGACTTCGACTTAAAACATCTTTCACACTTTTTCCTAAACAAGCAGTGTTTCAGGATCCCCTTTTTAGATGATTATTTAGAACATGTTTATATTGTCTTGAGTACTAAGGACACTCTACTCCCAGGGTTTGTCATCCAGTTTTATATAATATTCAGAGTTCATCCTGGATTTTCATTGGTCGAGAACTGTGATCTATTAGAAGACAGACGGACGCTGATGCCATTTCAGCGACAAGCCCATCACATCAATTTTAGAATTACCGACAGCCAACGGGGTGCTTTGTTTTGTATACATCATGACACGTCAAATGGCGTGCTAAAGTGTTCGTCGCACAACAAAGCTTATTTTGGCAAAATTTTCCACATTTTTATTATATAAAACAAATATATAACATTTTGCCGTTGTCTGTCCAGTTATAGATACACGGTAGACGTCATAATGTTATAAGAACATCAGTGATCCACTCGCCTAGGCGGCTCGTGGGCCACTTTTTTGTTCTTAACACATTATAACGTCATACCGTGTATCACACAGTGTGTCATATGGTCATACCGTGTGTCATACCGTGTATCACACAGACAACGGCAAAATGTAATCTACTTGTTAAATATACGCCCTACTCTCCGGATTCTCTGTTAATAGGGATGTCATGCTTAACATTTCACTAATAATACAGTCAAGACAGACAAGTAATATCGTGCCAACAAACCTGTAAACTCTGTCGGCGTATACTCTGGACAAACGACTTAAAAATTGTTGCAATTTGGTCTGAAAATAAAAGTTAACATAAAGATAAATGGGAACGTTCTTGCACATTGTTGTATCATCAACTTGCAACATGTCTGCAAATATCAGGTTGCATTTCAAAGACTTAATCAAACTTGTTAAAGCCAACAGGCTTGACGCAACTTAATGACAACCTGTCTAGCATCAAAATCCACAACTTGCAACAACTCTGTGGCGTTTCTGGACGAGTAGTATCAAAATCCTTACCGTATATTTCCCATAGTTTGAAGGATAATAGAAGGACTTGACCGATTCGAAGAAATTGTCCAAATGAGATTGAACAGAATCGTCATCACCCTAAAACAGCATCATTAAAAACTGAATGATCCCGTGCTATCCCACATACCTGTACTCAATGGCGCAGCCAGCCCGCCATTTTAGTCCCGTCATGCTGGCCAGCCTCATCTGTATTATCATTATTCATTTATTTAGAAACTGGTTGACAGCCAATGAACTTCAACCGTTTGCACAGGGGTGCTAAATCGTCGAGCAGGCTACGCTAGTCCATATAGTCTTGCTTACAGACGCTATTACACCACACAGTTAAAAATGAACAACCTGCTCTGGCCTGATGAAAACAGCATTGAACAATGTTTTGCTGTCCACATTGTTCTAGGTTGTCAACAATACTGAACAAGTTGTTGAACCTGAACTAGCCTGCAATCAGGTGTAACAATGTTGAACAATACTGTTGACAATCTTGAACAATGTTGGCAGCAAAACATTGTTCAATGCTGTTTTCATCAGGCCAGAACAGGTTATTTATTTTTTACTGTGTATGCAACGTGTCTCGCAATTACTTTATTTAAGAATTGAAGTCGCCTGATCCGAGATGTTACACGGTGCAACGTTTGTTGCAACGTCTCTCCCAATCTCAGAAGAGGCTGGGATCAATTTTCAAACAGTGATTTTTTATTGGCTGCTCAACAGAAATAGTGCGAGACAAGTTGCATGAGGGATGTTACACTGTGTAATAGCAATCTTTGTTAAGGCAATCTTTGTGGAAAATGAGAACCCGGTTCTGGCAAGAAGAATTGCGCGAATTACATATGTATGTATGTATGTACTTCGGGCCATGCTTCTTGCAAGAAAAACTTGCGTGACTTAATGATTGCGAGGTATGTTACACCTTGCAATTTCAGTTGCAACTTGTGTGGCAGCAAACTAGCGAGACAAGTTACGGCACAAGTGTAACAACGCCTTATCTGTCCTATCTACAGTATCTCTCCGCTTTCACACAACTGAACAATCAAATCCTTTCAATCTTACCATCATCGAGACAATCCACACAGCACTAACATAGGAATCGTAATTATCTCTTGAACTGCTGCGACTTTTGATGCCAATCGGCAGATTGAAACTACGAATTATTCGCGTGAAAATCTACACAATTCAAACGGGAACGTACATTGTAACACATTGACTTTCTCTTGTTTTTGAAAGGTAGCAATATTATCAAACATACCTTGGGTACATAAGGCTTCCAGTCCAGGTAACCAACATTGTCCTTGGCAACTCTTGCAAAAAGTTTCACGCAAAACTACAAATTGATTACATGTATAACATCATAGAAACCCAAGCACAGTTGATGTTAAAACAGAATTTAATAACAACTAATCATAGAAATGTAGACTTTGGTGGTGTAGTGGTCAGACTACTTGCCTTTCACCTCTAAGGCTCAGCGTTCGATCCCCAGTAAGGTGGATTCGAACCCAGTTCTCATTTGAAATTAGTACAGTCAACGCTCTGCCGAAAGTCGTGGGTTTTCGTCGGGTACTACGGTTTCCTCCCACAGGGAATGTTGACAGGGTGGGGTAGGTAATTTGGGCCCACAGTAATTGGCTCACGACCTGCCCTTGTGGTAAATAAGAGTCGATATGACTGCAAACTGCCCGAACTTGATGTCATGACCATGAGAATCAGTGCAAATGAGGTTTTGGTAACTTCACAGCCCTGGAGCACCTTGCTTGAGAATAACATGAGCTGCGATTAACGCATGGGCAGCCAAAACGGCTGCAAGACAAATTCGAGCACAAGAATCACTAACCAGTTCCCAAGAAGGACTATTATGACAGCTGTCCCAGAACCCAACAAGCTCATCAAACCATAATCTACAGGAAATATTGCATTCAAAATTTACAATTACACTGAGATAAATGAATGTTTCATTCTTTGTTTAGTCATAGTTTAATGCAAGATGTGTGACACAATCAAACAACCTGTAAGCTGAGCTACTACTGTGCTCTAGCTTAATTTGGCTTCTGTGACAAAAAAATACAGTAAAATGTTTATGGAACAATCATGCCATAACGCCACACTACTTACTTGAAGCCTTTATCATGTTTTTCAGGAGGTAACGTGGTTGGCAAGAACAGAGAAAAGTACTGCATTGCTTTGGCAAATGTTATGTCAAATGGGCACATCAATGGACGCCATTCATCGAGCATTTCTTGAGTAGCATCATCCGAAAAATATCTATCGAGTGCAAGAATTAGATGAGTCACATTGTTTCATTTCCTTTCACTCCACAAGGGTAAGTCATCCACATGCATGGAAGCATACTTGTTATAAAATACAACTTGTTGCCTCCCACAACTAAAAGGTGTATGATATCCCATGCAAGGAGAGCTGTACACAGTTAATTTCCCCATGCTTTGAGGGTTTTTCTAGGTATTCCAGTTTTCCACTCTCTCAAAATAAACAAATGAACACACATATGGAAAATATTATTTAGTTTTTGAGTATCACAATAGTGTGACTCCCTCATTTACTGTTAGTTAAGTCAACGAAGATTGCAAGCAACATACACTCTAGCCTGTGAAGCAATCGCTTTATTTTTTGGTTTATTTTGGGGAGGGATTATTATTTTGGGGGATTATTAAAAAGACGAGGAGAAAATGGCAGAGAAAAAAATGGTGAGGTTTTTCTCCGCCATTTTCTGCCCGTATTTTTAATTAATAATCCCCCAAAAAAATAATCCCTCCCCCAAAATAAAGTGACTGCTTCGCAGGCCACATACACTCTGGCAGCTCTGATCACTTGCTTCAACAGTTCTTCAAGCTGACTGCAAGAAAAACAATTACATGTGTTACTTTCATTGTTTGATTTGCATATGCTTCAGGGGCCAGTTGTTCAAAGCTGGGTTAGCATTAAACCTGGGTTAAAATTTAACCCACTGTTCAAGTTTCTGTATTTCTACACATCTGTTTACTTTAAAACGTCGGGACCTCAAACTACCATCGATTTAGACACAACTTCTGAGAAATATTTCCAAATTTGTAAACAAACTTCAAGGGAAATTTAACCGACTACCGACTTTTGAACAACTGGCCCCAGAGTATAGTCTAGTGGAAACACCATGGAAATTTATTATTGCATTTTGTGGTGTTTCCACAAAATTATACTTTGATTAATGATCACCATGAAATCGCACAAGGAGCTTATTGCATATGTTTGTTGACAAATAGATGATGAATAAGCTTCATGCAAAAAACTAAATGTCTATTTTGTGCTATGGAAAATGTACCAAATGTGTGCAGGAGCAGCCACCGGCTGTAAACATGCCAGTTTTAAATTTTTTTGAGCAGGGGGTGACTACATCTATTTAGGGCACTTGCTGAGTGGCAAATCATGATGAATACCATTTATATGAGAATGACTTTGCGCGTTTATAGCTATTTCACGTGGTTATATCGTTATGTTACAAGCATTAATGTTTCGCTCTTTGCTCTAATAATGAATTTGGTTGAGATTAGGACTGGGATAAAAAAAACAAACAGAATCTTTGTGAGCATGACATAACAATATAACCTGCTCTTGTCATATGTACTTATGGGTACTTTGATGGATGAAAATTCTTAGGGTCACAAATTGGAATGGCCTAATATTTCATGCCAGAACAAGCAGAACAAAATATGCAACTCTAAATACCAGGAGTGTCTTTTCAAGCCAACTGCTTCAAATTTAGAGAAACACATGGATTCATATATTTTATACAAGGGTTGCCACGGAATCACGAGATCGTCTCTTGACAACAATTCACGCTTTCTAAAACAAGTCAAAAACAATCACAGCTTAAAGCAATAAGTCCTATCCTTCCCATGTTTCACAAATACTATTCTTGGGTTTCACTGGAACCTTTTTCAGTAATTCTAAGTGGGGGTCAACCCAAAATGTATTGATGATTGTACTGCTGTCGGAAACTGTTAATAACTCATTCGAGAAGAATTAGTTTGTTTTACTCACGCGTGTTCCGCGCGTGGAAACAGATCGGAACGTTTCGGAATATACCGTTTTTTGCATCTTGACATGTAGTTTTTCCCATCTGTGTTGTGTTTGTGAAACTTAATATTGTAAAGGCGTAACGTTTTTTGAATAAATATTATACAAAAATTGTGGTTGGGAATTAATCAGAAGGCAATTCTCAACACTGCATTGGAGCAAGCAAATCTCACGAAATTGCACACATTTGCTGCCAAACACAAGGCCAACACATACAGTGAAAATTTTTTTCAGTCTGATGACAGTGTATCTATTTGGAGTTGACCCCCAGTGAAATTTATGACGTCACGTGAAACCCAAGAATAGGTGGGTTTCACCCAAAACTTTTACATGGACAGTGCTTGTGTTTCATTTTCAGTTGACCACTAAGCAGTAAACGTGTTACGTGAGTGAACCCATTGATGTGAAACAATTGATGCGTACTGGTAAAAGGTGTGCAGTGTAATGCCGTTATGCCGGTAAGCTGTTGAATAACATAGTAACTGTTGAATAACATAGTAACTGTAATATAGCATAGTAATCCTTTTGTGGGTATCAACTTTCTTTTCTGATTAGTAGACAAATTTGTCGTCGAATTTGGTATCTACAAAGCTAAAATGCACACAATATGCAATACTATCACAGAAATTCACATACTTACTTTAACAGTTTGCCAAATAAATGACAAAAACCCGTTAAGAGTTGTGAATCCAAATCAGCAGCAATTATTAATTCGAATGTTAATTTAATCAATAATATGTGGTCATCCTTGGTAAATCTGTGCCCATATAATTTGATATAGCTGTTGACAAGAGAAAGTAAAATTAAAACATGAAACAATATGACTGTAGGACTTACAAGGATACCAAAATATTGAATAATCGCAGGTTAATTGAAGACTTATGTTATCGTTGAGTAGGGACGATTGGACGGCTCCCCATTTGTGAGCATGAAGACAACAGAAAATATGAGTTCCACCTGACATTTGGAGCGAAAACCCTTTGTCAGCAATACAGCCTTAGCTCCAAATGTGAAACTGGTTTATCAGGTAGTGAAAGAACCTATATATACCTTTTGTGTACCTTTGACTGCAGTTACCCATCATGTTAGTTTCAGATATTATGACTGTGCTTAGATAAAATTAGGCATAACAATACCCAAATGTATATGTAATATATATGTATTTATATATATATATATATATATATATATATATATATATATATATATATATATATATATATATATATATATATATATATATATTTATTATATATTTATTATATAGTTGACAGTAAGATACTGAAAATACACCGTAAGATATTTTCCATATCTTCACTAGTGAAGATATCGATCACGTGATCATTTCCCGCCAATAATTTTGTATTTTCAAAATGGCGATGTTTGTAAGAGCAGCGAACCAATTTTCACCTTTGTTTAAAGAAAAAAACTACATGTTTGTGCCGAAAAAATGGAAATAATACAAGAAAACACTAAAATGATGAACAGGTATTGTTTTAGTTTAAATAATATCGAAATAAAGCCATGTTTTTAGCATTATTGATCGAAAATTAATATTACTGACTTGAGTCTTAAATAGTTTACAACTATATAATAAACAGAACATTACACGGCGGTTTGAAGATATGAATTTTATCTTCTCGGGGTGAAAACAATATTGTTTTAACCACTCGAAGATAAAATTCATATCTTCGCCCCGCCGTGTAATATCCTCTATACACACACACACACACACACACACACACATATATATATATATATATATATATATATATATATATATATATATATATATATATATATATATATATATATATATATATATATATATATATATATATTATGTAATTATTATGTAATCATATAATCATATATATATATTATGTAATCAGTAGTAGTTAGAATCTATTGTGTCTACAGCACGTACAATATAGTTCGCTGGACCACCAGCCTTGGTTACTTGTGCAACAATGGCCTTACCAAACAGTTCAAGGCAAAGAAAGCTTCTCAAGCTAGCAGGAATGCATTAAGAGA
Source organism: Muricea muricata (assembly GCA_963855995.1). Taxonomy (NCBI): domain Eukaryota; kingdom Metazoa; phylum Cnidaria; class Anthozoa; order Malacalcyonacea; family Plexauridae; genus Muricea; species Muricea muricata. The sequence goes on from OY979725.1 coordinate 2,499,748, forward strand.
TCTCAACTTGATTCGAGTACTTGAGACCAGTGCTAATTCACTAAATTGCCAATGATGAGATTTGAAAAAATTATTATTGTAGATTCACAACATAAACAAAAGCTGTTTTTTACACTTACAATAATAACACTTAGAATCTATTGTGTCTACAGCACGACAGCAATGACAAAACAAGCTCTATAGATTAGATACGAACCTGAAAAGTCTATTACACCAATGCAAGGCGCCCGGTCTAAGCTCTCTTAAGACAACAGCTCGTCCAAAATTGTATTTAATTTCTTCTAACACCTGACGAGCCTCGTTATCCAAACGGTCGCCATAAGGCAACAGCTTATTATAAACTACCTCTTTCTGAAATGTAGAATCGTTTTGCTCCATTTTCTACACATTTACGAGATCAAATGATGAACTGAAAATGATCAAAACAAAGACATCATCGTTTCTGAAGTTTTCTTTGCTGACTAATGCTGAGTAATGTTAGGTTTATACCTGGTAATGTCTGGATCACTGAGCTTTACTATAAATCTGGAGGAGCAGCTTTGCATTGAAAAAGTGTCGCCAAAAAGATGGCGGATTTTGGCCTTTGCTGACGAAGAGCACGTAATGGTAAGGCTACCATAGAGGTTATAAATAACACTAGAGAGGACATCGAGGGTAAAATTTGGGAGCGCGGCTATTGGGGGGCAAATTCAAGTCCCGGATGTTCACTCATTCACGATGTTCCAGGCAAAAAAGTCATTTTAGATGAGTTTTTCTGCTTTTTGAAATGTTTTTCCTCGTAAAAATATTGAAAATATAATTTCAGATCGTCTAAAATAATAAAAACAATTGAAAAAGTACTATTTTGCCCACAAAACCGGCAGAACGACCTCAACAACGATGAGCAAAACATTTCATACAGATTTCTGCTGTTGCTAAGGTGGTTGCTAAGGAAGCATTAGCTCAGCCAATAAGCGCCTGGCCCTGCATCCGGGACTTGAATTTGCCCCCCAATAAACGCGTTCCCTTTTGTTATCAGTGAAAAAGATTACAATGCCTCCTCTAGTGTTATTTATAATCTCTATGAAGGCTACCCCACCCTGGCGTTCGACTGTTCTTCGGAAATAAGCGAAGTGTGGCCGAGGTCTATGGTGGTGGTGGCCCATCAGCGCCAATAGGATTTTATGAAGTTTTTTAAGGGTTTTTTATAAAGTTTTATATATTTTTCTTAAAGGTAGGTTACAGTCGCTTCTGCGCATGTGCGAAAGGTTTGTTATGAGGAGCCTCCTCATAACAAGTTTCCAGTCCCATGGCGTAAATGGAAACACGCGCGGCCGTCTGAATCATTCTCTGTTGTATTGCAAGGAGCGATGGCGCATCAAGTCCTGGCATAAAAATTGTTGCTTTGAGAGTTTCAAGATCAAACAATTGATATTAGATTCTGAAAACGCGGCAAATCGCGTCGCCTAAAGGTTTAATTATTCGCGTTCGGTAGCTTTTGCTTCAGATGCTGTGGTTTTCGTTCGAGACTTCGAATCGCACTACAGAATATTCACGAGTCACGACATGCTCACAGGCTAGTCTGTGTATCACTCAATGAGTATATCGTGGATATGATCTATAACATAGCTAGCAATACGTAGAGGATATTACACCGTGCATGGCGCGAAGATATTATTTACGAGTGTACATGGTGTGAAATTAATTATACATTTTATATGCGCCCTGTAGAATATGCAATTAAATTGTCGTATTCTCGATTCCAGACTTATATATCATGATGAGGGTACATTAACTGGCAGCGAATGTGTTTTTAGTGAAAACACAGACACAGTAATGAAATTGAAAGCACAGTGATGAAAGCAAAAACTCATACTTTACAAACAAATAGTTTACAAAATGGGATGGATAAGCATTTTGAACTGTAGCCTGTGTATGTGTATATAAACGTTCATAGCATGTATAGAAGGTCTACGATTAGTACGATGATATTAGATAACACTTGTGTTATATTTCAATGTATGAAACTACTACATGTAAATTTCAGAATAAGTAAAATGATAAAATTATCCAGGTGCAAATACATGAAAATTTTGCCAGGATTTTTTACATAATTGGGCAGTTCGCACACGCGTATTTTGTTGTGATTCAGCAGAAGAGTAAATGAGCGACAATTACTGTACGTCAAACATCAGGCTAAATTCTCGATCAAGCAACCAAAATCAAATCTATGCCTATGGCGTGCACCTGGACGAGAGCATTATATCATGTTTATACGATATAATATCACGACGAGAGCACATGCATATTGTGCTTATATTGCATCATATTGAGTCTGGGATTATAATATGTAGTAAAAAACTGTATACAGTATAACAGTTTGAAATGTGTTCCAGGCTATTATGCTTGAAACACAAAATTAACACTTCCAGAGACATCAACGCCTAAGATACACCGACAATTTTAATACCGGATATTCAAACTCGCAATTTCCGCATCTCGCTTCGCGGCTTTGAATTCACTCATTACTTTGAATTTGTTTGGGAAACGGATTGTAAAAGTTACTATACTATAGAGTTAATGGAATCGAGAATACGACAATTTAATTGAATATTCTACAGGGCGTATATAAAATGTATAATTCATTTCACACCTTGTACAAGCGGTTGAAGCCTGCACTCATTATCTGTGTAAGCCATCGAATAAGCTCATTTATTATATGGTTATGGCTTTATGGGCGTTTCACCGTGAACTAAAACACTCGTATCTCTCATATTTTCACTAGTGAAGACGTGAAAAGTATGCAACGCTTGAAAAACGCGTGTGTTTTCCCCTGGGATTTATATGTTCTCTGTTCGCTTGTTCCAACCTGAACGTGTTTTCACCACTCGTAAATAATATCCTCTATTTATTGCTAGTTATGTTATAGATCATATCCACAATATACTCATGGAGTGATAAACAGACTACAGTATCATGATTTTCTTTTGATAAAATTGGTTTTCTGCCAAAATTGTGATTGCATGTAAGGTTCCTCTCTACACTCTTTCATGTTTTAAACATACTTGTCAACTTCTAAATTCATCCTGAATATTATTAGTAGAACTCAGTTAGCGTAACTAGCTTAACATTTCCTTATTATGTAAAAGTAATACAATATATTTCTTACCACTCTGCATGACAGAGCCTGTGAGCATGTCGTGACTCGTGAGTATTCTATAGTGCGATTCGAAGTCTCGAACGAAACCCACAGCATCTGAAGCAAAAGCTACCGAACGCGAACAACTAAACCTTTAGGCGACGCGATTTGCCGCGTTTTCAGAATCTAATATTAATTGTTTGATCTTGAAACTCTCAAAGCAACAATTTTTATGCCAGGACTTGATGCGCCATCGCTCCTTGCAATACAACAGAGGATGATTCAGACGGCCGCGCGTGTTTCCATTTACACCATGGGACTGGAAACTTGTTATGAGGAGGCTCCTCATAACAAACCTATCGCACATGCGCAGAAGCGACTGTAACCTACCTTTAAACTTTTCTTCGAAATACTTTTAATTATTTTTCATTTATTTTTTACTTTAGTAATATTAATACAGTTTCTATTTTGATACATTTTTATTTTGATGAAAACAAAATTAAAAATTTGAAAAATAAAAAAATTAAAAATTTGGCGGACCATGCATGAGTGCCAAGGCCTACAAGCGGGCATCTTCCATGCAGGTGCAAGGATTTACTACACGTGTCCTCGAGTTGGCAACATGTCTGGACGAAAAAATCGCAAATAGGAAGGCTACACACGTAAAAACGCACAAGTTGCTACAGACCTGCAAACAAGTTGTAACAAGTCTGTTCACAAGTTGTTGACAAGATGTATTTGCACTGCTTGTTCCGAATTTGTTGGAACAAGTTTCGAACAAGCTGTTGACAAATTGTAACAAGCTTGATGGAACTATCAGACCTGTTACAAGATTGTTCCAACAAGACTGATACAGCATGATATAACAATATTGTTACAGCCTTGTGTTGTCAATCTTGTAACAAACTTGCTACAACAGGATTGTATCAGAGTTGTTAGAACAACCTTGGCGTAACAAGTCTGATATTTTCGTCAAGCTTGTTACAAGTTGTCAACAAGTTTGGAACAACTTGTTGACAAACTTGGTACAAGCAGTGCGAACACATCTTGTTGACGGCTTGTCTGCGGACTTGTTACAAGTTGTGAGATTTTTACGTGTGTACAAGCAACAACACGCCCAAAAACGCCACAAGAAGGAAGAAAAGTTACCAGATTCCATTGATATGGACGTGTTGGTTTACTATCAATTGTACCATTTAAATACGAGTCGTTGACATTGGAAAATACAAAGAGTGCTTGTAAAAAAACATTTCGATATTGGTTCATACATGGAATGCGACGTTTTAGCAGGCGAAAGAGGTCCTTCATATACCAGCATCGAACAAATTAAGAGCCGTTGCATGTACGATTTTACTTTGCCAGTAAAACAACTTCCCACCTTGTAATGGATCAGGAAGTTGAAGCCGATGGCGATGATAGCATTCCTTCTACAAGCTTCCAGTCAAAGAAACCTAAAAAAGAATGGTCTGTCCCTGTCCAAAAAAGCCAAAAGAAACTGACAATTGGATCAGCCTACCCCAAGTCCGTACCCTTAAGCTCCCTCCTCAAGCTGGGCAAAACTATACCACCTAAGTGCAACCACGACATAATAGAATTACACGTAGAAGAGTTTTATATTGAGGAAAAGGAATGGTCAGCTCCAATTCCTGTAAAATTATTAGTAGATAAAAAAAGTCGTTTGCTTGTGGAGCAGTCCGAAATGCCTTCGAAGCTCGAGCACTGATTGGTCTGGAAGGTCGTCATGTGCTTAAACTGTATAAGCATGATCAATATATAACTCTTCTACGTGTAATTCTATTATGTCCTGGTTGCACTTAGGTGGTATAATTTTACCCAGCTTGAGCCGGGAGCTTAAAGGTACGGACTTGGGGTAGGCTGATCCAACTATCACTTTCTTTGGGCTTTTCTGGACAGGGACAGACCATTCTTTTTTAGGTTTCTTCCACTGGAAGCTTGTAGATGGAATGCTACCATCGCCATCGGCTTCATCTTCCTGATCCATTATGAAGGTGGGAAGTTGTTTTACTGGCAAAGTAAAATCGTACATGCAACGGCTCTTAATTTGTTCGATGCTGGTATATGAAGGACCTCTTTCGCTTCCTAAAACGTAGCATTCCATGTATGAGCCAATATCGAAATGTTTTTTACAAGCACTCTTTGTATTTTCCAATGTCAACGAGCTCGTATTTAAATGGTACAATTGATAGTAAACCAACACGTCCATATCAACGGAATCTGGTAACTTTTCTTCCTTCTTACAGCGTTTTTAGGCGTGTTGTTGCTTGTAGCTTTCCCATTTGCGATTCTTTCGTCCAGACATGTTGTCAACTCGAGCGCACGTGTAGTAAATACATCAAAATATTTCCGAATGACCCCCTTGCGCCTGCATGGAAGATGCCCGCTTGTAAGCCTTGGCACTCATGGTCCGCCAAATTTTTAATTTTTTAATTTTTCAAATTTTTAATTTTATTTTTATCAAAATAAAAATGTATCAAAATAGAAACTGCATTAAGTTTACTAAAGTAAAAAGTAAATAAAAAATAATTAAAAGTATTTCGAAGAAAAGTTTAAGAAAAATATATAAAACTTTATAAAAAATTTTTTAAAAACTTCATAAAATTCTATTGGCACTGATGGGCCACCATAGAGGTCTCCCAATGACTCGAATAAATTATACAGCATTGTCACGCGACGGCAGATTTTGCGCGTATGCAAATTTCGCGCGAACTTTGAATGTATTATTACAAGACTTTTACAGAATGTACAAGGAATCACGTTGTTTTGTTAAAACTGTCGAAGAGGCTTACAAGTTGATTAACGACTACGGAACAAAACATACGATTAAATTTGCGTGCTACAAATCAAACAGACAATTTGGTAATATAGGTGAAGAGTAGTTACATGAGCATCATATTATTAAAATGAGGGTCTGGATGGCATTTTCTAATATAGTGATAGCAACCGTTATTCTCTACTGTCTAGTGTTACAATGCTGAAAATTTTGTTGTGTACTGTATTGCAAATTGTAATGTTGATTCGCAAAATTTTACATGGATGAAACATAATACAAATCTGATACAACTACTGTCCAGTCTGGCAGGCCATGATTTTGAAATATAAATGATCCACAAAAAGTGGTAGAAATGACGTCTGTTCGCTTTACTTTGTCCTTCGCTACTAACCAAAAAAGAGCTGAGTGGCTGAGTGTTGAGATAATCTAATCTTCGCGCCTCGCGCCTTTTCTTCGCGCCTCGCGCCTTTTTTCGCGCCTTTTTTTCGCGCCTTTTTTTCGCGCCTTTTTTTCGCGCCTTTTTTCGCGCCTTACTTTTCATGCTTTTATTTTCGTGCCTTTTTTCTGCCGTTTTTCCCGCGCCTTATTCCCGGCCTCGCGTTTTTTTCGCTAAAAGTTCATTAAATTATTCTTAAAAATTGCCATCATCATCTTTTAATGTATAGGGAGAAAGAAACTTGCTAAACAAGTGACTCTAATATTATTCATTAACTGGAACGATAACTCGGCAATAAAGCCGTTTTTTCACTGGCAAATTTTTGTCGCGCAAGTCTTCTATCTTATAAGCTCTCAACTAGGACAAATTAGATTCTTAATTAATAGTTCATTTCAATTTGAGTAGAACCGTACACATGTCACATCGCGCGAAAGTAATCAGCAAAAAATCGGCTTATGAATACTGTGTATTACTTATGAATACTGTCCAATGTCATATGTCATTAGTCAAATGTCTGAAAATAACATAGAATAAATAAGTACAAAATTAGGGGGGGGGTTACCCCTGATTAATTAAAGTCTGATTATGAACAGTTATATGATTATTTTGTTTCAAATAATTTGCTATCCGATCATCAATTTGGTTTTAGACAGTTTCACTCCACAGCATCAACCCTTTTAGATAGCACAAATGAGTGGCTTAGTTAATATGGACCGTTGTGAAATTAATATTGCAGTATTTCTAGACTTACAAAAAGCTTTTGATACGATAAATCACGATATTCTTTTAAAGAAACTTGAAAGGTATGGCATGGGATCACCAGTGTTGAATCTTTTAAGAAATTACCTAACAGACAGAACTTAGATGTGCTCAGTAAATGGCGTATTGTCCTGTTCAAAAACAGTTGCGTGTAGTGTTCCTCAAGGCTCGACTTGGTCCACTTCTATTCTTAATTTACATAAACGATTTACCAGGTAGTTTGGGGTTTTCGTCGGCAAGAATGTTTGCTGATGATACTACATTAACTGCCTCTGGTGAATCAGTTCTAGATGCTGAGGTGGCCATCAATCATGACCTTGCAAATATCAAACAATGTCTCTCAGCAAATAAATTATCACTAAATCTTGTCAAAACTGAGTATTTATTAATCGGATCAAGGCATAACATAAATAACTTATTTCATGCTCCCAAAGTGCATGTTGTAGTACTCACTCTTAAGCGCTTAAGATAATATTCTCCCTCTCCAAAATGCATGGTTACATAAATGTAGTTGTATACAAGACCGAATTTTGGGAGAAGTGCGCGCCTCCTCTGGGAATAGGAGAGGTGCACACCTCCCCAAAAAAACCCCCACATTCCCTTACAATTTCTCCAAAATCTGGACTTGGTTTTATGTTAACTCGGTTTTTGCATGCATGCCACTTGATTTCTTATCTTTACTTCAAAGTTCAAATGGTCATTGTGGCCATGCATGTGTCTTTAGTATTGGAAAATGTTATTATAAGGATTGAAATTATTGTTTTCAGAGATTTTATGACTTTGGTTAAATAGGAACAAATTTTGTCATTGTTTAACCAAGCCTATTATTACACGAATTATTATGTATTTAGTGTTTGAAAATGTTATTATAAGGATTGAAATTATTGTCGTTTTCAGAGATTTTATGACTGGTTGAATAGGAACAAATTTTGTGATTATTTAACCAAGCCTGTTATTGCACGAATTATTGTGTTTTTAATGTTTAAAAATGTTATTATAAGGGCTGCTGTATTGTTTTCAGAGATTTTACGACTTTGGTTAAATAGGAACAAATTTTGTCATTATTTAACCAAGCCTATTATTACACGAATTATTGTGTCTTTAGTGTTGGAAAATGTTATTATAAGGATTGAAATTACTGTTTTCAGAGATTTTATGAGTTTGGTTAAACATGATCAAATTTTGTCATTATTTAACCAAGCCTATTATTACACGAATTATTGTGTCTTTAGTGTTGGAAAATGTTATTATAAGGATTGAAATTATTGTTTTCAGAGATTTTATGACTTTGGTTAAATAGGTATAAATTTTGTCATTATTTAACCAAGCCTATTATTACACGAATTATTGTATCTTCAGTGTTGGAAAATGTTATTAGAAGGATCGAAATTATTGTTTTCAGAGATTTTACGACTTTGGTTAAATAGGAACAAATTTTGTCATTATTTAACCAAGCCTATTATTACACGAATTATTATGTATTTAGTGTTTGAAAATGTTATTATAAGGATTGAAATTATTGTTTTCAGAGATTTCATGACTTTGGTTGAATAGGAACAATTTTTGTGATTATTTAACCAAGCCTATTATTGCACGAATTATTGTGTCTTTAGTGTTGGAAAATGTTATTATAACGGCTGCTGTATTGTTTTCAGAGATTTTATGAGTTTGGTTAAACATGATCAAATTTTGTCATTATTTAACCAAGCCTATTATTACACGAATTATTGATCATGTTTAATCAAAGTCATAAAATCTCTGAAAACAATACAGCAGTCCTTATAATAACATTTTTAAACACTAAAGACACAATAATTCGTGTAATAATAGGCTTGGTTAAATAATGACAAAATTTGATCATGTTTAACCAAACTCATAAAATCTCTGAAAACAATACAGCACTAACAGCAGCCCTTACAACAACATTTTCCAACACTAAAGACACAATAATTCGTGTAATAATAGCTTCGTTAAACAATGACAAAATTTGTACATATTTAACCAAAGTTATAAAATCTCTGAAAACAGTAACTTCAATCCTTATAATAACATTTTCCAACACTAAAGACACAATAATTTGTGTAATATGGGCTTGGTTAAACAATGACCAAATTTGCACATATTTAACCAAAGTTATAAAATCTCTGAAAACAGTAACTTCAATCCTTATAATAACATTTTCCAACACTAAAGACACAATAATTCGTGTAATAATGGGCTTGGTTAAACAATGACCAAATTTGTACATATCTAACCAAAGTTATAAAATCTCTGAAAACAGTAACTTCAATCCTTATAATAACATTTTTAAACATTAAAGACAAAATAATTCGTGTAATAATGGGCTTGGTTAAACATTGACAAAATTTGTACATATTTAACCAAAGTTATAAAATCTCTGAAAACAGTAACTTCAATCCTTATAATAACATTTTCCAACACTAAAGACACAATAATTCGTGTAATAATGGGCTTGGTTAAACAATGACAAAATTTGTACCTATTTAACCAAAGTCATAAAATCTCTGAAAACAATAATTTCAATCCTTATAATAACATTTTCAAACACTAAAGACACAATAATTCGTGTAATAATAGGCTTGGTTAAATAATGACAAAATTTGCACATATTTAACCAAAGTTATAAAATCTCTGAAAACAGTAACTTCAATCCTTATAATAACATTTTTAAACATTAAAGACACAATGATTCGTGTAATAATGGGCTTGGTTAAATAATGACAAAATTTGTACATATTTAATCAAAGTTATAAAATCTCTGAAAACAGTAACTTCGATCCTTACAATAACATTTTCCAACACTAAAGACACAATAATTCGTGCAATAATAGGCTTGGTTAAATAATCACAAAAATTGTTCCTATTCAACCAAAGTCATATAATCTCTGAAAACAATAATTTCAATCCTTATAATAACATTTTCAAACACTAAATACATAATAATTCGTGTAATAATAGGCTTGGTTAAATAATGACAAAATTTGTACATATTTAATCAAAGTTATAAAATCTCTGAAAACAGTAACTTCGATCCTTACAATAACATTTTCCAACACTAAAGACACAATAATTCGTGCAATAATAGGCTTGGTTAAATAATCACAAAAATTGTTCCTATTCAACCAAAGTCATAAAATCTCTGAAAACAATAATTTCAATCCTTATAATAACATTTTCAAACACTAAACACATAATAATTCGTGTAGTAATAGGCTTGGTTAAATAATGACAAGATTTGTTCCTATTCAACCAGTCATAAAATCTCTGAAAACGACAATAATTTCAATCCTTATAATAACATTTTCAAACACTAAATACATAATAATTCGTGTAATAATAGGCTTGGTTAAACAATGACAAAATTTGTTCCTATTTAACCAAAGTCATAAAATCTCTGAAAACAATAATTTCAATCCTTATAATAACATTTTCCAATACTAAAGACACATGCATGGCCACAACGACTATTTGAACTTTGAAGTAAAGATAAGAAATCAAGTGGCATGCATGCAAAAACCGAGTTAACATATAACCAAGGCCAGATTTTGGACAAATTGTAAGGGAATGTGGGGTTTTTTGGGGGAGGTGTGCACCTCTCTTATTCCCAGAGGAGGCGCGCACCTCTCCCAAAATTCGGTCTTGTATACAGCTACATTTATATGTAACCATGCATTTTGGAGAGGGAGAATATTATCTTAAGCGCTTAAGAGTGAATACTAGGCTAGTAGCGAGAAAAAGGTATGTTGAAAATTGAATAATATATGTATGAGGTTAGCAAAAATATATGGTACATGCACTGTTTTTCGTAATAAGATTATTATATTGTATTTTGATTTATAAATAAATCTGAACACAAGATAAGAAGAAATTATTTATTAAATTCTATTATTTACAAAAACCGTATTCGTTTGACTAATTACGGTATATTTAGTATAAGATAAATGAACATTTAATTAGACCTGATTTTGATTAGCAAGATGAACACAAGCACACGGTTAAAAAACAAAGAAATCAACAGTACCGAAAGTTATAAAATCTCTGAAAACAGTAACTTCAATCCTTATAATAACATTTTTAAACATTAAAGACACAATAATTCGTGTAATTATGGGCTTGGTTAAATAATGACAAAATTTGTACATATTTAACCAAAGTTATAAAATCTCTGAAAACAGTAACTTCAATCCTTATAATAACATTTTCCAACACTAAAGACACAATAATTCGTGTAATAATAGGCTTGGTTAAATAATGACAAAATTTGCACATATTTAACCAAAGTTATAAAATCTCTGAAAACAGTAACTTCAACCCTTATAATAACATTTTTAAACATTAAAGACACAATAATTCGTGTAATAATGGGCTTGGTTAAATAATGACAAAATTTGTACATATTTAATCAAAGTTATAAAATCTCTGAAAACAGTAACTTCGATCCTTACCATAACATTTTCCAACACTAAAGACACAATAATTTGTGCAATAATAGGCTTGGTTAAATAATCACAAAAATTGTTCCTATTCAACCAAAGTTATAAAATCTCTGAAAACAGTAACTTCAATCCTTATAATAACACTTTTAAACATTAAAGACAAAATAATTCGTGTAATAATAGGCTTGGTTAAATAATGACAAAATTTGCACATATTTAACCAAAGTTATAAAATCTCTGAAAACAGTAACTTCAATCCTTATAATAACATTTTTAAACATTAAAGACACAATAATTCGTGTAATAATGGGCTTGGTTAAATAATGACAAAATTTGTACATATTTAATCAAAGTTATAAAATCTCTGAAAACAGTAACTTCGATCCTTACAATAACATTTTCCAACACTAAAGACACAATAATTCGTGCAATAATAGGCTTGGTTAAATAATCACAAAAATTGTTCCTATTCAACCAAAGTCATAAAATCTCTGAAAACAATAATTTCAATCCTTATAATAACATTTTCAAACACTAAATACATAATAATTCGTGTAATAATAGGCTTGGTTAAATAATGACAAAATTTGTACATATTTAACCAAAGTTATAAAATCTCTGAAAACAGTAACTTCAATCCTTATAATAACATTTTCCAACACTAAAGACACAATAATTCGTGTAATAATGGGCTTGGTTAAACAATGACAAAATTTGTACATATTTAACCAAAGTTATAAAATCTCTGAAAACAGTAACTTCAATCCTTATAATAACATTTTTAAACATTAAAGACAAAATAATTCGTGTAATAATAGGCTTGGTTAAATAATGACAAAATTTGCACATATTTAACCAAAGTTATAAAATCTCTGAAAACAGTAACTTCAATCCTTATAATAACATTTTTAAACACTAAAGACACAATAATTCGTGTAATAATAGGCTTGGTTAAATAATGACAAAATTTGATCATGTTTAACCAAACTCATAAAATCTCTGAAAACAGTAATTTCAATCCTTATAATAACATTTTCCAACACTAAAGACACAATAATTCGTGTAATAATAGGCTTGGTTAAATAATGACAAAATTTGTTCCTATTTAACCAAAGTCGTAAAATCTCTGAAAACAATACAGCAGCCCTTATAATAACATTTTTAAACATTAAAAACACAATAATTCGTGCAATAATAGGCTTGGTTAAATAATCACAAAATTTGTTCCTATTCAACCAGTCATAAAATCTCTGAAAACGACAATAATTTCAATCCTTATAATAACATTTTCAAACACTAAATACATAATAATTCGTGTAATAATAGGCTTGGTTAAACAATGACAAAATTTGTTCCTATTTAACCAAAGTCATAAAATCTCTGAAAACAATAATTTCAATCCTTATAATAACATTTTCCAATACTAAAGACACATGCATGGCCACAATGACCATTTGAACTTTGAAGTAAAGATAAGAAATCAAGTGGCATGCATGCAAAAACCGAGTTAACATATAACCAAGGCCAGATTTTGGAGAAATTGTAAGGGAATGTGGGGTTTTTTTTGGGGAGGTGTGCACCTCTCCTATTCCCAGAGGAGGCGCGCACTTCTCCCAAAATTCGGTCTTGTATACAACTACATTTATGTAACCATGCATTTTGGAGAGGGAGAATATTATCTTAAGCGCTTAAGAGTGAGTACTACAACATGCACTTTGGGAGCATGAAATAAGTTATTTATGTTATGCCTTGATCCGATTAATAAATACTCAGTTTTGACAAGATTTAGTGATAATTTATTTGCTGAGAGACATTGTTTGATATTTGCAAGGTCATGATTGATGGCCACCTCAGCATCTAGAACTGATTCACCAGAGGCAGTTAATGTAGTATCATCAGCAAACATTCTTGCCGACGAAAACCCCAAACTACCTGGTAAATCGTTTATGTAAATTAAGAATAGAAGTGGACCAAGTCGAGCCTTGAGGAACACTACACGCAACTGTTTTTGAACAGGACAATACGCCATTTACTGAGCACATCTAAGTTCTGTCTGTTAGGTAATTTCTTAAGATTCAACACTGGTGATCCCATGCCATACCTTTCAAGTTTCTTTAAAAGAATATCGTGATTTATCGTATCAAAAGCTTTTTGTAAGTCTAGAAATACTGCAATATTAATTTCACAACGGTCCATATTAACTAAGCCACTCATTTGTGCTATCTAAAAGGGTTGATGCTGTGGAGTGAAACTGTCTAAAACCAAATTGATGATCGGATAGCAAATTATTTGAAACAAAATAATCATATAACTGTTCATAATCAGACTTTAATTAATCAGGGGTAACCCCCCCCCCCCCCTAATTTTGTACTTATTTATTCTATGTTATTTTCAGACATTTGACTAATGACATATGACATTGGACAGTATTCATAAGTAATACACAGTATTCATAAGCCGATTTTTTGCTGGCGATTACTTTCGCGCGATGTGACATGTGTACGGTTCTACTCAAATTGAAATGAACTATTAATTAAGAATCTAATTTGTCCTAGTTGAGAGCTTATAAGATAGAAGACTTGCGCGACAAAAATTTGCCAGTGAAAAAGCGGCTTTATTGCCGAGTTATCGTTCCAATTAATGAATAATAGTAGAGTCACTTGTTTAGCAAGTTTCTTTCTCCCTATACATTAAAAGATGATGATGGCAATTTTTAAGAATAATTTAATGAACTTTTAGCGAAAAAAACGCGAGGCCGGGAATAAGGCGCGGGAAAAACGGCAGAAAAAAGGCAAGAAAAAAAAAGCATGAAAAGTAAGGCGCGAAAAAAGGCGCGAAAAAAAGGCGCGAAAAAAGGCGCGAGGCGCGAAAAAAGGCGTGAGGCGCGAAGAAAAGGCGCGAGGCGCGAAAATTAGACTATCTCCTGAGTGTTCAATCATTGACTATCGCAGGGAATGGACTGGAAACGCGTATAGATAGCGCTGTAATCTGACGAATACACCCGTGATCATTAGTATACTACAGTATACCTAACTTATACCAAGGGAGCACGTTATTAGAACTGGAAGTTTTGAAATCAAAATTTCTGTTTTGGGCGCCTGTTCTCTTGTATCTCCGACGGTTATCCGAGTACTATCCGATGGATAAGCGAAGGCGGAACGGTAAATTAGGCGGGAAACTTTCAACCTCGTGCCCAGGGTCATCTTTGTGGGCGCGGTGAACGATGACCCTGGGGACGAGGTTGGGAAACTTTCCCGCCTAATTTACTGTTCTGCCTTCGCTATCAACGTGTTCCCTTGCTTATACCAAAGCCATAGAATAAGAATACAAAAGCATTATGATCAAAATCCCTGGTTATCCACTAAAATTCACAAATATACCAAATTATTCCTCTAGATTTATCAGTGAGATTTATATTTAAGAAATATAAAACATTTTCCGTGTTGTTATACAGTTTAATATATCAACACGAGTGGAAATTGGAAAAACGAGAAATTGTGTGGAAACACGACGCCCGCAGGGCGGAGTGTTTTCATACAATTTCGAGTTTTCCAATTTTCACGAGTGTTGATATAACTGTATATCAATACGGAAAAAATGTTTTATATTTCTTTTATAATATAGCAATAAGAACTTTAACAGAAGAGTGGCGGGAAATTTTCCGTGTTGACATAGAGTTATATCAACACGGCTCTTAGCCAATCAGCGTTCAGAATTTACAAATGTTATATTATAAATATATACATACATAGTTATCCCTTGATACAGCAATGTGCAGCAAAGTACTCCTTTATATGTAATTTTAGACTTTGCATGGTGAACTTTAAATTAATTTAAAAAAATATAATTAATTAATTAATATTATTATTACTATATTATTATTTTTATTATATTAATTAGTTATTAATTTAAATTTTATATTAAAGTACTCCTTATTGTACCACTATGCTGCAGGTTATCCCATGAAATCCATTAAGATACCATTGTGTACCTAATTATCCAAGCAAGACAAGCTCTGCACTGCTCTGCACGTGCAAAACTGTCATCATCAAAAATTGCAAAAATATATGGGAAAGCTTTTGATTTCAAGAAAAATAACTTTAGCCCTTGCTTGAACGATTGTTTAAGGTATAGTTAATGTGTATTAAGGTATAGTTAAAGTGTAGTCAGAAATATGTCGTATAAATTCTTATGATATGGTGGTCTACCATGGCATGTAACTCCATGATACAAAAAATTTGTCTCAATATAATGTATATTACCAAGGTCGTACCAGTGAATGTCATTTCAGAAGAAAAGATGGGTGTGTGGTCGGGGCGTTCTGGCACTAAACTCGTGGGAACCATTGCGGAAACCTGGTGCATTATCTGATGGTGAAGCATCAAGTATGTATGAATATCGAGCAATTTACACTTTGGCTACCAACTCACGAAATAGAACATAGACCCACGGTGCATTACACTATTTTCTTTTAATGTTTTTTGGTTTGAGAAATTTTTTGACTTACACATTTGTTACACTTAGATATACAAGCACCGAGACCACCATTACCGGCAATACATGGTCTGAACCCAATATTAATTGTAAAGTACAACTACAAAAGTCACCCAGACCAACCTGGAGGGTTTCCTGAGCTAACTGTTAAACAAGGACAGAAAGTGACGTTTTTAAATGTGCATGAAAGTGAAGCATTATGGTGGAATGTGAGAGATGAAGACAGTGGAAAGAGTGGTCATATACCAGGTTCCTATGTTATGGTACGTAGCGTGGACACATGCAGGAAACCATGATGCAACAACATATTGAAATTTGTGATGTTGACAGTCTAAGAAAGTTTGGCACCGAATACCAGATTACAAGCTAAATGTGAAAATTATTTTCAGATTCTTAAAGAGAAGCCCTCAAGCCTGCCTTGGTTAGAAAACCAGAGACTTAACAATCAAATGGAGTCCAAAAAGAAAGACGGTCCTTTCAAAGATGCACCTGCAGCCATATGGAAACCATATGTATCAGGTAAATGATTTAACATGAAAATTCATATGCAGATTTTGTGGCAAGTGTGCACCTCAGCTGAAAATTGATACATGTGCACACATGCCACTCTAAGAAAGATCACACAGCTATTCATTAAAATTTTATATTTTTCCAGCATATGGTGGTGCAACAACAACAAGCAATCAACCCAAACAATATTACTGTGAGATTTGTGATAAACAACTAAATGGTCCAAAACCATATCAGGCACATATGGTTAGCAAGGCACATAAAGAAGAGGTAGCAGCTCAATCATAAGCAATGTGATTAATCCAGTCATGGCGGGCATGAGTGTTTGTTGGAGAGATGTGACTACTACATCAAAGACTTTGTTTCATCAAAGAGTTTGTGAATTGTTATACAAAGCAAACAGTGGAGAGATGCTACAGTAGCCAAGCAGTGCATTGAATCATTCAGTTTTTGTCACGTTTTGTTTAGCACTTATTTGTGTGATTCCATGAGAAAAAGTACTCCACAGGCTAAGATTCAAGTTTTGTTATAGACATGGTGAATAACATTAACGTGAACAGTCAACACCATACTCCAAATTGATTTATGCAAAGGGTATTAAGTTTATTATTATCAGCCTTTAATATACTTTAAAAAAAATGAACATCTGGTTCCATTGCTTTCACCTAAAACTGGAAAGATGTAAGCTGCTCTGCATAAAGACATCAAGCTACCGTGTTCACAGACAGTCGAGTTTTGTTACAATCTGTTCAAATACAATATTGTTTAATATTTAATCATTCTTATATTAACATTTATTATACAAAAATATATTTGCAACATTAAAAAATAAACTGTTCTTAAACATGATTTTGTCCAAGATTAAAAAATACTGCAAGTTATAACATGAAGGTATAACACAAATCTAGATCTATTAAATAAAAGAGCTAGAATAAATCCATCCAGCCCCATCATCTTTTAACACCATAAACAGCTGTGATGTTGACATAACCATGTCAATTTCAACCATAACATCAATTTTGAAACGTCACTGCATGCAAATCACTACGTAATTTTGGTGACGTCATCATGACGTAATTAGAGAACGTCACCATTAGGCACTTGTAAAAATAGCAATTAAAGTTTCACAGTTTTTAGTCATAAAGGCATCTTAACAATTTTGAACATTTTTCAGTGTTTATAATATTATACAAGTCATATTTGTTTACCCTGGCAATCCCAAGAGTCTGCATTAACCATGCAAAAATACAGGGTTTGGCAACCTGCAAGTCATTGCTCTAGGTGCATATTTTGACGTAATCATGTTTAAGCATATATCTGTCTATACACATTTATACCAGGTGGGCTTAAATATATCTTAAAAGTGCACGTAAATCAAACTTAGAACGTATCAAAGCTGCAAAAATGTGGCGTTGCACTCCAAGTACCTACTACAACACCACCAGTAGAAAGGATCCTGAAGGATGGAGAGTCCTATTCTTATTTTCCCAGCCCAAACTTTGACTAAATTTCATCATCCCAGTCTACCAATTCTATCATTCCAGAGCCCCAGAGCCAGTCGTGCACAAATCTTAATCCCATCTTTTCTTGCTGTCGAGCCCCAGTGCATTGAATCCATTATTTTCCCGACAAAACATGCTTATTCGTCACGTTACGAGTCACGAATGTAACGCGGAGAAATGTAATGCTGCAAGAAATAGGCAGCTACCCCTAGCTCCAACTGTATCCCTTCAGGATCCGCGCTGGAAAACAACAGTTATTGTACATGACAAAGATATCACTCCCCTTCACGCAACACCTCGCTTCCAGCAAACTTCCATAACCAGTAAAACACCGAGCAACATGTGCATAAAATGCATCAAAATTTAGAAGCCTTACGCTAAAAAGTATTCACATTTTCTGTGTAAATACTTATGATACTTTTTTCTTAATATACAATAAATTAGTGGATCGCTATAGCATTTAGAAATAAAATTTTTGTAGTACTGTTATGCTCGATCAGAAATGCACGGAGGCACTCTTGACAAACGATTCTCATAAGTGCTACCAATGGTAAAGGCGCTTCCGTGCTGTTACAGCGCATGATCAAAGCGACCATGGCTTTTATTTTAGCAGTTTCATGAGTTCACGTTTGTGATTATTTTCTTGATGACGTCGACCACGGTCGAAGCAGGTTGCTTTGGATCCATCTCCGCAAAGAGGTGACATTCGTTACCATCACTGTCCACTTTCCTCGACACAAAAAAGAAGGACCTTGCTAAATTCCCGCCTCCGTATTCTGTCAGGTCCCACCTAAAGTGTAGCGCAAACAAAGTCAGCATTCATTTGGCAGGTATTCATAAATTTTAAAGGTAAATCATTAAGGCTTTGTAGCACTTCACTCAATGTTATTTCTGAAGGATATAGAGGTCCTAATCACTGCTAAAGTCAGGCTTGTTGCAACTTGTCATTTACAGGCTTGTTACAACTTGTTGAAACAACTTGCGGCTGGCCTGTGGTTAACAAGCTTCGACAATCAACCCGCAACAAGTCTGACTCGCAGTTAAGAAGATACAGCCTTCGCAATCATCGGCGGCAAAAGGCAATCGCCGCCGATAATGCCGCCGAAAATGAAATTGTCAGCAACAATTTTTTTGCCTCCGACGGATTTTTTGTGGTCGTTGCAAATTGAACTGTTATTCTAAAGCAATGTACGTGTACCCACTAGGTTCATATTAAAAAATGAGAAAATTCATCAATATTTTGAGGGGTTTTTCCTTATTATTCTGCCTATTCAGCAACAACAAAAACTGCCGCCGAAATTGAAATTATCGACAGCAACTTTTTGCCTCCGTGAATGTATCCAAATTGCGAGGAAGATATCGCAAGTCATGCGAACGCATCCTCTAATCTCTATTGCAAGACGTCCATTTTGTTGCGAAATGTTGTAATCTATACAAAATATAGCCTTGCGAATTTGGCAAATTTTGTATACATTTGTATCACGGGTGAAAAATAATAATATCCAGTTGATGTTCTTGGGTATTCATTTCTCACGGATAATACAAAACTACAGGAAATTTGCCAACTTCGCAAGGCTATATTTTCTATAGTTTACAACATTTTACAACTAAACTTTGCAATTTTACTAAGTTTAGGATGCTCTTTCAAGCTGTGGTAACATTTTTTCGCATTTCGATTTTTTCAAAATGTGGTCTAAAAGGTTAAAGGTCCATTCCCTGCCTCTGTAGCAGAGTTGCTAAACCAGTGCACCGTCAT
The DNA here is from genome assembly GCA_963855995.1 of Muricea muricata. Taxonomy (NCBI): domain Eukaryota; kingdom Metazoa; phylum Cnidaria; class Anthozoa; order Malacalcyonacea; family Plexauridae; genus Muricea; species Muricea muricata. The sequence continues at coordinate 2,519,571 of OY979725.1, forward strand.
AGGACAGGCGTATGTTCGATTTTAGCTGGAAGACCTAAAGTTGAAAGGTTTGCATAAGATTTCCCGTGTTTGAAAATAAGATTTCCAGCTGACCTTGTGTCGTCGGGATCTGTTCCCCAAAAAAGGACATGTTTTAGAGGATAATGCTTGCGGAAGAACAATCTGAAAAACAATGAATGAAGTTCAAACACAACCAAACAAACTAAATTTGGATTTAGTCTAGTTGATACTGGTTTATTTAACGGGCAAATTCTAAATCGCCGAGTGCAATACATTTGCGTACACAGATTTGATTGACACTCCCCTGAAGGGGCTGTTCAGTGACATTGATAGCTACGTATATATACATATATAGCAATTAGTATGGTTACTATTTTGTCCTAAATATACATATGAATTAAAATAGAATTATTTGAACGATAGAAAAATACAACACACTTTACAACAGACTGGACAACAGTGACATAGATATCAACTACATCATCAACAACAGCCAAAATAACAACAGTAAAACATGCACCTAACATCTTAACTTTCTAGAAATTGCTTAAGGAGTTCTTTTTTCAGTTTCATTTTGAAATTTGGAAGAGACTTGCAGAGTTTTACGTCAGGAATAATGTTGTTCCAGAGAGTAACAGTTCTTTGCATGAATGTTCTTTGGAAGATTTCACACAAAATCTTCAAAACGCAAAAAGAGCAGTATTAATGTCAACCATTCTCAACAGTACTAACTTTCGATCGTTGTCTGTCAACGTTATTCCTTGCTTGTTCACTTTGAAGTTCACCAGAACAGGCTCGTGTTCCTTGTTCTTTCGACCAGGTTCGATCTTTGCCACAGCATACTTCAACGCCGCAGGACCCGTCAGAGATTCGACGTTGAATGAACCGAGATAAGCGACGTTACACGCTAAATAAAACACAGTGAAATGTGAAAATAGTTTGGTTTAGATATGGAAGCACTGGATCGAAGAACGTGCAGTAACTGAGCCCAATCAGTTATGATTTTGTGGTACTTTACTCGATGTTGGAATAATTACGAAAGGGTAAAGGCCCTGTCACACGGTGCAATACTTCTTGGAACTTGCAATGCAGTTCTACTCTTGGGAGATGTAAAATTGGCAAATACAAGTTTCCATCACAGTTTGCTAATATATCTTTAACATACAAAACATTTGTCACAAACTCACATCTCTTAAGACTATGGACTGCGTTGCAAGTTGCAAGAAAAATTGCACCGTGTATCAGGGCTTACGCGTCTTTATCTCGAGTGGAAAGGTCCAAATCCAAGCCGGGAACAGTTGAGAAAAACTCAACTTCAACCACAAGTTCTCCGACAGGAATCAAACCTGAGCCATTGTAATGCCGTGCAACCCCTCTGCCACTAAGCTAATGACGACATTTTGACCTTATCTGTTCAGCTATAGATACACAGTAGACGTCGTAATGTTCTTGACGTCAGTCAACCACTCGCCTCGCCCGTTCGTGGGCTACTTTTTTGTTCTTACCACGCAATGACGTCACACTGTGCATCTCCCGCTGAAAAGCCAACGGCAAAATGTTGTTTATTTGTTACGAGAGCTACGACGTCATCACTTCGGCGACTGTTGCTATTTTCACGCGTGCTTTGCAGCAAACAAGCGTGACTGGGTCACATACTTACCCGCTCCTTGAGCAAGCAATTGAGTTTCTGTTTCCTGTCTGTCTGTGATTTTTAACGTCCCAACGGTAAGATCTATAAATAGAGAATGGCATATCTGTGAGAGCTGTACAAACCAAAGCAAGCTGGCTAGGGGGGGGGGTATGTGGAGTAAAACAGCAGGGGGGGTTACTGAGGGTGTATTTAGATTTTCACACAAGAATAGAAGTGTGAACTTCTCAAAATAATTTTCGTCCGTTGTACCTTTCGTTGGCAAAATAAGTTTGCATGGGAGTGATATTTCTGTTAACGAATGTTGATACACAAAAGCTGCAAGACTTCCTAAACAAAAAATGACTGTATTTAAAACCACAACTGGGTCACATTAAAAGAAAAATCACTGCAATGTATCAACTGGTATAAACAAATCTATAGAAAGTCTAATATTTTCTTACCAAACATTGGTTCATCTTTGCAATCCTTGAGATGAACTCCTTTGGGAGTTGACTCAATCAAAAGATGTCGAACAAACTCAGATGGATCTATATGGTCTAAAAGGAGAAAATGCATACAAGTTTAACCTACGTCAGTTCATTGGCAGATCACATTTATTTTCTGCACACAGGGGGTTCAGGACCTGTTTTCTTACCACCCCCCCCCCTCCCCTCCCGGGAATTTCTTAGGAATCTCAATGATTTTGATGGTCCTCAGTTGGATTTTTGCCTCTTTATCACCCTCTCCCCTTGGATTTTCCTTGATTTCATAGATTCTTCCCTGGATTTTTGCCTCTTTATCACCCTTTCCCCTTGGATTTCCAATTTTTAATCCTCCCCCTTGATTTTCCAAGTTCAACAACCCCTTATGTGAGGAGAATAAGTGCAATCTGCCATTATGTATGATAATGGAATCAAAGTTAAAAGCCTTAAAATGCCTGTCCAAGCTTAACCCAAAGTTCAAGGAAAATTAATTTCAGGCATACTGGGATTTTTGGGGACTGGGACACTTCTCCTAAGATTAATAAACAGGTCAAATTAGACCTGAAAATTAGCTCAAACACGGTCCTAGCCTGATAATGCAGACTGGCTAAGATCTTGGCTCGTATTCAACTCCAAAAAACCTGCCCCAGATTGTAACCTTGTGAACCTCCACCAATGTACAACTTACCAAAGTCTTTATTCTGGTTCTGTATCACATGCATTGGCGGAACTTCAACTTTCACGGCCAGACCAAATGCTCCTGTGTATGACTGGCTGTCTCTGATCACAAATGTCCCCGGTGCTTTGTCTTGTAGCAATGCTATCGCTGTAAAACACACAAAAACAGAACTGTCAATAAAACACAAAACAATAGACACTCCGAAAATGGTAAACATTTTTATTCTTAACATGTCGAAATGTTAAGAGTGGGGGTGTTTACCATCTTTAGAAGAAGACAACTTAAATGTAAAGTTGAAACATTAAGAATAAAAATGTTTACCATTTTCGGAGTGTCTGTTGTTCTGTGTTTTATTAAAATACTCTAACTTTTAGAACTGTCAAATTGTGGAACACAAACAAGTTAAATGATAAGATTCTTATTCTAATTTATGTAATTGAGTACATATGTGTAAAGATGTAAAATTTGAAATTTTTCTTGTAACTTATAAGCAGAAACAATGGCGTTAACACAACCACCGTACTACCTACAACCAAAAGAAAATAGTGTTCTATTCTCGCACAAACCTTGTTCCCTTGTGATGTGAGGTTTATACCAGAATGCCGAGGTATCCTTATCAAATTTCACGCTGGGATTCTTTGGAATTTCCACAAACAGTTCTAGGAAAGAAAGAATTTGCAATGGTTTAGTTAATAGCCATGTACTACAGTTTCAATAACTCAATGTCATAAAGTTATATCTGATATGTACACTGCAATAAGCAACCATATTTAGGGCAGTATGCTCAGGGTGTTTGAGGTGGGGTAAGGAGGCAATTTGCCCTAGCCCAATGTACAGCAGGGGGGGGGGGCATGCATGAAACTATAAGATTTACAACAATCAAATCAGTATGCAAAATTTTACCACTCTTAATGCATCAGATTTCAAAATTTGCCCATTTCCCAGACCCCAATAAGTCACTGTAACACTACACTAGAAGATGAAAGTCAAATTTATCCCTGGCCTTGAACGCAGTCCTGACTACTGTGCCTTTATGTGGGAACAAACTAAAAAGACCTTTTTAACAGAGTGGTCAAGTATGTGTACTATCCTGCAATAGGCAGCAGTGATTGTGATTGTGTAAAACTACAAGAAACGCAAAGCTAAATAAGTATATGATGTTATTTTGTTGCCAAGGTGCCATCACTCTGAGCAAAGACCTTTGTTAGCAAATACCTTTTCTATAATTCAGCTAACCACTGACACTCAATGGCAGCTAAATGTACACAAGAGAAGACTAGTTTTTTATGAAACAATGTTTAAATTTGGGTAGCAAAGCAAATTTCCCAAGCTGTGTAAAACAGGTCTACTCTGTAAAAAATTTACATAATCATGTATGTTGCCATATATGGAAAATAATGGGATCCTATTTTCTCCTCTTACACAAACAAAGAATCATTGAAGGACTTGAAGTGTTTCAAAATGAGTCTACTTGTGCACTGCAATTTATACAGGAAACTGTCAAATACCTACAAAACTAACATGATCAAAAGATGCCCGACGGATCTCTAAAGCTATTTTTGTGGTTAAACCGTGGGATAATATGGCCCAGCCTAGCAAAGAGTTTTATATACTGTATATCATCCCATTTGAAGTGCCCCTTGTTCTAGAAATAACAGCTTTTGATGTCATTGATTTCTAGTGTTGAGCTATTGAATATGGTTCCTAACGTAGTTTAAAATGACAGGTGCTGGTAGCACGTCAAGCACTACATGTTTATTGACGAATATGCTTGAGCCTAGAGTATTTTTTGAGAAACATAATTCCTTGTAATTGATTTTTTTCTTAGCTATTAATTTTAATGTTTCTAAGTGTTTAGACTAAAATAATAAAATATTTAACTTTCATCGCACTTTTTGCTTTCACCTTTCATGAAGTATTTCCAATTCTAAAAACAATATGGCGACATAAACCTTTAAAATACAACAAGAACTGCATTTTAAAACCTAAAATTACTTGTACGTCGAATGATATACGATGGCAAGCCAGAGCTAACCCATTTTTTAATGATAATCAAGCTTTGTTCACTTAATAAAGAGCTATGCATAATAGGCTTAATAGTGTCCACGACCGGCCGGCGCTCGCTAGATTAATTTATTCTAAAAACCCGCAAAACACATTCAAAAATCTAGGCCTATGTACCTTCAATGCCGTTTGTGGCTGTACCAGACAAGCCTTTCAGGTTAGCATAAGGATTTGAGTGCCTTTTGTTCCCACAATGAGGACAAATATTAGTCTCAACGTCCAATAATGGGTTAGAGGTTCGTGTGGCTAAACGAATTTTTTGAAGCAAACCATCGAGCGAATCACTAGCCTTCACCGTAGACATCTTTGCTTCTTCGTGTTTAAACACGACTTCGTCAACTATTCTTGAAGGAAGGCTTATAGTAAATCCTTCTGGTCGAACTGTTTGCTTTAGTTTCCGTTTGTCGAAGAAATTACGAGAAAATTACGAACGTATTTTGTGCGTTGCTCACTTCCCAACTTCAGCTTGAGTAAACACAGCAAATGTATCAAAACAAGTCCAACACAGGTCGCACAAATTTCTCACTCCTCCATTGCCTTATATTAAATATATTCTCCCAGCGCTGCTATTTTCGTCGAAAACATTTTAATTACAGGCCCACACAATTATTTATCCGACCAGTATGCAAATTTTCTCGCATTCAAAAGAAAAAAAGCTTTCCAAATCATATTTCAGTCACGCATATTGTCTTACAAATCAGTATATGCATAATCGCTTAAGTGTTTGTCTTGAACCGACAATAACAGCCGTTTCTATCAACGGCAAAAAGCCTTAAAAAGTTGGGACAAATCAAGAGACAGAATATTTTCTTCGATGATAAGGAGTTTGACGTTCTACAATCTTTAAAACGAAGTGTTCTCAATGTCATTAGAAACTTATAATAAGTCTTTATTATGCAATTTCTCGTCAAAGTCGACAAAGCAATTTATTTCGGTCGGCTTTATTTATTTGCATCGCAAATTTTGAGGGAAATCATCTGGTAACATCTGTTAAAAGATAGCGACAACATCGTTTGCGCACAAAAAATTTGCATTTGCGAACAGCTTTGTATGATGATAATTCTAGCCTAGGCTACAATTAGCTGGCGAACCTGCATGTTAATTATGACAAACAATAAAGCATGGATTATAAATCTGCCGCAAAACATAAAGCCGAACGGAACCGTTTTTTTTGATAAATAACATGCGTCTAATCCACACAAATCTATACTTTGCCCGAAGTCTGAAGCGGTTTGAAAACAACTTTAGTTTAAACTTCATCATTTATAAATCATTTCAAAAATTTTCAAACTCAGCACAACAATTTGTTGCACAGCAGGGCAGCGTATTAGTTCTGCAGTTCGCGAGTCCAGAGTGCTGAGCTTTTGTTGCGACGCAGATTGTATTGCTAATTGGCCGGAAGTCTTTGAATTTTAATTAAAATTTAACCATTTTGAATGTTGTAGTATGTATTTTGATATGATTGTGAAATACTATGCTGAATCAATGTATCGATTTTCGTGCCTTATTTGCAATCAATCAACATCGATTATTTATCGAACGGGTCTGAACACGTCTGCATTGGTAAAGTGGTATTGCTTCTAACAAAAGGGAATTTAATGTTTTCATCGTAGGACCTTGCTTTAACTGGGAGATTATTTGGACAAAAACGACTTAAAACTAATCATGGATAATTTAACACCGTTATGGGTCCATGACACACCTACAAAACAGTCACGAATAAGCTCGTTCAAAGTCCCTACACGAACCGACAATCACAAGACCCTTGCGTGACACCTCAGAAGTGCTTACGTCACAAAGTTTTCTGTCAATATAAACCGAGGTTACTGCCATTTACGTTCGAGCATGATGCATGAACTATTTCACGCATTTGTTCTCGTTTGAAACGTAACGTTTGATCATTAAGTCGAACAATTTTCCCGGTGAAATTAGCACGTTTGTTTTCGCTCGATGACTTCTGCTAGATGTTGGTATTTTACTGGGTTGTTGTGTTAAAAATGCTCCCAAATCGAATTTACACTAGTAGGATTCTCTGTGGTTAAGTGTTTCTGGGTAATAACAAAAAACATGCTGTATATAAAACCAGTAAACATGCCAAAAAAGTAGCAAAAATGTTTATACATTATTATACTTCAAACATGACGATTTCACCGGGAAAAGTGTTCGATTTAACGATGAAACGTTACGTTTTAAACGTGAACAAACGCATGAAATAGTTCATTCATCGTGCTTGAACGTAAAACGCAGTAATAGCTTTGCCCACGTGTTTCCCATAGTGGAATAACTGAACACATTGAGACGTCTCTATGGAGATATCTTTTTGCTCTTTCGTTGCTCCGGCGCTCTCGCGAGGGCTGCTTATTGGACCAGTAATATTTGCGATTGTCAGGACTGAGCAAAATTGTGAAGTAATTCCCTATTAAGCTATGTTTATGTGTCCTTTTGGATTAATTTTTGTCAGAGAGAGTTTGAAAATGCAAAAAACATCCTTGAAACTCGAAATAAGTTGTTTTGAATGGATATGTCCGAGATATACCTCAAGGTTTCTTGTGTCTGTGCTGGAGTCGGCAAACGTAAATCCTAGTTCAAAACAATTTATAATTCATGAGGAAAACAAAAAGGAAATCTTGGCCGTGAAGAAATCTTTATATTTGATAAAGATTAACGTTGATTTTCATAAAACTTTTGCCTTGATTTTCTCGGCTTCAGCAACATCTGTATTGAAAGTTTCTTTGTAATAAACTCACAAGATGTGTATAAAATGGGTCATTTTCTCCCTCCCAATTCTTTCTATATAAAACGCTCGGTTTCGCCTCGTGTCTTTATATTTGATAAGGCACCCCTGCCGGTGTTTTGAATATTACTTTAAATGCTGCAAAGCATACCCCACTTTGTGTTGCCTGCCTCTGCAGACTACGCATACAGATAAATACATAATACATATATAGTTCAGGCCTACCTGACTCAGATAAGCTTGAATTCGTTGAGCCGTATCCCTTGTCCGAGGCCCTTCTGTGCTTGCGTTTTCCTCGAGTGAGAGTGGACGTTGGTGAGAGTGATGACGTCGATTTGTCACTCGTCGGACTGGTCGGGAAAACATCGGGATTCTCGGACTGCTCTCTCGCTTTATACGACATTTCTTGTCTAAAATAAGAAGACTTGCCGATAAGTTCCGTTCTGTCATGTTTCGTAACATGCGTAGTATAAATACTAGCGACGATTAGAGAGTTTGGGTTTGTGAAAGAAACAACTCGATATTACCAATTTCCTTTTATAGATTTCAAATCCTTTTCTGCATAAACCGATGATTTGCTACTCGTCAATTCCTTGAAGACTTATAAACATGGGAGCTTATACTATAGGAAAACGCATCCTAATATTACAACATCTGTGTTGATATTCTATTGTTATTAATAGTGTTCTCCTGCAATATGCTCGACATCGTGTCAAATGCATTGGATCTTTTGCATCGGTGTCCTTCATGAAACGTAATCGTCTGGCATAATTTGTTGACCGCATTTTAACTTCGATAGATTTCACAATGACTTTTAAAAAGCTTCAGACTTGATTGATTTGAAAGTTAGTCACAGGAAGAAACATAAATAGCCAGGCCTTGATATTTTAGTATATTATTAGCGAGGAAATAAGCAATCACTTAAACTTTCATTTTGCAGTATGACGTCGGTAGTTGTGGTTAATACTTTTGCGTATTCAATAAAGTTGAATGTCTCGACGAGAAAAGGAGTTACTAAAATTCGACCTGAGAAGTTATCTTGTGATTGTAATTGATTTCCCCACTGTAATCAAATCCAACTGTTTGGACAACATTTCGTTTCTGAGAAATCCTCATTTTTCGCCGGTGTCGATTTTGCAAAGGCAAGGGGACAGCATTTCCTTGTAAAAAAAATAGCTAATAGAAAACGGAGCTTTACAAATTGATTCATTTGTTGTCAATGATAGTTTGTAATGGACACTCTTTAACTGGTGGCTACTTCCCCCACACGTTACGACGTGTATTCGAACTTTAATTTTGTCAATTAATTTAATTAAGCTATCAGGCAAAGATATACAGACTTCAACAACAGGAAACATATGATTTTTACAGCTGAATGTCGAACTGAAATGTCCTTGATGTAACTAAAACTGATTGAGTCTCTAGGAATCGACTTATTGGAGGAGTCGGTTGGGGACTTATCATTACAGTCTGGGGGGGGGGCAAACCAGAAAACATTGTTTACTGTCAATATTTTGTCACATTCCTGAGTGTCGGCAAAGTAGGGAAGATTTTTGTGAGAAACATTTTCTTCCACGAAAGGTAAAAAATTCTTTTTGCTCGCACGAGTTTGAAAACATTACTTACACGTGCGTGAACGGAATAACAATGTTTTCCGTGCTACAAATATGTGGGCAAAAGCGCAAGACATATATATGGAAACATTGCTTGTGTCACCAAATGTTTCAGAATTTGTTCGGGGAAATTTTTGCTTAATGGGAAATAAATTTTGTTTTTGCAACAATGTATTTTGGGGTGGAGAAACAGGGAAACATTGATAAAAAATGTTTCATAGTTTACCAGGACTTTAACCGATTCTATGGGCAGGACACCAAAAACCTCGAAGAACGTTGACAAGTCTCTGGGAAGGATTGATCGAGTCTTCACTGAACCATCTCGAGTCCATACCATGGGGTAATAAGAACCAGTTGATCAGAAAACACGGAAAAGTACTGGCACTAGTTGTCAAATAGAAATCCATTTTCCGATCCAAATTATCAAATTTCTAATAAAATATAATTTACTTTGTTTGTAAATTTCTTGTAGACTTATAATTTTCTTTATTAAAGACATTTACTAAGTTTCAACAAGTTTCGCAAAGGAAAACAAAAGATATAATTGATTAACAACAGCAAAATGGCTTTCTATTTCGTAGCTAGTTCCAGGCCTTTTACTCACGGTCAGATCAGCTAGTTAGCGATACTATCATGTAGGGTAATATTTTTACTTAATTAACTTACTTCATAGTTCTAATGCCGTTAATGAGTTCGTTAAGAGCCGCCGAGCCTCGTTCCGCTGGCGATAATTTCGACTTCTTCATGTTGTCCGAGGGACTTGTCGGAGGGCTCGCCGGAGGACTCGACTCGAGCTCCTTCGGTTTGGGCGGAATCGGGTGATAGCTGGTGAAAATAAAATAAAAATATAAAGCTGAGTGTCGAACGAGGATGGGAGTTGATGAGAACCATAGTCATCTCATATACACTAGATAGCGCATCTGTATATCACAAGTGAAGCCAAAAATCTCAGCGGTATCCCCTCATAACAATAGGCGACGGCCATATTGGTCGTTTCCACTCATCAAAATGTGCTACAGAAAACACTACACTTTTCTGCATTCGTGTATTACATACTTTTTAGCAGCATAAAAGAGGATTTATTGTCAACTTTGTCCATTTCCGCAATACAAAATACACAAATTATCATGCTCCATGTCAACTCCGTGGAAACGACCAGCGCCTGCGATCTGGCTTCAATTTTCGCCTGCCTATAGTGTAGAATGCACCATCCAGTGTATATGAGATATCTATGATGAGAACTGGCAGTCGCGAACTGTCACAAGGGATATTTTTAGCGTCATATTGAAAAATAGAAGAATTATCGTTTTGATTGCGTTTTCACCTCAACAAAATACATGATTGTGTAATTGGGAAAGTATCAAGTGCAGCAGTTAACCAAGCTTTAAACGACAATGCTATTCTTCGACAATTTCAATGCAAGGCATGATTCATGGACAGAAAATACTAATACTAAAATACTCACACCTTGCAAAGCAAAGGCTTACAAATGTTACAGTCAATATTAATAAACTAATCAATAACTACGTGTTTAGGAGCATGACTACAGCTACAGCCCGAATCCGTACCCAACCCCACTCTTTCCTTGCCCTGGCTTAAACGAGGGCCCCTTTACACAAGCAGGAAAGTAAAAACAAATTGCTAGAACGAGAAAAATCCAAACTGGAATGTATAAAATCTTGCACATACTAGACTTTTGCATTAAATGTTTCGAAGTTTTCCAAGGGGGATGGGGCATGTTTCCTATATAATGGCACAGGGGGCCTTCAAAAAACATTTACACCCGGGGGGCTATGATACTACAGGCAATGACTTGGAACGCTACGACAACGATCCAGAGAATTCAATCGCAAGCGACGATGGTAATTAATATTATATCAGTTCTGTGTGTATAATAGCTGAATACATGATTCTTTCAATTATTGTGCTTAAATCATAATCAATATTTCTTTGCTTTTCAAACAGTTCTCCTGGGGTTTGTTGGTTTCATTAATTAAATGCCATTCAGGGAAAATCACGCAAGATTAACAATGGATGAAAGAAAAGCACTCAGATGCAAACACCAACAGTGCAACGCCATATTACAACAGTGCAACGCTAGATTACACTGGAGTGTTAGCAGTATCTTTTACAGGTAGTTCATACACATATATTACGGTAGATAAAATTTCGTGAATGCTACCTAAATTGGATCTGCACGTTTCAGATTTTTTTTCAGGTAGTTTGGGCGCGAAATTGAACAGTACAATTTAAATCCTAAACATCAATCAGACTAGTTCTAGAATTCTTCACGAGCTTATGTATCTTGGCATGTTCTGCGCTCGGATAAAAATGATGCTTAATACTACTCTGAGATGACGCCAAGCTACCAAAAATCACGATTACACTAAAGATTAACTTGATAACGGAGAAACTAGATGTCATAAACTCGAACCGACCTGACCGCGTAGCTCAGATGACAAAGCATTGGGTTGGCATTCCAAAGGTTGTAGGTTCAATTCCCCCCGTGGTCAGGCATATAAGATAGCTTTAGAATTCGCTACGACTACGAGAACGACTATGACCACGAGATTCTTTTGCCTTAAATTCTCTCCTACAAATCCGTATTTGTCTGCGGTCTTCAAGACGTATTGCGTCAAAAATTAAAATATTATCCAATTCGCAATTCTTGGGTTTCACTAGGGCATTTTGCAGTAAATCGGAGTGGGGGTCAACCCAAACTGTATTGAGGATTATGCTGTACTGGGGTGAACAAATCTCACGAAATTGCAGATATTTGCTACCAAACAAAAGGTCAACACATACAGTGAAAAATTATTTTCCTTTAATGACTGTGTATCGATTTTGAGTTGACCCCCAGTGAGATTTATGACGTCACGTGAAAGCCAAGAATAGCTGATTTTTTCCGGCAAAATCTTACAGTCGCACTCGTGGTCGTAATCAAATCTGAAGTTCCCTATTATTCAGCTTGCCCGGTGTGGATAAAAAACACAAAGTAACACCACAAAGGTCGATTGTACCTGTTTAAGAATTCTTCATCGGTCATTCCATTTTCTACGACTTCCTTCATATCCACATCCTCTTGTCCTTTTCCAGGTTTGATATCTTCTATCCTTGAATATCCCGCTGCCTCATCTTCGTCGATATGCCTTTGTTCTTCCGAGTCTGGCCTCCCGATAACCACCGTAACTGGAGTGCTGAAGTCTTTAGGATGATTTGTTACTGGACTGTTTGGTTGTCTCCCGCGATCGAATCCAGCACGGGCGTCACTAGCTCGACTCTGAAGAAATGGTAACATATATATTAACGTTGATAACCGCTGAGCTGTGCTACTCGGCGCATATAGGCTGCTCTTACGGCAGCTGACGGGGTTTTGGTAACTACACAAATGTTTACACAAATTCGAGCAAGAGAAGTCAAGAACGTTTACTCGGCTGCAACATGCGTAGACAATGAAAGGAATGGACTGAAAACGCGAACTGAAGAGCTGATGACATTTGTGATACAGTCTGATACGCTTTAACTTGGAACCCTGTAACTAATTCGCTTTAAATGCACATTCCAGGACTTCGTAATTACACATTTTAGAATGGCAATGTCCATGCAACTATTAACTTTTAAAACTTTTTCAGGAAGCAAACAAGACCAAAAATCATCTTTGAAAGTTTTGGCAAAACTTTGTCAACCACATGAAATTATGATATTTATAAAACATTTAGTGTTGATTCAGTGTTCCACATTTGTTTATATCCAAAAGAAGTTTGGAAAGCCTATAGTTTCAAACACATTGCTGTTCTGGTTAAAAATCCGTAACTATAGCTACAAAGTCCTGAAATATATATACCTGAAGTGAAGAAGTTACTGCGTTCCAAAGGGAAGCGTATATAAGGCCGTACAACGGATACCACCTCAGCAACACTAGCGCGTTACCCATTGCACCAAAGAAAAATTACATAATGAAAGTTACAAAAACTATAACTCCAGTTGGCGACTATATGCTACCAATCATAGCTTCGTAAAGCCTTTTCACATTTGCTAACAAGTCTGATAAAACATTTTCTTACTAAACTACTCGTTTCTTCTTTGCGATGCTTAAAACGCAGTGATACAGTAATGTCAATGAGTTCAATTTCAACCGGACTCGATTGTCCGCATATATGAACTGACATTGTTAAACCTTGAACACAATACACTCTTAATCCAATATGCTAACACGCCTTTAAAGATTTGAGTTTTCAATAATACATACAACAATCCAAGCGTCATTCTATCCCGTCGGTTTGGTATTGTAACTTTAGGGCAGCGTCTTTGATTGATAACGGAATCGGTTGGCTTTCCAAACCTCAAAATTAAGTTGACGCAGCACGACTCCGCATGGCAACACACTTTTAATATCACGCTACTAAACTATTTGAAATGAGAGTTGCAAGGCTGGCAATTCCATCTTGCTACAAGATCTTATCAATTCTCGAGTGACCCCTATTCCTCTCTATACATTGTTAAACACTTTTTCTCGGATGCTGTACATATAGATTCATGTACGTTACACTGTATATATAGATATATACCTCTTAGTAAGAGTTTATAGTTTATTTGATTTCCTACAGATAATACAGATATATTATATGGATGCATGCACATAACAATGGGGTAATATAACTCGATAAGACAGAAGCTTGAGCTCAGTTGGATATTGTTTGATTACCTAGAATTCTTCTATGTATTCACCATTACTTCGCAGTTTATTTTAGAATACATATAAAATACCTGGGGACAATGTCAACGAAGATTAAAGGTACTTAGTTGTCCATACTGTAGATACTCAATTCCTGCACCCTTTTCAGCATTTAGTATCGACATTGACTCTAAACTGAAATGTGACTATCAAAACGCTTCAAAGGAGGAACCAATTATTTTCATAACTTGTCTAAGTCTATAAATTGTCGATTTACTCCCAATATCAGGGCATGTATCAATGCCTAATTATCTCGCATGACTATTTCAGAGACACAAATATGCCTATTGTACGATCTTTGTTTCCACATATAATTAGCTTTATGCAGATCATTAGCTTTCCTAAAGACTGTATCGATAATTATTTCAAACAGAACTCATACATTGTATAGCAAAACACAGCTGCATTGTACGTGCATGCGATTTTAGCACCAAAAAGCTACGGTTCTCCTGCTACTGTAGGTAACTCGATGTTGCATCCGTTGAGACACAAATATACATCAAAATTCTTGGTACAGCCGTGTTAAACTATTTCCCAAGTCAGTAATCACGACAGGCCTGACCCAGCATAGAGGACAGAAAATCCATATCAAATATTAAACATTAAGCCATACCTATTCACAATCCACCAAACGTCTTCAATCGCACCAAATTAAAGCCTAACCTAAACCAAGCTATTATAGACCTCGAAAACAAACTTCACACAGCTAGACTCCAAGCATGCTGACAATGCATGTAAAATTGATATTCAGCTAAATAATAAACACTGCATGGATGCTACGGCTTGGATCCCTGTCGAGCGTGTTTGATAGGGATTATCATATTTTTGTTATTAATATCTGAGCGGAATCTTCGGTTTTGCATACCATGCAAACGAAGGGCTGTCATTAAACTTGCATTTTCTCTCACGATATCGACGGAGATATTCTCTTTCTGACAAGTGTGAACGAGTAAACCGGTTAAAAATGTTTAGGTAAAGAATCGTACATTCAGAACCCTCGTTAATCCACTCGTTTCCATTTTCAGAAGGAGAAAATCACGCTAAAAGCGCCCCCCCTCCCTCTCCCCCCTCCCGCAGTCTAATAAGCTTCGCAAACCCAGGGTCTGATCATTCAAAAGAGGTTAGATAAACCTTTGGTTAGCGTGAAATTTCAAGGCTATTTCAGAACAGCTTGTTTTTTAAGGTTAGAAATATTTCGTCCGAAATCTTGCCTGGATCAATGGTAGTTTTGGTTTCTGAAGTTTTGAAATGAATGGACGTGTAAAAACACAGGAACTACAACTTCAACCCAGGATTAGGGCTAACCCAGCTTTCAACATGCAACTGTCTCTCGGGGTCATAGTTGTTCAAAGCTGGGTTAGCCCTAACCCTGAGTTAAAACTTAGTCCATTGTTTTAATTTCTGTCATTCTACACCTCCGTTCATTTCAAAACTTCAGAAACCAAACTTAGTTCTGACCCAGACAAGATTTCGGACGAAATAATTCCAAACTTCTAAATAAACAGATGGGAAGTTTCCTTTTGATTCTTCTGACGCAATTATACATAAGTGTGTTGACAAATTTGGGTAGTAATTGTTGTTAAAGTTTATCAAACCATAAAATAAGACAAAATCAACCGAGATTAAGAGTTATTTATGTCGTTGATTGATTATTTTACTGTTTGGGTAAAACAATAAAGACTAGGTATTCGAGCGAGCAAAGTTGTGAATTAGGTACAAACAAAGCATGATTGACTTTGCCTGTTTAGATAGACACCGCATGTTAACACCGCTGTAAACTGTGATTTGTTCACAATCGTTCTGAGTCACTGCAAGACAAATGTATTTGTCCATAAAAATCAAAGAAGCTAAAGCACTAATGACATCCGTGATACGTGCTGATGCGCTTTATTTTGGAACCTTGTAACTTCACTTTAATTCTATATATTCCAAGTCTTTGTGTTTACACACTTGAAACAAGAACAGCAATGCCATGCAGCTAAAAAACTTTTTAAACTTTTAACAGAGCGAAAATCTGCGTTGAATGTTTTGGTAAAACGTTTTCAAAAATAGCATTCAGTGTTGGTTTTTGGCTTCTTTATACCAAAAAAGATATTCAAAAGCGACAGCTGCATAGACCTTTCCATTCTTGTTTCAAATAGGTAAACAAAAAGTGCAGAAATATATTTAAATTGAAGTGGCAGGGTTCCACAGTAAATCATCATCAACATTCGCGCTTTCGAGTCTGCTCCATTCCGTTGATTGTCTACGGTTCATCAAGCTCGCGAACCCACTGTCAAATAGCATAAATTATGCTAACTAGCCGCGATTGTCAGATAATTTGATGAATGCACGATAACAAAAACAGCAACTGGGTAGCAGTTGTGTGAAATGTGCAAAAAAACGTCGACAAGAGGTATGCGAAATAAAAAATCATACCATCGCGTCGACATTGTTTGACAAAGTAAATTACGGGACCCGTTTTTCGTGCAATGATATAAAAAATTCGCGGAGGGACAAAGAACAGAAGGCAGACATGTTTTCTATTGGTTTAGTTAAATAAATACAATCTTCGAAGAAGGTCGGGGATACAATCAGTCATGAGGATGTGATCGTTTTACTGAAATCAAAGTACCAAGGGAAAATAAATTTGGTAGCAAACATATACCAGCCCAAGACATGCAAAATCCACACAGAACGAGATCTATGTGTGTTTTTAGCTCGCTTACCGGTGTTTTGAAAGGTTCGACGGATTCTTCCGGACCGTTTTTAAACAGTTCCTCCAATAAGGCATCATCGACGCTTTCTTCGACTTGCACGAAGCGTTTCTGGATGGCAGGTTCTTCGATTTTGATTGCGGGCGGGGGTGATTGCGGAGTGGACGTCTCGCAGCCAGAATCCGTCGGATCTTGACTACAAACAGACGAGATTTTTACAATCAAACTCGGCTTTTTCTCCACAAACGACAAGATGAACGTGTTGTCGTTTGAGCATATAGTTTGAGAAGAGAGCACTAGTTTAGTCATGGCGTGAACTTCTCATAACCATCGTGCGTGCTCTGCCATGAGATATTGACCGGTGACATATGCGAGGGATATTAATTACAGCCCGCTGTGACCGAGTAATATGTCATCAGATTTTGGGTTATAAATGGGAAGGGCAACGGTCCTGTAAATGCGCGTCCTGTAAGCCCCTGTTAAACTATATTGCGTATCTTACGAGCGTATGCCAGTTTGGGAAAACAGGGATGGATTAACTGGGGATGCGGGTGCGCCCACCCCCAGCCCTGGCCAGATGGTGGTTAGTAGGCACTTTAGACACTTGTGATTCATTGATTGTGACCATGACTAGAGTTCCAAAATATTGACACTATCTGTCGCAACATTTGCATGTACAGTATCTGAGTATCGCGTTTGGTATTTTCATTATTGCTGTAGCTGTTTGGATGTATGATCATGCTTTTATTGTACAAAAGTTACTACCATATGTTGAAGGGAGAATGATACTGAGTAAGACTAACACAAGTACTCGACATACAATCATCGGAACTGGCAGAACACAAACCCCTAGCATCCCACAAGTTATCCCAAAACAATGCTGTTTTCAAGCAGGTTCAACGACACTCGTTGAATTAACACTGCTGACGAGGATTGTTCGATCAACAGTTGTTCGATGTTGACAAAGAACACTAGTTGTTGCAATGTTGTTGAAACAAGAGCCGACAATAGTAAAATTGTGAAGTTACGTTGCAAAACATTGTAAAATGTGGAAAATATAGCCTGTGAAGTTTGCAAATTTTGTATGCTTTTGTATTATGCGCGGAAAAGTGTAATCACATTACGAAATCTGATTACACTATTCCGCGCATAATACAAAAGTATACGAAATTCACAAACTTCACAAAACTACATTTTCCACATTTTACAATGTTTAGTTACTAAACTTCAAAATTTTGCTAAATTTGGGATGCTTTTTCCAGCTGTGCTAATGATTAATGAATATTCGTAATTCAAAAGTTTGTCTAAAAGAGGAATAGTTCATTGGCACACGCTGTTGTGCAGACTCCATAAAATCATAAAATAGATGCGTCATGTTATTACCTTTCCTGAACTGGTTCAAGCCTGCCTCCGCTCGACACTTGCACATTGAGCCTAAACTCAGCCGGCTGCCCGAGTTTGACGGTTTGAAATACGGGGGGAGGGGGAGTAGGTGGCGGAGGTGGGAAGTCCTCTTCTATAGCTTGATCTGAATGTATGTCGCTCGTGTCCGACTCGTTTGTTTCCACTTTGTTCCAGCCCTCTTGATGGTGACGTAATGCTGGCGCCATACGGAAATCCTCGTCTAAGGAAAGTGGAAACATTATGTTAAAGGAAGAAAAAGTGATAGACAATCAATGTAATTGACTTGAAACGCCGGCAGACGACGAAAGTAGCTGATGCTACATCGAGGCCTGTAACGCTTTACTTTGGAACCCTGTAACCTTACTTTATAAATATTTCAGGACTTTGTATTTACATTTACATATCTGAAACAAGGGTGGCAATGCCTAGTGTTTAAAATATGTAAATACAAAGTCCTGGAATATACTTAAAGTGAAGTAACAGGTTTTTAAAGTAAAGCGTATCAGACCGTATCACGGATGCCACCAACGCTTCAGCCCAAATTGCCGCCAGACCATTGTTTTGATCGTCTATGGATAAACAAAGTAGACGCTAAGATCGTCACACTGAAGCTAAAATCCTACCTTCTTCGTCTCGGTGTTCACTAGAATCAGGGTTGTATTCGACAACTATCTTAGGCGGCTGTTTACTGCTGTACAATACCATGTTTGCAGTCGCCATGACTTGCCCTGGGGCAAGAGACTTCTCGTTATGCTTCGCAATCCTGTCCGTCACATCTGTCGCCGCAAGGTGTGTTAGTCCAATCAAAGGAACGGAGGTGTTCTTACGTTTATTTTCATCGTCCGAGTCGGGTGGAGGGGAGAACGCCACAGATTTTGAGAGAAACTGCACCTTCGCTGCCACATTACCACGCCTCGGTAATGTCGGGCTTTCGTGAAACGAGATTTCCTCTTCGGAATCCGTATCGCTGTCCTCCTCTCGCGCCTCTGTTCTCCGTGTATCCGTTTCATCGCCGTCCGCGCCCGCGTCAAGGTCTTCGTCCGAGTCCCCTTCAATTACATCCAGCAACATCTTACGATTAGAGATCAGTTCGGGCGAGGCGGTGGGGGAGATCTGCCCACCGCTATGCGTGTCTATATGCAGTTTCGCCTTCACCTTACCGGGTTGGGAGGCCGCATAATGCGATGCGTAGTAAACATTTCGGTCATCTTCGGGAGCTGTTTGCACTAATGGCACTTGAGCTGGAGATGTCGGAGACATTACCCTCTGTGCCGATCCATTTTTCATTTTCATTTTCTCCGTCGCTTTAAAACTACTTTGCCTTCGCGGCGGCTGTGGATTCGTTTGGGTCACCTGTCTCGTTTTGCTGTCGCCATTTCGCTCCATGGCAACGGCGTTCACGCCCAGGTTTCCGAGCAGTTCATTCATCGCCGCCTTGCGACTTTCCTCCCGTAACTGCTGTTCGCCAATCACGACGGGAAATTGAAAGATGTTGTTATCGCCGTTGTATTTTGCCATTTTGCTCTCTCCCGGGTAGTCCGAGTCGCGGCCCCGTTGATCCTCATCCGCGCGGCATTTCATCTTCATCGCCTGGTTCACGACCGCGTACGGATTGCCGTTGATCGGGCCCGGTATGTGAGGCGGAGTTTCTATGAATGAAATGTGAGGAAGTGTAAGTGAAAATGCCGCAGCGTTCGCATCGCTTGCTCAGGCTCGAGTACGACAAGTTTTCTGCACGTTGTCAACCTGCTTGATACAAATTGATAGTCGGCACCTTTGTTTACAAGCCTTATACGAGCTGTTTCAACATCATGCAGCCAGTCTGTAAATATCAAGTTGTGTCAAGCCTTACATCAGACCAGATGCAACTTGATGAGGCGAACAGGGCTGATTCGACTTGATCGCAAACTTGCACCAAGGCGGGTAGAATCCACAACTTGCATCAGGTGTATAACATTGGCTGTGTACACAAGAGACTAGGCAGCATTTTAATGAAATACTAAACAACAGTAAGTCCGAATAAATACTTGACCACATAGTTGCCGTATCAGAATTGATAATTCACCAAACATTAAAACATATAGAAATAATAATTGGACTTGCGGTTTTTCGTCGAGTTCATCAATATGGGTTATACCCGCTTCCTTCTGGAAATTACTTTCAAAACTCTATGACTATGTTAATCGTGATAAACCATCGTGGTCATAAACTGTACCTAGTTTCGAGCCAACCTTACGATGTTCCAACAAGTCTGTACGCTTAAAAATACTTGAAATTCCCCTTACGTGCGAAACACTTTCGTTACACTTTCGGTTAGTAACTGATTTAAATTTTTTGTTTCTTTGATATCGTTCGGATGTAATATTTATTTACGACGTGAAGGAATCGTAATCATGACAAAAATGTTTGCGGTTTAAGTTCCGAAGTGCATACTGAAACAATACCTATTTAAGGCGAAGTGATTGGAGCAACAGAAATGTTGCAGCATCTGTCAAAACTTAGTTAAGGCAATTTTCACAGAAAACATTGTAAGGAAATCTCGCAGCGTAACAGGCGGTCAAACTAATTAAATTTCTACTATTTTAATTTGAACTGCATATTGTGGCTGTAAAGAGACCTCTGCAGGGGGGGGGGGTGAAGGAAAGACGGAAATCTCTCCCCACCTCCAAGTCCAAAAGTAAATTTAACCGATTATTTATTCTACCATGAAGAAAATTTTGGTACCAATAAATTGTTGGGCATTCTAAGAATACTCGCCATTCAGGCTCTACAACATTGCTCAGAATTGTTGACAACATTGAACAGTGTTGGTGGCCCCAAAACGTTGTTCAATGTTTACAATGTGGGAAGAACAACATTGTTCAATGCTGTTTTCATCATCCCCGAGCAGCCAGGTTGTTCGGTTTTTCACGTGTATATGTTTTCAATTCTTTCTACCTTACCTAAATCCATATTAACAGGGCGATGTACAGCTTGCATTTTCAAAGCCAGGAAAACACGATTTTATGGACCTACAAAGAGAACAGAAAAACATGACAGAGTGCTCGAAATCGAGAGAATCAGTAGTGACAAGCAATTATACTTGATACTACCTCACTCGTCTCAGGGAATATAGAAGAGGAAATAGGCACTTGAGTCAGAAACTAAGTCCGTGGTTTATTATTCATGTACTAGCCAGTCAATTGCATTTCCGTCCAAAAAATGGTTGCTCCGTTGTTACTCTTGCCAGCAAACAGTGTAAAAATATGAAAACATGTCCTCTACTATTCTGTGCTTAGAGTGTTCCACTATTCTTGAACGTTTCCTAGCAAGATAACGGAGGGACTCACTTTGTTGTCCCAAAATACAAACGCCCTGGCTGCGAATTATTCCGCCGAGGTCCACATCGCTCAAATTGGCCACAATAAAAGATGGGGTCGATTTTACCGTAATTCTTTGCGAGTCCAAGTTAGTTTTAATACATGCTACATGACGTTTGACCAATTTTGGTTGATAATACTTTATTCTTGCCAACTTAGATGCCCTAAAATACCAACATTCTAAGTGAAGATATAGTGTACTTTTTGCAAAGGGTCTCGGTTCGGATTTTGCAGTGGTTAGTTGTCCACCTGCTCTGCTATTAACTGCCACATCTTAGACGAAACGCTTTTCTATTCGTCTCCCGCTTTGGTCGATGAAAAAATTTCAAGATTTTTCGGTAGGAAATTTTAAGAATACTTTCAATTATTCTCTAATTAGTGCAAAATTAATTTAGCGTACGGGGGAAAAACTGATGAAAGAATAGGGTACGCGCTAATTGTACGTAAAAAACTGATGAGAGAATACGATATGTACAGCAAAATTGTGAAATCATTAATAACTGATGAAGAAAACAATGAGCGTGAAGGACTGACTCTATAGGTGACCTGCATAAACGTAACTTTGATTTGGAGGGGTTTCACAAATTGTTCACAACATTCCTTTGGCTCAAGTTTCTGATACAGCACGTCTACTCATGTTGTATACATTACGACATTACGTAGAGATGTATAGACATTATTCTGCAAACAAAACGCTTGGATTCACAATGAAGGAAAACTAGAAGAACTCGTTTGAAAAAGGTTAATGTTTTACAATGGAATTTTCATGCTACAATGAGAACGCTTACGAATGGCATCTGTCTTACTGGATTACATGGACTGAGGTGGCCAATCTTCAAAACAGCATGTTATACGACTATTTCTATATGATTTGAATGAGCATGGATCATTGAACCAATTGGCATTCCCTTATGCTGACGAAGAATCTGGCAAATCACCAAAAGTTAAAAATAGGAGAGGTAATACCAAAGGAATCCTGGGCGAGGACGCTAAGAGCTACCCGATCATTAATTAACACACTTCACTTAAATCATCCGTATGCAAAATAGCCAATTGCGGAGCCATTAGGTTACAAAAGCCGATATAAGAAAAGAGCATACATTTCGAAAGTCGTGCACTGGGAAACACATGTGGGAGAATATTAGATTTCGTTGCTGTGCTCTAAAGGGAAAATTCCAGCGTCTGTAGGTCAGGAATGGTGTGGAAAAGCATTTGAAAAATTTGAAGTAAATACTTTGGTTGCCACAGCTGGAGATTAGAGAGGGCACGTTTACGATATAAGATTACCATAGACAAAGAATTCCAACAATTCCAAGTCTTAATCTAAATTCTCTGTCTTTGGCTTTATCGTCAAGCTCTGAATTAATCCCTAAGCATTTTGTCGATCGCTTCACAGCTCAAAGAGGCACAGAGCTTGGCCATTTCTGTACAGTCAAAAGTGCTGAAAATGCACTACTGGCCAACAATAACAAGCTCGCTTGCTGATGGGCACAACAAAGCCCATCAGAGCTGCCAAAAACGAGCACACGAGAAGCAAAAACCCAGCTAGCATTTCCTGGTGGTTTTGTGAAAAATGCGAGGAATTCTAAACATCGAGTAACATAACGGCGATTAGTCACAGAGTACTTGAAATAAAATACCTCCTGATAGTAATGTGGAGATCAAAAACATACAAATAGAAGCAATTAAAAATGCTTATCCAGTTCAAAAATGCGAAGCAATAACACAACATTAAAGCAACAGGAAATAATTAGCAATGTATCAATTAAAGAGTATATATTATATACTTCTATAATTTGTGGAAACACCACGTAAATTTTTTATCGTAAATTTATACTCGCCATGCAAACACTCAAGGAACTTAATGTGTACACTATTATATAATAATACAGTTTGAAGTCATTTATTGCGGAAACCACCGAGTGATAAATGGCGATGTCGATAATTTAATCGAAATTAAAGTCGAAATAAATTTTCATGTCATCAACATTCGGAGCTAGTATAAATTAATTTGAATGTCATTTATTAAACGTCTGATAAGTACGCTATCTCACCCAATGTACACATTGATGAGTTGTACAACTATATACAATTGTACAAACGAGCTAGACAAAAAAAATTAAAACCCTTTTTTATCTTACAATGCTCGACACAACATATTATACAATGTAAAGTTCAAACATAACCAAGAAAATATAATTACCAAACATTAAAGTGTTGTGGACTGTTCAAGCATACTAAACCCACTGCGTGCCAAACAACACGGCTACGATTGGAGAATGCTTCCGTTTTCTAACCTCACAAACAAACTTTTCTCGCTCGAAGACGTACGATTTCGATATTCTTTCAAAAACGCGGCTTTCCCGTTAATTAAGAAGTTAACAACGCGACTGTACACTTTCCAAAATAAAAAGTATTCCAATGTTATGCTCTTCGCGTGGATGAGTTCAGTGTCGTATTTCGGAAGGCAGAATCCTTCGGTTTGTTTTGCTGCCGTAAATCCCGAGTTAAAAGAGGTCGCAGACCGGAAACCTCGATATTTTGTTATGCTTCAAAAGAAACTCGAGTACAAACAGCACAAAGAAATTGAGTTTTTAGTGTTTCAAGTTTATACCATTCTGGAGTTTGGCGCGTCAAAATCACTTTATCTCATTGGCTTATCGACGAAGCAAATATGCCACAAGTTGTATAGACGAGTTTGGTACGGTGTTAAGACCTATATATGGCTTCGTGTGTGTGAAAAATGTTTTCACAAGAGGGCATCATAGTAAGACACAGTATCCAATATCCTTTTGTGCCTACGATAAAGTTTAAAAAATTAAAGTTAATGAAATATTAATTTTATAAAGTTTAAAATGTTATATTCGCTTTATCGTCCTGAAGTACCTGGTAATTTTTTCACCTCCGTTCAGAAACAAGATTGCGGAGTTTATATTATACAGGATGTTGTTTTAGGAGCAGCGTATAGGGTGGTAATCCAATAATCGTATTAAATTGTATATATTTGGACAAGAAAACCCCTTACACCCAACTTAAAGAGGCCTATTTATATTAACGCGAACAATGATAGTGATTAGTCAATAAAAATATTCAAGGTCCTCTATAATCTCTCCGTTAAAGAAACAATGCTCAGGTGTTGGGGTTTTGAAAGTGCAGGATCTAAGTTTAATATCTAAACAAATAGCTAAAGTCACTCAACTCCAAGTCACCGCCCCCCCTAAAGTATCACTTTGCGTTCAAATGTTAAAGATATCTAACTGTTTAAGAGATCAACCAGGATAGTTTACAGCATTTCTTTGAGGAGAACTAGACGAAGGTCTATACGGGTTGAAATAAGATTGAATTCATGATACATGTATATGTACTATTTACAACACGGACGCGAATGTTGTAAATGGCTTGTGAAACTCTCCAATTTTATAGACCTATTTGGGGAAGTAATTTTGAGAATATATCTTATATACAAAAGTTTATACAAACCAAGAAAATCTTAATAATGCTCATTATTATTAGCCCTGATGAAGATCTGAGCTTACGGATCAAAAGCTTTGGGATAATAAATTTACGTGGCGTTTCCACAAATTATACTAATCACTATGCAAACATACAAGGAACTTATTCAGAAAAAATCTGCAACACATAACGGCTAACACACATGGTGTACCTACTCCTAATTCAGTATTCACGTTTTCTTCTATGTTCTCTTCATGAATTATTATGATTATTCACAAACATTAACAATCGCTATTTTTGCCAGCGCACACATGTGTTACGCTTATGATGGACCAACCATATCAACTACGATTTCTGGTCGATGCAACTAGCCAAATGGTAAAGTTAAACCGACCACCAGGGGCCTGTGGTATCAAGTAACTTAGTTCAAAAGACAACCAGTCGAAAATATAAAACAATTAAACTTTGTACATTACATGAAAAAAAAAACAGCGATTTTTTTTAAACTGAGAAGAGTTATGCATATAAAACTAAATATTAGTTCAATAAGCTTTATAAAATTGTTTTCAGATTTGACTTATCCATCATTTAAGCTAAACGCCCTTGATACGACCGGTCTCAACTATAATACCGGTAAACATTTAGACATTGACCCAAAATAGTGAAAACACACCAGCCTTATAAGTCGATCAGAGGGTGTCTATTTTTTAATTTGTCTCACATAGCAACTGGCGCGGACAGAGGGCGTTATATGTGAGGTCGTTTTTACCATATCGCATCCTAAATGGTTCAACCCCGGTAAAAAAACATACTCCTTTTCCCGATGATCTAATGTTTCGAAAACGCGCGGCGCGATCAGGTCGTTGTCAAGGACCTAAAATCTACGAATACGTGCAATCGGTATAATCCGACACTCCAACATCATAGAACATGGGCCGACGCACGTTTTTCTCGAATATATAAGAACTTCATTCATCATCAAATACTTGGCCACAAGTTCCTTTGAAGACCTTTCATTGCAATAATATGCGAACAAATTCTGGTTGTTTACAAGAGCGAAACAGAGATTTATTTTTAATGAAACAAATAAGAACAGTACAAACTGCTTTAAATGTACATTTACGTACTACAGAAATACATAAGAACAGTACAAACTGCTTTAAATGTACATCTAAGTACTACCGGGATTAATTTGGTTACGTTTATAACTTTATATGCATCCAACTACTCCTTGACATCACCAATTACGATGTTATGTTGCATAAGATATCGTTTTTTCTTTCTCATAATTGTTTCATATGACGCACGGATCCTTTAAGTTACACCAGCTAACAAGAATTTTGCGAAAATTTGAATGAAATATACCTCCAAAAAAGGTCCATTCAATTTCCAAGCTATCGATTTTTAAATTTTCATTTGGGTGTCAATTAGTGCGTCTCAATGACTGTCCTTCTCGCAAAACAAAGAAAATACTCTTACTAGATGTCCCTTTTTAACAAGCATATAGGACCGAACTAGGGTCCATGCGAACTTGTATCGAGAGCTTTTCCTAACTTTTTTTTCTCGAAGCAACTTTGACAATCAAAACTGCACACTGTTTACAACTGCACACCCCTACCAGCATTGCCTGGCCAGAACAACACATCACGGTGGGCGACGTAATATAGTGGTGATGCATTTGAACTGATTGTCAACACCGATTTGCGCCGAGCAGACTGCACACACACAAAAGAACGCAGAGGCCAGAGTATGTGCAGCGTGCAATGTGACTACATTTACACAGGGCGCAATTATCACCAAACTGTAAGAACACACACCAAGCAGGACACATCATGCTGTCAAAGTGTCTAACAAGTTCATGTACACCGTGAAAGCTCTGTCGAATACAGACACTCTCTTTAGATAATATACTCTTAAAGGATTAAAAATAAGCGAAATAGGATGAGCAAAAGCGACATCGGCTAACCCCAGGCCATTTTGGCAATTTCTTCATCACCAGCCTTCGTGTGGAACGATTGTATGGCAGAAATTGCAAACTGCAAACCAACCAGAATGCCTTCGGTAGCAAGCTTCCTGCGAGCAAACGACAGAAGAGTAAAATAAGATCTTAAAATGTACACACAACAACAGGGCCTCTTAAAAGATGCCAATCCAACCCGAAGATTTCGTCCGTAAAACTAACAAAGCTTGAAAAGCACTCGACTATCATCCGCGCTACGACGCGATCAAGATTCAACAGCGGTTGCAAAATCCAAAACTTCCCACGTTAAATAAACTGAAGTGCAATATCCCAAGTACATGGAAATATCTTTAGTAAACAGTGCGAAATACATTTCCTGTACGGTAAACAAAGCACAAAAGCGCAAAGTCAGAGTCATTAGTTCATGTCGCCTTAGAGCATTGGTTTATTGCGATTAATAACAAACTAAACATCAAACAGATAATCTGACCGCTTCGCTAAATTATTAAGGTGTTGTATTTTTGTGATTATTAAAAGACTGCCTGTAATAATATACGCGTTATATAGAGAGCATAATCTTGTAATAAAGCGCTCCATCAGCGTGTTTTTTTCAGGCGTTTTTAGCGAAAAGCGCGACAGATATTCTCCCTTCAGAGCATGAACTATTATATAACGGCAAGCTAGAGTAGACGGCTTTGGGACGGCAAAATTTTACAGAGTAGAATCGAAGGCGTTTTTATTACAAGCGTTCAGCTGTCGTAATGAAAGTCCGGGTTTCGTCTTTCATTGATATAATCATACAGCACATATCACACAAGCCTGTTTTCCAGAAAACTGTTTCACCGCTTTGGAAGGGCAGTGGAGAGCAGCTCATGGACATTAGGAAGTATTATAGTAAATACTACAAGCAATTGAACACACATACCTCGAGTCTTTAGAAGTCGACGCAGCTCTACTTATACGTCGTATTTGTTCAGTTGCGAACGTTGCGTCAGGCGACAGGCCGACAAGTGGTCGCGATTTCTGTCAATATCCCTCCCCAAGACTTTTCACCGGGTAATCGAATGTGAAAGCCTACGAAATCAGAAATTGATACCAAGCTTCAGTCGAAAGTAGCAAACGTATTAGACCGAGGTAACAGTTCCCAGTTTGACGCACTGTTATTTGCGCGAATCCCGTACAAATATTCCAAATCTGCCTATCCTATATTAAACATATTAACTCAAATATTTATCGTGCCAAGCGGCCTTTAGCAGACAGCAAGCGCAAGATCGATGTACTTTGGTACAATTAATACAATCAAAAACGCCCGCAACTTGACACGAAATCGGCGCGCAAACTAGAACGCATTGAATTTTGACAAAACTTACATTTCGCGCAAGAAAAACGTTTAGATGTTTAAGATGCGCACCAGTAACTACGAGCGTTGCGCTGGGTCTCGGATTTCAATATTGAGCCGCGTTGACGTACGAGTGTAGGATATAACCGTGATGGGTCAATACTTGATAAAAATATCACTCAGCTAGAAGTGTTTTCTTAACTCCTATCTTCCCTTAAACAATAAGCGCACGCGGTGGGAAAATTAACATTGTTCGCCTGCGAACAATATTTGACAAAGACTCGAGTGATGTGTTTGCACTCGGGATGTTCCGTTCTAAGGACGAAAAAAAATCACTTGCTTTGCGTTGGTGAGTGCGACCCTGCCCGCGAAATCTCCACTTCAAAAAAAAATTAATACTAATTTCAAAACAAACATTTTTTTCGTCGCTACAAATGCAATGGTGATTTGCACGGCGAGAAAATTCTTAAGCCCTGTTTTACTAGTTGTTTTACAAGAGCAATTTTCGCATACCAATTTTCTATGACGCATACAATTTTCACGTGTGGATGGTACTATAAATATTTTTGCTTCTCTCTAAAACTTTGTTTTAACAGCGCGATAATTCGCATAAACAACGGGAAGGTGTTCCAAATCGCATATGATACGCTGCTATATGTGACGAGCCGTATATATACACGCCGCAAATATCGGCCATTGGCAAATTTTTCTTTGCCACATAAAAACTGGCAAACAAGTTTTCCAGGAAATGTATTTGTCCCGTAAAATCGTAGCTAACGCCGAAAAAACAAAATTCTTCGAATGAATTGTTAAAATAATAAATGTCTTGTTGTTTGTTATCATTGGTATGAGTTCAACATAGCTTGAGAGATTAAAATGAAACCAGAGTTTTTAATGTGGAGAATGTCATTTGTACTTTTGTTTTTAGCAATATGTCTAGTCCGCCAATATCGCCTTGTAAGAATCTATAAGTTTTGGCGTTGTACCAAGAGCGAAGACGCGGCCTTCATCTGCAGTGGTATTATTCAAGTCCTTTCGTCAAGGTCCTGGGTCGGTTGTACGAAAGGTGGTTATTAGCGGCCTACCAGCGGTTAGCGATTTTCTCAATCTTTCTAAACGGCATGTTCTGGTAAAACCCATATTGAAGTTCAGCATTTTCGAGTTAAAGTCACTTTTTGTTTCTTTCGAGTTCAATATCCTTCAAATTGCTTCAGTGTCATTGCTTTTTATGCCTTTCTGCAGCAGTTAAAAAAGTCACTATTCGGTGAATAGCGGTATTCACCTTTTGTACAATAATCATGATTTTCCATGCTTCGGCGCATGCATCATGACTTAGAATGCCTCAAAGCCACGCAACGTAAAGACACCAACATGCCCCCGGGATAAAAACTGTCCTGCTCGGTGCATCAAGCTGTTTTAAATGGCGTTGAAACAGTGCTTGACCTTGGAGGTCTGAGATTATTGCTATCCAAATTAGCAGATTTAGTTTGTGTTATGAAAGAAAACAAATTTTTTTTATCAAATGAATATGACGTAAATAGTGAGATCGTTAAAAATAACTTGAAATTGTCCGCACACCATAGCGCAGGGGGGGGGGGGAGCTTTCAGGACAGGTTAATTTGCCCGTAAATGCTCTAATGTAGTATTTTAAAAATTCCAATGAAGTTAGACATGTACGTGTTAGATGGTTAGAATATTAGAATTACAAAGGTTCGTACACTTAGTACGAAAGGCTTTGCTCGAAACGCCGGATAATTGTCAGTTTTCATCGTTTCTACTAGTGAGAGAACACTGGCAATGTAAAGGCCCTGTCACACGGCGCAATTTTTCACGCAGCTTGCAATGTAATTCTACCCTTAAGAGATGTACATTTGCAACAAATGTTTGGTATGTTAAAAATATATTAGCAAATTGTGATGGAAACTTGTATTTGCCAATGGACCGATTGCATTACAGGCAAATTTTTGAAAAAAGTTGAAATAGGAAAATTTATTACCACAGCATTGAAGAGCATCCTAAAATTAGTAAAATTGAAAAGTTTGGTAGCGAAACGTTGTAAAATGTGGAAAATGTAAGCCTGTGAAGATTGCAAATTTTACATATTTTTGTATTACGCACGGAAAATTGATACCAACATCGAGAAAACGGTATCAATTTTCAGTGCGTAATACAAAAGTGTACAAAATTCGCAAACTTTGCAGGACTATATTTTCCTCATTTTAAAACACTTCGCGACCAAACTTGGCAATTTTACTAATTTTAGGATGCTCTTCAATGCTGTGGTAATGAATTTTCCCACTTCAACTTTTTTCAAAATTCTGTCCATAATGCAATCGGTCCATTTTACATCCGCCAAGAGTAGAATTGCATTGCAAGTTGCGAGAAAAATTGCATCGTTTGACGGGGCCCCAAGTTCGTTATATTTTAACCAGTTTTAATAGCGATGCGTGATCCGGAGGTTGCGCGCACCTCCATCAAAGCACTCAAGGGACCATTAGGCGCGCTGGTTGCGCACCATGTGATAATCGCGCACCATGTGATAATTTTTCTTGCAACTTGCAATGCAATTCTACTCTTGGGAGATGTAAAATTGGCAAATACAAGTTTCCATCAGAGTTTGCTAATATATTTTTAACATACCAAATCTCTTTAACATACATCTCTTAAGAGTAGAATTGCGTTGCAAGTTGAAAGAAAATCTGCACCGTGTGACAGGGCCTTAATAAAACTTAGTACTTTTAACTGCACGCATCACTCTCCTTTGCAAAAATAGATTCGCGAAATGGTCAAACGGAATGTTCAATCCAAGGCTATAAAATATCTATTAATGTTTAAGGTTCAGGGTATAGGCGTTCAAAGCTATGAGCAGTGTTTATACTACTAGCGGGCCTACTCTTGGCCCTGGCCCAGATCTGTCCCAAGGAAAACGTATCGCGTTAC
This sequence comes from Muricea muricata, assembly GCA_963855995.1. Classification (NCBI taxonomy): domain Eukaryota; kingdom Metazoa; phylum Cnidaria; class Anthozoa; order Malacalcyonacea; family Plexauridae; genus Muricea; species Muricea muricata. The sequence goes on from OY979725.1 coordinate 2,550,659, forward strand.
ATTAGCTTACACTCCTACATTGTGAAGCCTAATCATGCATCCACACTATCAAAATGAATTTTTGCATTTTTTTATCCAATAGTATGCAGTGGTAGCGTGTAATTAGTAGGATCCGTTGGCCGACACTAATGAGGGCGCATGCTGTTACGACAGCGACAGCTAGGCAAGGCCTTGAGGCAAAAAAGCGTGTTCATACCAGTTTATATTGTGAGGCCAGTTGTTCAAAAGATAATTAGCTTGAGTCCGGCTTAGCATAAAATTTACTGTTCATGAACTTGAGATTATTTGTACAGAAATCTTGTTCACATCAATAGCAGCTCTGGTTTCTGAAGTTTTGAAATAAACGCCGACATGTAGAAAAATAGGCACGCTATGCGTACATGTATCTGCGAAAAAAAGGTACGCTACGTGTACAGGTAGCTGCGTACAGCATAAATATGTAGTAGAATGATTGCAATAAATATTGAAATAAATAGTCCAATGTGTTTGAAATTATTACTGTATAATATAAACTTTTTAATAAAAACATGTTAAATGATTATAACATAAAAATTTGATAACAGTATCATTTCAGAGATAAATACTTGAAATATTTTAACATTTATCACAATTCTTTGAACCAAATTTGCATGGATATCAATGGCTATTAATTGTTATTTTTAAAATTCGATATAAAAAAAACATGTCGAGTATACAATGCATAAATCGAATAACTTTAGTTTTACAAATATGGTTTACTACAGAATGTATAAAAAAAGTAGACCCTTTGGAATGCTTTTTAATTCATTCGAATTAATACATGCGTAGAAATGCATGATTGTATACACATGGGACAAGTTAGAATATAACTTCAGCAAACAAAACAGGCTGAACAAAAATGTGAATTTGTAATTCATTATATTGTTTAAGATATTCAAGGTGTATTTAAAATTAGAACAAATTAAATCTGTTAAGTGACCTTGGAATCGAGTCATTCTGAACTATCAAATTAATGCAACAGATCGCAGCAGATTAACTGGTGATCAATTTGACATCAATCAATGATGCAAAATTAGCTTTGTCTCATATGAATATATTTTTGTTTCAATGCAATTGCTGGTGATTCAGATTTAACAAATAAGGCAACTCAAGCTGATATTACTACCCAAGGGAAAATGTCGGCCTATTATTCAGATTTCAGATCTAAGCATTAATAGACTTTGAGCATGAGTACTACTATGTGCTGGTACACGGTTTCTATACATGATATATACATTTAAAATTGAATCAGAGAAAAAATACTCAAATTGATGAATTGACTGTCTATTCAAAAGAACAAGAAGTTCAAGAAATTGTATACAAGCATAAGGTGTGTCCCAAATAAGTGCAATCACAGACAAATGCTAGAAGTGTAATAATGCAAGTGTACACTGCAAGCAGAACTAGTGAAACTGACACACAATGCACATAATGAAAACAACAAGCCCATCCATCAAAACATACAGTATACTCAAACCTGTTTTAAACAAGTTAACTGGACTCCTAAAAATTACGTACATGTTGTCCATGTTGTTAGTGTACCTTGATTATCATTGTATCAATGTCACTGCTTCTGTCAAATCGGTTTGTTGACTGTTGTAAACAGATGGATAATCCAACCGATGCAATATTTCCCCAGTTATCGAACCATCATCTTGCTTAATCATATTTACAATAGAAATAGAATATCCAGTCACGCTACGAAAAGTCTTCAGTTCAAAAAACCTAAGCAGTCCTTGTCCAGTTAGGCTTAACTCTTCACTATTTAACAGCCTTGGCAGACGCCATTTTGGAATTTGGAATATCACTCCAGTTAAACATACTATGGTCTGAATGGTCACTAAGTAATACGTCATTTTAATGTTATATTCTCGACTATTGGCTATTTTTAACTTACGCATTCGGTGATTGGCTACAAGCTAACAGCTAACAGCTAACAGCTAACAGCTAACAGCTAACAGCTAACAGCTAACAGCTAACAGCTAACAGCACGCGCACGATAGCAATATATCTGCATTCGCAGATACAAAAACACAAACTAAAACAATGCCAGTGGACTAAATTTTACCCACAATTAGTGCTAGCCCACTGGCGCTAACTGGGCCCTTCAAACACTGAACTGGCCCCAGATAGCCCGGTTATAATATATCTGCTAGGCCTGGGTTGAAGAAGCCTGGGTACGAAATTGGGTTGAAGGCAGCTTACTGTTTTAGTATCTGCACAGTACAGTATATCTATACACGTCCGTTTACTTCGAGACTTTAAAAACCAAAACTACCACTGCCAGTAATATAGAAAAGATTTCCGAAGAAAAATGTTCAAGGATATTTACATGGACGGAAACCTCAGAATTCCCTGTATATGTTGTGGTAATTTAGCGGTAAACTTATGTATAAGTAGATGACTGTTCTAATATAGACGATGAGGGGTACAATACACGGTAATTATAGGTACTCAAGTTTTCGCCATGCATCGCAACGCATACACCGGAAAGGGTGCATCAGTCAAATTGTTTTACTGTACATGCAGTAGTATCATACAAGATCATGAAAAAATCGCCACCTACTTTTGATTTCAATCGTGCAAATATCATTTGAAAATAAACCATGAAGATGTATTCAGTGTCTCGATATCTTGTCGTGTTCTCGAGATATATCTCATTTGAAACATGCAAAATGTTATCTACTAACGCATTCGTAATGAGATTCACTAAGGACAAAAGAATAGCTCCGGAAAATGGTAGAACGGAAAAAATTTGCGCAGGAATATGCACCGTATACTAGCGCAAAGTTTCACCAATAATTCCTGCTAGTCAGTGGCTTGAAGGATATTGCTTATTTTTCATTTTTTCCTGGTATTCAGGATGGTAGATAACATCGTCTTACGACGGCACTTGACGAACCTCGAAAGTTTTCAATACCGACTCAAGATTACAAGAATGTTAAGCTCTATCCAATAAACAATTTGCTTACTGTAATTAACTCTTGAAGCCTTTTAAAACGACCAAGTAATGTGGCAAGCGCTGGACAGTCGTATAAGGACGTACATATTGGCCCACGTGCTCTTTTCATGAAAAACGTCACATGACAATATAAAACAACATAAACAATACTCACATATTTGAGAAACATATACTTCTGTCCACACTTTTTGCACCTAGAAAGTAGAAACCAACGAAAATAACAGTTTATCATACAAAGTAATGTTATGTTTTTTAGAACAATTTTGTAATATATGCAATCAGACAGTACTTATATAGTGTACGTATATACGACTTAAAAAGCAAGAGGGTACGTACTTGCGAATCCGGCAGGTAGGAATTTACATCAGTTTAAGAAGTAAATGAGGAGGGTTTTGCTTAGTATACGTACGCTTAAGCTTAAGCCAGTAATCCAAATGATAAATAGCACTTGAATTGCGGTACCATGATTGTGTTTATATACGCAAATACCAGCAATAACCTGTTCAATTGACAACAACTGAACCGGAATTTGAACACTGCAGAAATTTTAATCCTAAACACTGGTTTAAACCCTGAGCCAGTATATGTTTTAAAGTCTTACAATGGGTATTGCAACTATTGATAAATACTGAGCGACCTCCAGTTTTGTTATTCAAATCCGCTAATCAATCGTTAGATCTTTAGCACTCGTTTAGCCCTTGGCCCACGCTATTGTGACCGCAACCTATCTCTAGAATCTCAATATCACTGCGGAAAACTGAAAGAATTTGTTATCTTAATTCACTTAACAAACTTCGACTGATCTGTATGTATGACCGCTCTTGCAACTGTTTCTTTATATAACTTCTAAAATCTTTTTGCTTTCATAATTCGCGAATCAAAACACAGACCACACGACACGTAGAATTGTAACAGACTTTTCAAAGTTCTACAAAACGGTAACGAGCAGCATATGTAATCGTGCAGCTGTCGATATAAGCGATGACCATGTCGTTTTCACTACCCTACATTGACTATGAAATGACCATTCGTTTAACGAGGCCGGAATGTATGATACAGTTTCTACGACACAATTTCACGAGCGCATACATACCACATCAACATTAGCGGAATTGATTGCCCGATTAGAACTACTTAAGTCTTAACACGGATAGAATACTCGACGAATGTTTACATTTCCAAGTTCATTGATTATTGGCATGGATACAATGAAACATAATGTCCACAAATAATTGTGTTTGTATAAACAGCAAACCACACTCCACATTAGGTGGCGTGTGGGTTTCGAAAAGATTCGAGCGATAACAAATTGTAACAGTATTCAGTGAAGCGCACGTAGACCAAACCAAACTTCAAAGCCCGAACAGGTTTACCTCAGCTGAACATGCATGTACCTCGAAATTTATGAATATACGAATGGTATTTGAACGGGAAGATCCTAATCTGACATGAATAGAACTTAATATGTGAACAATCCCCAGAATCACTGTCGTATGTTTTGGATCTTTTTGAGTAGCCGACGACAAAACACCAAATTTCTGAGGCTGTGGTTTGCCCAACGGTATTTGTATAAGATGTACACAACATGTTTTTGTACACGACGTGTTTATATCGAGAAGAGACCACAAAGTCTGTTCTCAATTACGATCCCATTTCACCAATATCGACATTAAATTCGCTTGTCCTCCTATCTTCATTACATCATATTTTGCTAATAAAGCCTTCATACCCACTACATTTACGTACGAAGCTGAGGAAATCAATAACAGACCTTAGACCTTCTCATCGAGGTCAACATGTCTCAGGTAGCACTTTGCATACAACAGTGAACAGAATCGTTACAGTAGTTCTATGAACCTAGTGGACCCAAAATACTCGCGTCTAAGCTTCATACACAAAGGGTACTTACCCAAGATCGCAGCGTTTTCCAGCCCTAAATACGGTACAAAGAAAAATGCGTTCATTCAGGTCGCTAATGTCACATGAAAAGCTAAACAAGAGCTTGATCGCTTGACTGTGACCAATTTCCCCGCCTGCAGATCATCTGATTGTTATGTAGATGTACCACAGGCTGCCTTCCTCTACTTATAAACCGATAAACATCAATATCGGATAATGAAGACGCTCAAAGATCAGATATTGTTGCAACGACAATTCACTGAAGAGGCGAGGTTTTATTGATCGCCAAATTCCTTCCTACTCTCGTGTACTGTAGTTCTTCGACGCCTGACCCATCTTCTCAAGGTTAAGAGGAGGACAGACATTTCTTATCTCTTGCAGAGGCGAGTAATAATCTCGTGCTTTGTAAATTCTTAAGCCTCTTTGTTTCAAGGTAAAATTTTTGAAAGGGCTTAATCATGATTTGAAAGTGCTTACTTTCAGTCTTTGTTCCATATAAGCAAGGTTTCACTATAACAACCGCGTAAGTAGGTAAAAATTACACCCAGCACATCCCTTCCGTTGTGAAACATTCTTTCTTCCTTACGCGCATGTAAATAGTAAATTAGTTTCGGTTTGCGAAGTACAAAAGTGTGCTCAATGACATGCAAAAAAAAGTCAGACCTCAAACACTTGCCACCACAGTCTGTTTCATCCAAAGGGAATCTTCCACCCCAAGATTAACTTCTCTTGGTTGAGAGAGATGGTAGCGGTAAGTTTTGGAGGTATTTTGTGATTATATATAATGTTATTTATCTGCAAATTGACTGCACGTAAATCACATTTACAGACTAAATTAGTATGGCAACTCAAAATACAACGTGTTAATTCTTTGTAAAATATTGGCGATAGTTTGTACGCCATGATTTATACAGTGTGCAAGAAACTCGAGAAATCATTTTTTTCCCAATGAAACTGACATTCGAATATGCTATGCAAATTCTGTACTTCAAATTATTGCCAAACTTCATTCTAACCATTAAACTTCATTCAAACCAGCCATGATGCAAGGCTAACTGAACACCCTTGTGTAAAACCGATGATCATTAGGCGTCGAAAATCTTCAAAACCAACGCAGCATACATTGCAACTTCGTAAAAACGCCTTTGATTTCGACCGTGATTAATCGTGGTCTCCACATTGTCACTGTTGTACTGTACCTAGATATATCATATACACTAGAACACTAGATGGTGCATCCCACACTGTGGGCAGGCGAAAATTGAAGCCGGATCGCAGGCGCTGGTCGTTCCCACGGAGTTGACACGGAGCATGATAATTTGTGCATTTTGTATTGCGAAAATGGACAAAGTTGACAATAAGTCCTCTTTTATGAAGCTCTAAAAGTATTTAATACACAAATGCAGAAAGTATATTGTTTTGTGTTTTCTGTAGCATTTTTTTTGATGAGTGGGAACGACTAATATGGCCGCCGCCTATTGTTTTGAGGGGATACCGCCGAGATTTTTGGCTTCACTTTTTGATACACAGAAGCGCTATCTAGTGTATATGAGATATCTACGCTGTAGTATGTACATATCCAAAACACAATGTATATACTTCGTCTTATCTCTGCGACATATTAGATGGCAGCAGGACTTGCTATTTACATTAAGTTAAAAAGAATACACATTTCTTTAAGAAATCTTACGATCCACAGACGATGCAAGGAAACCGAGCGAAATCCCATTGCTTCGAAAATATCACGACTGCATTTCTGGCAAAATAAAAACATTGGATATCTTTTACCAGCAGACAATTTTGAGAAACATAGAAGAAAATACAGTAAAGCTAGTAATAGTAAAACTATCACTCAATTTCCAACCCAATTTCTTGAAATTTCCTACCTTCCATTCCTAACCTGTAAGCTCGGCAATGCACAGTTGTAGGGTATGAGAAATTTCCGGTGTCGATGTACCGAAAAATTATACCGTTATTATCGGTATAGCGATTTTTTGACTTTGTGCAGTTAGAGAGAAACATTGCTCAATGTGAATATCAAAGACTGTCGGTTTTGAAGAGCGAAAATAAAGTCCACGATCAAGAAATGATCTACGATTATTTTGGAAGCTCTCTACAATGAATTTTAGTCATATTCAGCCCATTTCGAACTATCAGAAAACCCATCTTTGCGCTACGATAAAGTACACCCAAAAATGACGACATATCCGGCACAGCTTACAGGGAAATAACAACAAAAAATTTTATCGCCTCATTCGAAAGAGACTCAAAAACAATATATAAAAGTCTATTACAGAATTTCTATATCTGCCTTATTTCATGAAATATTTTCATTTGAATTCTTAAGTTTCCGCTATCTTGGATACTTGTGGATATGCATGATACGTCACAACTGGGGTCACGCAATTTTTTCTGACGACACAATGATTAGCATGCTCCATAACCGCACGTACGGTAAGTGTTCCAGATTTCAGCACGGACTGAAAATTTTTCAAACAATATTTAATTGTTGTTAGGTATTTTAGAGTGACTTCGACTGGCTTATCCCTGTTGTGACGCCACCAAAACATCGTTAATGAGGTTAAACTAAAAATTAATCTAAGATAGCGGACAGTCCGTTGACTTAGCTGAGAATATCCCCCGAAGTAAAACAGATATAAAAATTTTGTGATAGATTCCTATGTGACTTCTATATGTTGTTATGGAGTCTCTTTCAAATGATACAATAAAAATTTTTGTTGCCATTTCCTTTAACAAGTCAGACGACTATACCAATATTGAATTCAATATCGATATTTTCGATACACCGACAAATGTATACCGAATATCCTCACACTAAAATGTGGCCAGAAACTTCAGTTCATGTCCTACCATTTGCCAATGTACAGATACTGAGTGATACGATTATTATTAAATACCTGTTAGGTCCATCTCCTCAGTCTCCTCTGCCTCAGCGATGGCGTCATTCTCCCGCCATTTATCCAAGGAGTCTGTTGACTGGAATGATTTGATCCTCTTCCGAGCAACAGAGAACTCGTTTGCCGTTTCGCCAACTGTCGCCTCTACGTTACGGATCATCAGTTAATGTAGAATTTGTTACATGAAGTATGGGCAGAGTGATCGTGGGCGTGACAGTTTTGGCCAAAATCGTCGTAATAATTTGATTAAGGTGGCTCGATAGTCTAACTCATAGCACATAATACTTCTTTCGCCATAGAATCTTTTACAGTGCGCGTGTAAAGCTTAGTTTAGTTCATTGCATAGCTCTGCTGGTTGTCTTCATAATTGGAAAAGTTTTATACTCCTACCTTTCGTATGTCCAGAGACATTGTTGTCATAGGTAAGGTGTGGAGTTTATGCAAATGAACTTATAATTAGAAACGAGTTCCAACAAGAAACGTGATTTCTATGTTCAGGCAAACTTTTAAGAAATTCTTTTTTAAATACAGCAAACAGTGCTATAGAGCTGTGCAATGAACTAAAATGAAGCTCAAGCATTCACGACAAAACATTTAATCGCAGAGACATAAAATTTCTAATGAATTCTGACTATCGAGCCACCTTAATTCATGAACAAAACTCAAAAGGTGTCACAATAACTTGTAAGTACTGAACAGTGTTCTACTTGTTATATTTAATGTATACTTGAGTAGGTCTAACGCCTTCTACTGTAATAATTTGTACTTTAGCGAATCTCTCGTATACGCTGAAATACGAGCGAATAAAGTTTGTGACAACGTAGGCATTTTAAGATAACACTTAATTTAATAATACAGCTCTGGTAGTTTGACCAGGGGCCAGTTGTATCAAAGGCGTTTAGCTTAAACGGTGGATAAGTCAAAAATATAAAACAAGTTTGCATGTTGTATAAACAAACCAGCTAAAGTTATTTGACTGACAAGAACAATTTTACATAAAACTAAATAATTATTCTTTGAAACTTATGATTTCGGTACCGTACTAGGTGTAAAGTGATTTTTAAATTTCACTTATCCACCGTTTAAGCTAAACGCCTTTGATACAACCGGCCCCAGGTAATTAACCATACAGAGCTTATTATAGATAGATTGTAACTGGACCAACCTGGTTGCACAGATGCTAAACTTGAAAACATAAACTCTACCGCGCCAGCGTCCGGAAACCTTTTGTCTAAATCGAAGATTTTGCAATTAACGATTTTGCCTTTCGGGAAAGCGCTGAATCATCGTCAACACCATCACCAGTATCACAACACCATCATAATCATGGTTACCATCGTCATGGTAACCATCGTCATGATTACCATCGTCATAGTAACCATCATCATGGTCACCATCGTTATTGTTACAGTCGTCATGGTTGATATGATCATAGTAGCCATCGTCATGGTTACCATCGTCAATATTCGTCATGGTTACAATCGTCATGGTTACCATCGTCATGGTCACCATCGTCATGGTTGCCTCATCACCCCCAGCATCACCACCATTATTACCACTCCGTTGTTACCATGCCACCACCATCCATTACACAGCCAGGCTTTACCAGCTTGATGCAACTAATGCGAGTTTGTTCGTGCATCAAATTGCATCAAGAAGTCTCTTGGCATCATGGAGTTAAATGAAAATCAGACTTGATCAAGATGCACCTTGATATTTGTTGTAGACTTGTTGCACATTGTTGAGACAACTTGCATCGAGCTTGCGGATAAAACGTCTCGACAATCAACTTGCATCAAGCCTGTTTGTAACTTGCAACAAACTTGTTATCACCAAGCGATGCGAACGCATCCTGATATCTTTACGAACCCACCTTTATAAGCTACATCTAACAGCGACTTCCCGAGACGTAGAAAATTATTTTCAACGGCATCTTTATGGAACTGACATCGGAAAATTATTTCACGGCCTGATGTGATACTTTTATGAGAACACTTCACCTAGGAAACAAATATCTAACCTTCAGAACCATCAAGTACAATTTGAAAGCACAGCGGTTGATGCCTCTAAGAAGAGTAGCTGTAAAGCCGCGGTCAAAATCCCAACATTTATATCGCAAATACTACTGTACTTACGAGAGTGTCACCAAGTATTTCCAACCCAGGATCAATCGTAACTGAAAGAGTTCCCTGATCGGCCGTGAACGAACTAAATTACACGAGACAAATATAATCCTCTAACTAACGTTTAGTTTCGACCACCAGGATTGTAGGATCGAGACGGGGTAATAATTCCGCGTTCTCATATAAATCTTAATCCAAGCCCTAACCCAAACCCTAATCCTAACCAGCGTTTTATTTGTCATGTTTTTGATTAGATTTAAGGCTTGGATTAAAATTTAATTTCGCGTACTGAGAACACGGAATTATTACCCGAGACGGTTAATTTAATTCAATTTATGCATGAATGTATGCATTTTATTATAATTTATGCAAATGACCGGAGAGACGCAAAAGTTTTGACTTTTCCTGGTGCACTGGTTTTATTTGTCTGTACGCGGAAAAATACGAGGAAAAACGTTGTAAAACTTTGGTATTCTATTCTTTTGCTTGTCAGTATTGCAACAATAGTTTTGTTGTATTTTTTTATTTAGAATCACATGCACACAGACATAATACGCTTACATGGTCACCTATGCACATGTATACTTGATACGGGTTTGTTTTTGAGAACTATTGAGTTTTGAGTCGGTTAATAAATCTTCTCGATTTGCTTTGAAGTGTGTGTTTGGTGAAATGTTTGCGTTTCTCGATCGTGCAAGGGATTTAACGTTGGTCAAATAAGCTGCGACTCATTCGGTGCTTATAAGAATGTTAACCAGAAAAAAGAACTTTACTTACTATACGTTTGTCTCGTGGATCAGCTGAAATTCACGATAAATGGAGAAGAATGGTCGACATCCTCCTTTGCCGTCGTAATTCGGTGCGACGGGAACAATAATGTGCCTCAGATAAATTGGTCGATCTGATATGGTTATTTTGTTCGCCATATAATCATCCATATAATGCACATACCTGGTAATTTGGACAAAGATTGGTCAGTGATAAAGCATGAAAGAGATATTACAGGCATGATTCATAGTGCAGGAACTCTATAGTAGATCAAATGAGAACCTTCATTCATATGTATACTTATTACTTGTTCCTGATTTTAGATTTAGAGTACCTACTCACAAATACATTAGCCTACCTTCAAGCACCATTTTTTAAAAATTTGCTTAGCCCCCCCCCCCCCTCCCCCAACAGAAAACAATTACATCTATCTAGCCCCGCCCACAAACCCACTAACCCCGCGCACCCTACACAATATGAGTGGTAACATCTTGAAACAAACTTGTTACAAGCCGATATTAGGAAGCGTTCACATCCATGGCTTACAACAGACTGTTGATGGCAAGTCTGTTGAAGGTTGTCAACAGACTTGAAACAAATTCATTGTCAAAACTTGTAAACATTCACAGGCGAGCTGCAAGCTGTTCCAGGGTAAGTCAAATTAAATTATAGCCGCCAATTTTAAATTCAAAATAGCTTTATAACAATGTCATAGGTTATGAATTTCAAAAGAATAAAATCTAACCAATGAAGTTGCCTTGAAGGTATTTTAAAATGTAAATATATCCCAGAATGAGCTGTGGTAATTTATTTTGACTTACGCAGATCCGCCACTGAGTTGTTTCACCAAGTTGTAACAAGTTTGCAAATGACGAGATGCAACAAGCATGATTTTAACAGACTTAACAACTTGTTGCAACTTGATGAAATTTGCAAGTTTCTCGCAACGTGTTGACAGGTTACAGAAAGCCAGTAAAACTTACAACAAGTCTGTGCCGTTTTCGGCTGTGTCAAATTGGATAGTGCGTAACGGCTGCTTTCCCGTTATCCATTTTTTACACGTACGTGCACGCACATAAAAGTTTAAACTCTCCTAAGTAGTTTGTATTTAACAAATACAATCACTAAAGTATGCTAACTCGTAGGGAATGCCCAGTTCTCTCCATCAAAGCATTTGTTCATTTCAAATGTAACATTGATATTGATTTGGACTTTTACGTGCTTGTGCGTACGTATGTAAAACGCGTAACAGGAAAGCAGTCTTAGGTATGTACCTGCGTTGTGAAGGCTGTGTCACACCAGCAAGTTTATCATCGTAAAATCGTCTCATCGCAAACTCATCGAGTGCCGCCTCGGGGCTACAAGACGTAGGAAATAATGACAACACGTTCGAAAGTAAGTTTTTAGAAGAGTCGATTGGGCGTGCGGTGAACTAAAACCATATTAGACAATCAAAGGTATGAACTGTAAACGCGAGCTAAAGCGCGAATGACATCCGTGATAAAGCCTTGCACGCTTGACTTTGGAACAGTGTTACTTCACTTTTAGTATATCCCAGCCATGATCCCAGAACTTTGCATATACGTATGAATATTTTGGAATTGACTACCTCACGGGCGTTTTTTGTGGGTGGCGTCAACATTTTTGGCATGCGGTTGTTCATACAAATTCGTTATTTCTTCGTAAATAATCGTAACGTGTTCGTATTGGGACTATTCTCACTCACTGGGACTGTATCTACTTCACCAAATTTAGCTAAGGAGGGAGCGCGAAGCGCGACAATCATTACTCGCCCTTCGGGCTCGCGCTTTAGCTGAATTTGGTGAAGTAGATACAGTCCAAGTGAGTGAGAATAGTCTTAAATATAATACCTTTTATAGTACCCATATCACTGTGACACCGTTTTGCAATCCCAATACGAACACGCTACGATTATTTACGAAGAAATAACGAATTTGTATGAACAACCGCATGCCAAAAATATTGACGTCACCCACAAAGAACGCCCGTGAGGTCGTCAATCCCGCATATTTTAAAAAAGAAAAGCAATGTCTAAGGAATAATGGAACCATCCACTTTTAGTGTAATTTTTCACTCAGGTGAGTGTTGATTTTCCTATGATACTGATTGTTCAAGATCCCCTGTCTCTGGCCAGTGACTACAGCTTTTTGCTTTTTTTAAACAGTAATAAATTTGAAGTGATTCCATATAAAGTTTGAATTTTATACTAAAATATTTAGTCGCCTATGTAGGCTTGTAATCACCTAGCCTTCGGCGACTGACTGTTTAATGAACTTCTTTTCGTGTTATAAACTCCTTACTAGTGAAGTCACAGGTTCCAAAGTAACGGCTCGTACAGGCCGGACGCGATTTGCCAACGCGACACGGTTTTTCGATTTTTAAAAGCAAATAAAGTCATCAACGGAAAGAAATTTGGTCAGATATGTGCACCACAAATAGCTTAAATTGCTGAAGTCCTTGACCGAAGGTTGGAGAAAAATAAAAAAGGATTAAAGTTAAAGGACGTTGAAATGTAACACATCGCGCAAACTCAAGCAGCCATTAACGTGCTGCTATTAGTAACATGTTCAGTAAACAGTTTCAATTTATATGTTATTTATGTTTTTTTCCATACGCAAAGGGCCCACAGTAATTGGCTTCAAGCTGTTGTGGTGTCTCCGCCTTTCTGTTGTTGTTTTTGTTTATGTTAGCTTTGTTCAACCTCGAAACGTAAGGCTTGTCCACCTTCTTCTATGTGTGGTCTACATACAGCATATGCAAGGTTTTTAAATGAATTTCATATTTTCAAATTTTGGCTCTAAATTTAAGCCACAAATGATGACACGAGTTTTTCGACGTTTGCGCTTTGGGGTTGAACAGAAATGGTTGTGTACAACATGTTGTTGTTTGTGTAATTATAGGCGAAGCTAAATAAATAAATAAAATCGAAAATTCGCATCGCGCTGTCAAATCACGTCCGGGATAAACCATATCAGGCCGTATCACGGATGTCGCACTGCTTGAGTTAACGAGAATCAAAGACAATCTACGTGTATAATTGACGTCAACGCAAAAAGATTACCATCCAAAAATATGCAACTTTATAATTCTTTCTCCAAAAATGTAGCTAGAACTGACCGTAACGAAAAAGATAGCGGATGTACATTTTACCAGAACGCATGGCGCTCGGAAATCGTTTCAAAAAGCAAATTGACGTCTGTTGAAGGACAAGCATGAGAGAGGGGGTTATTTTCTTTGTTTTGTTATAGTTTCATGTCTTTAGGTGTTTTTCGGGGCAACTTTTTTTCTGTCGTGTTTGTTTGATGCCCGCAGTGCATTCTGGTAAAACGTGTATGCACCCTACCTCTCAGCCTGTTTGCTGTAATACATGTAAGACGCGACCACGACGCCCGTTCTCCCTTTTCCACCCTGGAGAGAGAGAGAGAGAGTACAAAATATAACTAAACAGTATTTCATGAAGTGCGTGTCAACAAAATGCATAATGCATAAAATGATAACAGGGACGTAGCCAGGGGGGAGCCGAGGGAGCCGCGGCTCCCCCCTTTCGTTAATAGAGAGGTTTAGAAAAGACGACACAACGCCTTTGACAACGCCAAAGCGACGTAAAAACAATGTGGAAATGCCGTGAGCAAATCTGGAGATGGGTAATCACGGCATTTTACGTCGCATTGACGTCACGTCTCTTTGCGATAGGCACGTCAAGCCTATCATAATTATTAGTATCTGCAGGGCTCCCCCCCCCCCCTTTGAAAGTTCTGGCTACGTCCCTGAATGATGATAAGTACAGTACCTTGCAATGAACAACCACGACATGCTGGGGGTCGGAATTCAGCCAAGAATCAATGGATTTACATATGCTGGAAAAAAAAGACACACAACCTTTTCGTTAACGCCGCTAATTTCAGCTATTTCGAGGGCGGGCGTGGCGAGGATAAGGGTACATACTGTACTCAAGTAGTGTGTCACCTCTCGCCACGGAAAAAACCCTAAACCCAATCAGGACTAGACTTGCATAATTTCTTGCCAGTCAAGTTGTTAAAGTTGATCTTCCCTGCATGTGCTTCGAGAGGTTTCTCCCGTTGTCCCTCTTGTCATTTTCATCAAGTTGCAAACCCATTGCTAAAATCAGGCTTGTTGCCAATTGTCATTTGCAGACTTGTTACAGCTTGTTGAAACAACTTGTAGCAACCATGTGAATAACATGTTTAATCATTGCTGTCAACAGGCTTTGCCGCAAATTAACTCAATCATTGATTTTTTAATGTTAAAATATTACTCAGGATTCTAACTTTAAGGTTTTCATTAAACTTTTTATTTTGCGAATTTTTATTTAAGTGTAAGTTTTTTGTAAACTTAGACCCCGTTCACACGGGACCGGATCCGTATGGTCACCATATCAATTTGACAAGTTTCAAGACGAGCATGACTCTTAAATTTGTGATAATATTACAGAACTTAATTAAAACGTACCATAGAAAAAGTGGTAAGAGTAAATGTGACCGTAAAGTGACCGAACTAAATGTCGAGATCACACGAATCCGGTCTCGTGTGAACGGGGTCTTAAATAAGTAAAAGCTTGCACCGTCCGAAACGTCGCAAAATAAAAAGTTTAATGAAAACCTTTGAGTTAGAATCCTGAGTAATATTTTAACATTAAAAAATCCGTGAATCACCAGAGGGAAAGTTTTAGAAAAATAATTAATTCGATGAACTTGCAACAAACTTTGTTTCAAGACAACTTGTAATTGATTTATCGTCAAAGCGATGGCAAACATTATAGGACCGGTGGACTTGCTTACTGAAGTTGAACAGAGATACTGTAACATCTAACGCTAGTTATGCGTTATTGTAATTGTTACTTTATACCTGAGTAACCGTTCCAATGGTGGTGCCAGATGATCGGGCCAGCCGAAGTCCAACACCTAAGTTTGCAAGATGAAAATGCTATCAGGTGACAAAACCAGATGACATCTCTTCGTACTGAGCTTGCAACTGCACAATTACAGAGCTTTAGCTTGTTCTATTTCATGTTTCGTTACGTAATTAGGCCAGCAACGGTCTCAGTAAAAAGTCCCAATGTTAATAAGGATATTTTTTACAAAAGGGCTGTTCTTTTTACCGGTACTATCATTATTTATTATTAAGAATATTTGACAAACACACCTGGTGATTAAGTTTAGATATATCGTAACTTCTTTCTGACAAATTAAAAACCTACAAAAGAGATATATTCTGTGTACTTTGGTGTGATTATGGTGTCATTTAGTTTTCCCTGGTCACCACAGCAAACAAGCTATTGAAAATAATTGGCAGCGCAAATCAAGTTGACTTACTAAATAATTTTCTTGATGATGTTTTTTTAGTAATTTTGCAACATCTTTCAAATCATTACGATAGGTTGTCTCCAGTCCCGTAGCTGGAAATGACATCGCTGTTAAATAATAAAAAGGGTTTTTTTAGTTTTGCATACCCTAATACCCCCAAGTGTATCACCCACACACCACACTCTTCTCCCAGTTAAGTTCTGCACCAAAGAGTTAAAATCTCAAATGACCACACCCTGAGTTTCCATTGATTCATCAAACACTCACCAATAATTCTATCTGTGATGTAGGTTAAATCGAGGTCAAATTCATGATCCACATGTCGGCTTCGGCCTCTGAAAAACAATTAGAATAATTCAACCTTTCAGAACTGCAGCAAAATTAATCGACAGAGGTGGACATTTTGTACCTGGATACTTTGTGCTTCAAAATGTTCTTTGTAAAAGATTTGTAACTCTATAATAGAAATGTTGATGTGACTATTCCATGAATTACTGAATGTGTGGTTCAAATAAGATATGCAATTTGTGAGATAATGCACTCTCTTTCTCAGAATGATTAATCACTTCAGGAATGATATTTTGCAAAAACGCTGCATTAGGTCCATGTTCTAAGGTTGCTTTTCAGTCCTACATAGCTTTCACACTTTCAGTACACCATCTGCATTTTAAGCATTTGCAACTTCACATATGGTTATATAATAGTTCTTTATTTATTTAATAACTTTGCCGCAATATGAAGATAAATTTGACAGGGTTCCACAACAGCCTAATGCCAACTACTACAGCCTCCTAAATCCTTCCAGGTATAAAGGTCCTGCCTTCACCTTCTACACTCTTTTAAACCCAGATAATGGATAAAAACACACACACACTGTTCAAAATAAATTTTTTTGCTGCTATCATATAAAGTCTATATCTCAAATTTCCCGATATATCTTTGAGTAATTTATGGTACTAATATAACAATAGAGTTGACGTTCATGGGCACATATAAACATGTTTTTGGCCCAACTCAGAATAACTTTAGCCTAAACATTTTTTAATTTTAGGGCCAAAAACATATTTATAAATGCCCACAAACATCAACTCTATTACTATTATAATAACTTTAAAGGCCATATATTTGAGCAAAAACTTAAAATATCACTCAAAAGTGGGCGTTTAAAATGATTTAAAAATTGGCTATTACATCAGCGGACTAAAATGTATTTTAGCCCGCTGATTTGTTTATTTTAGCCCACAAAATATGTCACAATGCTCGCTAAAGTTATTTCAATAAGAAACTTACAGATTTGGATGGAGGCGCCTGGCGGTCACCATTCTATAAAATATACATATGACATACACTATCAGCATATATAATTGTTAATACATAATACATATTTTCCCACTACAATAATCTGTAGAAAATATCTTTAACATGATTGCTTACTGATCTGCTCGGCTCACTAACACTTTCTCCAGATGCTGACGCACAATTTGAATTTGTCATTTTCTGTAAATTAAACAGACAAGTATAATAATAATGAAATATTGTAATTAAAATCACCTAATGTGTACACGTGCAAATCAAAAAAACAACTGGCTAAACTACATTTGGCAAAATACATTAAAATACAACCTGACAATCATTAGAACAGGATGGCCGCTCTTGTGTCTTTTCACAATCAGGAATCTACAGTATTGATGGTGAAAACACAATCATATAATAAAATCTTTTGTACTGGTACTAAATTCAATTCTAATTTTAACGTTAGCCACAATATTTAGTTCTCATTCCGGTGCGAGTGCTAGAATGTTAGTTACTACCATGTACGTTCAAGCGTGATGCGTGCTTAACATGCTACTCTAATGTTAAGGTTCTGACTATGAAAACCAATGCTACAATTAATATACATGTCTGAATGCACAATGAGGCTGTTTACCTCTGCTAAGCACTTCAAATGACATGTATAACCACAATCTAGGGAGAATGATTTGTTAGTAAAGTATGTAGATTGTTACATACAGCAAAGAAACACACACACAACAAACAAAGTTTTCATAAATATAAACATGATTCTGTCCATACTTATACAAGTCACTCCATCAAATGTTTCTCTGTTTATGCACACAGCACAACTGTTGAAAATAGGACTTGAAACATGCACCAACAAATGGCCTTTGTGTACCTAGTGAAACCAGGCAGAAGAGCTATAGTATAAGACATACAAAGGATGGATCTCTAGCAAATTAATACCAGAAGGTAACAAGGTGCAATGACAAGCTGTGAACAACAGCTAGACAGGCAAGTGTCAACTGTTGCATCAGTGCCAACAAATGGCTTTTGTGTACCTAATATAAGCACAAGAGCTACAGTACTAGATCTACAGTAAGACCGTACCTCTAGTAAATTAATACCACATAGTAACAAGGTACAATGACAAGCTGTTAATAACAGCTAGACAAGGAAAATTTTCGGAACAAATTAACTGTGTTAATACAAAATAGAATTCATTTTGAACTGAACTTAGGTACTTAGCAGCTAGTTCTTCTTATATTAGCCAAAAATAAGCTGTTTACAGTTCCTACAGGCAGATAATTTGTCTGGCAGCTAATTTATAAAAAAATTCAAATGAACTTAGTTTCTCTAGCATCATACAGATGCACTACATTAGACAGCTAAATTCAACCAGACAAATTATCTACATCTATTATAAACAAACCCATTCATGGATTGCTTCTTATGTTGTAGGAAACCCAATTTCCTGCAATTTGGATATTTTCTTACAAGTTAGAGCAAATAATGGGCATTAACTATACTGATGTTTAGAAGCATGATAGGAAAGTTCAACAGAGAAATTTAAGCTTCATCAACTTGGACCTACATAATATATTAGTATTTCCAACCAGTTTCTTTGCTGAAGTGAATGGCATGTTTGCCAATTATTCTTCACAACTGCCATTGTCTTATCATTTGTGTCCATATCTTACTTTTATTTCCTTGCAAGCAATGAACGAATGTTATTTTTTGCCCAGGGGCCATGCAGTTGTCCAAAGCTGGGTTAGCACTAAGCCTGGGTTGAAATTTTACCCACAGTTTAAGTTTTTGTACTTCTACAAATCTGCTCATTTCAAAACTTCTGAAGCCAAAACTACTCTTGACCCAGACAAGATTTCTAAAGGAATATTTCCAGGCTTGCAAACAAGCTGTTGCTAAATTTCCTTTGAGTCTTAAATTAAAGGTCATAAACCTAACCCGTTTTTGAAAAACTGGCCCAATTAGGATGAAAACAGGTCAACCACAATTTTTCTGCTAGATAATGCCTAGTGACCGTAAATATTTCCTAAAAATTTCAAGGCTTTTCAACGACGACCAACAATATGACCATGTGCAGAACCAATGAAATTCGGAGTGCCAGCATTTGAAATTATAACAGATATGAAAAAAGCTTCTCAACTTCCCTTTTGAATTGCCATTAGGTTTTTGAATGTACAATGGATTATAAACATAAAGACAATGTATGGCGTATTTTTAATCGCACCCCTCAAAAAATAACAATAATATATTTAATACTGCAATGCCAAAATTTCATCATTTTGTGTGTTTGAAATATCACAAACCTTGGTACTTTTCAAACCACTAGAAATTCATTGCACATTAATGCACTCTTTGCTACAATCCAAGGCAAAGTCTTTGTAATCCAGTAAATAGATTAACGTTTGAATGGAACAATCAAAATAATGCCGCACAATAGTTTGGGCAGTAACAGTGAGCATAATGACAGATTGGTTCCGTTTAGAGGTGAACAATTAACAATTTCATTAAAAAACCTACTCATATTTCGAAACCCCCACTAATTACGTGTGGCAATTCATCAGGGTGCTATCGCAAGTTTATTTTAGCACAAAATATTGAAACTTAATAAATTATAGCGTTGTTATTAAAAATATCAATTATTAAAAACACACGAGATGTCGCTACACAGGAAGAAATTCACTTCCCTTTTTTGAACGCATTTTTTTGTTTAAATTTTTCGCCGATATAAACGAAGACGCTTGTCTGTATTTATGTTTGGAATATAATACTCACAACTTCATTTTTATTTACATCAATATTATCGTAATTTTCCCAATGACTTCTAGTCCAGTGCAACTTGAGTTCGACGGTACTTGTAAATCCTGTCAGACAATCTGGGCAGAGAAATCCTTCCATTTGAGTCATGCTTCGATATAATCATCGTCGCTTAATGTGCGTTGAGCTTACATTTTCCGATAAGACGAAAACAAAATAAAAATCGCCGTAAACAAAGTTATTTTCTGCACGTTTTTGAAAAGATATTAATTTGTAAATGGCGATATATCAAATTTCAAATAAGGATACGAAATACTTCATATAAGAAACAATATAGCTATTACACCAAGGAGATCGAGAGTTGATAAGCTAAGTGGGAGACAATATTGTCGAATCTACCTCATCCATACGCACAGAAATATTACTGACTTCATATCACTGACCTAGTACCACAAATAAACTCTATCGGTGCGCATGAAGAGATTCGTGATGGGTGAATATCTATTTCACCCTCGTCCAATGGTACTATCCATCGAATCAATATTCTTCACCAGTCGCTTGAATCGTGAACCGTGAACGTACTCAATTATTCTACCTCAGTGAAAATAACCTCAAAAAAAGTGTAGAAAAATTTTTTGTACCACTAAAATACATTAATAGAACGTTCATAATAGGGTGGCAGTAAAATCAGAGGAAACATCGAAGCCTGCACCATTGCACAACTCGTCGCTTGAGCTTGACATGAAAATTATTGACTTTAACCATTTTTTTTTCTCTTTAATTCAAGAAAAAATTGTTGCAAAAGACTTCCTCCAGAATTGAACACGAATAACTGGTAACTTACGCCAAGCTCTTTACCACTAGACCACTCGCTCATGCTTGAGCTTGAAGTGAAAATTATTGTCTTTAACCAATTTTATTCTCTTTAATTTAGGCTAAAATTGTTGCAAAAGATTCCTACCAGAATTGAAGGCGAATAACAGGTACCTGACGCTAAACTCTTTACCACTAGACCACTCGCTCATGCTTGAGCTTGACATGAAAATTATAATTATTGACTTTAGCCAATTTTTTTCTCTTTAATTCAAGCTAAAATTGTTGCAAAAGCCTTCCTCCAGATTTGAATTCGAATAACAGGTAACTAACGCCAAACTCTTTACCACTAGACCACTCGCTCATGCTTGAGCTTGAAATGAAAATTGGTGACTTTAGCCAATTTTTTTCTCTTTAATTCAAGCTAAAATTGTTGCAAAAGACTTCGTCAGGAATAGAACCCGAATAACAGGTAACTTACGCCAAACTCTTTACCGCTAGAACACTCGCTCAAGCTTGAGCTTGAAATGAAAATTATTGACTTTACCCAATTTTTTTCTCTTTAATTCAACCTAAAATTGTTGCAAAAGACTTCCTCCGGAATTGAACCCGAATAACAGGTAACTTACCCCAAACTCATTACCACTAGAACACTCGCTCAAGCTTGAGCTTGAAATGAAAATTATTGACTTTATCCAATTTTCTCTCTTCAATTGAAGCTAAAATTGTTGCAAAAGACTTCCTTCGGAATTGAACCCGAATAACAGGTAACTTACGCCAAACTCTTTACAACTAGACCACTCGCTCATGCTTGAGCTTGAAATGAAAATTATTGACTTTAACCAATTTTTCTCTTTAATTCAAGCTAAAATTGTTGCAAAAGAGTTCCACCAGAACTGAACGCGAATAACAGGTAACTGACGCTAAACTCTTTACCACTAGACCACTCGCTCATGCTTGAGCTTGACATGAAAATTATTGACTTTAGCCAATTTTTTTCTCTTTAATTCAAGCTAAAATTGTTGCAAAAGACTTCCTCCAGATTTGAATTCGAATAACAGGTAACTAACGCCAAACTCTTTACCACTAGACCACTCGCTCATGCTTGAGCTTGAAATGAAAATTGTTGACTTTAACAAATTTTCTCTTTAATTCAAGCTAAAATTGTTGCAAAAGTGTTCCACCAGAATTGAACGCGAATAACAGGTAACTGACGCTAAACTCTTTACCACTATAGACCACTCGCTCATGCTTGAGCTCCAAATGAAAATTATTGACTTTAACCAATTTTTTTCTCTTTAATTCAACCTAAAATTGTTGCAAAAGACTTCCTCCGGAATTGAATCCGAATAACAGGTAACTTACCCCAAACTCATTACCAGTAGAACACTCGCTCAAGCTTGAGCTTGAAATGAAAATTATTGACTTTATCCAATTTTCTCTCTTCAATTCAAGCTAAAATTGTTGCAAAAGACTTCCTCGGCTCCGCAATTGAACCCGAATAACAGGTAACTGACGCTAAACTCTTTACCACTAGACCACTCGCTCATGCTTGAGCTTGAAATGAAAATTATTGACTTTAACCAATTTTTCTCTCTTAAATTCAAATTAAAATTGCTGCAAAAGACTTCGTCAGAAATTGAACCCGAATAGCAAGTAAGTTTATCCATACTCTTTACCACTAGACCACTCGCTCATGCTTGAGCTGGAAATGAAAATTATTGACTTTAACCAATTTTTTTCTCTTTAATTCAAGCTAAAATTGTTGCAAAAGACTTCCTCCAGAATTGAACCCGAATAACAGGTAACTTACCCCAAACTCATTACCACTAGATCACTCTCTCAAGCTTGAGCTTGAAATGAAAATTATTGACTTTATCCAATTTTCTCTCTTCAATTCAAGCTAAAATTGTTGCAAAAGACTTCCTCCAGAATTGAACCCGAATAACAGGTAACTTACCCCAAACTCTTTACCACTAGACCACTCGCTCATGCTTGAGCTTGAAATGAAAATTATTGACTTTAACAAATTTTTCTCTTTAATTCAAGCTAAAATTGCTGCAAAAGTGTTCCACCAGAATTGAACGCGAATAACAGGTAACTGACGCTAAACTCTTTACCACTATAGACCACTCGCTCATGCTTGCGCTTGACATGAAAATTATTGACTTTAGCCAATTTTTTTCTCTTTAATTCAAGCTAAAATTGTTGCAAAAGACTTCGTCAGGAATAGAACCCAAATAACAGGTAACTTACGTCAAACTCTTTACCACTAGACCACTCACTCATGCTTGAGCTTGACATGAAAATTATTGACTTTAGCCAATTTTTTTCTCTTTAATTCAAGCTAAAATTGTTGCAAAAGACTTCGTCAGGAATAGAACCCGAATAACAGGTAACTTACATCAAACTCTTTACCACTAGACCACTCGCTGATGCTTGAGCTTGAAATGAAAATTATTGACTTTACGCAATTTTCTCTCTTCAATTCAAGCTCGCTGATGTTTGGGCTGGTAGTGAAAATTATTGACTTCAACTAATTTTTTTCTCTTAAATTCAAATTAAAATTGCTGCAAAAGACTTCGTCAGAAATTGAACCCGAATAGCAAGTAACTTTGTCCAAACTCTTTACCACTAGACCACTCGCTCATGCTTGAGCTGGAGATGAAAATTATTGACTTTAGCCAATTTTTTTCTCTTTAATTGAACCTAAAATTGTTCCAAAAGACTTCTTCCGGAATTGAACCCGAATAACAGGTAACTTACCCCAAACTCATTACCACTAGATCACTCGCTCAAGCTTGAGCTTGAAATGAAAATTATTGACTTTACCCAATTTTCTCTCTTCAATTCAAGCTAAAATTGTTGCAAAAGACTTCCTTCGGAATTGAACCCGAATAACAGGTAACTTACGCCAAACTCTTTACCACTAGACCACTCGCTCATGCTTGAGAAAATTATTGACTTTAACAAATTTTTCTCTTTAATTCAAGCTAAAATTGTTGCAAAAGTTTTCCACCAGAATATAACGCGAATAACAGGTAACTGACGCTAAACTCTTTACCACTAGATCACTCGCTCATGCTTGAGCTTGACATGAAAATTATTGACTTTAACCAATTTTTTTCTCTTTAATTCAAGCTAAAAATGTTGCACAAGACTTCCTCCAGATTTGAACCGGAATAACAGGTAACTTAAGCCTAACTCTTTACCGCTAGACCACTCGCTGATGTTTGGGCTAGTAGTGAAAATTATTGACTTCAACTAATTTTTTTCTCTTAAATTCAAATTAAAATTGCTGCAAAAGACTTCGTCAGAAATTGAACCCGAATAGCAAGTAACTTTGTCCAAACTCTTTACCACTAGACCACTCGCTCATGCTTGAGCTTGAAATGAAAATTGGTGGCTTTAGCCAATTTTTTTCTCTTTAATTCAAGCTAAAATTGTTGCAAAAGACTTCGTCAGGAATAGAACCCGAATAACAGGTAACTTACGCCAAACTCTTTGCCACTAGACCACTCGCTGATGCTTGAACTTGAAATGAAAATTATTGAGTTTAACCAATTTTTCTCTCTTTAATTTAAATTGAAATTGTTGCAAAAGACTTCCTCCGGAATTGAACCGGAATGACAGGTAACTTGTGCCTAAATCTTTACCACTAGACCACTCGCTGATGTTTGGGCTAGAAGTGAAAATTATTGACTTTATCCAATTTTCTCTCTTCAATTAAAGCTAAAATTGTTGCAAAAGACTTCCACCGGAATTGAACCCGAATAACAGGTAACTTACGTACGCTAAACTCTTTACTACTAGACCACTCGCTCATGCTTGAGCTTTAAATGAAAATTATTGACTTTAACCAATTTTTTCTAGATCTCTTTAACGCAAGCTAAAATTGTTGCGAGATTCTTCCACCAGAATTGAACTCGAAGTACAGGTAACATACGTCAAACTCTTTACCACTGGAGCACTCGCTCATGCTTGTGCTTAACATGAAAATTATTGACTTTAACCAATTTTTTTTCTTTAATTCTAGCTAAAACTGTTGCAAAAGATTTTCTCCCGAATTCAACCCGAATAACCGGTAACTTACGCCAAACTCTTTACCACTAAACCACTCGCTCATGCTTGAGCTTGAATTGGTGACTTTAACCAATTTTTTTCTCTTTAATTCAAATTAAAATTATTGCAAAAGACTTCTTCCGGAATTGAACCCGAATAACAGACAACTTACGCCAAACTCTTTACCACTAGACCACTCACTCGTGCTTGAGCTTTAAATGAAAATTATTGACTTTAACCAATTTTTCTCTTTAATTCAAGCCTATGCTTAATTCTTGAAACTGACGAAATCCAGAACGATTTTTATCAAAGGCAGGTATTGTTCCCGGACTCAGTGATTGATTCTGAAGGGATTCACATTGTCTTCACCACTGGACTATGTTAGTTACCACTTTCTATGTTAGTTACCACTTTCACTGGGTTAAGAATTATTATAAATATACACGCTAGATTAAATCAAAATTATTCGAAGCCATTCGCGAGCTTTTGTTCGCATTTCATCGAATAATATTTAATCATACTCTGTCGAGGAAGACCTTGAAGTTGCTTTTGAGTGTAATTACATTTTTAAATTATGTACAAATTTATTTCTAAATAAATCCAATTGAGTCTTTCGCAATATCACAAATAACAAAAATGGGTAAGGTCAAAACTTGAGCATATAGTAGGTTTCTGGTGCTACGAATTTTAAAAGCCTATATTTTTGTGAGTAATAAAACATTTGAAATATAAATGTGTGTTGAAATCAGCCTTCTCTTATACTCGGAGAAGACCTTGTAAATTCTGATCAAACATACTTTTCCAAATATAATGACCTAGCTATAGGCGTCCAATATATATATCATTGAACAAAGCAGATCACTATTTAAATCTAATTTCGAAGAACAACATTATTGCTGGAGCACTACAGAGACGATAAGTATTAAATAAATGGAAATGTGTTTCGCTGATTGCATAAATGACCACGCAAGTTATATTTTGATGTTTATGATAAAACTTATACAGCACGTTAATAACAGCAACCTATATATAGATGCATGTGCGCATGGCAATAGTGCCTACCTGGTCGTAATTCAACCACAATCAGTGCAACAGCAAAGCATGACGTATATAAATACAAATCGGCGGTACTATAGTATCACCGATTTGTATACATATACGTCATGCTTTGCTGTTGCACTAATTGTGGTTGAATTACGACCAGGTAGGCACTATTGCCATGCGTGATCATTTGCTTTTCTTCTTTTAAAATATCTGCCTGTACTTAGGGGAAACAGGCAGATCTCTGAAAACAAGAAAGGCTGAACACATCAGAAACGTTAAGGAACATAATAATGGTTCAAACATCGAAAAACATGCAACGCGAAAATCATTGACACAGGGAATTTCCGTAGTCGCCTAACACTAGAAGTCTAGAATCATGGCATACAGCTGCCAAACACAGCAATGCTGATAACAACTCAAAACCGCTTCCTCGACAATGTACAATCTTAATAAAGAAAACATAGTATCACCTTATCGTATTTCACAGTGCACATGTATACACGTCATATCTAGCTTCATTTCACACTTTCACAGTTTACTGCAATCATTATAAATATACCCGTTGAAGGCTACAGACTCGGGTGGCCGAAAGCTCGTAAACAAATAAATATATTTTAGTCAGAGAACGTCTCAACCTTTTCATTTGTTTAACCATCTCTTAAAGCTCATTCAGTTAAAAACGGGTAAAATAGGGCGAGTGTAATAGCCAACGCGGTCTGGTGGTAAGGCAAAGTGGCGGTAAATAAACAACGCAGCTGAACGATAATTCCCTTGCTCTGAATTATTTTCATGTTTTAGAATTAATTATAGGCTAGAGAAAAGCCCGCTTAAACAATTTAAGTGGCAAGCGCGTGATAGCAAACACATATAGTCTAGTGGCCAATGCAAAATGTCTCAAGTCAACGAGTTTTTGGTCAAACCTAATTGCCCTTGTCACAAACCCCATAGGTTTTTGTCTGGGGTAAGAATTATTATAAATATACACGCTAGATTAAATCAAAGTTATTCGAACCCATTCGCGAGCTTTTGTTCGCATTTCATCGAATAATATTTACTCATACTCTGTCGAGGAAGATCTTGAAGTTGCTTTTGAGTGTAATTACATTTATATGCACAAATTTATTTCTAAATAAATCCAACTGAGTCTTTTGCATGCAATATCACAATGACAAAAATGGGTAAGATCACAACTTGAGCATACAGTAGGTTTCTGGTGCTACGAATTTTAAAATCCCATATTTTTGTAAGTAGAACATTTGAAAGATAAATGTGTGTTGAAATCAGCCTTCTCTTATACTCGGAGATTTAAGTCTAATGTCGAAGAACAATTTTATTGCTGAGGCACTACAGACACGATAAGTATTAAATAAATGGAAATGTTTTTCGCTGATTGCATAAATGACCACGCAAATTATATTTTGATATGATAAAACTTATACAGCACGTTAATAACAGCAGCCTATATATAGATGCATGTGCGCATGGCAATAGTGTCTACCCGGTCGTAATTCAACCACAATCACTGCAACAGCAGAGCATGAGGTATATATATACAAATCGGTGATACTATATCTTGATGGTCTGATTCGGAGATACAGGGTTTTAGCACTCACGGTCTGGGGGCCGCTTCTACCCTCCCCTACATTTCGAACCAGAGGTGGTGGAGTTATGACACAGACGGTTGAGGCAGTCAATTCGATGTCGTTGTCGAAAGGCAACCGCATTTGGTGGGTTGTCGAGGCCAATTGTGCGAAGCCACCCGTGCGCGCCATCCGTGTGCAAACTTTTATTACAATACCCCGGTCCTTTTTACCATCGTTATACATTTCCAAGGCTAATCCTTCGAAGGTAGCAGAATTCCTGACACCTTTTGGAACTTTTTAATTTAAATTGATTACGCTGGCCGGCGTACAATCTCTTATGACGCTTTTCAATAGCCCTAATGTAAGTGGTACAGCGTAATTCTTTTCAATTATTTATTTGGGGTTTTTTCGCCAAAAAAGATGGCTCCCACCGTTAAGAAAAACTATAGCATTTTGAGCACGGTTTTTTGTTCAATTTTTTTCGATGGTTTTTTAGAACTTTTATTTTCTCCATTTACCAAAAATTTTGCCAGTGCGGTTAAAAAGGAAATAAAATTTTTTCTTTATCAGACTGTATGATAAAAAGAAGTAATTGTCAAATTGTGACGAATTTTTTTCTAAAAAAATTTGCAAAATAGACGAAAAGATACTTTGGAAAGGGTTATTAATTCTTACACAAGACGAAAACTATTTAATGCATGGCAAGGGCAGGAATTGATCCTACCCACTTTTGTAGGGTAATTTGTATTTGACCACTACATTGCGTTGGTTATGAGGCTTCGGCAAGTTGGTTTAAGTTGTCTATACGTTCTAAGCTAAAACTGTTGCAAAAGATTTTCTCCAGAATTCAACCCGACTAACAAGTAACTTACGCCAAATTCTTTACCACTAAACCACTCGCTCATGCTTGAGCTTGAAATGAAAATTATTGACTTTAACCAATTTTTTTCTCTTTAATTCAAATTAAAATCATTGCAAAAGACTTCTTCCGGAATTGAACCTAAATAACAGGTAACATACGCCAAACTCTTTACCACTAGACCACTCACTTATGCTTGAGCTTGACATGAAAATTATTGACTTTAACCAATTTTTTTCTCTTTAATTTAAATTGAAATTGCTGCAAAAGACTTCGTCAGGAATTGAACACGAACAACAAGTAACTTTAGCCAACTCTTTAGCACTAGACCACTCGCTCATGCTTGGGCTTGAAATGAAAATCATTGACTTTAATTAACTGAAAATTATTGACTTTAACTACTGGGTTATATTCCGGAGAAAGTCTTTTCCAACAATTGTAGCTTGATTTAAAGAGAAAAATTGGTTAAGCTAAATAATTTTCATTTCAAGCTGAAGCATGAGCGAGTGGTCTAGTGGTAAAGAGTTTGGCGTAAAGGCGGATTTCCATTCAGTGCAAAATGTCGCGCAATCGACTTTTAGCGAGCGCTTTCTTTTGAATTACAAACAGTCAAGCGGAACAAATCTCACTAGCTGTGGTTGACTTCACACATTTCAAAAGAAAGCGCTGGCTAAAAATCGATCGCGCGACATTTTGCACTGAATGGAAATCCACCTTTAGGTACCTGTTATTCGGGTTCAAATCTGGCGGAAGTCTTTTGCAACAAATTTAGCTTGAATTAAAGAAAAAAAATTGGTTAGTGTCAATAATTTTCAGTTGCAGCTCGCGCAAGAGCGAGTGGTCTGGTGGTAAAGAGTTTGGCGTAAATCACCTGTTATTCGGGTTCAATTCCGGAGGAAGTCTTTTGCAACAATTCCAGCTTCAATTAAAGAGAAAAAATTGGTTAAAGTCAGTAATTTTCATTTCAAGCTGAAGCATGAGCGAGTGGTCTAGTGGTAAAGAGTTTGGCGTAAGTTGCCTGTTATTCGGGTTCATTTCTGAAGGAAGTGACTTTGCAACAATTTTGCTTGAATTAAAGAGAAAAAATTTGTTAAAGTCAATAATTTTCATTTCAAGCTGAAGCATGAGCGAGTGGTCTAGTGGTAAAGAGTTTGGCGTAAGTTGCCTGTTATTCGGGTTCATTTCTGGAGGAAGTGACTTTGCAACAATTTTGCTTGAATTAAAGAGAAAAAATTTGTTAAAGTCAATAATTTTCTTTTCAAGCTGAAGCATCAGCAAGTGGTCTAGTAATAAAGAGTTTGGCGTAAATGACCTGTTATTCGGGTTCACTTCCGGAGTAAGTCTTTTGCAACAATTTTAGCTTCAATTAAGGAGAAAAAATTGGCAATAGTCAATATTTTTCATTTCAAGTTTAAGCCTCAGCGAGTGGTCTAGTGGTAAAAAGTTTGGCGTAAGTTACCTGTTACTCGTGTTCAATTCCGGAGGAAGTCATTTGCAACAATTTTAGCTTGAATTAAAGAGAAAAAATTGGTTGAAGTCAATATTTTTCATTTCAAGCTCAAGCATCAGGGAGGGTTCTAGTGGTAAAGAGTTTGGCGTAAGTTACCTGTTATTCGAGTTCAATTCCGGAGGAAGTCTTTTGCAACAATTTTAGCTTGAATTAAAGAGAAAAAATTGGTTAAAGTCAATAATTTTCTTTTTAAACTCGAGCATCCGCGAGTGGTCTAGTAGTAAAAAGTTTGGCGTAAATGACCTGTTATTCGGATTCAGTTCCGGAGTAAGCCATTTGCAACAATTTTAGCTTCAATTAAGGAGAAAAAATTGGTTGAAGTCAATATTTTTCACTTCATGCTCAAGCATCAGGGAGTGTTCTCGTTGTAAAGAGTTTGGCGTAAGTTACCTGTTATTCGGGTTCAATTCCGAAGGAAGTCTTTTGCAACAATTTTAGCTTGAATTAAAAAGAAAAAATGGGTTGAAGTCAATATTTTTCAATCCAAGCTCAAGCATGATGGAGTGTTCTAGTTGTAAAGAGTTTGGCGTAAGTTACCTGTTATTCGGGTTCAATTCCGAAGGAAGTCTTTTGCAACAATTTTAGCTTGAATTAAAAAGAAAAAATTGGCTGAAGTCAATATTTTTCAATCCAATCTCAAGCATCATGGAGTGTTCTGGTTGTAAAGAGTTTGGCGTAAGTTACCTGTTATTCGGGTTCAATTCCGAAGGAAGTCTTTTGCAACAATTTTAGCCTGAATTAAAGAGAAAAAATTGGTTAAAGTCAATAATTTTCATTACAAACACAGGCATGAGCGAGTAGTCTGGTGTTAAAGAGTCTGGCGCAAGTTACCTGTTATTCGGGTTCAATTCCGAAGGAAGTCTTTTGCAACAATTTTAGTTTGAATTAAAGAGAAAAAATTGGTTGAAGTCAATATTTTTCAATTCAAGCTCAAGCATTATGGAGTGTTCTAGGTGTAAAGAGTTTGGCGTAAGTTACCTGTTATTCGGGTTGAATTTCGGAGGAAGTCTTTTGCAACAATTTTAGCTTGAATTAAAGAGAAAAAATTGGTTAAAGTCAATAATTTTCTTTTTGAACTCGAGCATTAGCGAGTGGTCTAGTAGTAAAAAGTTTGGCGTAAATGACCTGTTATTCGGATTCAGTTCCGGAGTAAGCCATTTGCAACAATTTTAGCTTCAATTAAGAAGAAAAAATTGGTTGAAGTCAATATTTTTCACTTCATGCTCAAGCATCAGGGAGTGTTCTAGTGGTAAAGAGTTTGGCGTAAGTTAACTGTTATTCGGGTTCAATTGCGGAGGAAGTCTCTTGCAACAATTTTAGCTTGAATTAAAGAGAAAAAATTGGTTAAAGTCAATAATTTTCGTTTCAAGCCCAAGTATTAGCTTGTGGTCTAGTGGTAAAGAGTTTGATGTAAGTTACCTGTTATTCGGGTTCAATTGCGGAGGAAGTCTTTTGCAGCAATTTTAGCTTGAGTTAAAGAGAAAAAATGGGTTAAATTCAATAATTTTCACTACAATCTCAAGCATGAGCGAGTAGTCTGGTGTTAAAGAGTTTGGCGTAAGTTACCTGTTGTTCGGGTTCAATTCCGGAGGAAGTCTTTTGCAAACATTTTAGCTTGAATTAAAGATAAAAAATCAGTTAAAGACAATAATTTTCATTTCACGCTCAAGCATGAGCGAGTGGTTTAGTGGTAAAGGGTTTGGCGTCAGTTACCTGTTATTCGGGTTGAATTCCGGAGGAAGTCTTTTGCAACAATTTTAGCTTGAATTAAAGAGAAAAAATTGGTTAAAGCCAATAATTTTCTTTTTAAACGCGAGCATCAGCGAGTGGTCTAGTAGTAAAAAGTTTGGCGCAAATGACCTGTTATTCGGATTCAGTTCCGGAGTAAGCCATTTGCAACAATTTTAGCTTCAATTAAGCCTTCTCTTATACTCGGAAAAGACCATGTAAATTCTGATCAAACATACATTTCCAAATTTAATGACCCAGCTATATGGCGTTCAATATGTATCATTGAACTAAACAGATCACTATTTAAATCTAATGTCGAAGAACGATTTTATTGCTGAGGCACTACAGACACGATAAGTATTAAATAAATGGAAATGTTTTTCGCTGATTGCATAAATGACCACGCAAATTATATTTTGATATGATAAAACTTATACAGCACGTTAATAACAGCAGCCTATATATAGATGCATGTGCGCATGGCAATAGTGTCTACCCGGTCGTAATTCAACCACAATCACTGCAACAGCAGAGCATGAGGTATATATATACAAATCGGTGATACTATATCTTGATGGTCTGATTCGAAGATACAGGGTTCTAGCACTCACGGCCTGGGGGCCGCTCCTACCCTCCCCTAACTCGAACCAGAGGTGGTGGAGCTATGACACAGACGGTTGAGGGAGTCAATTCGATGTCGTTGTCGGTTAGACACCCGCATTGGGTCACTTGTCGAAGCCAATTGTTCGAAGCCATCCGTGTGCCATCCGTGTTGCATCCTTTTTACCATCGTTATACCATTCCAAGGCTAATCCTTCGCAGGTAGCAGAATTCCTGACACCTTTTGGAACTTTTTAATTTAAATTGATTACGCTGGCCGGCGTATAATCTCTTATGACGCTTTTCAATAGCCCTAATGTAAGTGGTACAGCGTAATTCTTTTCAATTATTTATTTGGGGTTTTTTCGCCAAAAAAGATGGCTCCCACCGTTAAGAAAAACTATAACATTTTGAGCACGGTTTTTTGTTCAATTTTTTTCGATGGTTTTTTAGAACTTTTATTTTCTCCATTTACCAAAAATTTTGCCAGTGCGGTTAAAAAGGAAATAAAATTTTTTCTTTATCAGACTGTATGATAAAAAGAAGTAATTGTCAAATTGTGACGAATTTTTTTCTAAAAAAATTTGCAAAATAGACGAAAAGATACTTTGGAAAGGGTTATTAATTCTTACACAAGACGAAAACTATTTAATGCATGGCAAGGGCAGGAATTGATCCTACCCACTTTTGTAGGGTAATTTGTATTTGACCACTACATTGCGTTGGTTATGAGGCTTCGGCAAGTTGGTTTAAGTTGTCTATACGTTCTAAGCTAAAACTGTTGCAAAAGATTTTCTCCAGAATTCAACCCGACTAACAAGTAACTTACGCCAAATTCTTTACCACTAAACCACTCGCTCATGCTTGAGCTTGAAATGAAAATTATTGACTTTAACCAATTTTTTTCTCTTTAATTCAAATTAAAATCATTGCAAAAGACTTCTTCCGGAATTGAACCTAAATAACAGGTAACATACGCCAAACTCTTTACCACTAGACCACTCACTTATGCTTGAGCTTGACATGAAAATTATTGACTTTAACCAATTTTTTTCTCTTTAATTTAAATTGAAATTGCTGCAAAAGACTTCGTCAGGAATTGAACACGAACAACAAGTAACTTTAGCCAACTCTTTAGCACTAGACCACTCGCTCATGCTTGGGCTTGAAATGAAAATCATTGACTTTAATTAACTGAAAATTATTGACTTTAACTACTGGGTTATATTCCGGAGAAAGTCTTTTCCAACAATTGTAGCTTGATTTAAAGAGAAAAATTGGTTAAGCTAAATAATTTTCATTTCAAGCTGAAGCATGAGCGAGTGGTCTAGTGGTAAAGAGTTTGGCGTAAAGGCGGATTTCCATTCAGTGCAAAATGTCGCGCAATCGACTTTTAGCGAGCGCTTTCTTTTGAATTACAAACAGTCAAGCGGAACAAATCTCACTAGCTGTGGTTGACTTCACACATTTCAAAAGAAAGCGCTGGCTAAAAATCGATCGCGCGACATTTTGCACTGAATGGAAATCCACCTTTAGGTACCTGTTATTCGGGTTCAAATCTGGCGGAAGTCTTTTGCAACAAATTTAGCTTGAATTAAAGAAAAAAAATTGGTTAGTGTCAATAA
Source organism: Muricea muricata (assembly GCA_963855995.1). Classification (NCBI taxonomy): domain Eukaryota; kingdom Metazoa; phylum Cnidaria; class Anthozoa; order Malacalcyonacea; family Plexauridae; genus Muricea; species Muricea muricata. Next base: position 2,584,575 of record OY979725.1, read on the forward strand.
TTTTCAGTTGCAGCTCGCGCAAGAGCGAGTGGTCTGGTGGTAAAGAGTTTGGCGTAAATCACCTGTTATTCGGGTTCAATTCCGGAGGAAGTCTTTTGCAACAATTCCAGCTTCAATTAAAGAGAAAAAATTGGTTAAAGTCAGTAATTTTCATTTCAAGCTGAAGCATGAGCGAGTGGTCTAGTGGTAAAGAGTTTGGCGTAAGTTGCCTGTTATTCGGGTTCATTTCTGAAGGAAGTGACTTTGCAACAATTTTGCTTGAATTAAAGAGAAAAAATTTGTTAAAGTCAATAATTTTCATTTCAAGCTGAAGCATGAGCGAGTGGTCTAGTGGTAAAGAGTTTGGCGTAAGTTGCCTGTTATTCGGGTTCATTTCTGGAGGAAGTGACTTTGCAACAATTTTGCTTGAATTAAAGAGAAAAAATTTGTTAAAGTCAATAATTTTCTTTTCAAGCTGAAGCATCAGCAAGTGGTCTAGTAATAAAGAGTTTGGCGTAAATGACCTGTTATTCGGGTTCACTTCCGGAGTAAGTCTTTTGCAACAATTTTAGCTTCAATTAAGGAGAAAAAATTGGCAATAGTCAATATTTTTCATTTCAAGTTTAAGCCTCAGCGAGTGGTCTAGTGGTAAAAAGTTTGGCGTAAGTTACCTGTTACTCGTGTTCAATTCCGGAGGAAGTCATTTGCAACAATTTTAGCTTGAATTAAAGAGAAAAAATTGGTTGAAGTCAATATTTTTCATTTCAAGCTCAAGCATCAGGGAGGGTTCTAGTGGTAAAGAGTTTGGCGTAAGTTACCTGTTATTCGAGTTCAATTCCGGAGGAAGTCTTTTGCAACAATTTTAGCTTGAATTAAAGAGAAAAAATTGGTTAAAGTCAATAATTTTCTTTTTAAACTCGAGCATCCGCGAGTGGTCTAGTAGTAAAAAGTTTGGCGTAAATGACCTGTTATTCGGATTCAGTTCCGGAGTAAGCCATTTGCAACAATTTTAGCTTCAATTAAGGAGAAAAAATTGGTTGAAGTCAATATTTTTCACTTCATGCTCAAGCATCAGGGAGTGTTCTCGTTGTAAAGAGTTTGGCGTAAGTTACCTGTTATTCGGGTTCAATTCCGAAGGAAGTCTTTTGCAACAATTTTAGCTTGAATTAAAAAGAAAAAATGGGTTGAAGTCAATATTTTTCAATCCAAGCTCAAGCATGATGGAGTGTTCTAGTTGTAAAGAGTTTGGCGTAAGTTACCTGTTATTCGGGTTCAATTCCGAAGGAAGTCTTTTGCAACAATTTTAGCTTGAATTAAAAAGAAAAAATTGGCTGAAGTCAATATTTTTCAATCCAATCTCAAGCATCATGGAGTGTTCTGGTTGTAAAGAGTTTGGCGTAAGTTACCTGTTATTCGGGTTCAATTCCGAAGGAAGTCTTTTGCAACAATTTTAGCCTGAATTAAAGAGAAAAAATTGGTTAAAGTCAATAATTTTCATTACAAACTCAGGCATGAGCGAGTAGTCTGGTGTTAAAGAGTCTGGCGCAAGTTACCTGTTATTCGGGTTCAATTCCGAAGGAAGTCTTTTGCAACAATTTTAGTTTGAATTAAAGAGAAAAAATTGGTTGAAGTCAATATTTTTCAATCCAAGCTCAAGCATTATGGAGTGTTCTAGGTGTAAAGAGTTTGGCGTAAGTTACCTGTTATTCGGGTTGAATTTCGGAGGAAGTCTTTTGCAACAATTTTAGCTTGAATTAAAGAGAAAAAATTGGTTAAAGTCAATAATTTTCTTTTTGAACTCGAGCATTAGCGAGTGGTCTAGTAGTAAAAAGTTTGGCGTAAATGACCTGTTATTCGGATTCAGTTCCGGAGTAAGCCATTTGCAACAATTTTAGCTTCAATTAAGAAGAAAAAATTGGTTGAAGTCAATATTTTTCACTTCATGCTCAAGCATCAGGGAGTGTTCTAGTGGTAAAGAGTTTGGCGTAAGTTAACTGTTATTCGGGTTCAATTGCGGAGGAAGTCTCTTGCAACAATTTTAGCTTGAATTAAAGAGAAAAAATTGGTTAAAGTCAATAATTTTCGTTTCAAGCCCAAGTATTAGCTTGTGGTCTAGTGGTAAAGAGTTTGATGTAAGTTACCTGTTATTCGGGTTCAATTGCGGAGGAAGTCTTTTGCAGCAATTTTAGCTTGAGTTAAAGAGAAAAAATGGGTTAAATTCAATAATTTTCACTACAATCTCAAGCATGAGCGAGTAGTCTGGTGTTAAAGAGTTTGGCGTAAGTTACCTGTTGTTCGGGTTCAATTCCGGAGGAAGTCTTTTGCAAACATTTTAGCTTGAATTAAAGATAAAAAATCAGTTAAAGACAATAATTTTCATTTCACGCTCAAGCATGAGCGAGTGGTTTAGTGGTAAAGGGTTTGGCGTCAGTTACCTGTTATTCGGGTTGAATTCCGGAGGAAGTCTTTTGCAACAATTTTAGCTTGAATTAAAGAGAAAAAATTGGTTAAAGCCAATAATTTTCTTTTTAAACGCGAGCATCAGCGAGTGGTCTAGTAGTAAAAAGTTTGGCGCAAATGACCTGTTATTCGGATTCAGTTCCGGAGTAAGCCATTTGCAACAATTTTAGCTTCAATTAAGCCTTCTCTTATACTCGGAAAAGACCATGTAAATTCTGATCAAACATACATTTCCAAATTTAATGACCCAGCTATATGGCGTTCAATATGTATCATTGAACTAAACAGATCACTATTTAAATCTAATGTCGAAGAACGATTTTATTGCTGAGGCACTACAGACACGATAAGTATTAAATAAATGGAAATGTTTTTCGCTGATTGCATAAATGACCACGCAAATTATATTTTGATATGATAAAACTTATACAGCACGTTAATAACAGCAGCCTATATATAGATGCATGTGCGCATGGCAATAGTGTCTACCCGGTCGTAATTCAACCACAATCACTGCAACAGCAGAGCATGAGGTATATATATACAAATCGGTGATACTATATCTTGATGGTCTGATTCGAAGATACAGGGTTCTAGCACTCACGGCCTGGGGGCCGCTCCTACCCTCCCCTAACTCGAACCAGAGGTGGTGGAGCTATGACACAGACGGTTGAGGGAGTCAATTCGATGTCGTTGTCGGTTAGACACCCGCATTGGGTCACTTGTCGAAGCCAATTGTTCGAAGCCACCCGTGTGCCATCCGTGTTGCATCCTTTTTACCATCGTTATACCATTCCAAGGCTAATCCTTCGCAGGTAGCAGAATTCCTGACACCTTTTGGAACTTTTTAATTTAAATTGATTACGCTGGCCGGCGTATAATCTCTTATGACGCTTTTCAATAGCCCTAATGTAAGTGGTACAGCGTAATTCTTTTCAATTATTTATTTGGGGTTTTTTCGCCAAAAAAGATGGCTCCCACCGTTAAGAAAAACTATAGCATTTTGAGCACGGTTTTTTGTTCAATTTTTTTCGATGGTTTTTTAGAACTTTTATTTTCTCCATTTACCAAAAATTTTGCCAGTGCGGTTAAAAAGGAAATAAAATTTTTTCTTTATCAGACTGTATGATAAAAAGAAGTAATTGTCAAATTGTGACGAATTTTTTTCTAAAAAAATTTGCAAAATAGACGAAAAGATACTTTGGAAAGGGTTATTAATTCTTACACAAGACGAAAACTATTTAATGCATGGCAAGGGCAGGAATTGATCCTACCCACTTTTGTAGGGTAATTTGTATTTGACCACTACATTGCGTTGGTTATGAGGCTTCGGCAAGTTGGTTTAAGTTGTCTATACGTTCTAAGCTAAAACTGTTGCAAAAGATTTTCTCCAGAATTCAACCCGACTAACAAGTAACTTACGCCAAATTCTTTACCACTAAACCACTCGCTCATGCTTGAGCTTGAAATGAAAATTATTGACTTTAACCAATTTTTTTCTCTTTAATTCAAATTAAAATCATTGCAAAAGACTTCTTCCGGAATTGAACCTAAATAACAGGTAACATACGCCAAACTCTTTACCACTAGACCACTCACTTATGCTTGAGCTTGACATGAAAATTATTGACTTTAACCAATTTTTTTCTCTTTAATTTAAATTGAAATTGCTGCAAAAGACTTCGTCAGGAATTGAACACGAACAACAAGTAACTTTAGCCAACTCTTTAGCACTAGACCACTCGCTCATGCTTGGGCTTGAAATGAAAATCATTGACTTTAATTAACTGAAAATTATTGACTTTAACTACTGGGTTATATTCCGGAGAAAGTCTTTTCCAACAATTGTAGCTTGATTTAAAGAGAAAAATTGGTTAAGCTAAATAATTTTCATTTCAAGCTGAAGCATGAGCGAGTGGTCTAGTGGTAAAGAGTTTGGCGTAAAGGCGGATTTCCATTCAGTGCAAAATGTCGCGCAATCGACTTTTAGCGAGCGCTTTCTTTTGAATTACAAACAGTCAAGCGGAACAAATCTCACTAGCTGTGGTTGACTTCACACATTTCAAAAGAAAGCGCTGGCTAAAAATCGATCGCGCGACATTTTGCACTGAATGGAAATCCACCTTTAGGTACCTGTTATTCGGGTTCAAATCTGGCGGAAGTCTTTTGCAACAAATTTAGCTTGAATTAAAGAGAAAAAATTGGTTAGTGTCAATAATTTTCAGTTGCAGCTCGCGCAAGAGCGAGTGGTCTGGTGGTAAAGAGTTTGGCGTAAATCACCTGTTATTCGGGTTCAATTCCGGAGGAAGTCTTTTGCAACAATTCCAGCTTCAATTAAAGAGAAAAAATTGGTTAAAGTCAGTAATTTTCATTTCAAGCTGAAGCATGAGCGAGTGGTCTAGTGGTAAAGAGTTTGGCGTAAGTTGCCTGTTATTCGGGTTCATTTCTGAAGGAAGTGACTTTGCAACAATTTTGCTTGAATTAAAGAGAAAAAATTTGTTAAAGTCAATAATTTTCATTTCAAGCTGAAGCATGAGCGAGTGGTCTAGTGGTAAAGAGTTTGGCGTAAGTTGCCTGTTATTCGGGTTCATTTCTGGAGGAAGTGACTTTGCAACAATTTTGCTTGAATTAAAGAGAAAAAATTTGTTAAAGTCAATAATTTTCTTTTCAAGCTGAAGCATCAGCAAGTGGTCTAGTAATAAAGAGTTTGGCGTAAATGACCTGTTATTCGGGTTCACTTCCGGAGTAAGTCTTTTGCAACAATTTTAGCTTCAATTAAGGAGAAAAAATTGGCAATAGTCAATATTTTTCATTTCAAGTTTAAGCCTCAGCGAGTGGTCTAGTGGTAAAAAGTTTGGCGTAAGTTACCTGTTACTCGTGTTCAATTCCGGAGGAAGTCTCTTGCAACAATTTTAGCTTGAATTAAAGAGAAAAAATTGGTTAAAGTCAATAATTTTCGTTTCAAGCCCAAGTATTAGCTTGTGGTCTAGTGGTAAAGAGTTTGATGTAAGTTACCTGTTATTCGGGTTCAATTGCGGAGGAAGTCTTTTGCAGCAATTTTAGCTTGAGTTAAAGAGAAAAAATGGGTTAAATTCAATAATTTTCACTACAATCTCAAGCATGAGCGAGTAGTCTGGTGTTAAAGAGTTTGGCGTAAGTTACCTGTCATCCGGGTTCAATTCCGGAGGAAGTCTTTTGCAAACATTTTAGCTTGAATTAAAGATAAAAAATCAGTTAAAGTCAATGATTTTCATTTCAAGCTCAAGCATGAGCGAGTGGTTTAGTGGTAAAGAGTTTGGCGTAAGTTACCTGTTATTCGGGTTGAATTCCGGAGGAAGTCTTTTGCAACAATTTTAGCTTGAATTAAAGAGAAAAAGACTGGTTAAAGTCAATAATTTTCATTTCAAGCTAAGCATGAGCTGGTGGTCTGGTGGTTGAGAATTTGGCGTAAGTTACCTTGTACTCGGGCTCAATTCTCAACTGTAACCAATTTTTTGTGTTAAAGTATAAAGGGAAAATTGGTTAAATTCAATAATTTGCACCAAGCGCTCGAGCATTAACCAGTGGTATAGTGTTTCTGGATTTGGTGGGAATTACCAGTTGGTCTGGTTCAAATCTCGTTAAAGTCATTGTCCAATAAGTTGGGTTGAAATAAAGAAAAAAATGTTTAAAGTCAACAATTTACATTATACGCTCAGCCATGGATGGGAGGTGTTGTGGTGCTGCAGGCTTTGGTGTGAATTTGCCAGTCATTGGCAGAAATTAAAGTAAACCCCAGTTAAATTATATTTATATCCATGATGGCTAGATATTTTTATTTCAGCAACCCAAGCAGGGCTTGCTTTTTTAAAATTGAACATTGATTTTGCACATCACGTTCAACATGAAGCACGTATCAAAGATAAAACCTCAATAGTACAGTTAATAGTACCACACGGAAGGTTGAGGTTCTTTCAGTCACTACCGTACCTTTAAAATTTCGACCTTCGAGCGAAGCCCTTAGCGCGATTTTACATGACGTACCCTCGTGCTAGCGCAGGCTCACAGTAACATGGTGTTTTAATAAACCAACATGCCGCCGAAAAAGAAGGGACAAGATCCAGCCAACAAAAAAACTGTTAATAAACAGAAAGAAAAGATTATTGAGGTATTTTATGAAGTGCATTTAGAGGCAAAGTCTTTAACATTAACGTTGTAATCTAACTTACTTAATATGCTCTGTACATGAATGCTGAAATAATACCAATATACACGTACTTGTAAATGTAGTTGTATCAACGTGTACAAATTTATATATTAATTGTATTTGTACGTTTTGTAATAAGATGTCCATTCATTCAAGTACTTAGGTACAATTAGTAGGTTGAGGTGTTTATACTATTTAGTCATTGTAAAGTGCCTTTTTAGCGTGTATGGCAGAATGAACAATTTAAAAGAGCATAACTATATATAGATTGGTCAAAATGTCGGGAAAGGAAACATACCATAAACTATTGATTGGGTAGCATCACGTGTCATGTGCACATATTGAAAATGTATATTCAAAATTGTGTATTTAGGATAAAACATTTGGTCTGAAAAACAAGAAAGGTAAAAAGCAACAACAATATGTCAAGAATGTTACTCAACAGGTATGATAATAATAAAATTATAATAATTCACCAACTAACACTAACTAGTTATGTGATCTGATTGGTTGACCATGCCTTGACCCTATGCTTTGTTATTCAATTCAGTGGTGTATATAATTACCATTTGTCCCCCTAGAAGGGGAGGTGGCATGTCAGGGTTGTGGGAAAGAAAATTATCCTGGAGAGGAAGGAAAGAAAGGAGGGAAAGAGATAGAATGGAAGGAAAATAGACAGAGGGTAAAAGGAGAAAGTTGGGAGAATGAGATAGAAGATGATAAGGCAAGAAGGAATGATAAGGAAATTGGAACAAAAGAGGGGAGGAGGATAGAAAGAAACAGTGGCGGATCTAGCGTAGGTCAAAATAAATTAGTACAGCTCATTCGTGGATAACCTATGACATTGTTATAAAGTTATTTTGAATTTAAAATTGGGCTGCTATAATTTATTCTGACCGACGCTGGATCCGCCACTGGAAAGAAAATAGGAAAGAAAAAATAAGAAAAAGGGAAAGGAGGGAATATAGGGAAGAGGAAAGTTGAAACTGTGAAGAAATAAAAAATAGAAGAAAATAGGAAAACAATCAAAACAAAGAGAGAAATGGCAAGTTAAAGATAGAGAGGTAAGGGTTCAGAACAAACATGAGATCTAAACATATATAAATGAAGTTCAGAAGTTGAATACACTAGGTAGTAACTCTATGGATAATGGATTTTTAAAATAGACATGATTTACTTCATCAAAACCAGAGTGTATTGCCTACTTCTGTTCCATCATTAGTATTTGTTTAGAAGTTTAAACCACTCAAGGGTCATGGGGAAGAAACGTTCCAAAATTTTAGGCTGGGGGAGGAAAAAAAGTAACCCTCTGGTAATTATACATACCCCCCCCTGTTATTCATTCAAATATACTTTGAATTTTATAGGTCAAGTTTGGTGGTAATCCTAGTGCCAGAAAAGTGAGTATAAAAGTACCAGTAAAAGATCCATAGCCCCATTCATCCTGCAGAGGAAATTAAAAATACCTCCTCATTTTCTCTGGGCATCCTCCAGAGGTTCATTTCTCTTTCCTAATAAAAAGCAGGCTTGATTAGAAGGACTTGGTGACTATGCAGAACTGTACTTGCATGTACAATTAGCATTGTCATCTAAATTTACAAACATCTTACTCTATAAACCTTTCCTAATAAACATCTACCTATTCAAGTAGTCTTTACAGAGTTTAACCCCCTATTTCTCATTCACATGTTATCCTCTCATCTTGAGGACATCTTAAGATGCCTCTTAACATTGTGCTTACTTATGTTTTGGATTTGTTTTGCAATCTAGTTAGCACAAGAAACAGATAGTAAGGTATTGTACAGCATGTATATGTTATTTACCGGATAGGAGGCCTGGGTGGGGGAGAAACTGTGCTTGAGTTCTTTAAAACGGCCCGAGCCTGACGCTGCTGGTAACTAACAGGTTTATTTTTTTCACTTAAAGCAATAAAACTCCAAGCAATGCGGCTTTGCCATTTCAATTTTTTAATGAAAACATTTTTAAATTAAAATTATTCGTACACACAATTCAATTTTGCACACGCGAGATTTGAAACAAAGTTGCCATAAACGGTAAAAAACAAACCATATATGGTAAATGCTAGGGAAAACCGTTAGTGGTTCAGTTGAGCAGTCCGTATAGGGAAAAACCGGACCGCTCATCAGGCAATCAGATTGCAGGATTCAGTGGGAAACCGGACCGGGAAAAAGTAAAACCAGTTATTTAACTGAAATCTCCTGATGTTTGGGAGAAGGCATCAACTTGCCCCCTCTTTTGTGCCATTCCCACATCCTAATCTGTCTAATCACTCCTCATTAGGCCCCTCTCTTTGCTTTTGTCCTGCCATATATTAAAAAAGTATATATTATTTTATGTCACAATTGAGGCAAAACCCGAACTGCATGTTTCTTGTCTTTTCAGAAAAATGAACAAGAAAAGAAAAAGAAAGAAACCGAGGAATTGAATCAGCTTTTTAAACCTGTGGCAACAAAAATGTCGAAAGGTGCCGACCCTAAGTCAGTTGTATGTGCATATTTCAAGCAAGGTCTGTGTGGGAAAGGAGACAAATGCAAGTACTCCCATGATCTCAACCTTGAGAGAAAAGGCGAAAAAAGAAGTTTATATGTTGATTCTAGAGATGACGAATTACAGCAAGGTAGTAAAACTTTCTTTTGAACTGCCCATATTCCTCGGAAGAGCAAAAATTGCTGCTGGTATTCTTGTGTTTGGTGGCAATATCGGCCGCAATTTTCTCTCTAAAAATAACAATTTGGACATATATACCATGCCATATATCAATGAGTTAGCTTTGGTGTGCACAATACTAGAGAGCGCTCAATGGCATATATTAACAAAATGCCTCACTACATTCGATCAGTGTGTTAGCCGGCCGGCCAATCGTCCTAGGGACGCCTACTTCTGATTTTGGACAACTATATTTAAGTAGACAGCCACGGATGGCCAAAGAGACTGTTTTCTTTAACATAGCAAATTACAACTTGTAATATTTGTTGAATACCTTGTTTTATAGTCAGTGCTGTGTATACATTTTCATTCCTTATCCTTTTCAAAACACAGTATGCCTAAATATGACTGAATTAACGTGCAACTCTGTTAAAAACAAAAAATTGTGGCAATGTCTCAAAGCACATGTTTTTGTTGGACCACGCCCCCGCAAATATGAGACGACACCCACAAACATATTTTGGATGGCCAGATTTGGAATCCTGGCTAACATCCTGCATTCTATCAAACTGTAATGGGTACGTTTTTGAGGTAGTTATTATACCATACTATATATACTATATCCATACTGACTGTAAACCACCAAATGTGTTTGCTAATTAGTCATTTCCTAACTGCAAAGCATTAGTTTTGATTGTTTGGAGGGACAGTTAATGCAAAGTGACTGGAAACGTTAAATGCTAAAATTGTCTAAGGAAACGCCTCAAAGTTGTTTGCAATATTTGTTCCATGTCTCATGACTGGTACTAGCTATCTCACTGTCCCTCCAAACAGTCCATACATGCTTTGTGCTCTCAATTAGGAAATGGCTGCTTGATGGTATACGTTTTGCTGTACTTAAACCATTCCCTCTCCTCAACAATCAGGTAAAAGAAATTTCGCAGTGTAATTTGTTTCACAGATACAATGGACAATTGGGATCAACAGAAACTGGAAGAAGTGGTGGAAAAGAAACACGGAGAGAAAGAGAAAAAGAACACAACTGAAATTGTATGACCATTCATCCGTTTGTCCACATCCTCACATATTTACATGTTGCACAAAGGCAGTTTGCACACCCGGTGTTTTCTGCTCCACTTTTCACTACAATTTTCACTTTTAGATCATGTGATTGAGTGGATTTATTACGAATCTTCTCACTGACATCAGTCACCAATGAGATTCACTGGAAAGCCACTCTTTCACATGCATCAACAGTAAAATATCACACGATAATTGCCCATGTTAACCTGCAAATCTCTTCTCGTTTACCTGGGAAGAACGAAAAAGGAAGAACGAAATCGTTTACTATAGTTAGAAGGAGCATCTTGAAATTAGTAGAATTGCAAAGTTTGGGGGCAAAATGTTGTAAAATATGGAAAATATAGCCCTTTGAAGTTTGTAAGTTTTGTACATATTTGTATTACGCGCGGAAAAGGTTACCATTTTTGAGCTAAAATTGCCGCGAAAATGGTTACTTTTCCGCGCGTAATACAAATGTATACAAAATTTTTCAAACTTCGCAGGGCTATAATTTCCTTATTTTACAACATTTTGTTTGTCCATATGCTCTCATATTTACATGTTTCACAAAAGCAGTTTGCACACCTGGTGTTTTCTGCTCCACTTTTCACTACAATTTTCACTTTTAGATCATGCGATTGAGTGGATTTATTACGAATTTTCTCACTGACATCAATCACCGATGAGATTCGCTGGAAAGCCACCCTTTCAAATGCGTCAATAGTGAAATATCACACAGTAATTGCCCATGTTAACCGGCAAAACTCTTGGGGGTGAAACGGGGTTGTGACTTGTGAACAAGACTTGCAACAAACTTGTCAATTGCATCAAGCAGCAGCAAGTTTGTTGAGATCAGACTGCTATCACCTCTCATTTGCAGACTCGTTACAACTTGTAACAAACCTGTGGATACCACGTTTCGATAATCAACTTGCATCAAGTTTGTAAACAACTTGTAACAGATTTGTCATCAACAAGCCGTCGCAAGCCATGTGAACGCATCCAGATAGCAGTTTGTTGATAATAAGTCTGTTGCAAGATGTCAACAGACAGACTTGTCGCAGGTTGAGCGTTTTTGCTCGTGTCTATTATCGTATGTTGTCATCAAGGATTTCTTATGTTTTTCCCTCCCAAGGTATGTAAATATTTCCTAGAAGCGATAGACAAAGGTTTGTACGGTTGGTTCTGGACGTGTCCAAATGGCGGGGACAAATGTATCTACCGACATGCCTTACCTCCGGGCTTCGTCTTGAAGAAAAAGGAACAGAAACAAGACAAGGATGAAATATCTCTAGAAGAATTGATCGAAGAAGAGAGGGCAAAATTAGGCACGAATTTAACAAAGATTACTTTAGAAACATTTACCACCTGGAAAAAACGAAAGGTGAGCGATCCACAAGAATTAAAACCACTTTTGATTGAAATACAGTTAAAAGAATGGACCAATTCCATAATGGACAAAATTTTGAAAAAAGTTGAAATAGTAAAATTCATTACCACAGCATTGAAGAGCATCCTAAAATTAGTAAAATTGCAAAGTTTGGTTGCAAAATGTTGTAAGACACAGAAAATATAGCCGTGCAAATTAGGCAAATTTTGTGTACTTTTGTATTAAAAGTGGAAATTGCTAACTAAATTAGTTACAAACTTTCGCTTGTAATGCAAAAGTATACAAAATTTGCCAACTTTGCACGGCTATATTTTTCACAATTTACAACGTTTCGCAACAAAACTGCTCTTCAGTGCTGTGGTTATGAGTTTTCCTATTTCAACTTTTTTTCAAATTTTGTTCCATTATGGAATTGGTCCATTGATGAAAAAGAAGTTGGCAATGTTGTCTAGCCTCCCCGTAAATATCGGCTGCTTTCGTTGAGATACGCCGGCGAAATAAAGGTTTCTGTTTGCGCTTCATAAATGCTCGAATACCATTCCATCCCAAAAATGCATTTGCATGTCACAAATAGTCAATTTTGGATAAAGTTGCACTTAATATTTTGGCTTTTTATACAAGTTGCATGAGAATTAAGCCAATGATTTTGCCATGATGACATTTTATTTGTTTCATAATTTCATTTTACAATTGGGAGTTAAAAAGGTCGTAACAAAATATGATACAAAATGAAATTGAAGAAGGTTTCAAAGGAGTCGTAGCTTTTGTAAGTCACGCCTTGTCCTAACACGTTCTCAACCTTCTACCCAGGCTTTTATCTCCACTCGCGATACGATAAAAGCCTGGGTACGAGGTTGACACGATCACAAATCGGCCCTAGGATTGCTTTGCAGTTAGTTGAAACAATAATTGCGACGTTTTGAAAACGCGCCAACATTTTCAGAGCTGTTTCGTACCCCTGCATACGTTTTCGATCCTCTGAAGTCTTGTTTTGTTTGTCTTGTTATTTACACAGTTAAAAGAAAAGAAAGAGACGTACGAAAGCGAGACAAAGAAGAAGAAAGAGGATTTTAAGATGGGACGACTGGTTGGAAAAGTACGGATTTTTTTCTCATCAAAATATTTTGTCCTTTTGCATGAATGGACAATTTGCATAATAGACCGAAGGTCGAACTTGACAGGAAGAACGAAATCTTGTACTATAGTTAGAACGAGCATCTTAGAATTAGTAGATTTGCAAAGTTTGGTGGCGAAATGTTGTAAAATACGGAAAATATAGCCCTGTGAAGTTGGTAAATTTTGTATATATTTTTATTACTCGCGGAAAAAGTTACCATTTTTGAGCTAAAATTGGTGCGAAAATGGTAACTTTTTTTGCGCGTATTACAAATGTATACAAAATTTGCAAACTTCGCAAGCCTATGTTTTACAACGTTTCACCACCAAACTCTGTAATTCTACTAATCTTAGGATCCTCTTTCTAGCTGTAGTAAAAAGTTTTGTTCTTTTTGCCCAGGTCGAGTGTTAGTCTATCATGCAAATTGTCTATTACAATACTTCATCATGTATACATTACCTTTGTTAACAGATCAGTGGGAGAGAGGTGTTTCAATTCCGCCCAGAGCTCGTGGCTGACGATGCTGATGATGAAGAAGAATCGTTCGATATTACACAATACCAAAGAGAGGAGGTGAGCGTAACTTTCCTGTCGTATTAACCGAACAATGCTCTTTTAAATATGTTTCAAGCGAAGCCACGATTATTCATGATAAGTTCCTAGACGTTCTCCGCTTGTATAAATATTTATTAACCACAACATTTCGACTGCCAGTTTACAGTCTTCAATTGAAATATGATTAAGAAGAAAAGTAGACTGGCAGTCCAAAGCTTGTGCATGAAATGGGCATGCTTGCATGTTGTCATGTTCTCCCAACAGTTTTGCAAAAACAAAGTTTCAACGCATACAGTGTGTTCATATTTAGGATGACGACGAGGCTGCTGAAGACGCGAAGGTCGTAGATATATCTCTGGACTCCTTCAATACACTCGAATACAACGAAAGCGGCGCTCCAACGACAACAAAGGAAAACGGAGAGCAGGTTCGTCGAATTTGATATAAGGTCTCACCAAAACCCCTTCCAGGATTTTTAGGTAATTTTTCGGACAAAAACTCGACCCTCAATTTTAAAACTCAATTTTTTCACCAAAGCATACAGCGCCATTAGAATGAAGTTGTTAAAGTTAATTCGTAATGGATAGAAATTATGTTTCAGTGTGAAACTTGAGCATTAACAAAACATGGCTCGAAACCACTTCACAACGAAATAGGTCTCGCTCTTTTTATTACGAATAATACCCCTGTCTCAACCACAGTAGAGCAAATACAGTAGAGCCTCTCAGCAGTCCAACATGTTTTTATGCAATTGACTTGCCAGGAAAATGGCGGAACAGCCACTCTTTTGGCCAGAAAATGCAATTGACTTGCCAGAACTTGCATAATGAACATGCGTAATGAGGCATGCGTGGGGATGCGAACTTCAAAACGTCCGAACTTCAAACGACCTTTTTGTTTATTTTTATTCTGTGTTCTCAACTACTCTTAAAGGGAATCCACTTCAGAACCTAATGAATCTAAAGACGTTCTCTGGTTTAAATATTATTTATTAACAAGCTTTCGGCTGCCAGTCTGCAGCCTTCAACGGGTTATGTTAAAATGGATATGAACAGACGCCTAAGGATACTATTACATATATACACGGTGTAAAATTACATATAGAAGGGAAAAAACCATCGCTAAGTTACGTCCATGTCAACTACAGAAATATCCGAAAGTAATTATTGTAACAAGAATCTGTATTGTTCTGGATATTTCTGTAGTTGACATAGACGTAACTTAGCGATGGTTTTTTCCCTTCTATATGTAATTTTACACCGTGTATATATGTAATAGTATCCTTAGGCGTCTGTTCATATCCATTTTAATATAACCCGTTGAAGGCTGCAGACTGGCAGCCGAAAGCTTGTTAATAAATAATATTTAAACCAGAGAACGTCTTTAGATTCATTATGTTTAATCCTGGTTACGCATCTAGCATTTTGAAACACTTCAGAACCCTTGCAGTTCACCTAAATTCAATCTTCTCTTCAAAAAGCGGTCCCATGAAAAACGCCTCAAAAACCCCTGCCTTCACAAGCTAACAGCATAATGGGGTGTGTTTAGGGGAAGAATATGGACACGGAAGGACTCGCTATGGCTTGTGCTGTTACGGCGGATGATACAGGCCAGCCTGGGCCAACCATAGATGGCGTACCCGTGGATCAAAGTTTGTTTGAAGATTTAGATGATCTGGATTTGGAAGATGATATGGTCGAATAAATTTCTCAGAATCGTAAACTGTGCATTCTCCAAAATATGAACTGTTGAGTACAATATGGGACAATAATGAATCTGTAATCATGGGCATGAACCCAGAGAAATCCCTGTTCAACCAGTCAAATCACAGGACCGTAACTTTGGTGTACTATTAGCCTGGCTAAAATAAGTAACAAAATTCTTGAGTTTTAAGGCTGAAGCAAACTTTACTCAATCGTACAATAATGGAATAACTACTGTGCAGTTTATGGCAGGGGGGGGGGGGGGGTAATGCACCAGTCAATGGCATCCCCATGGAGTAGTATTGGGCAGACCCATAGAATTCGACTTTTTGGTACAATTTTTCTGATGTACCTGTCATATTTCTTGGGTTTGCCAGATACCCCTCACTGGGCCGTCTGGTGCATTGGTCCAAAAGAATACTTTAGGTAGCATACTTTGTTCTATCAAAGGATTGTACGTGAGACTGTCACAAATTGCATCAAGTGTATCTATATCTCGGCTGCAAGATTGGCTATTATTATTAAAATTACGAGATTTTATTAAACATGTGTTTCACTCGGTTTTCAGATGTCCAAGTTACCGCATGTTTCAGTTTTACATATTAAGCTCAAAGGGGTTTGCTGTCGCCACGTTGCTAAGCAACACTAACTATCCCCAGTCTTTTTTATATTTATTTACAAAAATTAGAATCTACAATTTGAAATTTGTATTTTATTTACTCCACTTTTACTGTCTTCTTAACCGTATATATATGAGCTGGTAGTTATAATAGCAATGGCTTCTGAACAAGAAAGGCTGTCTTTGCTGCGTAATGTTCAGGAAGCGCATAAAAGGGATATAAAAACGTACGTTTATGGTCATCTAAATCATAATAAACTGTACAAATTCGAAGAGAAGTCTGGTCATGAGACATGGCCCACATCTACAGGTGCACCAGTAAGGTATGTATTAAAGAAACTATTGCATTAAGTACAATTTTTTCTGCCTTCAAAACATGTTCTGTTGAGTCTTCAAGAGATGATGTTAGAGCGTTTGCTGGAAGGCTAATAATTGTATCAAAGTACTATTAGAAGAATTTAGGACGGTCAGATTTTGTCAAAGTTTTAGTGATGCCAATTTGGAGCGAGCCAATTTTTCAGTTGGACCAAGAGTCTCCCAGTTTAAATGTAACTAGAGATGCACCAATTAATCGAAAAATATCGGAAAAGTCGATTAATCGCCCAATTTTTAAATAATCGGTAATCGGCCGATTATTGTATAATAATTGGAAAAAGATTTGATTATTTTAAATGGATAAGGGCGAGGTTCTTTACTGCTGTTGTAAGCTAAAATTACTAGAAAAATCACTTCAGAAACAGTGAGTCTTGACCAATCAGAATGCAGGAAAATCAATAGTCACGTGGAAATTTATGCTAACATAATATATTTGCT
This sequence comes from Muricea muricata, assembly GCA_963855995.1. NCBI lineage: Eukaryota > Metazoa > Cnidaria > Anthozoa > Malacalcyonacea > Plexauridae > Muricea > Muricea muricata. The sequence continues at coordinate 2,601,126 of OY979725.1, forward strand.
TGACAATAGGATGAAAAAGTAAAAGTTGGCTGAAGTGACCTGCCAAGATCAGTTGGCATGCAAAATCACACTCAGTCATACCATATTTAAATGGGCAATGACACAAGTTATTCTTTTTTCATTCAAGGATGAAACCTGCCAGTTGGCCCGTGGATCTTCCAGTTAGGAAAGGTCAACTAACACGAGAGGAACAAAAACATAAAGACATGCAAGACACTGTAAAAGAGTTCAGTTTTGGTGCTTTAGGTAACTATGGGTTTTCATCTGACAAGGGTATTGAAATTAAACCAATTGAGTGCACAGAGGGGAGGGTCTTGGGAGGGATGGGTCCCGGTTTTGAGAGATTCATTGATAAGACAAAATATTTATTGAAAAATGTGTCCAGTCCTAAACGTATTGAAAATGGCTGGGAAATAGACTAATATTTCAATTTGTCTGTAAAATGTGGCTGTCTACATGCCCCCCCTCTTCAAGCAACCTGCATGCCCCCCCTCAAGCAACATACTTTCACCCCTCAAGCAACATACATTCCCCCCTAAAGCAACATACATGCCCCCCAAGCAACATAGATGCCCCCAAGCAACATACATGCCCCCCCTCAAGCAACATACATTCCCCCCTAAAGCAACATACATGCCCCCCAAGCAACATACATGCCCCCCAAGCAACATACATGCCCCCCCCCTTAAGCAACATACATTTCCCCCTAAAGCAACATACATGCCCCCAAGCAACATACATGCCCCCAAGCAACATACATGCCTCCCCCCCTCAAGTAACATGCATACCCATTCTCTAACAGGACCTCAAAATTGTGCATTATATAGGTCGTTATAGCGCACAGTCCAGGAGAAATGACACGACTCTAGATTCTGCTGGTGTCAGCGAGTACTTGTCATCAGCTTCTCGACTGGTTCATGAAAGAACCGAAACTGACCTTGAGAGATCCTGTCTTGTTGAAGAACTGAAGTTACCTGAAATAATGTTTCATTCCAGCAGTAGTTCTGGTATGTTGCCTTCTGTGAATAAATGAATGAAAGAATGACTTACAGGATAGCTAGTAATGCGTATGTAGCTAGAGTCAGCAATGCCATCAAATTTGTTATAAGTTTAAAAGCACTTATCTAGTATAATACATAACTTATTTATAATCACTGTTTTTACAAGAGCAGGGTCTTAGCTAGGTCTTCTAATTTTGACCGTGTTTTGAATAATTTAGAACACTGTGAGTGCCAACCTGCTAGAGACTCTAGTGGGGAGGTGGGGGAATAGGTTGGGGCAGTTAAGATTTGTAAAATAGCTTTTTCACCATTCTGGGGCACATTTTTTTTGGGGGGGGGGTGGGGATTTAAGCTGTGTAAAAGATCTAGTTGATAATTTAATAGTGCGCTATATATTTTTGCATTTTGATAAATGACATGCTACACAACATTTATATCCAGTTACGTGCACTTGTGCTCTTCTATTAGCAATGAACCAACAGGGGCCGGTTGTATCAAAGGTGTTTAGCTTAAACGGGTGGATAAATGAAATTTTAAAATCACTTTTACAACTAGTACGGGACCGAAATTATGAGTTTAATAGAATAAAAATTTAGTTTCATACATAATTGTTCTTCTCAGTCCAAATAACTTTAGCTGGTTTGTTTATATAACATGCAAACTTGTTTTATATTTTTGACTTATCCGCCGTTTAAGCTAAACGTCTTTGATACAACCGGCCCCAGGGCTTTATATATATATAAAAACCAGGTCGTTTTCGATCTATTTTGCCATGATGTTTTTTTTTTTCATTTTTGGCGGTCAAAACATAGTCAACATGGCTTTCTAGCTAAGACCATAGAGATTATAAATAACACTGCAGTGTTATTTATAATCTATATGGCTAAGACCCTGAGTAAGAGTCATTTTATGTAGATTTCATGAGAATTTGTTTCAAAACCAGGGATTACAGTATTCTATTTTCCAGGGTCACAAAAAGTCTCTTCAAAGAAGAACAAGGAACAACACGTGCCCGCCTTCACAAGAAAACGTGATTTTATCAAAAGTCATTTGGGTCATGTGACGAAATGCGACCAATACAAAGCGATGAAAAGCTTCGAAAACAACGTTGTGAGTGTTCCTCATGCAAGCGATAAAGGATTGCTCACTGGCGACCGCATTGTTCGCAAGCTGAGGAGACGATTAAAAAAGGTAGGATCATAGAGCCCTGCTTGTGCCCCTATGCCTGAGCTAAAGGACGGGACATGTGCTTCACACCATTTAATGCTCTTACTTTCATTCATAGAAACTTCAAGTACTGAGCGAATCCTCTCGCAAACGTGGTCCAAATTTCCATCGTTTGCAAGCTTATAGAGATTGTTTTGGAGAGGTGATTGAACAATCAACAACTTTTTCACGTTTGTTAAAACTCATCAAAGTAAGTACAGCCTTGGAGTAATTGATGTTTAGTATTTAACACATAGATTGCAAGCGTCTGTACTGTAATACATAACAGACTACGTCACAGTGTGCAAAGAACAAAAAAGTACGGCACGAGATGAAGTCCAGTGATGGTTTTTTCTCACACTCTGTTACTGAGACATTCCAGTTTGCAATGATAGATTGCTGGAGATGGTTGAGCCAAGTTAAAGTCTTCAACCACTTTGAGGGTGTAGTTGCCAATAGAAATGTTAGGCATGTTGCTTCTGAGTCGGGCAAGGTTGACAAGGTCGGGGTGTATACTGATTGTCTAATTTTTCTGTCTGGTTGATCTCCACAAACAAATTTTTAGGAAGTGTTTAGTCTTTAGACATGGTGTGGATTTGGCTGAATTTAGTCATGCTTGTGCGAGGTGTTACTACTGCATGGGGCAAGCCGAAAAATACGCTCGACCACAGCAGGAATCGAACCTACAACCTTTGAGATCATGTGGAAAATAGCAGATCATTGAGCTAGTATACGTTTGATTGCTACCATTGTCAGACATAAGCATGGTTATGGGGGACACGACGAACCTTGTAATCCCTTTTTCACCGTCATTTTTCGTTTAAAGTTTTTTCTTGTAAAAATTGTTCTGTTCTGTATCGCATTCCTCGTTCTTAGAAACGTTTACAAACGTTAAAATTGCATTGAAGAATCAAGGGTCTGGGGACGAGGTGGTTTTACTCGATCCTATCATCAGTGATCCTATCCAGCAGGCTTTGCGTGAGATTAATATTACAGAGCTTCGCGTTTAAACGTGAAACGGCAAACGCCAGGCAAAGAAAGTTAATAGGAGGCAAGAAGTAATTGTAATTATCGACGTTTCAAAAATTTATTGTATGACCAAAGTTACGACTTAAAGAAAGAAAATCTAAAACGCACAGATTAAACGAAAATTCTGTCAAGAAATTTCGGCCTTGCCGTTGACCGGGAACGTGAAGCGTAAGCTCTCTATTATTTAATTACTAAGGGACGGACCATTAAATTTTTTAGGGGAGGGTTGAGCAAATACCAAAAAAAAATTCGCACACGAAAAAAATGAGAAGAAAAATATCGTGCACAAATAAACAAATTTAAAAAAAAATCGAGCAAGTTGTTTAAGGTTGCTGTTGTTAAATGGTCATGGCTTTATAGGATACCCTAAAGGTCGAAATGTCGAGAGAGCACTGGGACTGAGTTGTCCCTATGTTTTGTGTATCCCCATACATATAATAACTCTCAATATCGAGTCATTCTTGGGTTGTCACATTTCTCCCTCACTGCGACTGTATCTACTTCACCAAATTTAGCTAAAGAGGGAGCGCGTAGCGCGACAATCATTACTCGCCCTTCGGGCTCGCGCTTTAGCCAAATTTGGTGAAGTAGATACAGTCCCACTGAGTGAGAATAGTTTTAATATAGCATAACAGTACGCTTATTGTCGCGCTACGCGCTCCCTGTTTAGCTTAATTTGGTGAAGTAGATACAGTCCCAGTGAGTGAGAAATGGCAACGGGCAACTCGGTCCCAGTGCTCTCTCAACATTTCGACCTTTAGGGTATCCTATAAAGCCATGACCGTTGTTAAATAGTCAGGGTTGGTAGGCTTTTGCGTATGCACAAAGCCAAATGACGTTTTAAAAAAGGCCAAATTTAACAAAATAAGGCCAAATTTTATTTTTTTCCAAAAAAGCCAAAAAGTGAAAAAGAGCCGAATTTTATCAATGTTTTGACATGGTATCAATCAGATTTGGTCCAGCTAATTTCAAGTATTCTAAATTTAAGTTCCAAAGTCTTCAACTTCCCAAAGTTTTATGTTGAACACATTCCCAAAATAACGCGTATTTGCACGAATGTGTCTACGGCATTAACAGTTTTTACTTAAATTTTGTCACTCGATGAAAAAGCCAAAATAAAGCCAAAAGACCAAACACTTTTTTCAAGGCCAAACAAGAAATAAAAAAAGCCAAAATCGAGTTATTTGGACTTAAAAAAGCCAAGTTACCAACCCTGGAAAATATCTTTGTATTATTAAATAGCTCACATTGTATGTTTCGCATGTATTTCTGTCCAAAATGGTCACCTGGTCACATTTTAGGGAAATTAACATTAAATTAAAATGAGTTTTTTAAAAGTGTTCCTTTTACATTAATCACACCAGTGTAGCAAGTTATCAGTTATCAATTCAACCCTATTTTAGTTACTGTTGCGAAGTTTGGAATGTACTCGGCGAAACTCAATCGTTACGTCTACAAAAACTTCACAATAGAGCTGCCCGTATTATAGCACATGTGCCAAATGAGATAGATCAGCAAACAGTACTGAATATCTCAGGTTGGGAACCGCTCAAACAAAAAAGGAAAAAAGCAAAAGCAAAAATGATGTTTAAAACGCTCAATAACATGGGATTTAATTCGCTCAGAAAACTATTTACTCTCTAAAAGGAAATTTTAAACCACAGTCTTCGTAGCAGTTCAAGTTTGATACGTTTGCCAAAGCCCAATACAAGCAATATGAAGAAAAGTTTTATGTACGATGGAGCTTCCATCTGGAACTCTTTACCAGAAAATATAAGAGAAAGTAATTCAATCTCATGTTTTAAAAGAAAAATCGCTGCTCTCTGCATTTGAAATAACACGATCCTTGTAAGTAGACAGCTTCTTGAAATTTGGTTTGTACCTGCATGATTCTCTATTTTTTCATTTATTGTAAATACTTATTTTAAAATATTTTACACGCCCATTGACATTGTGGAAACCAGCATTAGCTGACAATGTTAGCGTGGTTAAATAAAGTTATCATCATCATCAATGTTCATTTCTGAACTTCTGGTATAACCAGGCTTGGACTGGCGAATGTGCCACTGTGCCATGGCACATGGGCCCCTACTGGGACATCAAATGGGCCCTTGACAATTGTTGTTTAATTTCCGTATTTGTAAACATTCAAAGATGTTTAAAACAGACTATCAGGCAGTACGAAACGAAAATAAAAGGGACCGGATGGGAATGATTTGGAATTTTTGAACTTTTCAGGGAAGTGGTTAAATAATTCATCATGTTCTCTTCAGAATACCATAAAATCTTCACCTAAAACATTCAGGACAGCAAAAATTCCAGGGCTCCTCTCAGTGCTAGAATGGCAAGGCCCCTTAATTGGGACCAGTCCAAGTCTGGGTATAACGCAACATGAATAGCATATTAAAAACAAATAAATGGAAAGATGCAAAAGTCATAGTAATTTTAGCTTATTAGAGCCAAACCGGATGTTTTTTTGCGAGCAATATTGCAATATTGCGATGCAATGTTGCAATATTGATCTGCAAGTTGCTCGAAGGAATTTGCAATCATAATTGTAAACATACTCGCTTTCCAATCGGCTTACAGGCGATATGGCGTTTAGAACTAATTTAAAAGTTAAATATAAAAACATTGTAGGCTTGTGGAACAAATTTACCTTTAATTTCGTAATGAACATTAAAAAGTTGAGTAAAGTTTGACCAATGTGCTACGCAGTGTCGTAGAAACAGGGGGGGGGGGGGGGCTGGGGGGCTCGAGCCCCCCAAAATTTTTTAAGGAGGGCTAAGCCCCCCCCCAAAAAAAATCCGTCCGGCGTGATTTTAATCACGTGAATGTTGTGTTAGATTGTGTGTTAGAATGTTAGATTGGTTCCCAGATTGGTTCTTAGAGCAATTTAGAGCCTAAAAAATTACATTTTTCCCTGGAAGAATACACCAAGATTAACCAGATAGTTTCACAATTTCCCTGTTCTCGTGTCAGTATCTAATTACATTGTTATAGGACCCATAAAATCAGTATTTGACTTCAATAAGCATTTAGTATAGATATCAGAAATTCACATTCACTAATCAATATCCAAACTTCAACTGATGCATTTTTTCTTGAAATCGTTGTACATTATTCACATTTTTTGTAAAAAATGTGCCAAATTTAGCTCATTTTTGCAATCAAAATAAACTCCAAATTAAGTGCCCAAATCGCCTGAAATGGCGTTTCCGGTTGTCTAGTTTTCAAAATTTCCCTGGGGAGGATGCCCTCGGACCCCTCTACAGAGCTCGCGCTTTCGGCGCTCGTATGTTCAGCCCCCCAACTTTTAATTTGTTCCTACGCCTCTGGTGCTCCGAGCAACTTGCACATCAATATTGCGACATTGCATCGCAATATTGCCCGCAAAAGAACATCTGGTTTGGCTCTAATTCAAGCTCAGTACATTCCACAAATTCTATGCTTTTTTCTGCACCAGTGTGTATCAACTTAATATCAGAATCAGTTATATATCTGGTATATAACTGAACTGATATATAATTTAATAGTGCAACATGTGAATTTTTTGTGGCATATATACGACAAAAGAGAATTAAAAAGGCATATGTGTCTGTGAAAAAAAAATCTTGCAATGAGATGTAATAGAAAAAAAATTCCAACGTGTTTAACTGCCACGAAAAAAAAATGCACAAAAAAATTGCCCAACCATCCCCTCAAAAATTTAATGGTCCGTCCCTAACGTCGTTACTAAGGAAGTTCAAGTTCAGTGACTTCATTGGAAAAGATTAGATTACGAAAATTTTACACTTCAGTGACTTCACCGTTCTCTAGTAATTGCGAGAAATATTGCGAGTTACATACGCCATCAAAATACGTACATTATACAAGAACGAGAAACGAATCAAGTCATCGCATACTGACGTTATTCAGGTACGGTAAGATAAAGTGCTATTTATTTAAACACAGATGAGAAAATCTAATCTGCTATCTATGTTAATCATCTCTATGGTTTCTTGCAGAACCATGATGGCGGGCGAAATTAATCGAAATTTCAGCAAACCAATTCAGGAAAGCAACCCGCTTGAAGTTGGGCAAATCTCTTACAACATAGATGATTACACCAACAGGCACAATGATGCTTTTGTGGGAAGGTTAAAAGACGGACGAAAAGCATTAATCAAGATCTACCCGGTCGTTAAACCTATTGAAGAAATAAGAGAACTGATTATGCTACTCTATTTATTACGTCTAGCCCCACCACACCATGGCATTATTCAGTATATATGCTGTGAACAAGATTTGCGGCATACATACTTAGCGTTTGAATACTGTGTAGATAATCTGAAGACTGCTGTGTTGGCAGGTATGTTGAGATGTGCTAATATTGAGTATATTCGCATCCCTGATCAACAGTACTTCCTACAGCTAGCTTCAGCGATTTCTTTCCTGCACAGACATGATATTCAGCACTGTAACATCAATCCAGAGAATATACTATGCAGAAAAAAATACGCTGGCCTCTCACTTGTTATTTCCAATTTCGAATGGAGTCAGCGTGACAGCAACGATCGTGCTTCATACGAAAGTCATGATATACTTTGTCTTGGTTACGTATTTTACTTTATGTTGACAAGAGAAGAAGTTACTGGAGAGAATCTAGTCCCAGATCCAGTGTCTGTCAATGTAGGAGCTAAACTGCACAGTTATTTTAACCAGCAAGAGCAGCATATAGTTTCTATGGCAGCAGATCTTGTATCTAAAATGATTGATTCAAATCACATAAAAGCTTATGAAATCAAGGGACAGCCATTTCTTTGGGGGAATGAAGCAAGGAAAGACTTCTTCAGGACAATTGGAAACTTAGTGGAGGATAAGGTAGACCCAAATATTGAATCATTTAAGAAAGAGTTACAAAAAGGTGCAAGCAAAATTTTCAGTGAAGATTGGATGAGCAGACTAGATTCAGTTGTTCAAAGTGACTTGAAAGGTTTTAAAGATATGAAAAAAGAATTATGTGGTCTCCTAAGGGTGATTCGAAATAAAATTGAACATTTTGAAAAGATCAAGAAACTGGAGCTACGAAAAATTTACTTGGGAAGTTCTGATGGTGTGGTGGAGTATTACATGATACGTTTTCCTGAACTTCTCCCATATACTTACAGTATCTATCGAAAAATTATGCACGCAAAAGAATTTAAAGCAAATGTTGATAATATAGATTTGTTGTAAAATTTGATAATTAATAAAATAATTTAAGAGATTAACAGAGGTGTAGCCAGGCCCCTGATTGTAGGGGGAAAGAAGGGAGTTGGACAACACTGGGATTTAGAAATAGAGTTGGACTACACTGGGATTTAGAAATGCAGTTTCCAGCATTTTGCAAGAATTTGGACAAAAAACTAGCATGGTTTTCTTTAACCTCATATGACTCCCCACCCCCAACTTTTTAGTCAGATTTGAGTGTTTAAAAAATGATGAGGGAACATTTGCCCTTTCTCTTCCCCTGGCTGCACCTTTGGACATTGATTTGTAATTCAATATAATTGTAATTGTAATCGCAATTGTGTCTCAATATACTTCATAAGCCGTTGTTAAAACTTTAATATAAGTTCTTTTAAACTTTTGCACTGCAACGCTTTGTTTAATTAACGAGATATTTCAGCTTTCTTTGTTCACTTGTTACGTCACAATTTTGCATAATGAGTTGTTGTCGAATATCAGTTTAATATTTATATCCCGAATGAGCAACATTCTTGAAATGTTGACATAATTGCTCATGTCGTCACATTTCTGCTGGTACCTTGTGACGTCACTTCCGGAACCATGTAGCCCTGTACAACATATGTGTGATGTTACCTCCATTGTTATAGCCTATTTTCCATAATTTAGTCGTGAATGTGAATATGTCAAGTGACCGATATGGTAGAGTATGTATGCTGATCAGCACTTAAATATAAATAATTTGAATACAACTCACAAAAGAAAAGATAGATCCAAACTATATCACATCGTTGAGAATGACTTTGCTAGGACAGCTAGGACCAAATGGAAAATAGGCTTATGTGATGGGTGTTTTTACTAAATGCACATCGATGGTCGTACCTATGACGAATAGTATAAGAATAGTACCATTGAAGTTTTGCTCATTTTAGGACGAATACGACAACTATTTGGCGTACATCTTAGAGCAAAACAGGGTATCTCGACACAAATCTCTCTATGCTCAAATACCTTCAATCACCAAAGCCAAGTCGGTGGCTGAAGCCGTGCGGCTACAACAGATCAGACTTGATAACCTGGAAAATGAAGTCATGTTGCTTTTGAAAGAGAATGACAGGTATAAAGTTATATTATAACTCTGTGAGGTATCTGTAGCATCTGTGTACGGGATGTCCCAAAAAAAATGCCTCTCGCCAAACTTTTTGGGGGTTATTTTTCAAAGTCAAATCACAGTCTATAAATTGTTATTATCTGACAAAAGTCTATCACGATATTTGTTCTTCTGCAAAATTTCGGATGAAAATATTGAAACGAGTAATTTCTGTAGCGTTCCTAAGAATCAAGACCAAAATTCTTCCTTGTCCAAGTTTTGCATAATTTATACATTAAATGTTGAAACTTTTTCTCGTAAAAGTGCTTGACTTAACACTCTTACGTCGCCACAACGAACGCCCACCACAATCCCCAGACGTTACTCCATCAAATATTTTTGTTGGGATACATTAAAAGACGTTGACGAGCTAAACAGCAGCTAATCACTTGCGAGTTTGGATTGCTGTGAAGAACAAAGACGGTGAGGCGGGCTATGTGAGACACGAGAAACAGAGCAGTAAATTATATAAAATGGTTAGAACTTCAAAGAGGGCATCAGTGATGTTAGGACAGTCAAAACATTTTTTCCAGTTCTGTTATTGTCATTTTAAATCCTGTCGATTAATTGTTTTAGTAAACAGAAAAAGTAAAGTGTTATTAAGTTGTGCAAAACTTGGACAAGTCGCAATTTTGGTTCACCTTCTTTGGATTGTTACAAGACTAACACATTTCAACATTTCGATCTGACAATTTGCACTCAGGAAGATATGTTGTTAGACTTTACCTAGGTAGTATCAATTTACCATCTGAACTCTTGGCTAAGTAAGTACCCTCTAAAGTTTACTTGGGACATTTTTTGGGACAACCTGTATAGCGCAGTAAAAAACACAAACAGAGGCGCAGCCAGCCCGACAATTAGTCCCGCTATGCAAATTTGCAATTATTATCATTATTCATTTCTTCAGAAATTAAGGGAATTAATTGTTTTCATAGTCAGGGAGCTGTAAATATTTGCATAGCGGGACAAAATCGTCGGGCTGGCTACGCTACTGAACACAAACGCATACGATTTTTTGCTGTTTGACACAGATATTTATCCATAGGAGAATATCTACAGTGTGTCGCAGAAAAAATGTCTGTGTGACAAAATGAGCAATAAAAATTACTTTTGATTGAGATACATTTAAAAGAATTGATGAAACAAGAAGATGACAATGTTGCCCAGCCTCGCTGTATATATCGGCTGCTTTCCATGTAGATACGACAAAGAAATAAGTGTAGTATTGACAATGCTGCACATGTCGAATGAGGATTAAGCATTAACATTCATTTGCACGCAATCACATGTTGGTGGCTGCTGTATTTCAATAAAGTTGGGAAATTAAGAAAAATCACGGTTTAAATCAAAAGGCAATATTTCTGTGATGCGTTGATGAATGTTCTTCAAATAATAGCAATGGTAGTCAACATAACGCAGTACATAATTTTCCTGTGATTGATTGAATGGCGGTTAATTATAACCAGTGCTACTTGACGTTTTTCCAAAGGGTAGCGTTGTTACAGCTCAGGTCAAGAGCACCTCATTAACATTTTGGCTGTGATTTTGGGAAAACGCACTCTGACATCCAGCAAAAGGAGGCAAAAGGATTGGCGTCGAAATAACATATATATATTTTTTCCAATATTTACTAATAAAGAACGAAAAAAACCCCGACAATAAACATGAACACGTCGCAACCGCAAGATAGTTCAAGAAAAGAAAGTTAAAAAATTAAAAAAACGGAAAAAAGTTGAAAAACAACGAAGCAAGAATGGGGACTCGATTGCTGCCCCAGCTCCCTCCCCGCCCCTGGAAAGCTGAGCATTCGCCCCCCTCTGTCCAAAAATTGCTCCGCGGTCCTTATTCGACTTTGAAAAAATCTTTATGAAGAATGATTCTATTTAAATTATCATTAGGGCGACATACTTTCTGAGACACTGTATAACCTAGTTACGAACACTTTACTTGACAAGAAATGAATTTTGAACAAATCAAGAACAAATTGAGACTGAGAAACAATCCCAAAACAAGCTCTATGCCTTAATAACGAGGGTCTGTAATACTGAGAGCTATTGCATTACAATTCATAATAAATTTGGCGGGAGACTTTACAAAGTGTTCCAACTTCCAACTAGCGAAGTGTCCCCATAATAGCGAGAGGTGCCCGCGAGACGAGACTTGACTGCATTGCATATTTAAATTTGACCCGAATACTTCGTTTTTATGTGGATATTTTTCCATAGTTTCTGTGTAACAGGGCTGAGAATGGATTTGTAATGGAGCTCAAACTCAAAAACGTGTTTCTTCGGGAAATATGTGGTGTATAAACCGAGCAATCGATTGTATTGCAAGTTGCAGTGCAATTATTGTCAACCCAGAAACAATAGCGAGATCAGTGACCGGTGAAGTTATGGTCGACGCATGCGTAGATTGGTTCGACTGAAGACGCCATTATTGATATTCCATGCTTTGCCACTGGATCTTTTCGAATGTTTACATATAATTTTGTGCTATTCGAAAATCTGTGCGATGTTTGTGCAATATCGAGTGCTTTATTGAGTGAATAAGGTATTAGATTGACTGGTAAGACCTGGTTTATTTCGATATATTGGTCGTGCAAGTCGGTGCACTTTTTAGCGTGAACAAGTGACTGTGATATTTATAATATTACAATACAATTTGCTATAAACCGAAGTAAGACCATTGTTGATGCGATCTTCTGACTGATTACTGGCAGGGAGCGGCATTTTGAATAAAACAACTGTATTTTTTTGGAATTGTTCTAACTTTGAGATTTCATGGACAAAATCTTATTAACTATATACACACTGTATTTTAACAGCTTTTTTGGTGCTTGAAATATGTACCCCTGTGATGCATGTGATAAAGTTTTCCAGACTCTTTACCTATTGGATGTACATTACCGATGTCATACAGATGAGCGTCCCTACAGCTGTAACACCCGCCAGAAAGGATTTCAACAAAAAGGAGACCTCACAGACCATTTGAAATTGCACAGTAATGTGTTTTCATACGAGTGTACAATTTGTGGAAAAGGTTTCAGGCAGTCGTCTGGCTTGCGTCACCACAAAACACACTTTCATGAAATTGAGGAGGTTGGAGAATTGGCCATGACAACACAGCGTGTAGGACAGCCACGGAAATGTAAAAATGAAACAGTTGAAAATCATGAAGTTTTAGAAGAGAACATTGATGGAGTTGATGTGCAAAGATTACACAAGTGTGATATTTGCTTGGAGGCGTTTTCCACGGCAACCAGACTGAAAAATCACATTGCTTGGCACAAGAGAAGAAAGCGGTACAAGTGCTTAGTCTGTGGTCATGTTTTCAAATATTTAAAAGTCTTCAGAAAGCATCAAAAAGTGCACGAGAAATCTCCAGCAGAACAGATAGAACATGATACAAAGGATCAGTCTGATAACAACCAGCAACTGAACAATAACTACTCGAAGGAATCGTTTTGCAAGAGTTGTCAAAGACCTTTCAGTTCTATTGTTGCACTGAACCGCCACATACGAGAACACCACAAGGGCCTGAAGAGAAAGAAAAAAGATCTACCAGGCATCTCGGCAATGAAGAAGCACAGATGTCATACTTGCAAAAAGAGGTTTACTAATGTCAATTCACTCAGAGTTCATCGGAAGAGAAAGCACTCTTCACAAATACACAGATGCAGTGTCTGTCATAGATCTTATGGTGTATTAAATGACTTGCTAAGACATTACAAAACTCATGGACTCATGCCATACAAATGTAGTGTTTGTGGCGAGTCTTTTCAGTATCTTTCCAGTTTGAAAGGACATAATGCAGTTCATGAAGAGTTGAGAGGATCGCATCAATGTGGTGTGTGTGGAAAGCAGTTCATGTACCTGTCTCTGTTAAAAAAGCATTTAGTTATTCACGAGGAGCACCCCACTAAACTGAACTCAAAACGGTATTATGAGTGCGATGTTTGCCAAAAGATATTCATGTTTCCATCACAGTTGAAACTACATCATAAAATTCACGAAAACAAAAATCGACACAAGTGCGCAGATTGTGGACAGACTTTTAGGAGTGCAACACAGCTCTCGAAGCATCAAGCCAGCCATGCCCCAGAGCAACATGAATCCTCGAGCAGTGGTGTGTCAGTGAAGAAACCTTTCAGATGCAATATTTGCAGCAAGTACTTTCAGCATGAATTACAGCTGAGGAAGCATTTTGTTATGCATACCATGCAACCTTTGAATGTCGCATCAGAAGAACCTTACCATCAAACGTCGTCAACCGGTGCAGCATACTCAAAACCAGTATGCCATCAGGAAACAACTGGAACTGCCATGCATCCAGGGATTCAGTGCAATGTTCAGCAGCCTAAATACAAGCCTCGCAAGAAGGCATATTACTGTTCTTATTGCAATAAATCTTTTCATCAGACCAGCCACTTGAAGAGGCATTGCCAATCAAACCATGGGACCAACAAGCCGTTTCGGTGCAAAGGTTGTTCAGTTGCTTTTGAAAAGAAGACAGAGCGCGATCGTCATTTGCGAACCTGCCCTGGGCTTCCTTTGAGGAAAAAAGTGAAAAAACCTGTTGGCAAGCCACGAAAGAATCCCACAAAAGTCTGCACCATCCAGAGCGGTCAGGTTGCCAGCTTTACCAGCATGTGCGGCACTCAAACCAGCGCGGAGTGTACAGAGAAGAGTACACCAGCGGAGAAAAAGCAGTACACTTTGACGAGAAAGAAAACGGTTCCTACGTGTAATATTTGCGGTGGACAATTTTCCACCCCAACCAACCTACGCATGCATATGGATATCCACTACGATCGAAGACCCTTTCCCTGTCGCTTTTGTGGAAAGAACTTCCGGCAGCTTGGCCACTTGTCCAGTCATTGCAGGAGAGTGCACAAGGAGGATTTCCCGTATCAGTGCGAGCTGTGTAGCGCGGTTTTTAAAGGACCAATTGCGGTTAAGTTTCACATGAAGACGGATCATGGGCTAACGGAAGATCCCAATGAACTGGATGGTTTTAAAGAGCCAGCGATGCCACGGTACAGCAACATTGATTACAAACCCACGAAGTACATGCAGGTCGCGAATTCGGGTCAGGTTGCGTATGCTTGCGGTTTCTGTGATGATGCTGCCAGGACGTTTAGGTCTTTATCCGGTTTGCGGAGACACATAACGGTAGTTCATGGCACGAATAAGAATCAACCCGCCATCACCTCTAAAACCAGCGAGCGTTGTCAAATACCGTTGAATCGAAGAGCTGACGAAAGCCCAGTGATGAACGGCCATTCGGAAGAAATTTACAAATGCAACGTTTGTTCGGTGATCGTTCACGGAGTCGAAGCTTTGGAAGCTCACGAAAAAGCGCACACGAAGACGGGCGTCCGCTGCTCGAATTCGAGCCCGCCGTCATCGAGCGCCTTCGTCCCACCCGAACCGGATGTCGAACAGACATTTGAGTGCAAGTTCTGTGGCGAAAAGTTTGATGGGATGTCACGTGAGGCGTTTGATCAACATGAACTGGACCACGAGCTCACAGCGGAGGAACCAATGGGAATGGCTTATATGTGTCTGGAATGCGACAAAGAATTTGCCATAGCTAGTGAGTTGGTGAAACACCACGAAGCGACTCATTCGTGAACCGTTGAAGTACGCAATGAGAAGCTCATGGAATGAATATAATGGACGTATTTACGGTAACAGTTTTTCCACGAACTCGTATATGAGCTGATACCCAATGAGGTTCGGCGGGAGGGACAGTAGAAGCTGTTACAGTCGTGGCAACAGAAGCGTTCCGGAAATATTTGACCAATTCATTTGCTCAAGTGTAGCAGTTCCTCTGATCAATTCCTCAAGATTTTGAAAAAGTTACTTAAAATGTTCACAACTTCCTGGTAATTGACCAATCAGAATGCTATATATCTTATTCGTGAGCATTCGGATTGGTTAATATGGTCAATAAACAGTTTAGAAGTTGTGACAATTTTAACGAACTTTTCAAAATTTGAGGAATCACGGGAGGAATAGGTCAGAGGAACTGCTAAACATGAGCAAATATTTTCGGAACGCTTCCATAGCCGCGACTGTAAATATGTCTATGATATACACAAGTATTTGAAAGGGAGTTATTTAATAAAAAGTGATATTTGTCGGTAAATTTGTCACTTTCACAGGCAAAATGTGCAAAAAAATTCTTTTTCAAATTTCTCTGTCAGTGGATTTTGGAACACTTTTATCAAGTAAAATTTTAGTATCATTCTCATTTAGCTGGCCAAATTTGTCAGCCACTTTGGTCACATTTTTCCACTAAAAGGATATGAGCGAATATCCATTAGTAGAGCAACCAATCAGATTAAGGAATAGCCATCATCCCGTGCTTGTGTGTATATTAAATGCAGAAGTAGCTTCGGCTTCGCGCAAAAAGTACAAATTCACCTTTTTTATGCGTGGAAATATCCGTGTTTTTAGTTGTTGTTTGTCATATTGTTGATCTGGAAACACAGAAAACTACTGGCACTAGTTGTTAAATAGAAATCCATTTTTGGATCCAAATGATCAAATTTCTCATGAAATATAATTTACTTTGTCGGTAAATTTCTGATAGACTTACAATTTTCTTTATTAAAAACAGTTACAAAGTTTCAACAAGTTTCACAAAGGAAAAGAAAAGATATAAGTGATTAACAGCATCAGGAAAATGGATTTCTATTTGGTAGCTAGTTCCAGGCCTTTTACTCAAGGTCAGATCAGCTAGATACAGAGGTCGGCTGTTTAAAAGCAGTTTAGCTTAACCCTTTAAGCGAAAGCTTAAGTTTTTGTAAACTTGAAAATATTTTTATAACTCTAGCCTGGATCGATCGAAGTTTTCTCTCTAAAGTTTCAAAAGAAAAAGATCCATTGAAATAGCGAATGAAATTTTCAATCAAGGGTTAACGCTCAACCTGCTTTGAACAGCTGACCCCTGAGTCTGTCCAGAACGTAAACCCTTTCAAGCTCAGAGTAGCCGCAATCTGTTGTACTGACAGCTTTGAATACTTTGAACGAATGGTACGCTAAAACACATGGGAAATCAATCTTCAATAGCGTCCTAAAATTCCCATGCGTACAAGACATCGTGTTTCTGCGAAAAAACACCACCATACACAGCCAAAAACGCGCAAGTTGCAACATGTCTGCCGCAGAGTTGCTGCCTTGCAGTCGTCAAGCCGACATCAGGATGCTTTCGCATCGCTTGCTCCGGCTTGTCTGCTGCAAGTTTCAAAAAGCTTGATGTAAGTTGATTGTCAACACTTTCTACTAGGTGACCTGAAAACACGGAAAAGTTCTGGCACTAGTTGTCAAATAGAAATCCATTTTCCGAGCCAAACTAGCAAATTTCTCATTAAGTATAATCTACTTCGGTTCCAAATTTCTGGTGACCTATAATTTTCTTTACTGAACATTACAAAGTTTTGACAAGTTTCGTAAAGGAAAATAAAAGGTATTAGTGATTAAAAACAGCAAAATGGATTTTTATTCGGTAGCTAGTTCCTGGCCTTTTATTCACGGTCAGATCAGCTGGATTCACAACTACAAGTTCGATGCAATACCATCTAAGGACCGTATGCGACCCAGGCCAGATGCAAGTTGCCTCAAGAACTTGCAGCATGTTTATAAACATCAAGTCTGATTTCGCAAACTTGATGCAACTTGATGGCAAACTTGAAACCGGTGAAATCCATCCATTGCATCGAATTGGCTGTGCAGGTTACGATTACAATTTCGAAGGGTCTACTTTTTTACACAAACACACACATTGTTGTGCTAGTGAGTACTTGAGGCCGTTTTCCACTGCAACCATATCGTAACTAAGCGTATTCTTTTGTGTCTATGCCATTAGATCATGCTTGAGTACTTAGCAAACAATGAATTAAGTACGGTACCTTTCAGTACGATACGGTCAAATTGGAAAGCGGGCTTTTAAAGTACACAGATTTATGTAAATATGTTTTTAATTTCATGGATGTGTTTTACGTGCAATTCAAAATAATGATGTTATAAAATATCGAAAGCAATAGTGTCGTTGATTTATTGTCTATCCATAGTACAAATTAAACGTACAATGAGGTGACAGGTTGTTAGCCTGCCTCAGACGCCGTCACCCGGAAATGTCGAGCGAAGAGTAACAACACATTATAACAGACTATAACGTGGGCTAGCAGGTTGCAGGCTTGGAAAACCGTAATTTAGCACATTCGGGTAACAAAAAAGATCACGTAGATTCACACAAAACATTTTGTCTTGATTTTCTCATCTACGTATAGTGAAAATTTTCCGTAAATAAGTTGGCAAGATGAGAATAAAATGGGTCATTTTTGAAGCCATTTAAAACACTCGCAGTTCGTGTTTTATCAGATATAAAAACACCCGGCTACGCCTTGCGTCTTCATACCAGCCTCGTACCCAGGCGCTTTATGCGCTTTTACCCCCGCTACTTTAGTAACTGACCTCTATATCTATAACTGTATTAAAAGCACAAAACGAGGCTGAGCACTCCTATATCACTTCGAATCCTAAGTATCTCTATCCATTTTTTTCTGATATGTGTATAGATTGAGAGCGGAAGCAAGAAAAGAATTAGAGTTGGAAGTCCCGGCTACTGCACCTTCCGCACATGGCTCAGGTATATTTGTATAGGAAATTACACGGTCCGAGAAGTATTTAAAAAAAATGTTTCACCGATTTGTTTATGTTTTTAGTTTTTAAAAATCCCGCGCCCCGCGGGGCTCGCGATTCGTGCCGATTAATTTTTAATCGGCGCACTATGCCAATTAATGATTATCGGCACAATCAGAATCGAATAAACAAAGAAAAATGATATTATTTTAACAATTAGTCGCCTCAAGTGAGGTGACTACAAGACGCAGACAGGTGTTTACAAATAATAAACAACTAAATTTTACAAGGAAAAAGCTATAGTCACTGGTCAGTGACTATCACTTCGGAGACAGCGAATCTTGACCAATCAGAATGCAGGGAAATCAATAGTCACCTGGAAATTTATACTAAACAGCTGTATATCCATAAAATAAAAGCATATCAACTCCCCCCAGAGTGACACTTCATATTGGTTAACCTGCCTCCCCAGACCTTTAAGAACTTTCCCGGGTATTACATACCGTTGAGTCACATTGTGAGGGAACTAGTTAAAGTATTTGACCATGTTTTAAATGGTGTATTGTGCCTTCTTCGGAATGATCACATTAATTCTGAAGGAAGAGCAATACGAAGCAGTATGGACAGTAGTTGTCCATGAAGAGCATCGTTCATTGTTTTGTTTGGTTTTTTTTCTGAAAGATTTCGGTAAATTGTTCATTTGTCAGCATCTACCGTTTGTGTTAGCTGGTTTCATCTGCATTTTTTCTAGGGCTGTACGATTCCTTGTACGAGATTGACGTTTTTCCGTCAACCCCCTAACCGTATACACTACTTGTAATGAAATAGATCATCACTTGGTAGTTATTGCCTTGTTTTTGTTTCCTTGCCAGAACACAGTGGTCTGCAAATTCGGGTCCATGTTGAAACCGTGCCAAAAGATTTGCAAGAACAGGTCGAAGACCTTCATCTGCAGATCGCTAATGAACTGGAGACCCTGGACGAAATGAAGAAATACCAGCGGGAGAACTGCGTACCCTCTTCTGTCTGTCAACATTTCGAACAATGCCTCAAGGAAACTGAGGTATAAACAACTTTAAGTCGTACTGTGTTGACCATTAGAGAGTTTGAGCAAGACTGGGAGGGGAAGACGCAGGGATGGCGAGATGGGTGCAGGGCGGTGTTTTTTTATGATCAGGCACAAATAGCCCAATATTGTTTAAATGTTTCCACGGCCCCAGTAATAGCTTCATTACCGACCACTTTTTATTTCGCCTGCTTTCTGTGTAGAATTTATTACAGTTCTCTAGGAGAGGTTCAGATTTGACTTCCTCTGCCAATACCGCTACCTTTTCCTGATATTTAAACCATTTAATTTGTTAATCGGATAGGTGCGACACATCTGATTGGCTGAAAGATATTGGAGGCGAAATCTGAACCTCTCTAAGACGAATACCGCTTAACTTAGCAGTTATTGCTCGAAACGAAACATTTATATTTTGTCTCACCAGGTTGACATTCAAAAAATGTTAAAACAAAACGAATTTCTGGAACAGAGTATCGAAGTAAGTGTGGGAAAAAGCCGTAAGTTGTATTTTTGGTTCATGTCCGATTCTAACCCTCCACACCCCTTTTAGTTGTGAACTGGTAATATTCAAGGCTTGTTATATTAAATTTCTTACAATTACCGCAGGAATTGGAAGAGGAATTGCAAATGATTCTGTCTCAAAGTCATGTAACAGAAAAGGACTCAAGGTAAGATATTGAAGATGTACCAATTTCATGTGTGCTACACGAATTAGCGTTCTCACGTTGTGCCATCAGGCCTTAAAATCCGCCATTTTCGGATTGGAAAGCCATCGAGTAAGGTATTTGTTATGACAAAAGAATAAAATAAAAATCAAACCAAGTTCCTCTGTGCGACGTTTTGGCACGAAATTTTGCAGTTTTGCGACAAAAATATATTTTTGGTGAGTATCACAGTAACATGGAAAACAGTAAAGGAACTAAGTGTCAAACAAATATATTTTTGGTGAGTATCACAGTAACATGGAAAACAGTAAAGGAACTAAGTGTCAAACAACTGTTTACAAGTAAAAATCTATTCTGTGTTTCTTTTCTTTGATTCAAAATGACAGCCCTCGCAATTATCGGTGGCACTATTTAGCGACAACAAAAATTGCCTCCGATAATACCGCCGATTTTGAAATGACCGGCGGCCATTTTTTTCCTTCGTGATTTTATCCAAATTGCGAGGGCTGAAATAATCGTCAAAAACAATGATATTGTCACCCAAAACTTGCGGATTTTAAGTCCTGGTCGCGCACCTAAGAAAGGTTAGTTTTGGTCTTCCATATTTTTTACACTTTTCTTGTAACTGTCTCAGGATCTTGCCGTTCCAATGTTCAGAATATTCTGTGAACAATATTTTGAAATGTTTGTTCTTGTTTGTAGGCGCCTGTGGAACAAAGTGAATTTATCAACGGTAGTAGAATATGGGAGATCGCAGAAACAATAAATGTAAAGCCAGAATTATTTGTAGATGTAAAAATTATATACCGAAGCTATTTTTGTGTTTGACTCAATCAACTTGCATGAGTCCAAGTCATGCAACGCATCTTGATATCTTGCTGATCGTGTCAACAGGGCTCTGCGCATATTCTGCGCAAAGAAAATACTTGGCAAGCTTGGGCAAGCTGTGCCGTCACGCGCGTTGCGTGAACTTTCTTTACAACCAACGTGGACAAATTTCACTGGCTTGTCAAATGAGTCAAACTGAATACAAGAATCTAGCTGTGAAAAGGTAGCATAAAACACATTTAAATATTGCTGTCCTTTGTTGAATTTTAAATCTGTCATCTCTTCTACCTTTCTCCTACAATGCTGCCGAGATTGCACTTTGTTTTATGCTTTCTTGTTACGGTGAGTTATGAATAGTTTGTGACACGTTGTCTATTCTTTCTTGTTATTAAGTTGTGTTCTGTGACTAACGTGTTTACATTTCGAAATCTCTCCAGGCCACTTTGTTGTTATTAGCTGTCTGTGCTTCAAATGTCGTTGATCTTACTCATAACAACGTAGAGACGGAAATAGGTTAGTTTTTTTCGTCTACATATTTGAATTTGTTCAAAGTTGTATCCCTGTGTTTATGAGTACCCTATATTTATAGCTGCTGTCAATGTTCAAATAAATTTCGAGTTCTTCATCACTTCTATCCAACTTCTCTTCCCAGGCAAAGGAAAAGTAACCTTCGTTAATTTTTATGCTGATTGGTAAGCTACGAAATGTATTTGGTGCGACTTTTTAAATTTCAAAATATAAAAGGTTTTGTATATACTGAGATATCCCGTCTTATCATTTAAACGGTTGTCATGTAACGCTTGTTAAATAAAAAATATTTAATTTAAACAATTATGAATTGCAAAGTATTTAGCGTTAATCATAATTCTAAATTTAAAGCTCATTTTATAGAGTAATAGCAGCTTGCATGTCTGGAAAGGATGCCCTTGCTATTCAACACAATAATTCATGAATAATTTATTTCTGTACATGCTTGTCTCATTTGCATAAATGTCTCTAAATATGACACTATTAATGTTTGGTTTTGTTCAAAGAGGTCGATGTAAACTTCTGTATTCCGAGGGTCACTCGGCATCCTGGTCACTGGCTTTGCTAATGGCTAAGTTTACTAATAAGTGGGCAAAAATCTGCTAATCCCCAGCTAATGCTCCCATTAGCAGTCTTAGGTGCAAGGATTTACATTGACTGAAGTGAAAATTTTTGGTGTCAAGTTGGCATTTTGGGTAGTAGGTGGGTTAGAGCTGGAATTCTTAATGTTTTCACCAAGGCAAGAATGGTATTTTGACAGTTCTGAGTAAATTTTACTTCCACACTTGATGTTTTCAATGCGTGGTGAGTGACTTGGTTTGGACCAAAACATCATTTTTTGACATTTCATAGGGGACGTGGTCCCTTAACCAACCCGGGGAATGGCTAAAACTCTGTAAATCTTGCCAAAATCAGTAGTATGTAATAAAAATAATGATATTTCAATATTTACCTCGTTTTATTTCAGCTTTTTATCACTAATTATTTTAACTATTAACTAGTGGATGTGACCATGAGTAAAAGGCCTGGAACTAGCTACCCAATAGAAATCCATTTTGCTGTTGTTAATCACCTGTACCTTTTGCTTTCCTTTGTGAAACTTGATGAATGATGAAACTTAGTAACTGTCTTTAATAAAGAAAAGTATAAGTCTGCCAGAAATTTAGAAACAAAGTAAATAATATTTCATGAGTAATTTGATAATTTGGGTCAAAAAATGGATTTCTATTTGACAACTAGTGCCAGTACTTCTTCGTGTTTTCAGATCAATGGGAAGTTGAATACCTAGCATATTTCCCCCCAATCAGAGGTTTAACCTAGGAAGGGGGAGGGGGGGGGGGTTTAATTAAATATTTTATTTGAATGTTGTATTGCTATTCTGCAGTCCATACTACCTTAATATGTCCCACATGCACACATTCTTCTATCTTCTATAGGTGTCGATTTAGCCAAATGTTGAAGCCGACTTTTGAACAGACGGCGAACATCTTGAAGGAAGAATTTCCTGTAATTGTCAATTTAACACAATGTTTCACGATGTTTTACTCATTGGAGGTCCTTTGAATTCTTGATAAGTAATGCTCTTGTCTACCTTTTTCAGAATGATTTAGTTTTAGCGAGGATAGACTGCGAAAATGAACAAGATGTTTGTCAGAGATACAGCGTAAATAAATATCCAACATTAAAAGTGTTCCGGAATGGTGAGGTACGACCATGTACAATTTAAGGAGAGTTTAGGAATACACAGTCAACACGATCAGTAACAATATCATATGCTTTACCTAGATTATGTAAATCAAATTGTTGAGACATGCAGGGGGACTGGGTGCTAAACCAGCGTACCGAGTGCTCTACAACAACATACTGTAATGAAAATACACCTGCAATATTTGTGTACAAGTTTTGAGTTGAAATGCTTGACATCAAAAATTGGGC
Source organism: Muricea muricata (assembly GCA_963855995.1). Taxonomy (NCBI): domain Eukaryota; kingdom Metazoa; phylum Cnidaria; class Anthozoa; order Malacalcyonacea; family Plexauridae; genus Muricea; species Muricea muricata. The sequence goes on from OY979725.1 coordinate 2,624,390, forward strand.
AGTATATCAAATGAAAGCTATTAAAAAGTTGTGGACTCATGAATAATTAATAATTCCCGTGATTAATTATTCTCGATTGTAGCACAATCAGTCAATTGCTGCCATTATACACATTGAATTTATCATGATTGAAAAATATCATACGTTTTAGGTAACAAAACGTGAATTTCGAGGTCAAAGAACAGTAGATGGGCTCTCTAAGTTCTGTCGTGAACAACTGTCAAACAGGGTCCACGAGTTTCATGCATCTCAAGATCTACATGTCGATGTAAGTCTATTGTACGTATAAATTCATTATATTCCCATGGAAACCTTCAGAAAACATGTTAGCTCGCTGTTCTGATTTGTTGCAATGCATACAAGCCCGATCTGCATCGCAACATCAGGTCACTCCTGATAAAGACGCTACTGGACGAAATGTTAGGTCATAAAGGCAGTTGATTAGGCTTTGTATTCATTTAAACATCAGCAATTCATTATGATGCTTGTGGTGTTGCCCTGTCTGCATTAAATTGTCAAAATGTAAACCAAAGTACCATGATAGGTTACTGTGAACAAACTAACTTTATGAAAGTTATCTGCAGTGTATCGAACGTTGTAGCTGAAAACGTTTGCTTCCAATGAAGGAATTTCCCCTTTTGACAAATTTTTGAATTAGCAATATTCATTAGCACAGGTGGAAAGAGCATCCTAAATTTATTAAAATGGTGAAGTTTGGTTGCAAAATATTGTGGAAAGTACAGTCCTGTAAAGTTTGAAAATTTTGTATACCTTTGTATTATGCGTGGAAAAGTGTAATTAGGACGCTCTTTTCAACCGTGCTAATAAACATAACCAAAACTTATTTGTATTTATCACAGATGGCAAAAAGAAATGTTATTGGCTACTTTGAATCGAAGGACAGTGAAAATTATCGAAACTTCGAAAGGGTTGGTGATTAAAATATTCTTGTTTACAAACTATCTTGTTTATTCTTGTTTAAAGATAGTCTTCTAATGACCGGTCTAATGCCATACTGTGAGTTATTAGGTTTTTTAGTTAGAAGGCTGGGCTGTACCTTCAATAAGAGGAACTAATTACTTTTATCAATTTTACTTTTTCAAGAAGTTACTAGAAATTTCATGAAAGTACTTGAAAAGAATGTTCTTAAAAAATATTTGACCATCAAGCGCTAAATGTATCGAGTAAATGAAACTCAGCTATTGTGTCGTAAATTGCATATTTCGAGTCGCTAATTGACACCCTGTTCATCATCCGTCATAGGTTGCTGATCAATTGAGAGACGATTGCGAGTTCCACGTTGGATTTGGGTAAGTGGATGGCCAAGAAACATCGAGAGGTGGCGTTTTGGCAATGTGTTGTCTTTGGAGGTTGTTGGAGCCGCCCTAAAGAGGAAGTCTTACAATTAGGAATATTTATTATTTGTGTTCTAGCGATGCCTCAGCAAAAGACAGACAAAACGGCGACAAAATTCTTTTTAAAGCAAGTGTAAGTTTTTACCACCCTCGTCTTATCTACACTCCACCTAGACATCTCACAATTTTGTTGACAACATTCAACAAGCTTGACGAGAGTACCAAACTTATTACAAGGACTTGTTCTAACAACTCTGATACAAACTAACAGTCTACCATTTGTCACTAACAATCGTTGCTGCCTTAGTAGAAGTGTAGCATATTATTAGACTGTAGAAATCTGTTACAGGAATATCTGTGTAAATTCGATCAGACTTTGTATTCACTTAAACATAAATATTGTGGTGATTTTAGTATCTCTTTTCCATTTTGATTGTAGAATAAAGAACTACAGTATGGCTCGGCACTAAATGACTTCGACGCTCTAAAGTCTTGGGCTGGCGAACACTGTGTGCCTTTGGTCCGCGTCATCACGTTTGAAAATGCTGAAGAACTGACAGAAGAAGGAATTCCTTTCCTCTTGTTGTTCCATCATCCTAATGACGAGGACAGCCCAAAGTTGTACACGACTACTATCCAGAACCATTTCCTAAGTCACAAAGGTAAGCTGTATCAACATTGGATCTGGGCTCCAAATTCTGCAACGAATTGGGGGTACTTACAGTAATCCGTCGCCTTGATAATTGGTTGTTCACATAAAGATTTCTTTAGTTATACGTACTTTCCAATTTGACTATCCATCATCATCATCATCATCGCCACCGCCATCAGTCCTTGAAATCCTGAAAAATTTTACCTTCCATAAAGGCTGGTAACCCTTCTTTCCCTTGCATACCCTACCTACCCTATCAGCTGTACCGATGTTGACAGTAAATAATACTGGAAAAACTCCAAGGGAGTTAAAGTACTCCGTGAAAACCCCCTCGAAACACAGCTACGAGAACTCGACCCACGCGAAAACCGTCAGCTTTTTTCAGTAATGAGTAGCACTGTCTTCTGGAGAAGGGGAGGAGGAGTAAAGGGGAGGGGGGGGGAAAGACATTCTGTATACAGTTTTGATAAATGAGCTTCCGCCCCCGCATAAACTGAACTATAATTACATCTTGCACTTGTCTCCAATCACCCGATCCGAACGTTGTATCCCAATAAAATTATTGTCTCCGATAAATTATTGGGATTGTTAGGGTTAGGGTCAGGGTTGGGGTTTGGGTCAGGGTTCATTTTATATGCATGAAATGACAACTCCAGTAACAATTGGAATTATCAAACGTTGTAACCTGTAATTTTATTGGAATACAACGTTCGGATCGGTTGCTCCAATGATCTGCAACGTGGTTTTTCTTGATAGGAAGCATCAATTTCCTTACTGCGGATGGACTTCAATTCTCTCATCCTCTTCACCATCTCGGCAAATCATCACATGTAAGGCTACGTTCGTGTAATTCCTTTCCTAAACTCTAACATTAAAACAAACATTAAGTTTAACATTGAACAATTATATTTTCGAATGTTACGGGTGAGCGAGGTAAGACAGTTAACAGCATGAGATATGTATCGTGTAATGTTCTGTTTTTAATGTGATATCAGTAGTGTAATACGTGTTCTCTGCTTAATATTTATTGTGTCTCTGTCTTCTTCAGGATCTTCCATTGATTGCCATCGACAGTTTCCGTCACATGTATACATTTCCAAAATTCAACGATATAAAGTAAGTTCCCTGAATGCATAAATAACTGGCTGTAATAAGGTTATCGTTTTACCGATGTCTAGTGATTGAGTCTGCTTAATTATTGCATGTTACAGTAATCCAGCCAATTTAGAGAAATTTCTGCAAGATTTTAAGTCAGGTAAACTGCATCGTGAATTCCATCATGGACCTGACCCTACTCAGCCACCTCAGGTGAGTAAAAAGATGGTAGAATGCAATTGTAAGTTAGATGATGTGGTGTGGTGTGGTGTGGTGTGGTGTGGTGTGGTGTGGTGTGGTGTGGTGTGGTGTGGTGTGGTGTGGTGTGGTGTGGTGTGGTGTGGTGTGGTGTGGTGTGGTGTGGTGTGGTGTGGTGTGGTGTGGTGTGGTGTGGTGTGGTGTGGTGTGGTGTGGTGTGGTGTGGTGTGGTGTGGTGTGGTGTGGTGTGGTGTGGTGTGGTGTGGTGTGGTGTGGTGTGGTGTGGTGTGGTGTGGTGTGGTGTGGTGTGGTGTGGTGTGGTGTGGTGGGTGGGGTGGGTGGGGTGTGGGGTGGTCATAGATATCTCGTATACAGTAGATAGTGCATCCCACATTGTTGGCAGACGAAAATTGAAGCCGGCTTGCAGGCGCTGGTTGTTCCCACAGAGTTGACACGGAGCATGATAATTTGTGCATTTTGTAATTGCAGAAATGGACAAAGTTGACAATAAATCCTCTTTTATGCAGCTATACACAAATGCAAAAAAGTATAGTATTTTCTGTAGAATTTTTTTGATGAGTGGGAACGACCAATATGGTCGCTGCCTATTGTTATGAAAGGATACCGCTGAGATTTTTGGCTTCACTTTTTGATATACAGATGCGCTATCTAGTGTATATGAGATATCTATGGGTGTGGATATGGTGTAGTGTGGTGTGATGTGCTGTGCTGTGCTGTGCTGTGCTGTGCTGTGCTGTGCTGTGCTGTGCTGTGCTGTGCTGTGCTGTGCTGTGCTGTGCTGTGATGTAGTGTGGTTTGGTGTGGTATGGTATGGTATGGTTTTGTATGATATGATATGAAATGGTATGGAATAGTATGGTATGGTGTGGTGTGATGTGATGTGATGTGATATGATGTGATAGGGCATTCCCTCTTCTTGAATCAATGAGAGTTATGGACAGTTTCACTTCTCCTCGCGACTGACAGTCAATTCTCATCACTCAAATTTAATGAGGGTTGCTGAGATGCCAATCCATACCCGTCAAGTCAAGTCAGAGCATTGTCTATGTCTGTAGGTGGAAGACGAAGTGGACCAGGGACATCCTGTGGACGAGAATGGGCAACGTATTGATATGAATGTGCCTGGTGGTACAGATGAAGACGACAAAACAGACCCCCCGGAAACGGTGTTCAAAAAATTACAGCCAAGTGACGACAGATACACGCTGTTAAGGAAGAGAGACGAACTTTAGATATTATTCCCACTAATGTGTACTTATTGAACAATGCGCGGTTACAGATGGCCACGAGAATGCGAGATTTTTTTACCAACTACATGTTGCACATATTAGAAAGACTTATTTTATTCGGGAAAGTATTTACGAAATATCGAACAGTTTGTTTAACCATAGGTTTTGCTTAATTTTTTAAACTCACCAAATGGTTGTTCATAGCTGGGTTAACTCTAAGTCTGGGTTCAACTTTAACCCACTGTTTCAGTTTCTGTATTTCTACCTTCTCTTTCTTTCAAAACTTCAGAAACCAAAACTACTATTGATGCAGATAAGGACTACTTGCCATTTATACCATCAGATTGATTTGACAAAATAAACGTTCAAAATTTCAGCTCAACTTAGCTTTCATATTCAGGTTTAGTATCAAAATTAACTTAGGTCTGAGTCTGCCTCATTTTCAATGGTTTCCTGTCTTCAAATAATCACTCTTATTTTGACAAATATTTCGACATATTGGCAAAACCCCTGAATGTATCAATGCTATAAGCACCGTGAATTTGTGAAGAAATATTTTCGAGCTTGAACATACGCAACCCAGGGTTAAGCTTACTAACTTTTAAAAAGTTTTTAAAATTTAGGCAGTTGTTTTTGAAGAACTTTTTTGATAGACACATTGAGCTCTACGTCGTATTTTCCCTCTAAATGAGCGGAAGACATTTGACAGTATTCTTTAGTCTTCTTGGTTTGAGCAACATAATTATGGCTTTAAATAATCATTGGTAAGTTTTAAGATACCTTTCTTTTTATAAGGCCAAAGCTCCCCCCCCCCTCCCCCTAAAGTTCTCCCACGGACCTACCCTAAACGCTTTATTACAGAAAAATGAGCTCATTGCTGTGAGATCAACACAAGGACTTTTCCTCATTAAAAAGAACGGCATATTACAAATATCAGTCTTCAGTGATATATTCTTACATATATTATATTATGAAGTAACTTTTTGTAATGTTAAAGCCAGGAATAATCTCGCATTCTTGTGCAGCTAGAAAGTTTGTATTTACTTTTTAAAATAAGTTAAAAACCGAGTGCCTTGAGATGCAATACACATGTGCATAAATCATAGTGTGATTTCAATAATGCTTTTCGTAAGGTATTTTTACCACACGCATCCCAGTGCATGTTGCCCTGACGTAACGTGCGCTGGGATGTCTATGGTATTACAGTTGTTCGCCAACGACGACATATTGTGAACAATCATCAGTTGTTCAGTCGTTGTTCAACTTTGAATGCCATTGCCAACGACGACATACAGTAAAACCCTGCATAAAAGAACTAGTTAATTTTGACTTCAGGCTGAAGTGTTTCGTATATAACAGGTACTTGGAAAGAAATCAGGCTGAAGTGGTTCTTAACTGGTTCTTATTTCCGGTCAAAAACAATTCATCCTGGTATAGAGTTTTAAACCTCGTATTGTACAAAATCTGTTGAATACATTATGAAGATGAATTATATTGTGAATTGATTGCTGTTTTGATAAAACATGCATACAGGATGTGGTTGAAGGGCAATTCCTGCTGGCAAGATTACAGTGTTTTGTTTTCTTCCCAGCACATGATTAGCACCTATTTCAGCTAAAAGTTTAATAAGGATTTTTTAAGAACCATTTTGATTTGTCAGCCTGAAGTGCTTCTTTTATTTTGGGTACCTATTTGCCCAAATTTCAGGCTGGTGGTTCTTAACCCACTGGTTCTTTTATGCGGGGTTTTACTGTATCACGAACGCTCTTACAGTTGTTCATCGTTGGACGCCAACGACGGCATGTCGGGAACGATTTTAAAGTTGTTCATCATTGCATGCCAACGACGGTATATCAGGTGAGGAACAAACGATTTTTATTGGCCAATTTGCGACTAATTAGAAAGAACAAATGATCAATATCGCACGTGATTATCCAGGGGTGATTATCGACGATATCCTGTTCGAAGTTGGCAGAGGGAAGTACAAATGATTTACAGCCACCTGGCTCGACAAGGTTTGCGTCTTAACTTCGGAGGAATTTTCAAGCGTGCATTTTCCAAATCAACTGCTCTAAATATGCCGTTCCAAGTACGTTTGTGGTAGTACATTAATTTAATAATACATGATTGTATCTATTCTATGTCTAAAAGGCACATAAAAAGGGTCTTCACAATGCCTAAAACGATACAAGCAGAATTCGACATTTCGAGCAAAGGCCTTTTACTGCTCACACGAGGGGCCCCACTCGAAATGTCCTATTCTGTTTATTGTTTCAGGTAGTGAAAGATCCTATGTTTTTGTATGTTCATTATAATTAATACTGTTCTACTGTACTTTGTGTACATGCGCCAGCTGTTCAAGCCGTTTTGTTTACTGTAGCCTTATTGACTGTTTGTCCTTTTAGATTTGGTTTATTTGTCAATTTTTTTGCTGTTTTAAGAGAGCTTCGTTATAATTTGTACATGTACAAATTGTAGTAATATATTAGTGTTTCAAAACGTGAAGCAATATAACTCCATTTCCTGTAAACGTGTAATTGCAGCCGGCATTTACCGCCCTGAACACCTGCAACACGGGCCACAGGATAGAAAATAAACGTAAAGTCGCCAAGAAGTGCAGCATGTTCCTCTATAATTCTGTGGCACAGACTTTGCAACAGGCATTTAGGACAACATGAGGAAAAACAGTTGAGGGAGGAGTCCCCCCCCAACAGAAAGAATGCCCCCCCCCCCTGACAGAATGGTCTTGATATTGCATTTTAAACAAATATTTTTGTGTGAACTATTAGACTAATATGTAAACTAATTATCTAATTTTAAATTTATTTTCAAATCATACAGATCAGAAATAATAATTAATCCTTTGGTATACTCATTGGGCTGTTTACTTTTAAATTTATTCTCACATTAATTGTGATATTATGTTGAATATTTTCCAGGCTGGTGACAAGATACCATCTATTGAGGTGCATGAGGGAACACCAGGGAATAGTGTAAATGTGGCAGAATTGTTCAAAGGCAAGAAAGGAGTGCTCTTTGGTGTCCCAGGTGCTTTTACACCTGGCTGTTCCAAGGTTGGTTCAGATTCCCACTGTTAACCAAGTCAAGCAGGGGGGGGGGGGTGAATGGGGTGATCCAATGGGAGCATGCACCCAGACTGCTTACATACTATACCTGGTTAACTAGAACATGCCCCCCGGCTCAGAAGTGCCTGTTGGTAGTCCTGTTGATACATTTTAAGTTCCAAGATGTGGAGGATATTTAATAAAAGTTAATAATCTGCATCTGATTTTGGGTAAAATATATCTTTATTTCTTAAGTCAAGCTTGTGTACCAATTGCAAAAATTAATAACCTCCCCCCCCGAAAGCAAATCAAGTCAATAACATGATGTAGGACTAAATTTAATTCAAATTTTAGACACATTTGCCTGGTTATATTGAAGACTTTGACAAGATAAAGGTATGTACATCATGGATTGGATTATAGTTAGGTTTGGATTGGATTTTGGTTGGTGACCCGATAACCACATATAGCAATCAAAATAGTGAGGAATTGTTTGATCTATTATTTTAGGCAAAAGGTGTTGAAGTCATTGCATGTATTTCTGTCAATGACCCTTTTGTAATGTCTGCATGGGGTGAACAGCAAAAAGCTGATGGCAAGATCAGAATGTTAGCTGATACTACAGGTAGTTTTACCAAGGTAAGCTTGCTAAAAGTAAAGTTTCATTCAAAACATATTCTATGTTGTTCTTGTCTCTTTTTAAAGAAAGTTTGTGCTTGTAAAATTGTAGTGTTAATATAATAACATGATTGTTTTCTAAGGCTGTTGAGATGGATTTTGATGCAACACCATTTCTTGGAAATCACCGTTCAAAAAGGTAGAACTAAACAAAAGTATAAAAAACTTACCAATGGTTATAGAAGGTCAAAGTAAGCACCTGTTTTCCTGGGGTCTGTTGTTCAAAACCAGTTTAGCTGGTCGCCTGTTATTAACTTATTGTTGTTACTTTTTCAAGGTATTCTATGGTTATAGAGGATGGTGTGGTGACTTCTTTTAATGTGGAACCTGATGGAAAGGGCTTGACCTGTAGTCTTTCCAATCAGATCCTTAAACAGATCTAATGAACACAGAAAAAAACAGAATTTATCGTGCTAGTAAACATTTACTTCTATATCACTGAGATTTACATAAAATCATGTAAATTTAGTTGCATACAGTTAATTAAAGTGGCAAATACAAATAAAGCTCAGATGTAGACAAAAATGATTGTGTCCAGGGAGGGAGGGTTATGGGACAAGGATTACAAGCAATCTCATACTCGGAAGGTCAATACCACTCATAAACTTCCAAGAACACAGAATGGGGCCTCAGGGCCGTAGCTAGAATGTTAATGATGGGGTGTATTGATCAATTTGAATGATTTAAAAAGAAACTCGTTGGGCAAAGAGCACAAACTGCCACAAAGCGCCTCCCCCCCCCCCCCCCTTTTGGGAGGACCGAAAAATATATGCCTGCAACACTGGATTGTGATTGGTGCATTCATTGAAAAATAACGCTTTTTGATTGGACAAGGTCAAGGATACATTTGTTATTGGAGATTGGGAACTATTATTCAAAAGTCAAATTTTCAAAACAAACATGGCAGATCAGAAGTTCTTTTCAGCAGAAGTTCTTGCTGATTTTGTGATGAATTTTGAACAAAACGAACTAGATGTATGTATAATATGAGTGCAATTTTTTTGCGTAGTACTTTTTCAGTTTTCACGCAGTCCTTTATGAGGTGTTATATCACGAAATTTTGACTATTATATTATAGGGTTTGGCAACAGGTGAAACATATTCCCAACAATTAGCTGTTTACCTTGTGCAAAATGACTTGTAAGTACAGCTAATTTTAATAGTAAGGAGCCTTAAAACGCCCTGTACAAGGATGAAGAATGTACAGGGGGAGCTGGGATTTGCCTATTTTTGGCTGAGAATGGGATTTCATGCACTGGGAATGGGATTCGACGTACAGCAAAATATGAGTAGAAGATTTCAGAAAGTCACTGGTGGGATGGAATTCGGCCAAAATTATAGCTAGGAAATGGGTCGTTCCAAATAAGATCCATAACCCAGTTACGGTCGAAACTTCTGCTGTCCAGGGAGGGGAAGGGGGAATTATTAATTTCTTCCATTGTGGGGGCATCTTTTTGGAGCACCCCAAATAGGACATAGTGACATGCACCTCAAAACTGGTGAAATTTCAGAGACTTCTCGAAGTGTATTTTGAGTCACCGAAATGATTTGTGCAGGATTTATGGTATTCACCCACTCAGTTTAACATTCAATATCATTGACAGAGCAAATGCTAAGTTCTTGTGGAAAAGAATTCCAGATGATATTAAATCAGTAAGTGAATATTTTTTAGAGATTTATTTCAGTGTTAAAGGTGTACCGGTACATAAATTAATAACAATTTTGTTTGTCTTGATTTATAGAACTTTTTGTGGTGTTGAATATTGATGAGATTTAACCCTCACCAAACTATATACTTGAATGAATACCTTTATTTATATTGGAAAAATTTTAGGCAACAGAGGAACTAGGAAAGATCTGGGCTGTTGGCTGCAAAATGTGGTTAAAAGATTATGCTGGCATGTATGCTGCCTTGAAACAGGACTGGTCAGAAACTGTAAAACCTCTAATGTTGCTACTAGAAGGCAAAATCAGGGATCATTTATTTGATTTAGTGCAAAAAGCATACACATCAATTCATCTGGATAAGTTTTGTATGTTTCTGGGAATGAGTGCTGACAAAGCCCTTGAAGGTGGGTGGTATAGATTTGTAATATTTACCATTAGAATAACATCAATGCTATACATTACATGCTATATACCTAGCCTGTGCACAGGTGTGGTATAGTGCGTGTGACCCTCATTCATAGTTATTGATGAAATACATTCCCCTCTGCCAAGTGTAAGCTTAGCAAGTATAAGATTTTTTTTAGTGGCAAGAAATCACAGGTGGCAATATGATGAAGGGACAAAAATGCTAACACCAATAAAAAATGACTCTGGTAAGCTAGTGTGCAAACACAAACCCTTCTGCAAATTGTGCAAAAGCCCTCAAAAACTACTAGTACAGTCTGTTTCATCCAGAAGGAATCTTTAGGTGGTAGACAAATTCCAAAAACATGTGAGCTCAAAGCACTACATTGGCATGACTTCAAGCACATTTAATTAAGGAGCTATACAGGAATCATATTAATTATTAAATCTTTCACACACAAAAAATATTCAAACAAAACCGAACTTTCAAACATGTTTGGCATTTAAAACAAAACAAAACATATTTCACCATGAAGTGGCCAATAGAAAAAAAGTCTATTTCTTACACAGAAGGCTCCAAAAGATATAATTTATGATTGGAGGAAAAACGTAGCATTTTGCTTGCTTAACAAAAGATTGGAAATAGTTTTGGCCTGCCAACACCAATTAGAAAATAGATTTCAGGTAAACAAATTGACGCCCACGTTTCCTCCTCCTTAAGCATAAAAGAAGCTCAACATATTTTTGGAATTTGTCTACCACTTGAGGATTCCTTCTGGACGAAGCAGACTGTAGTGTTAAGTTTTGAGTTATTTTGCACAATTATATATACATTTTGCTCTGTCTATATGTCATTTAGCACTGTTGTATTTTGCAAACCAAAACTTTTCAAGGCATTGACCTTTTTCTCTTGTTTGTTTGCAGACACAGCAAAACATTCCAGTGTCAGTGTTCGAAGTGTCGATAAAGAGTTGGGCGTACTCACAGATTATCTGTCATTCTTAGAACAGTAACAGCTGTAAATTATGTAAATAATAGTTGAAATAATTTAAAATGACAGGCAACCAAAAGAGTATTAAGTTGCAGCAAGTCAGTAACTGATGTCTTGTAATAGACTTGTTACATCAGGATGCCCTTGCATGGCTTGCTGTAGCTTGTTGATCTATTGATGGTGTGTCTGTTACCAGTAGTCAAATGTTGCATGCTGATTTTCAAAACTTGTTATTCACAGGCTTGCTGCAAGTTGTACCAGCTTAAATTTTGAAGGCGGATTTCCAGCTCTCGCAGGAAGCTCCTCACAGCTTGCATTGAGTGCTTGCATCTAATTAAAAGACACTTCCTAAAATTGTGATTGGATGAAAGTACTTGCAAGCTTGCTTCAAGTTTCTGCGAGGACTGGAATTAGGAATTGGTATAAGTTTGTGGAAACACTGCAAAAATTTATCATTGCAAAACAAAATTAAAATGCCTATTTTGTCTTATTTACATAGTGTTTTGACAAAATTATACTTTGATTAGTAATCACTATGCAAACATACAAGGAGCGTAGCTTGCAAGTCTGCAAATGACAAGTTGCAACAAGCTTGATCTTAACAGACTTGTTGACAAGTTGCATCAAGCTGGTAAAATTGGCAACTTGCAACAAGTCTGTGGCTCTGTGCATTTTTGCCTGAGGTGACACAAAAATTACGTACCAGACACAAGTACTGATGTTGTGATGAGCAGGGGGTTAGCAATCTATCAATTTTATTGCCAGCCTATCTATCAATTTTATTGCCTGAGGCATGATCATTAACTGTCCCTTGACTTGTTCACATGCAGTTCGTACCCTTAAAGTGTTAAACTGAAGTCATTTCTTCAGTGTTAGTCCAGTGTTTAACAGAATATATAGACCATTACTTATCCTATAAATGACGTCATTTAAATAAATGCGAGTTTGCCTGTTGGGGTCTGGAACTGAAACTAGTGTTGATCAAAACAAAAACAAAGAAAATGGCGAATTTCGGGCTCGAATATCTAGTGTTTCGCGAATAGCTTTGGAAATATATAATTTTCTATGTCATTGACATAAAATGCTCCGTAATGGACGTATGCTTGAGACGTGGAGTCATCCATATGTTATTTTGCCTGTAGCTAATAACTCGGCAACAAGCCAATTATAATCTTTGAAAGAGTCTTGTGTCATTTGCAGCCTCTTTTGTTGTGATGGCTTCTTTCGAGAAATGTAAAGGTAAGACGTGCAAATAAACATATTGCTGATTTGATTTTTATGTACCGTTTTTCTGTACGTCCTTTGTGACGTACTGTACAGTGTATATTTCTGAATTAATTTTTCATTAATTACATTGCAGCAATTGTGCTATATTGTTCTTGCAAGCAAAACACTATCTTATTAATTAATGTTAACAGTATTGGTCGTTTTGATGTCTTGCGTGTTGCATTGTAGGTTATTTTCTCATCAAACAAGACCCTCTGAAGCTTGAAGTGAATATACTCTGATTCTTAATTCTGTGGACATAATAAAGATGATTTTTTTAAATTTAGTTACGTAGTTTTGAAGTGCCATGTACTTGATATAAACCCACACGTCAATTATACACCCTGAAACAAAAGATGGAGTAGCTACAGAATGCCTTGCTAGTTCAAAACCCTAATATTAACTCTTAGCCAAACCCTAACACTTACCCTAACCCTATGTGGCCAGGTATTCTATAATTGTACCCAAAAGATAGTACCCAATGTACCCAAGCTTTACATGAGTCTGGCCAGCCTGGTTAACCAGGTTACTGCATGTCAGGAAAATTGGTAAGCTCAATATCTTCCAAATTTACTTAATGGACAGGTTTTGAAGCTTGTGTGACATGTTAAAATCTGGTTAGATTGTCTGCACCAATTAAAAAGGCTGTACCATCCAGCCAGACTGCATTTCGTGCCTGAGATCCCTGGCTTGGATTCATCAAATCTCAATAAAAAATTTAGTTAATATCGGTATGTGTCTGGCGTGGAGTTTACATGGAACGCATCCCGGCCATCAAGATCACAAGAAGAAAACAAGTCTCTGTATAGCCAAAACTACTTTCCAGAAGGGCGTATTGAGTCCTGACTCTCATGCAAGCTCGTACATTTAACTTTACAGTCAATTTTGCACTACTTTAATTTGAATTCAATGATAATAATTCATGTGGAAAACACAAGGAATCAGGGTGATGAAGGAGTCTTAATGTGAGAAAGATTTATGTTGATTTACATCAAACTTTTGCCCTGTTTTTCTCGGCTTAAACAATGTCAGTATTGAAAATGTCTTCATAAATAAACTCACAAGATAGGTAAAACTGGGGTATTTTTGAAACCATTCAAAACACTTACAGTTCATGCTTTATCAGTTTTAAAATGCTTGTCTGTGCCCATGCCTTAATGTCTGATAAACATTCCCGTTTGTGTTTTAAGTATTACTTGCATTTCAGGTCCACCGAAGGCAAACATTGACCCAGGGCATAAACTACCATTGAAACGATTTGAACCTGCAATATACAGATTTACAAAGATTGCAATTCCAACAGATTTGGACAGACTTGAAAGACATAAATACAACATTGAAAAGGTATCCATGCCCTGTAAAAATGTGGCATGATAAATGGTTGTGGCATTGCATGCTTAACCAAAATTAATATCAAGCCAATTTCTTTTGCTTTAGTATGTAAAATGGAAAAATTGGTCCAAATTTGATGTGGAAAGAATTAATGCTGAAAGAACAATAAAGGTATTAATATTAAATTAAGTCTTGTAAATCAAATTGATACATGCCTGTATTAAAATAAGCTGCTAGACAAAGACACTGTTTGGAAAAATAATCACTGCCTAAGGCAATAGTTTTATTGTTGATCATGCCTGTATACTTTAGGGTTTTTGCAGGTAGTAAAAAAAATACAGTTATAGTCCTATGTGGCTCAAACTTACCCACCTAATTTGTTTGAATTAGACAAACTGCACAACACCTGTTAGTTGTCACAACTCATTTCAGTTAGCTTCAAGCACCTGCAGGTTCCACTGCTACCTAGGATGCTAACATTTGACAGGCATGTTGTTGATCATTTCATCAGTGATTTTTTTGATCATTTCATCACTGTGTGTTTTCACCTGTCATTATGCTAGCAACTCAATGCAAATATTAATGAGATAAATACAATCAGAGGACAAGTTGTTGAAAATGAAGTTGAGGAGTTTGATAACAAGATCAAAGTTGTAAAAGACAAAGCATTGGCTGAGATCAGTTCTCTGCAGTCGTTGATTCAAAGTTCTCAAGATGGCAGAGATGACCATGATGGATCATCAGGGACACAGAGCCTTTCACCAACCACATCAGATGCAGGTACAATGAGTATGCCACCCTTTTATGTGAGAAGATTTAATCTAGATAGGACAGGGTACAATTCCCTTATATACTGAAGAGAGGTATAAGGGCACTATACCCCCTTCCCTAGCATGGGCCACTGTGGGGCCAGGATACTGCTCACCATTGAAATATCAATCATTCCCCCTTTCCTAATGTCTACACCCTGTCTGTGCCCCCCCCCCCCCCACCACCACCACCCAACCCCACCCCTGCATGTTCAATCTTAGAGGTTATGATCCTACTTTTTATTGCCAAATCTAAAAGTTTGCTTTGTATTTCAGATTTTCCTTTGGTCCCTGACAAGGACAAAAATATTCATACCGTTAGCAAAGTCGAAAAAAATCCACGTCCAAAACCGAACCTTCAAAGATTCGATGTTGCATTACATAAATTCACAAAAATAACAATACCAGCAGATCTGGAAAGATTGAGAATGCATCGTATTAATATGGAAAAGGTATTAGTGGTGGAGTAACACATACTCAGATAATTAGTTTGGGGAGAGGGTTTTTTGCCAATTAAATTGTGCTGATAAATTTACGAAGACAAGAATTTCCAGTCAATTGACTGGGCGACAAGTCATGTTTTTTTCCCAACATAATCTCTGTTCATTCTGTTGAGGCTTTATGAAGTGGGTGGTGCTACAGCTTCCCCCTTTAAAAAACATTTAACTTATGGTCTTAAAATAATTGAGGCTGCTTTACATCGCTTTAATTAATTGCGTCTTCTTGGAAAATAGCGTTAAAACCACAGTACCCCAGATCCTCTATCGATTTGGCAACTGCCTATAACAGATAAATCTGCTCACTTAGGAGTTAGGAAGTGATGAGGAACAGAAAAAATTAATGTTTAACTTTGAACGAAGCTACATTTTATATGAAAACGAAAACTTTTAGCCAATCTTGTTTTCAAAAATGTTGGAGGCGAAACCAGGACTATACATGATAATATTTGGGACGTTCTCTTGTTTGAAATATTTATTTTTTGCGAGCTTTCGACTGCCAGTCTGCAGTCTTCGATGGGCTATATAGTGCTATGGCCCGTCGAAGACTGCAGATTAGCAGTCGAAAGCTCGTAAATAATAAGTATTTCAAACCAGAGAACGTCCCAAAAGTCAATCTTGTTTTCATTTGTAAGTTCTCAAATTTCACTCTTAGCTGTTGTCGTTTGTTTAGTATTATGAAAAAAGATTGTGGCACGATTTGAACGGCGAGCAGATCCATGCTGGAGTAACAGTCCAGGTAAGAAAAGTCCACCAAAGTCGGGCCACACACTAGAGTTCAAGTCATGCAAAAGCATTTTTATTTTTTGTTTAAAAATTTGGTCTACATTTCCCTGTTGCTTTCTAGCACTTGAAAAAGAGCATTCAAGATATGGAAGTAACAAGAAAACAAGTTCCCTTGAACGGACTGACGGAGTTTGACAAGCGTGTTGGGCCGTCGTACGAGAAAGCTCTGTCTGCAATTGATTCGTTTATGAAATTTCAAACGAAATACAAACGTTCTGGTTCTGTTACCCGCCAACACAATATGAAAGAAGGCAATGAAATCGAATTACAGATGCATGGTAAGGGTTTCAGGGTGCCGCAAATCTTTAGGGCAAAAAGTAAAGAAAACTAACTTGGGATGTATAGCCAGAGGCATCGCGTACTATACATATATATCATTCGTTAGGGGAACTGCTAAGTCAAGAAACCACTCCGGACGAAGCGACTGTGCATTCTTGGGGAGACCTTCAGAAAGTAAGTTTGCCTCAGATGTATGGTGTTGTAGTCATTTGTGTTTATCCGATAACACCCATTACCTGCAACTGTAAGAACATTTTCCGCTAAAATTCTCGCTAAAATTAATTAACAGCGCTGATAGACTTCAGCCTGTTAAACTGCATGGTACTTTAATTTTATTAATCAGGGGTTTTTTCAGGGAACCGTTTCATTAGAACCGTAAAACGACCTCAAAAACCCAGTCTTGGATTGAGTTTTGAAACTCGATCTTCTCACTAAAACGTTCAACGCAGTTCAGTTGAAGTTGTTCGAGTTAAATTCATCACGGATGCCTCAAAATGGCTTGAAATCATTTCGCAACACATAAAAAACTACGCATTATAAGTCATAGTCGTAAATGATGATCAAATGACTCGCTCTCGGTCATTTCAAATAATACTCTCTGTCTCAACTATTTTTTTAGGGCAGCTATTCAGACCCCCTGCAGTTCAGCTAAACTAAATCTTCTAACAACAGACCCTATACGGAAATGATGTATGTATATTATAGCCGTATATGGATTGGGTATATTGTAAGTTTATGCATTTTTTTTCTAGAATCTGATTGAGTTGAACAACATTATCCATGATTTCTCTCACTTGGTACACGTAAGTTCACACCGCAAATGGTTCCCTCGCTGATAATAGAGAGGTTCAGATTTGACCTCCACCACCACTACTGCTACCTTATCCCGATTTTTAAGCAATCCGATTGGTCAGTTGGGCAGACCAAGCTCATCTGATTGGCTGAAAGATTGATTAAGGTAGTGGTAGCGGTAATGGAAGTCAAATCTGAACCTCTCTAATCCATCACTAACGTCATGTTTCTTGAAACCGATTCATCTATGACTCGGCCAGACACGGCTGGCTTGAATTACTTTATTTTTATTAAATAGGAACAGCAATCTGCTGTGGATACGATCGAGTCAAACATTGAGCATGCTCAGGTTAACGTTCACGAGGCAACACAAGAACTTGGAAAGGTGGGAAACTCCTGAAACACCGATTTTTGATTTGTCGTGTTACTTTGAGTTCCATATGCCTGAACACGTTTATCGTCGTTTTCACGTCACTTTTTACTGTAATTGCTGTTATATTCCGAACTTCGTTGAGAAGTGCAAAAGTTCATTTCAGAATTCGCAAGCGTTTGTAGACAAAGGCTGTCTGTGATTGGCCTCTGAACTCAAAGAAGCCAATCAAATATGCTTTGTTTACAAGCCGCGGCTTGCTATTTCTGAAATGAACTTTTAAACTTCTCAACTAAATGGACCATTCCCCAATTAGACAAACTTTTTAAATTCGAAAACAATTTTAGTACAGTTGGAAAGAGGTTCCTGAATTTAGTGAAATGGTGAAGTTTGGTTGTAAAATATTGGGAAATGTTGAAAATATAGTTAATGCAAAGTTTGCAATTTTTTTATACTTTTGTATTACGCGGGAAAAAGCGTTACCACATTTCCACGTAGTGGTAACGCTTTTCCTTGCGTAGTACAAAAGTATGCAAAATTCGCAAACTTTACAGGGCTATATTTTCCAAATTTTACAATATTTTGCAACCAAACTTGATAATTGTATGAAATTTAGGATGCTCTTTTCAGCTGTGCTATAATTGACCGAATTCAAATTTGACCAATAGGGAAATGGTCCATTCGGAATATTACAGTAAAAAATGAACTGAAATCGACGGTAACTTTGACAACCCGAAACACATTTCTAATCTACAGTCTTTTCACAGGCGGCGAAAATACAAGGAATGCTTGTTCCTGTTATCGGCGCGGTAGTGGGCGGTGTTGTAGGAGGACCGGTAGGACTGTTGGCGGGCTTCAAAGCAGCCACAGTGCTGACCGCGGTCGGTGGGGGTGTGATTGGGTACAAGGCTTCGAGTTATATCAAAGAAAAACGCGACGAAGCTGTCGACTCTGAACTTGAAAAACTAACAGACAGGAACAACCCAAATGATGATAAAAATGATTAAGGTTTACAGAATCAATTAATATTGTCGAAATTTGCGATTTTGTTAGTTTCAAACAAGCATGCTAGGAGCTGTCCGACAGTTTAGACGCTTCTTATATGTAGGTGAGTTACTCGGCGAAGCGATTAAAAAACTGCATGTAATGAAAGCTAATGAGCGCAAACCTTTGATCTTGCGCTTTTCAACTAGCTTAACCGGGTGACTTGCCTTCATATAATAAGCAGCTTAGCGGGATTAAAGTTGAATGACGACATAAAAATAGTTGATATATGACATGTTTGTTCTCTTACACACTCAAACATGTCACATTTTGTAGTAAATAGTTCTAAACGTCAGTCGACGAGTTGTGTTCGCACTTCCTGTCTGTAGACAGCCAAAATGCGCATATTGCAACAAATCTGTTGACATCTTGCAACAGACTTGTTACAACAAGGCGATGTCAGGATACGTACGTATGGCTTCGGACAGCTTGTTGACGCCAGACTTCTTGCAAGTTGATTGCCAAAACTTGCTACGCACGGGTTTGGTACAAGTTGTTTCAAGTTGTATCTTGTTGCAAGGTTGACGCTTGTTGTCAAGTTGCAACGCGCTCGTGAGATTAACAGCTTTCAACACGTCTGTGGCTTTTTAATGGCTGTACAGTTATAATACAATCGTGAAACAATCTGTCACAACATACAAGCTTGTTGCCACTATCGTCTTCATTACAAAATTGCGTTATTTAACTTGTTTGAATGCAAGGGTAAAGTTAGAGTAAATTTGTACATATATAGTAATTCACATAGAGAATTAAACGTGTTGTATTAAATTTAAAAATATCTGTACTGTAATTACTTGTTTAACGTGATGTTATTGAGACGATTTTAGACATGTCACGTGCCAGGGTTTATGCCTTGAAAGAGTTGTCTGTATAAGTTACTAAAGTAAATGTCATTATCAGTAGCACTGATGAAGATCCGAGCACACGGATCGAAAGCTTTGCGATGATAAATTTACGTGGTGTTTCATATCCTTTGATTGATAATCACCATGCAAACCTACATGGAACTTAAATGTCATCACCTTTTACTTGCTTTCGAATAATTTCCAGTTGTTTGCCAAGAAAAGCATGACGCGGAGTATATTATGACATAAACCGCAATACAAATGACAGATCCGCAAGGATAATAAGCCTTATTTATAGCACAAACCTGACGGAAAGATTTGTTTATGTTAAAAATTCGCATAAATTGCGTATTGACGTCATCATCGGGAGTAATCGTCGTAAAGCGCCGAGTCATTCCCATATTTCCACCCGGCTCAAAATCAAACAAGCTTCCGTTCGAATATCTATTTTACAAAAACTTGCCCGTTTTGTGTTGAGATTTCGGGCGAATTTCTGCCTCAAACTTCGTAGAAGACCTTTCGGAGTACTACTATAATGCAACGATTTCGTCGTGCTATTAGTTTCCGCCGATCGCAGAGACATGTCCCCGAAAGTTGTCGTCCACATCAATGGGAGAGCGACAGCCATAAAGTAAAGTCTGGCGGAATAAGTTTCCCAGTTAAGGTACGTATATTTGCTTATATATGCTCATGTGTCCTTCTTAAACATCACAAGTCTTTCTAAAGCTTTTTCTACTTTTATTTTCGCTTTTAAAAAGCGTTTAAAACGTCCTGGGAACGATATAACATTACTTTTTTTCTTCTAAAATACAGTATCTCGGCGCACAAGAAGTAGCCGAGTCGCGTGGGACTCAAATATGCAGCGAGGCAGCGAAAATTCTGAAAAGGAATGTAAGTTATTGTCTATTCGTACGACTATGTGTTATTTATCTGCGTGTCTAGAAAGTACGTGTAAAAAATACAAAGTATTTTTCGCTGTATTATGTAAGATTCTTACTAATTTCAACATGATACAATTAAAAATATCGTCAGTGCTGTACCCTGGCGACATTCAATATATATTGTTTCTGATTGCTGAAAATTGCATGTGTTCTCTTGAATTTATCTAGAAACATCGAAGGCGTAGTCGGAAAATGACTTTACTCGTCACCGAGGATTGTATTCGAGTCGTCGACGACAAAACGAAGGTTTGAAAATATGTATTTTTAGTCGCAGGCTGCTAATATTTTCAAACCATGAGCTATTTAGCTTTAAGCACCCCAATACTCCATACCGCATTTAATAGTACATCTGTTTCGTTTGTAACATAAAATAGGCTGTATTTGTAGCTTTTTTGTGCCATTCAACAGAGCATTAGGTGCCCACTATTCAGCCACTTAAATCACTATCAAAGTAACGCCAAAATTGCCCTTGGATTGAATCGCAAGTGGCATACTGCATTTACTTCACAGGACAACATTATCAAAATTCACAACAACGTTTTTATGCATGGGAGATTTTAATGTTAGAAAGACAAAGTTTCTTGTTTACCCTTGATAACGGGCGTCGCTATACGTTTCAAGGACTAAGTTGGCGTCTTATTCTTTGTTTGCTGTTCTCTTAAATTCCGCAAACATTTTGTCGGCTATTAGAACACGCAATATTAAATTATGTGGGCAAGAAATGAATAACGTGTTGGTTGTATGAAATAATTACAATTTCACAACAAATTTGATGAATAGAATCGAGCTTAAACGAAGACAGCAATGCCTAATATTTGTTGTGTTTTCTGATTAGGCTCAAACCGAGCAAGTATTTTAATGTGTTTTATTTAATAAATAGCACCGGTGGAGGGACATAAGTTATTGTTTTTACGTGGGGGTGTTTTCTTGTGTTAAAATAGCACACTGAATTATTTAGGGTCTCTAAGTTGTTTTAAACTTTAAAACGGTATTCAAACTTTCAAATGTAAGGACAGTGAGCCAATGGGAAAGTAGGGTGGGGTTAGATGGCTGCTAAGTGTTTTTTTTTTGTTGGAATTGGCAAGCTAAAGTATAATTTAAATGTGACCGCGTTCAAGTGTTGAAAAGACATTAATTTTATTTGTGGGGAAAATAATTTGGATTAAAAGGCAGAATGACAATTTTATGACCATTCACTAAAAAACTTTGACTTCAAAGACACTCAAAATATTAATATTCAAGGCATTTAAATTAGAGTACAAAATAATTTATCCACCGAAACTTATGTTGACAAGTCAGACTTCTGAAGAGTATGGTTAAGTACATATAGTTAAGTGTAAGCAGTCGCAGTATTATGTGCGAAATTTTGATCAAAACAATTGTTATTTTTGCTCTAGCAACTGGTTATCGATCAAACCATTGAAAAAGTGTCATTCTGTACCCCTGACCCATACAATGAAAAACTTTTTTGCTACATTAGCCGAGATGGAACATCTCGCAGGTGGATGTGCCAATGTTTCAGTGCAAGACGAGATACGGTGTGTATTAATGTAAATTCTATTATGGTTTCATGAAACTGTAGTCTGAAGGAATGGGCTGAAAATGGGAGATGAAGCATGGAGATAATGTTGTTAATGCAATACCTATGATACCATCTGAAAATATTTTTTTAACAAGGTCTGTGGTGAGATTTCTCAGCATTCGAAAAGAAGGCAAACATTTAGAGCTGGTTATTAGCTTGTTATACCAGAAAAAAATTTTAAAAGCCAATGGTTTCAAATGGACATTGATGTTGCTGGGTTCCAGAATAAAGCACATCAGGCCATATTACAAGTGTTGCCATATAGTAACATCAACATAGTGCTTTAGCTTGTGTCTGGTTGTCCATTGCTTTGATTGTCTATCATGAAGTGTGACTTCTTTTTCACCAATGAGCAATGAGAATACTTCGTTTTTCAAACGACCTTCTTCCAATTAGGGAGAGCTTCTCAGCAGGTGCTAGTAAACCTCCCATCCAAATATTTGCTCATAATATATTATGCACTATACATGTCTACTATACACTTGACTATTTAAAGATATTGCAGCTGATATGCAGTGTTTAGTATGTGCAGGGTTTGAATTGACTGGCAGTAAATAGCAGTTCCCTATCCATTTTTAAGACTTTGTTACCCTATGTATATATATCACAAAAATAAATCATGAAAATCATCTATTAAACTATGTCATTGACACCATAGAGATCATAAATGACACTAGAGGGGGCAGCAAGGGTAAAATTGGGAAATGCATTGTTTGGGGGGGGGGGTAAATTCATTTCTCAGATGTTCACTTATTCACATTATCCAAAACAAAAAATAAGCTGTTTTAGGTGGATTTTTCTTCTTTTTAAACTGTTTTGTTTTCCATAAAATATTAAAGATATCATTCTGTACTGTCTAAAGTGATAAAAATGATTGAAAAGGTACTATTTGGTCCACAAAACTGGAGAAACAGTCTAAGTAAACAACAGTGACGAAAAGATTTCATACAGATTTCTTCTGTAGCTAATGTCGTTGCTAAGGAGTAATTTGGTGAAATAATAGATTCTTAGCCCTGCATTAAGGAGCAGTGTCCCCACCCCCAATCCAGCATTTCCATCATGTAATTGTTCTCTTTTGTGCTGCAATTTAGAGCAAAATCGTTCTTATTTGCTTTAATAAATGAACCTGCCAATTTTGATTGCATGTATGACAATCTATGAATATAATTGCAAAGTACTCTCTGCTTGCCAATCAAATGCAAGCTTTTTTCACATTTCTGCCCCAATCAAGTTTTCATCCACTTGAAAGTGTACAAAAGTTCTTACTGCATTAACAAAACATGTTTGTATATCCTTTACCTGTAGGGGGAAAGACTGAGTCATGCTGTGGGTTGTGCGTTCACAGCATGCCTTCAAAGAAAACAAAAGCAGGTGGCATTGAAAGAACAGCACTTAGAGGTATGTTTGTTAGTTGACATGTCTTTCACAGGGGTGGAATTAAGAGTGGGAAAATCTATTCATAAATTTCCTTTTTAAATTGTAAAGGAAATTTCAGTTTCAAAGTGGAAGCGCAGCTGGCAAAACACAACATTATGTTAGTTTAATGATGGCTCACATACAATACATATATACATATATATACATATGTATACATATATACATATATATACATATTTATGATTAAAAACTTACCAACCTGATCTGATTGGGAAAGTTTCTTAATCATCTCTACTGGATCAATAGTCCATCTGGGAAACACTGAATAGTCCAGCTAACACACTGAATAGTTGGGCTCAGTTTATTAGACTGTAGACAGCATCCTGTGAGTGAAACAGGAAAGTGCTGCTCTACTTGTGAGCGTGGATTGAGACCAAATGAGATGAGATGAAAAAATTCTCAGACGAGCCACCAAATGCAATCTTCCAAGTATAACAATGAAGTGTTGCTGAACTTACAAGCATGTACTGAGAGTAAATGAGTTGACTTCCAAAAAAAATTTTCAGAGACAAGCAAGTATGAGAGTGCCATCAAACAAGGACAAAGCTGTGTCTGAGGCGTCGCAGCAGGATACGGAGAGCAAACCGAGCACAAGCTCTGTCGATCCCAGCAATGCCCCTAGTACCCCTTCGGTGTCCAGCAATCAAGGCAGTCCAGAGCCGAGCGTGAGCTCAAGTCCGTCTCACACCAGCACCCCCGCTCCACTTGATGCCCCACAGGCCGAGCCGATCAGGAAAAAGGACAAGAAACTAAACCTCCAATCGAGACCGCGTCCGCAAGGGGCCGGCCCCAACCCATTCACACGTCACACCTCCCTCCGATATCGCTCGCAACCCTTGTCTCTTCAGCCGCTGCGGCCGGGCAAGTACGAGGTGCTCGCGGATGAATCAGTTGTGCCAAAGCTGCCTCCTGAAGAACCAGCGCCTACTAAACCAACCGATATCGATGCCTTACTCTCTCTGAGCGATCCAGCGCCGACTTCAGCTAAGACCGCAAATACGACCTCTACGATTAACAACGGCGGAGTGATGCAGTGGTCCTCCGGCGGAACCTCTGGTGGCACCTCCGCTGGCTTGCTCATGACCTCCCAAAATCAGCCCAATCCAGCGCCGCAAACTAACTCTTGGTCTAACGACCTCAAACAGACTAGTAACCCATTTCAAGCGAACGGAGACGATTTTAGCGGATTGGCGACCCGGCACCAGGGAAAGGGAACGAACCCGTTCAAGGCGGACGAACCTGTACATTGGTTATAATGGTGCGTGGATGTACTCTGAATGAATGGAAGGCAGAAGGTCGGGCGTTTCAAGTCGAGGCTTCCTTTTGGACACACGCAACACAGGAATGTAGAAATTTTTATATCTTGCGCGGAAGAATTTTATCAATTTATGCAAATTTTATTTTAGAGCACATGCATGCCTTATTTCAGTTTTAATTTTAACACTTTTTAATATCGCATTGCGTTCAATTTACGCATTCTTAGACCTGTTATATGCTTTTTTAACCAAGTCGACCTTTGCTTCGAACTGTGATGTAGAAAGACAATGTTAGGTCGAATTTTTAATTCTAGATTCTTTTATTGATTGCTCTCGTTTTATCCGCGCGAAACGAGCAGACATTGCATGTGCAAGCGAATATTGTCAAGTGTCGAACATTTATGGCAAAAGCGATGTAACGCCTGTCATTTTTTTCAAGGGGGGAGGGATAGGTTTGTCAAGTTCTGGGCAGGTATGGGCCATCTTCTATAAACACAGCCCGAGGTAAAATGCCCTCTTTAAATATACCAGTATAAAATTTAAACAAACCAGTCGCTTATAAAAACATCCAAAGAGCAGACAGCACGAGGGAAATGTTTCACTACAGTTGAAAAGAGCATCTTAAAATTAATATGATTGCAGTTTGGTGGCGAAATGTTGTAAGTAACGTATGGCTCTGCGAAGTTTGCGAATTTTGGAGGAACACTTTAATAGAAAAGGAGGCTTTAGACAAATATTACCAGGTTGATTAGTGTTTTAATTAGTGACTTGCTTGTATACTAACAAGTTTATACTGATTTATTTTAAAGGGTGGGCTTTCAATTTGTTTCGTGTATTGTAGAAAATGCGCTTTCCTGCAGTAACTGTTTTACGTGGTAAAAAATGTGCTCCATTTGACCGATGTGAACGAGTGAACCACATAGAAATGTTCAGGTGAGATGTCGTACACTCTGGACATCGTTAATAATCCACTCGTTCACATCTACCAGAGGGAGAAAATCGCGCCGGAGGAAAGTGCGTTGTGTCCATTTGTATTGCTGCACGTTGAAACGTAAAAGATCACTCACTTCTCTTGCTGTAATTTGCATAATTGGTACACTAAAACATATGCCACATTTAAGACTATTTCATCCCCCTCCCCGAAAGCTTAAATGTGGCGTTCTTATTTCAATTGAAACTCTTCTAAATTTTTAAAAAAATTGAAGGCGAATGTCTTGTGTAAAAATTGTCCAAATTACAGTAAGTGAAGTATTACCTTTTATGTTTCAACGTAATTTAATCCATATTCAACTTGACACAAGTGGACGCAACAAACTTCTCCTGTGTGTGCGCGAGAGCAGAGATATCAAAGTCAGTTCAAAATTTTAAAAATCCCAACAATGGACTTGTATTTTTTTTGGGGGGGGGGTCCAATTTTAAGACTTTGTATTCTAGCACACCTTCTATAGTGACAAATCTGAAGTTTTAATTCGAAAAAAAATTGATGCGAAAATTACATTTTGCATATGGTGCAAATATACGCTGAAGTGATTTACATATCTGTGCACGTGCCTTTTGTCCTGTGCGTGCATGGGAAAATTTTATTTGATTAACATGTGTAGTAAATATTTGCTTTTAATTTGTAAATGTATAATTTTGAACTACAGACAAGCATGTACTTGTGTAAAATAACGCCAGTTTTAGCTGTTTGTTTCGTACCATAATAGTCTTCGAAGTAAAATTAATATAGCAAACGTGTTGTACAACTAATTTTGTCTCAAATCTATTGACATATGGAATGTTTTGACCAGATCCAATAGTCAACAAGTTGATCTGAAAGTACGGAAAAGTACTGGCACTAGTTGTCAAATAGAAATCCATTTTTCGATCCAATTATCAAATTTCTCATGAAATACAATTTACTTTGTTTCTAAATTTCTAGCAGACTTATAATTTTCTTTATTAAAGCAGTTGCGACTAAGTTTCACAAAGGAAAACAAAAGATGTAAGTGATTAACAACAGCAACATGGATTTCTATTTGGTAGCTTGTTCCAGGCCTTTTACTCGCGGTCAGATCAGGTAGGAATGTATTTAAAAAATGTCATTTGAATTTTTGAAATCTTGCCTAAGGCTCTGTCACACGCTGCATACTTTTCTTGTATCGCAATTGGCGGATTCTTGGGAGATGTAAAATTTTTGCTATTGTCTTCTTCGCACTGCGTGTCAATTCTTCACTAATTTACATCTCTTAAGAGTAGAATTGGGCTGTTAGTTCGCCAAGTAGTAAGAAAAAATGCAGCGTGTGAGATCTAGTGTGTGAATCGACAATGTTATGCAAAAGGCCACCCTTCTTTCTCACTCTTCGTGATAACTATTTCTTTAGCCGAGCTGCAAATAGGCTAGCACTATATATCTATATATGTATGATCTGCTTGTACGTGGTCAGAAAATTGTTGCAAATTCTGCGACCCGAAGTTACGTTTCCGTAGGGTTATCTTTCAGTACATTAAGTTGTTGAGATCCTAGCATGCTAAGAACTTGACCGCCAGGTATCCGACTTTGTTGTGGTGCGCCCGTCCAAGGAACGTTCCCCCAGTTGGCGCGAGACTCGGGGTTGGAAAAAAGATCATAATTCTTCAACATTTTACCTTCCTCTTGGCGCATTTTCGTCGCTTCAAGCGCTTCTTCGTTGGCACGAGCTGGAAAAAAGAATAATTTTCAGCTGGAGATTCTTCATTTCCATGCCTGACAGTATCAGTATGCGACAGATGAAAGCCAAGCCTAATCCATTTTTAATATTAAAACCAAAAAAAATTGGTCAAACGTTGAACTGTCGTTCGGAATCGTCCAGTGAACTCTAAATTAGACTGGAACGATAACTTGGCCGCCATCTTTGAAGCCAAATTGGTTATCAATAGGTTATCAAGTTCAGTCCTTTTCTATTGTTTCTCTCGGCGCGGTTGACACCATTCTTTTAAGAATGTACCGATATTTGATGTTTTACGACATTTGTAGTTGTTGCCGCCATCTTGGCTTCACCCAAACGTAGGGTTCTTATCTGGAGTTATCGTTCCAGTATTTATAGAGTTCACTGAAATCATCTTCAAAAACTCATTAATAACCTCGGATAATTCATGAGCAAAACACAAGGTCAGAGGAAATCGTGGGTCACCCCCAACGTATATTAGCAGGCTTTGTGAATGGTTGGTTATAACAATGGAAGACAGTAAACTATAGAAACTGGTTTTCCAATAGACGATTTGCATGTTAGACTAACTTTCAATCTAGGCAAGACGAACAAAATCTTTTACTATTGTTAAAGAGAGCATCCTAAAATTAGTAGAATTGCCAAGTTTGGTGGCAAAATGTTGTAAAACATGGAAAATATGGCCTCGCAAAGTTTGCAAATTTGTATACATTTGTATTACGCGAGGAAAAAGTTACCACTTTTGATACAATTTTAGCTGAAAAGTGGTAACTTTTTCCTCGCGTAATACAAATGTACACAAATTTGCAAACTTTGCGACGCCATATTTTCCATGCTTTACAACATTTCGCCACCAAACTTGGCAATTCTACTAATTTTAGGATGCTCTTTTTAACTGTGGTAAAAGATTTTGTTTGTCTTGGCTAGACTGAAAGTTAGTCTAACATGCAAATTGTCCGTTGGTTTTGCTTCAAAGGCCAATCACAAATCCTGATCATTTTAGGTTGATATTTAGCTGGAAGGAGTCTTTATGTGTGACAAAGACACACGTAGATTCTCACAAAAACTTTTGGCTTGATCTTCCCGACCAGTTTAAACAACATCTATAGTTTCTTCGTAAATAAACTCGCAAAACGGGTATTAAAATGGATCGTTTTTGAAACCATTTAAAGTACTCGTAGTTTGCGCTTTATCAGACATAAAACACTCGTTCGTCTTCAAGTCGTTTGAATCATACAGTGAAAGAGACATAAAATCTGGACAACTCACTGTCGTGTATGAGCTATGAGAGCAAAATTTTGGAGAGGGGGGAGGGGTAAACTTCACTTTCTACCTACCGAGTTCCTGCTTGACCTCAACTTCTCGCTCTTTTTGGTACACCTCCTCCAAATCCTTGCCAGTCGCTGCCGCGTTGGCCGTTGCGAGGTCTCCAGGCATCCCGGCTTCGTTTCCTTGAGTCCCAACAGTTTTTGGCATTTGCAAGTTCTGCAGACCTTGCAGAATTGCTTGCCGGTTATAATGTGGCAGAGCCGCAGCCGCGCCGGTCATCATCGCATTAGGACTGCTGCCGAACGTCTTCACCTTATCGCGAGCTAACAACGCCTTAATAATCCCGACCAACAATGCTTCCCTTTTTGGCTCAGAAATTCGATCCAAAACCGACTCGTGGTTACTGAAGGCGTTGGTTGGCCGGGGAAAATCTGCGGGCAAAAAGAGCCCGTCGTTGTTTGGATGTAATGTCGGCGATATCTTAGATGTGGGTGAAACATTAGCTGGCTTGCTCGCTGGTAAACTTGGGTGAGCATCATGAGAAGTACCCTGTGATGCAGTCGTGGTTTCCTTTTTGGGCGGCGAATTCTTTTTCGCCGAAGGTTGCGCGGTTTTGTGACTGGATGCCAATAAAAGGCTTTTTATTTTTTTAAGCACCACAGCCTCGTCAGTTTTCTCTGGGATGGCTTGTTTGTTTTGAGACGGATCTGTGTCTTGTGTCTCGCTTGATTTCGTGGGGTTTTTCGATGCATCGGAAGTTGCAGCCGGGGTTTTTTCCGGGTTAATAGTGCCGGCCAGGATATCACTTCTAAAGGAGCCGGGCTTGATCCTGGGGCGAGTTTTTCTTAAGGGGGCTACGATTGGTTTCGGAAGTCTTCGTATTGGTAAGTCGTCCGAATCATCTTCGTCATCGTCTTCCGGAATCTTAGCGACAACCAAGGAAGGCTTGCTGAGTTCTTTCCGATGAATCATTTCGCGATTCTTCGGCCCCTCTTCTTTCATGTAACCCTTAAGATTTATCTCAGTGGGGTGGACGGGGTGTAACTCCCCCACCTCTTTTCCCCTGTGTTCATTGTCAGTGGCCACAAACAGTTTGCCCACCGGTGCTGTGCTATTCTTTGATTCATTTTTCATCAAATTGTGTTCAAAAGCTTGCACGTGACCGTGGACTTCGACCGGCATTTGAACCCCGGATTCTTCATCCTTCTGCGAGCTTGGTTCCTCGTGCTTAATGTCCATAGATAAATTCCCGCCTTTCTTTGCGTTGGCTAATTTCAACATCGAGGAAATGTCTTCGTCAGGAATATGAACTGCTTTCCATCTCCCCCCAGAAATATCAGTCAGGTCGTGAATTTCAAAGTGATGACGTTTCGTACCGTGGATCGCATTGTCCGATAGCACGATTGGAGGACTGGTTCCTAATACGGAATAGCGATATGAAGATTGAGTTGTTTAGTAAAGAGACAGATCGTCGTGTGTTGAGTGTGCTGTCTGTCTTCAAGTTGTCCTACACAACCAAAAACATGCAAGTTGCAAGAAGTCTGTTGACATCTCGCAACAGTTTCGTTACAACAAGCCGACATCAGGATGCATTCGCAAAGCTATCAACAACTTGTGGACAACAATTAATGCAAGTCTGTTGCAAGTTGTCAACAGATCCACAGGCTTGACACAAATTGTCTTAATAAGTTGCAGCAAGACTTCGAATGACAAGCTGCAACAAGCCTGATTTTAACAGACCAGCTGCACCTTGATGAAATTGACTTGTTGAAACTGACAACTTGCAAAAGTCTGTGTCATTTTTGGCTGCGCAATTTGTTAATCCGTTGTTTCCTTTTGTTATTTCGTCGTTATATTGGTCATTATAACTATCTACACAGTCATTTCCGGGGCGTATATTTTTTTTTATTTTGTTTCATTTGTACATATACAATTCTTTCATGTCTAATTACAGCAAAATCTGTTACAGTTGTATTTTATTTAGCAATTCTATCTTGGCTTGGATTTAGACATCGTACTTATTTAATTTCCTGAATTAGGCACGGCGGAAGAACGACGCATGACTCAATAATAAAGCACGGCAGAATTTGGAGCGGCGTTATGCGACGTTGGAGCGACATTGATTTACACGCCTTTCATTCGTGTACAATCTCAACACTTTAGACATAATATTTGAATTTTAGTGCATATTCCCATATTCACGATTGCCCCCGACTCTGTCAATAACTTTGTACCAGTGTTTGTGGTGTTGCGGGTACCACTCCTGTCCCCTAAGCTAGAAAGCTAGAGTTTGGACTCTAATCAAGCCTATCTACTCGAGGTCTTAAAATAATTAGGGAGAAAAGTCTGCCTTTACATGGACAAAATAGTAGTCCTATCATATCTTCTTGGATAAGGACGTTAAACCGTATGTACCTCGGATCCACTATCAATAAGGCAATAGCCTGTTGGGTAAATCCGCTGACAGAAGATTGAGGAATCTGATAAACTGTAACGTATCTAGTACATGGTCAAAATCACTGTCGTTCTCATGTCGCTCCAGCGTCGCACACTCGCACTCAATGAACACTTAACAGCACATGAAGGGTACGCCGTCTAAAACGGTCCTTAGTTTCTACTTGAATCGTTTTGTTTCATGCTCGAAGCCTCTGTCAGTCGTTCTTAACCTTTGTCCTCACTAGTGGCGTGAGGTACGCCGGGTAACTTGGATATTCCGTTTGCAATAACTGCAGTTGACTCGGGCTCACCACGCTAACCTTCTGTCCGTTGTACGAACCAACGTCTTTGCCGGTTTTAAGCGAACTTCCCTCGTTCACAACGCCATCTTCTAGCGACTGCAGTTTGTACCAGTTGTCGTTGGATTCTTTATCAATGTCTTCGGATTGTTTCTTGTAGTCTTCGGGGTTCGTTGGTGCTGATTTTAAAAACGCCTTGGAGGTTTGCCTTTCTGCGATACCTACAAATCCCAAGAAAGAGCAAGTTATATTAAGAAAACAAAGAAGCATTGAATGTTGCACATGGGTGCTGACAGATTGTATTGTGATTTGACCTGCACTAACAAACTGCAGACACATGTTTACTAATATGCGTTTTGAAGTTTAATGAACTTTACATATAAATTGTTGCTAGTTGTCAAATCAATTTTCCCAACTTGTTGCAGCTTGGGAACAAGTTGCAACAAAATTTCCAATTTCATCAACTAGCAGCAAGTCTGTTAAAATCATGCTTCTTAGAACTTGCTAAAACGGCTTTGAGCAAACCTGCAGTGGATAACATTCAAGCATTGACAACTTGCAACAGACTTGTCGTCAACAAGCTGTCGTACGCCTCGTGAACGCATCCTGATATCGGCTTGTAACAAGTTTGTTGCGAGATGTCAACATACTTGTTGTAACTTGCGAGTTGTTGCCTGTGCAGTGATACCACTTCATTGTTCACTAACCTTTAGTCAAGTCTTTTAGTGTTTCTTTGGGTCGTTCCTTTACTGTGTTGGAAGGATCCTTGATTTCTTTCAAGGACGAAGCATCATCTGCCTTCTGCGCGATATCCAACAATCGACTTGTCGCCATTAATTCATCATCGCCGTTCTCGAATTCCATTGGTGCAAAAATATTGTTACTTGGCTGCTGATTGGACGGTTGTTCTGCTTTGGCGTTCGCTTCGCCACGTGTTAATGACGTGAGAGTGTCGGACGAGAGGGCCTGAGGCTGTTTGTTTTCCTGAGTTTTCAGAGGTACAGGTTCTTGATTGGAATTGCCTTCGCTAGCCAGTTTTGGATGTTCGTTTACACTTCTATCGGAATTTAACAAGATGGTCGAGGGATATGGTGAATGTTTCAGCTTCCCCGATTTCATTTTGATCAAATTTTGCGCCATTTCGTCGGTGCTCGCGTCGTCATTTCCGTCTTGGGAATTTACAAGTTTGAAATCCTGTGAAGGTTTTGTTCGTGTATTATGGATTTGAACCTTCCCACCATCTTCCCCCACCGCCATTATATTCTCGATATTTCCAGGAAGATCTCCACTCAATTTGACGCGTGATCCACTCCTGTCTTTAACCTTCAGATGTAGATCATAATTTCCGGCATTTGATTGGTGGTTATTTTTAGAATCACCCTGACCATCATCGGATGCATCGGTTTCTAAAGTCAAAGTAGCATCATCGTCTGTGTTTTTCAACTTCGTTTCAATATTTTTACCATCGTCGTCATCTGAGTTTTTTAAACGCTGTCGGATACTCTTAGAAATGTCAGAAGGCTTCTTCGAATCTTTTCTCGAGCTCTTCGAATTTTCATAATTCTCAGAATCATCGTTAAGTCTATCGGATTTCTGAAATTCTTCATTATCACTCTCGTCGACTTTCGGCTGCAGATGTTTTTGTGGCTTTCTCGGAATAATTATCAGCTGAACATCTTCGTCATCATCTTCATCTTTGCTTTGAATTTTTTCATCATCTTCGCCATTTTCATCATAAGTTCCATCGTCCCGGCTTTTTCTACGAATAACTTTCCTAGATTTGACATTGTCGGCAAAGACTCGACCTAACCAATTCTTGGAACGTCCATTTCTTTGCGATTTTGCCTTTGATTTGTTTTTCACAAATCTTTGTTTCGTCTTTTTCCGCCATTTTGCGGGTATTTTACGAGAGCTCGCAACCACTATATCAGTTATCTTGGCGGGGTGGGCCTGGGGAGTGTAGCTTTGATGGTTATGTTGTTTCTCTACTGTCGTTATAAGCGAATCATCGTCCCTCAAACTTTGTAGTCTGTCGTAATGTTTGTGTGTCGTATGTTGTCCGGTAGGTCTGCCGTTAAGTTTTCCTGTTGTATAGAAAAGATTCAGTTTCGTTTCATGGGTTGAAAGATACAATCCATGCAGTAGCAATAGGCATTAGAGGTCCTTACGTCACGTCAGAGTTAAACAATGAATTGCAATGCAATGTGGGAAAAATATACCTTGTATTTACATGCATTGAAAACCGCGTGACGTAAACACTTCTAAGGTCTATTACAGTGAACACTTTTTTGACATTGAACACACAGTGAACACTTTTTTTACTAAATCAGTTTCAAATTTAGTTTGCAGTTAGAGCAACATAATTATATAACTCATTTTAGTCCTTAAATATCCTGATATATATGGCTTTAAAACTCCTTTAAATGTCCTTGAAGTTTACTCTCAGACCTGTACGAACCATAGTGTACAAAGAAATATGGATACTTAAAGGCCATGCACATTGGATGATTTTAAGACAAACAAATAGACAGTAGACAACACATGCACGCACTAATAGTTCCAACTGACAAAGATTGAGGCATTTTGTATCCAGAATTAATAAAATTTGAAAACAAGTGAAGCAAAACTTAAAAAAACTAAAAGATATCAGATAAAAAGTAATCCACGACTAATTGTACGTTCTTGGGGGTTTTTAAAAACAGTAAAATCTCAATTGCCATGCTTCGGTAATTATGTAGCTAAAAGAGCGTGTGATTACCCAGTGAACACCGACGTTAAGATGAAAAATAACCTGCTTTATTTTGAATAAAGCAAACTGATTAAAAATAATATTATCTAAAACAATTCGACCAATCTTGAGTTGGAACTTCGATTCGAGTTTTACAATGGTGTTTTTGGCAGGAAATATTTAATTGTGTAGGCGAAAATTTAATTACTCCAAGTGAAAAATCGAAAACTTACCGGATGCAAAGCAAAGCAAAGTAACAATTATTCCAACAAGGAAGTAAACTTCAAAACTCCTGCCCATAATTGACTGTGTTCAACTGTATTTCACATCGTTTAAATCGTTACGGAAACATATTTTATCGTAGGGAAATGACACCTTTTGCCCTTAAATATACGTGTCGAATTTTTTTCTCTTTAATATGACAGTTTGTTAATTGTTTTATATCGGAGAGCCAAGTGGTGACGTCATAGGTTGTCACGTGATCTGATAACTGGTGGCATCAGTCCACGGGCCGGTTGTAGAAAAGTTGCACGAGGATGGCGCATTTCATCCTATAGAGATTTTTTAAACCGCTGCAGATAGTAAGTTCCTGCTGTAATTGGTACGTTTCTTGTAAGTTTGCATGGTGAATGTGTCTATCATTATAATTTTGCCGGAAAACCTTGAAAATTTATCATCGAAAAGCTTTCTTTAATTATGGTGTATTGCTCAGCTTTGTCCCCGGCGCTTTGATGTTCTAGGGCAGTGCATGGTGCGCGCGCATTATTTCCCACGTGCGCGTATCCTGCCCGCACCGCCATGGAATTTCAAAGCGCCGGGGACAATGCTGGTGCGTTATTGCAAGTCTGATTCAAGTTTGATTCAACATACTTGCAGACTTGATGCAAGTTGCCGAAACAGTTTTTATCAAGCCTGCTGATAAAAGTCTTCACAATCAACTTGCATCAAGCCTGCTGACCCTTCATCATCAAGGCGGTGCAAGCGCATCCCGATATCGGACTGATAACTTGGAGACAGGAAGCTTACAACAGGCTTGCTGCAACTTGCACGTTTCCTGGTGGTTTACCATGTCGTGTGATTTCTATTAACTATGGTTGGGACATGAATTTCAAGTTGCAAGGAAAATTTATACTGGTACATAACATATACAGCCTCGAGAAGGGGTGGGGAGGCGAGATTCTGTTTATTTAACACAGTTAACTTAATGCAAGAATGCTTAGCCAGTATTTAGACCACTAAATATCATCACTCAGTGGTTTATTGTGTGTATTTAATAAGCTCTATTAGCTTTTCGATTGGGCTACCCACCAGCAAGCCACCAGTTTGGGATTACTCAAGCAAGACTTTCCTCGGAATCTCCCAAAAGATATCACAATAACGCATCAGTTCGGCCCATAATTTTTACATCTTTTTAATGACACAAATATCGAATCTAATTTTGAATTCTTTTGTGCAGACGTTACTCTTAGAGTTTTCTAAAGGCCGTGCATTTCCCTACCTGTTCTTAAACGATTACGTCATTTTGCTTGCTCGGTTCAAGTACGACCTTTTCACCGTACAATACTTTGAAAATAATGTAGTAAGCAAATGATAAGTTTGTGTCATTTGTGAAAAAGTTAAAGATGTTTCTCGGGCAATGAAATTCATAAGAGATGGTTAACAGTTACGGATGCACGGCGCTAGTCTACATCTTATTAGTTGTCAATATTTGTTTAGGGATTCCGTTGGGTAAGTGCACCTTTTTTTTTGTTTGAATCATCGTATATTTTGTGCGCCTCTTGTCGTAACTCAGGACAACTATCAAGCACCGACCGATAAAGTTCATTTAAAGTTTGATATATTCATGCATTGTAACCAGGGATGATTCTAGTCGAGTGACTTGAAGGAAGACTAGTCGAGCCAAGACAAGTCACTGACTTGAATCAAGGCAAATCAATGCGTTCACTCGAGACAAGTCAACGAATCCACGAGTCGAGTCAATTTCACTAAGTCTTCCTACTGAAGTTAGTTGAAGTCCGTACAAGACAATAGCTCAGCAGGATCTGCGCAAATTGAAAATAATTAATGACATAATGAACACAACAACAAGATATCAAATTTTTAATCAATATCTGTAGGTTGTCATATTTTTGGCTTTCACTTTGTTACTATTCGGACCAAGTAAGAATACAATTGACTAGCTGAGTGATTGGTTTGTTGCCTCAATTCAAGTCATGGACTTAATTGGTTAGAATACCGTGGAGCATCGATGAGAAATGCCAGAGAGTTCACAAACATTGCATGAAGAGCTTGCATAATAATCTTCTCAATTTTTATCTCACGATAAAAAAAGAAGTATCAAAGAATATTTGAAACAATACTAATCTCCAGGTGATATATAAGACGAAAAGGATCATTTGCTAGAAGAAACCATTAGTGTCGATTGAAATTACCATAAACGTTTGTATTAATACATATACACTAACTTGATTTGTTCCTAAATTTACCGCATTAGATTTACAATTCTATTTCTTAAACACAGTTGCACAACCAACCTAAAGATCCTGTCACACGGTGCAATTTTTCTTGCAACTTGCAACGCAATTCTACTCTTAAGAGATGTAAATTTGTCATAAATGTTTAGTATGTTAAAAATATATTAGCAAACTCTGGTGGAAACTTGTATTTGCCAATTTTACATCTCCCAAGAGCAGAATTGCATTGCACGTTGCAATGATTGCATGATTTTGTACCTGTTTAGGACACATCGATACCTATGACGACTTTGAAACAGAGAACAATCCCTTGGTAAGAAAACAAGAATCAAAGACAACGGAAACAGCACTACAAGATGAGATTCCTTCTGTTGCGTCCATGGATAACCCTGCCCACAAGTACACTAAAAAGTCCGAAATGTCTGAAAAGGGACAAATCAAATTCATGAAAAGTTTACTTGGAAAAGTCAAAACCCTACTCCACAAAGATAATGGCAAGAAGAAAAAGGGAAACTCGGAAGAGAAAAAGCTGATAGCATATAAAATTCCCGAGAAAATAAACGCAGCTACATCGGACAGCAAAACCAACACGCTGTATGGAGTGTTGGGCAACTCGAAGAAAAAAGATGGTGAAAAATCAGTGAATGTCATTTCGATTCCTTTGGACGCTTTGAAAAAAATCGCCCCATCGGCGGAAGATGATCTTGAACGGGGAAAAGACCCCGGAGATTTTGTACACATGGATAAAGGAACCCAAGTTGTATTAAAACCAGTATCCGTTCGACTTGCAACTATGGGGGAAAACAAAGGAGTGTCACCACTTGTTCCTGTGATACTACCAAGTCAAGTACCCAGGATGGCCCCACTGCGGTCGACTAATTTTTTTCCTGATGGGCCAAACGGCGAGCCCTTTGAGACACCACGTTTGCCGTATATGATGAGAAGACACGAGGATATATTGAAGGATAATAAGGGTGATGAACGGTTATTCGAAGGTAGTAAAGGTGACGACGGGTTGTATCGGGATATTGGTCACATTCCCGGCGAAATAAGGTTCCATCATCAACCATTAGAAGACAAGATTCAAACAAGACGGCCCAATTTGAGGCACAAAAACCCCATCGGATATCATCGCGTTAGGGATGATTATGATGATGATAATGACATCGATGATGATGGCGATGATGATGATGAAGATGAAGACGATTATGATGATGAAGATGATGATAATAATGATGAATTGGGATATAGACACTCGCCACGAATGCTTGCTGAGGAACGACGAATTGCTGCGACGAGGAAACGACTCTTCGACATGCTACCAGGCAACGATCCAACCTACACCTCGGAGAACCGCGGTCTTGGGCTACCCATGCGACCCGATATGATGATGCAAATGCCAGAAGCGTTTCTGGGTAATCCTATGGTGCAACCAGGGGCTGGTGTTAACCAAAGGACCATGATGCCACTCCTAGGCGCAGCTCTAGCGGGCGAACATGCTGATAACTCGAATGATCGAAGTGTGTTCATGTTTGGCGGGCAAGGAAGTAGAAGGGTCTACGGCGACTCGGACAATACTGATGTCCAAGACACTGCAATACAGCCATCTGCTATGAGAGTTAATTCTGGCGGTTTTACACTGGGAGGCTCACGCGCGCAATCTATGTCTCCGAATGAAGTTAGCTACATGCTACAAAAACCTGACTTTCAAGGTCAGTTGTCTGAAAAAGATAAGATAACACGTCCCATTAAAAAACATGGTGGGGTCCTTTTAAAAGTAAACGGCCACCCCATTGGGGACTCCCGCGAACTCAGAGATCACGTAGTGAACGGGATGGTTTTGAAAGGCAAAGAGAAGTTAATTAAGTCCAAAGGACCCATGGATGTCAAAGTATCCAAGGCAACCGATGGCGTGCACTCAAAGGTCGTAGATATCACCAGTAGTAACAAGGTTAAAGTGTTAGAGGCGAAAAGTAAGATTGCTAAGTCTCGTTAAAAGGGTGAAATAATGAGAATAATAGACAAACACAAGCTTCGTCTGTGTTGGTCAGACACCAGAGACACATGAGAAAGCTCAACGCTTGTTACAGAACTGCAAACAAGTTGTAACAAGGTTAAATTAGTCTTAAACCCGAAGAGTTTTTTGTAAGAAGACATTGGGTTCTCGCATTAGTGAGGAGGACCATAACATTGAATCAAGCGAACTTGTAATGATGACAAATTTAGAATTTGTAACCAATAAATTCTATTACCATTTATTTCCCAGTGAATGCGTGCAGCTGGCCATATCTAGAGATCTAGGAAAACTAGGAAACGTGGTTGAGGAAACATTGAATTGTTTCCTGCCAAAGTTTCTCCATGTTTCTCAATGTTGGCGAACCAGGAAACATTTTTGTGCGAAACCTTGAAGAGACTTGGAGTTTTGCGCATGCTGAATCGGGAAATCAATGTGCCCCGTGCGGGAAACAAAACAAAAATATTTCTGAAAAAAAATTATCGCCGCACTTCTCTGAAGAAAGTTGCCCAGAGAGGTACGTGACACATTCTTAAGACTTTCAGCCTCCTGGAACGGCCAAAAGAATAAACGTGCCATTCGCCAGTGTAAGGTTTCATTTGAAATTACAAATTCATTATCACAGCAGCGACAGCACGGCAAAACAAGAAGCGTGCTAAGGCGTTCACTCCGCCTGCCTAGAAGAAAATAGGCACAAAGTGGTTCGTCATATTAAAAACGTAAAAGATAAATATATTTTGTTCCGTATAGACAATACAGATGATGCCATGAGCACACGAGGGTAAACTGCCAGTGCACATGAGATTCAGATTAAGATTAAGGCAGCCACTGGAATGATGGGATTTGTGGCACAAATCCTATCATTCTCGCGGCTGTCCAAGTCTTAATCCCATTCCCATTATATATGAATCAATCCTAGTCCAGTGCATGGAATCAGCAGATCGAGTCCTCAATTTTTTCTTTTCAATCATCTCAATTTTCTTATATTAAAGCGTTTAGTTTTAGTTAGGTACAATGAAACACCTCATTACCACGCATGACTGTACCCCGTACCGGCATAAATATTTCAAGATGGTGAATTTGGACCACACAGAGCCTCCTTAAGTTCCGAAACCGCTAGAATTAAAAATCAAAATGGCGGCAACGTGGCAGCTTCCCTAATTGCATTTTTAGCTGAAATCTTCCCTGTTTGGCCTTGCTTTCAAGAAGCAGTTCTCGAACGCTTTTCAATCATGAAAGGCAATCATTAAGAGTTGTCTTGCAATGCCTTTCATGGAAGGAGCGTTGTGGAAATGGACAAACTATGTTAGCGGTAAGCAAATTATTGGTTTCTTTTAATTCTTTTATATATACAGAAACTGTCAACTTCATGATAGAATATTCAATACTTGAAACGCATTGTCCACATGTGTTGATTATTCAGAACAGTTAGAACAATTTATATATTGTTGCACTTTTGCCAGTTTTATATTAAGTTTATACATACAGCGTGTTTATTTAATAATTTGTTTGCAATTGTATTATTTTTAACCCGCTTGTTGTTCTCATACAAACATTGGCGGATATAATTTGTTCAACCTTGTACAATTTTCAATTTGGGTATTTATAGACAGCATGTCATGCAGACATGCAGTAAGAGCCAAAGAGGCAATAAATTAAAATTGCACAAGTTTCGATTTTACTGAAGCACAGGCATTCTTTGTCAGTGCCTGCAAGCAGGCAATACGTAGGGATATAAGACTTGTGAGTCTGATTTTTTGTATATGTAAATGTGTTTAAGAACTAGGCATACTT
Source organism: Muricea muricata (assembly GCA_963855995.1). NCBI lineage: Eukaryota > Metazoa > Cnidaria > Anthozoa > Malacalcyonacea > Plexauridae > Muricea > Muricea muricata. The sequence continues at coordinate 2,664,684 of OY979725.1, forward strand.
GCAGACCAGAAAAAAAACTTGAAGCAAATATGTCCATTCTCAAACATATTTTTTTCTGTTTCTGTAATATCTCTGCACTCTTGTAAAATCTTGTACATTTCAACATTGCAATTTATCTCTTATATTGTAATTTTTGTAGTAGCTGTTTCCTGGCATATTTTTTGGCTGTTTTTTTCCTGATGCCTCCAAGGCATTCTGGTAAAATGTACATACTGCCATCTTTTTCATTATGGTCAATTTCCGGGGGTCTGAAGTGAAAGTAGTTGAGACAAAGGGTATTATTTGAAATGAAAATGGTCAATGACTATCATTATAATGTATAGTTTTTTCTTGTGCTGTGAAATAGTTTTCAAGCTATTTCTTCTTAATTCATGGGCTTGCAGCTAAAAAATAATTTCTATCTGTGATGAATTTAACTCAAACAACTTAGTAAGAAAATTGAGTTTCAAAGCTCAAAATTTTGAAGATTGCATTTTTGGGCTGTTTTACCATCCCCTGTGCAAGCCAACATTAGTAAAAATACACTTGTGTAGGGTACATTCTTTCCCTTAGACCCCTTTTCTTATTTGCTTACTAAGTTCTGGGATTGATGACCAAAAGGAGAGACCTGATTGGCTATTATGTATAACTGCTATTGAGGGTTGTATGCCTGTATATTTGGATTTTTTGCAGGTAGTCGAGAAAAAATTGCAGTTAGCCCTGTGTGGTTCAAACTTGCCCACTTTGCTTGAATTAGTCAAACCACACAACACTTGTTAGTTGCGACCAAGGATCTCAGTTAGCTTCAGGCACTTGCTGGTAGTGCTGCATACTGAAAACTAACACACCAAACCTCTTAAAGTGTCTATTTCTTATTCTGTGCTTGCAGCCTGAATGGGCGTACATAGTTGTGCTGGCCAGGATTCCAAATTTGGTCGTCCAAAATATGTTTTTGGGTGTGGTCTTGTATTTGTGTGGGCGTGGTGAAACAAAAAATGAGTTTTGGGACGTCGCCAATCTTTTGTTGTTACAGAATTGCACTTGAATTCAACCATATTTAGTTATTCTCAACATGTTTTTAAAAGTACAGTGAATAAAATTATTAAAAACATATAGCATTGATAAATTAAACAGCATATGAATATAAATCGTGAATATAAGTATTCAACAAATCTGACAAGCTTGTAAGTTGCTATTTTAAAGAGAATTCTCCCTTTGGCCATCTGTGGCTGCCTATTAAAGTATAGCTGTTCAAATTTAGAAGTTGGTGTCCCTAGGACGGTCAAACGGCCACCTGGCTAACACCCTGTGTGCCACATATTTTATAAACATAGGCTGGCAGTTGCGATGGTTTGTCCTTGATTTTGGCGTGTTGTCATATTACAAATCTCAGGACGATATTCAGCTGGGATGTCGTGGCTCGGTGAAAATGGGGTGTTGTGATGTGACAGGTAAACGATGAAGTACATGATTGTATTGATTAGAGGGTTAGTGCTGGGATAAGGCCTCTAAGTTTTCCTAACCTCCTTCAGAAAGTGTTTAACCCAACCAGAATTTCCTTCACACCCCCAAGTTTGACATTTTATGCCCCTCTTGAAGCATCAAGAATGGTGTGTCACTTTCAACCTAAAATTCATCCAACTCTCCTGTGAAAAAGATGGAAATCTGCCCTTGGTTTCAGCTAAAAGGCTATGCAATAATTTGAACTGTATCTTGTTTAGTACAAGTTGGAGATCCGCTGAGGATCAACTTGAAGTTTCCGCCAGATCAGTACATGTACGTCAAGGCGAGCACAGCCAGTGAAAGACAACAGTGGTTGGTTGCACTGGGTTCAGCGAAAGCTTGCCTTACACAAGGAAATACACCAGAACCAACCAAGAAAAATCATCATGGTAAGTAGCTTATGCAATGCCTTGCCAATCATGCCTGCAGACCCTTGCTTTGGTTTAATACTTACTGTGAAACTGGATTTCTTTTACAAGCATATCGACATGCAAGTTGTGCAGAGGAATTGTTTGACAATTTGGCGATTGAACTTTATTCTATTTTTCACTGTCTATTAGAAAATTGAAGGTGATTTTGTTTTGACAAACAGAATGCAAGCGTGTTTACGATCGTAATTGCAAATTCCTCCAAGCAACTTACACATCAATATTGCAACATTTTATCACAATATTGCAATATTGCTTGCAAAAGAACATCCAGTTTGACTGTAAACTTTCAGTGGAGTTGTCTCCCCTAAGATGACATTTATTTGAGTGTGTTGTATTTACATCTTAAGAAGATTGAAGTTGATTAAGATGTATTTAATTTTTTGTAAATATCCCTGTTACTGTATGTATGTAATAAATAATGTTATATGTATTGAAAAGAGAACATTAATTTTGATCCCTTGTGTAATAATGTTTTTGCCTTGATAGTTGAAGTGGCAAAACGTGGTCAAACACTCCATGAAGCGATGTCAGAGATGCATGTCTGCAGAAACATTTTGTTGGATCAGATTAATTCAATCAAAAATTTATGCAATGATAAGGAAAAGGGACATGTAAGTAATGATATTTTATTTTGTCTTGGTTAGTGTGAAAATGGCCTAAAACATTTACCTTGGAAAGAATGTTGAATTTGGAGCGAATTTAGTTTAATAGGCTTTTAGACAATCGAGCTGGTTAACACTCCATGTTACCGTAGTTACTTATCGATTTTCAGGCCTTAATGGCAATCAATCAAGTAACATTGATTATCATTAACTGCTGAGAACTTGAAGGTCTGTTTATGATAGTTGTTTTTCACAAGACCTACTACAATTCTCCTTTTGATGGATGTAAACAATTCGAGTCGTCAGAAATGTTCAGATGAGCAATCATGCATTCAGACCATTCATCATAAATCCACTCATTCACATCTGTTAATTGAAGGGAGAAAATTACACTTACAAAACATTACTTCCATTCATACCCTGGTCCAAACATTCCAATGAAACACAGTGTACATGAAATGCAATAGAGTTACATTGATAATGTCTTTCAGTAGAATTTTCTTGTTTGTGTTTATCAGGAATTCCAAGAAGCAGCCACGCTTCTGTCAGCAACCTGTGATGCTTTCCTGAAAAATCTTTCAGATTGTGTTAAGATAGCAGAACACAAGATCAGCTCAGGTAACTATCTTGTGCATAGAAAGTACATATATAAGAATGTCATGTATGTACATTTTTCTATGTCGTCTCATCTTCTGAGTTAGTGCTAACCCTGGTTTACAATTTAACTAAATTTTGGACAACTGGCCCCAGATTGAACTGTAAGTTAGCTAGAAGAGTCATTCAGGATTGGCACAGGTGGATTATTCAGAGGCATAGCCAGTCCACCCCCCTTCAGCCCACGTAGCAATAACACAGAAAATAAAATGTTCAATAAGAAAATTTCTTTTCAGTAGTTGATCCATAAACGTGTTGACTGCATTAGGCCAAAGCGTGATTTCTATGTTTGATTAAATACAGGAACTTTTTCCTGGCAGTATTTTGTTTGCAGATGAAATTTTTTCACCCCTGACCTTCGTCCAGTAGCCATTTCTATCAAATCCAAATTTCACGATTTCCATTTCCACATATTCAATAGTTAGAGAGTTTTTAGATTAACGAATTGTTCTAATCTATCTCCGACAAGCACGTGACAACCAACTGGCACACGTTCCTGTAAGTTGCAACCATGTTGTCCACCTGGGGTAGACCTAACTATAGCACTGAGATCTTTCTCATGACTGTACCAATAGACCCTCATCTCCGTTCATGTTTTATGTAGGTTCACCATTGTCTCCACTGGCCACAGAACACAAGGTACTTACTTGTTCACCCTAGTCAACCGAGAGTTGTCACAACACCCACAAAATTCATCCATTGTTTCATTGCAATGTAGCTTTCATTTCATTTGTAGAACCTTAGTTCGCAGCCGAGGATTAATCTATCCAATAAATCACAATCGAAACAGACGAACAGGTGGGATGTTGTTTGAAAGCAGTTGTAAAGGTTGCTGAGGCGTGGTTGTCTGTTTAACCAAGTCTTGCTTTGTCTTTGTTTCTGACATTCAGGTTATCTCCACAATTGTCACCAAGTTCAACGACGTCACTCAGTCCAACGACTTCGAATCCGCAGAGTCCGTTATCTATTCCTGGTAAGTTTATTTCTACAGAACTATTTTATATTACACAATCTGAAACGATATAGTTTCACTACCTGAAGCGATAAAGAGAAAATCGGCGTTTCGAGCGACGGCCCTTCGTCCGCAATGGACCATTCCCCTATTAGACAAACTTTTGAATTTGGAAAATTAAGTAGCACAGCTGGAAAGAACATCCTAAATTTCTTACCGTTGTCAAGTTTGGTTACAGGATATTGCAAAATGTGGAAAATATAGTCCTGTAAAGTTTGCAAATTTTGTAAACTTTTGTATTACGCACGGAAAAGCGTTACCACTATGTGGAAATGTGGTAAGGCTTTTTCCCGCGTAGTACAAAAGCGTACAAAATTCAACAACTTCACATTACTATATTTTCGACATTTTACAATATTTTACAACCAAACCTCACAATTTCACTAAATTTAGGAAGCTTTTTTCAACTGTGTTAAAATTGTTTTGGAATTTAAAAGTTTGTCTAATTAGGGAATCGTCCGTTTAAGAGGTGGAAGTTGGTTTGAATTAGTACAAACTTCCCGACGAAGGGGTTCCCTCGTCTTCCCCCCCCCCCCCCGTAAAGCAAAGTGTTTCATCTATTTGTTCTTCACTCTTGGATGAGCGTGATTTACCCAACCTGAGGCTAACGATTGATAGTGAAAGAACCCTTACCTTATGGTAGCTAATATATTCGTATTGTGATTTTTTGACTACTTAGAAGAAGAAACCGAGAGTGCTGAGATAAAATCAGTAAATCATTTCTTGCCAGTGGTGCAAGATTCAGATGCAAGTGAAATTCAAGAAACTGTTGCAATGAATCTTGAGAAAAAATTTTCGCAGGAAAAAAAAATCAAGATTGCACCGACAATATTCACGACTGCTCCGAACAGGTAAGATCCGTTCGAAATATTTCCTTTTTGTGATTTAGATTATCTTGTGTGGAGCATACGCGGTTAGCATGTTGCCTCCATACACTGAAAACAGTGAATAGTTAAGCCCATCCTCGTAGAAAGGAACACGCTTAATGTAGGTTGCGTAAGTGTATATGAGAAAATTGTTGAATACGGGTAACCTCTCGATTTATCTTTCACGTAAGCGTGTGTATATGTCTTAATGTGATGTGGTGGGGTGTTATTTGGTGTGATATGATGTGACAGTATTTTCCTTAACACTGCTCGGGGAATAAGATCAACTAATGCCAAACACAATGACAACCGTCTCTTACTTTAGGTTCGCAACAGTGGAGGTGTTAGAAAATGGTGGTATACCTACGAAGCCCTTCCTCCTGGCTTGTAATTCAATATTACCAATTTTCGGTGAGTCCACGACATTCTTTAGAGATACATGCAAAGCTGTGCTGGTCAAACGAGAATAAATGCCCTTGTGGGCCTTAAGTGAGATTCGTGTAATGCCCTCCCCCCGTAAAGCAAAGTGTTTTATCTATTTTGTCCTTCACTCATGGACGAGCGTGATTTATCCAACCTGAGGCTAGTATTGCCCAGTTGATAGTGGATCCGAGGAACCTACAGTTTAACGTCCTTATGCGGGAAAACACGAAAGACTTACGATGTCGATGCAAGACCTTCAGGGGGGGGGGTCAACCAAGGCTTGAGAGAGCGCTGCCATTCAACTAATTTTATCACATATCGCAGCCTACCTTGTTACCTAATTTTGTTTGAAGCTGTCATGCTGAGATCTAATGAACCATCTACGTAACTACCTTCGTGCAATTCCTTTGCAGACGTGCTTGGACCAACCGCCTTCGCTCCAGTTAAACTAGATATCAGTGGAAATATCAAGGTAATAACGGAAACAATGAGCATTTGAAAGCGTGTCGAATTTTTCATGATTGCAAAGATCAGTTAAATTGACCGAGTCACTTTCTCCGAAAGCGTGTTCTTGGGAAAGGCGGGCGGTAATTTTCAGAGCTAGTTGCGAGCGAGGAGAAATGTGCGGATCGCACACTGTAGGTTGAACTCGTCACTTCCCCGATTATCAAATATTTTACACCCCGTAGTGGAGCTAGCCTCATTGATGCATTTTGTTATTTTTTCTTGACAGAAATTAACGTCAAAATACGAGAACGACACCCAATCGTGTTCGACCCTACAGTCCATGATAAATGTGGAAATACATACAAATACATGCACTGTAAAGAACTCGGCTACCGACGCTCTCCTCTGGTTAAAAAGGTCAGCTTATCTCATACATAAACTGCATAGTTTACTAACATAAACTTTACGGTGTGTGGGGTTTGGAGGGTTTAACCTCCCCCCCAAAAATTTTCTTTGCCTCCTTCAGAAAGTGTTTAACCCCACTAGAATATTGCTTCCACGCCCACCCCCTGGTGCACTTTTACTGGTCTTTGTTTTGCAAATATGTTCTGCAAGCCTGCTATATGCATGTGTTTATAATGGAGTTCTTATAATCTTGTAATTTTTCAGGGCATTACAATTTACGAATGCATTTCTTGTGGAGATTAACAAAGGCGAGCGAGAATTGGTCGTGGTTGCATGTAAGTTGCCTTTTTTGCTCTTGCCCTTTTTTGGGAAAGCAAACAGAACTGCACAGCCAGAAGCGAGCAAGTTGTAGAATGTCTGCTAAAGGCTTGTTGCCCTGCAGTTTCGTTGCTTTGAAGTCTTGTTGTCTTAAGTGGATGTCCGACGAAGGATTGAACTCTGGCTTCCAAGCTTGGAAGGCAAGCGTGGTGACCACATTACCACATATCCTGGTAACACGTTGCTTGCTGCATATTGTTTTAACAACTGTATTTCTTGAAATTATCAAGTTGTATCCAAGCAAAGGTTGCTAACAGGCTTGAAGCAAACTTCCATTAAGCCCATAAACCTGCTTGAAGTCCGTGTCGTTTCTGGCGCTGTAGATATAGCAGTATTTGAACATGTGTTTTTCTTGGTATATTCTAGCCAACGCGTACTCGAAAACCTTACGGAAATATCATGGTTGGATGGTGCGAGGAGTGTTTGCGGTAGGTCCAATAATCGTAGAATCATTTTATAATCAACCCATAATTTCTGTGGCTTTCAAAAGATTAACATAGGTTCATCCTAACACTATATAATATGAATCAAGCATAAACCAATATGAATCAAGCATAAACCAATATGAATCAAGCATAAACCAATATGGAGACAACCAGAATGACTGAAACAATATGGCGGACATGTAAGATGGTTGATTGGAGGAAATTTTTGTTCGTAATAGTTTATGCGATTTTTACGGAGATAAATCTTGAAGACATGTTCATTCTCTTTACCTCATTTTTTTTCTTTACCTCATTTTTTTTCTTTACCTCGATTTGATTATTTGATATTTGCTGTGTGTGTTCAAGGCCAGTCATTAAATATACATAATAGTTAAGTTGTGCGGTTATTTTGCGCAAACTTCCATGAATCCGTCAGCCTTAAAGCGTCAGCTTTTTTCCCAAAAGCAATCAATGCTATAGTTTTATCTTTTTGTAAAAAAAAATCTAGTACATATACGTTCTGGGGGTAGAAAATAAGCTAAGCATGAAACCCATGACACTATTGATAGCAACGCTCCAAACACAACATTTTAGATTTGGGTCTTAATTTTTATGATTTAATTTTTTTGAAAGATGGCCGTCAAGGCGGTGCCGTACTGGAAGGATTTTGTGAAGGCCCTCGGTTCCACGGACAGCGGAGTTGCACCGGAGCCAGATGTACTTCACGATATACAGGACTTTACTGATACATTGACCCCACTCATTGACCGAATTAATGAATTTTACGCCGTAAACAATTTGGACAGCGATAATGCTGTATAATCCTAAGTATCCTTGGGAATATATAGAAAATCTTTAAGTATTTTGGTTAATATTTATACGAAATATTGAACTATGCACATCCGTGAGTCGGATTTCCCTGGCGAATGCTTGGCTATAACCAGAGACATTCGCAGGAATGAACCCAGGGTTTCAACACTATCAGGACTTTGTATTTATATAATGTAACGTCTCTGCAGCTAACGACTTTTAAAACTTCTTTAGGGTATATTAAAACTAAAAACCAACACTAAATGTTTGCGTATAGTTTTGACTTCAGAAACAATTCCATTGCATGTTGGTTAAAGAAAGTTTCACTAAAACATTCAATAGTAATTTCAGCCTTGTTTACCCCCTGAAAATATGAAAATATGAAAAGTCATTAATCCCATAGACATCGATTGCCAGTCTTGTTTAGACTATGTAAATACAAAGTCCTGAAATATGCATATTTAAAGTGAAGTTACAGGGTTCCAAAGTAAAGCGAATCAGGCCGTATCACGGATGACGTCAGCGTTTCCAGTCTTATTCCTTTTGTCCACGGTAAAATATCGCGATAATTATCGAGAATAATTTCATGAAAGTAATACCAAAATTCAATTCAATTTAACTAAGTTCACACGAACTCTGGTTAATATGTACGCTATCAATAATGTGATGCTAATAATAGATATTTGTAGATAAAGAATGGCAATTTTTATGATAAGTGACAATTAACACTTTACACTCGTAATTCAAGGGTTTTAATGACATTACAACAATATCACCTTCACTATTTATTTATTGTGGGATTAGACGACGAAGAAATGTCTATAACATGATACTTCAATTGCATTTATGTTTCCTTAACTTATATTTACTTTAAATTATTTTTACCCAAAACTATCTTAGGTCCTTCGCTAGGGTGCAGTTGGGTACAGGTAGCAAGCATACCTTAATCACAAATCTGATCTCGTAGTTACAGTAGAGTACAGCTCGTAAAAAGATTGTAAACTATGCCAAGTGATTTTCCAAAAGCTTATATAATAGGGAAGTTTGATATTTGAAATTGGCATGTCGAGAGCTTCACATCCTGCAAATATATTCCTTACAAAACGATGTGAATATATATTTCTTCCCCAATTTTTGGCTATATCTGCCCCACTGTAACATGTTTGTATATGTATATGTATAAGTAACGTGCTTTCTAAGTAGTTTAGTTCTTTGAGAAGATAATATTTGGTGTAAGCATGGTTTGCTTGTGTCTTCCAAAATAATATTCCATAATTCTTTATCTCTTTCTCAAACTTTGTCCAAGAAGTCATGGGGGGTATGTACGCAGGTGATAATGATGTTTGTTGTGTTACTCCACATCAGGCAAGCTGACAAACATGTGTGACCACGGGGGGAATCGAACCTACGACCTTTAGAATGCTAGCCCAGCAAATGTAATATGTGATATGAAATAACATATATGATATGAAAAAGCATGATTACATTTAAGATTATTACGTTAATATCGAGGAGACTAGACTCAGTTTCGAAGTATTACATATTCGGAACTGACTTGACCCTGTAGCATAGCTGGCAGAGCATTCGTAGCTGGCAGAGCAGGCCGCAGGTTCGATTGCCGTCGTGGCCAGGCATATTTGTCAGCTTGCCCGGTGTGGATATAAACTCAGAGTAACACCACAAACATCATTTTCACCTGAACACAAAGACGCGTTAGGAAGGGACGAAAAATTATGAAGATGGCAACAAAGGAATGATAGAAATACTCGGAAAACTCTTATTTGTGCACACCCGTGAGCCTTCTACGTTAATCGTCCTGGACCACCAGTAAACTATTTAGTTTTGCTAGATCGGCTATCTCCATGGTCTCCCCAATGTTTGCATAAACAATAGAAGAACCGGAATTCCCACACCCGTTGAAAAAGCGGCGAAACGTTGCGGAAACACTCGTTCAATAAGAGATCACACTCGTAAGAACAGTTTAGAACTGTTAGACTTATCCAGTATGGACTGAATTCTCACGATATAATATCTGACTCCTCAGCGTATTACGCAAAGCATCTAGGACCGTCTTTGTTGCTACTAGTGTCTCTTAGACAATACGGCTCCTTCATGTTTTCACGCATGTTTTCAGCATCATTTTCCATCATGCATATTTTGAATGGTTTCATTTACTCGAACAGACGGCAAAAAATGAACATATTGTTACAATGTTTTGCTGCCCACATTGTTCAATGTTGCAAAAACATATTGTTCAGCAACATATTATTCTTCAATATTGTCGACAACTACGAACAAAACATTATTAAATCCTGTTACACTGCAGTTTGTTACGTGGAAATTTGCCCGCATACAACATTTAGAGAATTAAACGTTCTTCGCAGTTATTTATCAAGAAAAAGATTTTTTTGCTTGTAGATAGTTCTTTTGTCCTTCATACTTGTTAAAAATTTGGATTTAAGTACTCGTCGAAAACATATATTTTTTGATCGCTGATTTTCGTGGGAAAATATCGAAAAGCAACATGCTCATGCTTATCATTAGTTTACTGAAAAACGGTAAATTGGTTAAAAAATTTTTTAATTCAAAATTTCTTGATACTAAATGCATGAATATCAGACAAATTTCAATGTTGAATTTGCAATTGAATTGGTCGCCTTCTTAGCACTGATTAAGATAAAAGTTTTGAAATAATAATTTACGTGGTGTTACCACAGAGCTAAACTGTTAAGGTTAATTGTCGGGGGGGGGGGTGGGGGGCGGGTTAGCCACTAACACAATATTCACCATATAACTTTGATCAAATTATGATAAAAGTCTCCTAAAAATGCTTGTTGAGCTTTTTTAACTTCTTTTTTCCTTATAAAAAGTACATGCACTAACTTTAAGTTGAAGCAAACTGAAGGTTGCAAAATTTACAACACACAAGTATATCAGACATTTCATTATATATTGTATATTTTTATTTTTTGTGCTGAAATATATATATATTTATAGTGTACATTAAATATTTTTGATACATTTGCTTATGATACGATATATATGATATACATTATATGATACAATAACGGTTAAATAGAGTTATTTGTGGGGTATTTTGGCAAAGGAGACTGAGTTTTGGTTGTGCTCTTTTTGGTTGAATATCTAAGTCAACGAGCGTATAAATACTGTCACTATCTACTGGCAACTATTTACAATTGTTTAACGTTTCCCTGCATTAATTTCCGCACTAATTTGCTTGCGTGTTTTAAGCGTGGAATTGCATGTGTAGTTGAGCTTCACCTCTAAATACATTGTACTTGTTTAATTCGTGTTTATATTCAGTTTATTCTCCCCTTGAACAAAAATTTCCACATGTAATGTTCCAAAATTTCATGTGATCACGTGTGAAATTTATGTGATCACATGTGAAATTTATGTGACATTCATGTGAAATTTTTGTAAGGGTTCACCATGCATGAATCTCAAGTCTAGGCATTATAGAATGATATGTACTAGCGACAATATCATAGTTGGTTTGATTGTGGGACACATGAACAATGTCAACTAAACGTGCAATTATCCAAATTTTTGAATTAGCTTCTGTTCATTACAGTTTACCCATAATTGTTTTGTTTTACGTTTACGTGCCTGCTCTGGTAGTATCTAATAAATGTTAAGACATGATCGTTAACATCCATCGTATAAGTCCTCTGGCTGCTAGTTATTGAAAGCCAAATTGCTAAATCCTTAGGCGTCAGATTGACCACTGTATGCTGTCAGCATGTGAGGCAATACAGTCCGACGAATTCTTGCGACAGTGGTCATCACGACGACCGGTTCTGTCTGTATCCCAGTCTCGGACGTGCTCGTGAAGTGCCGTTGACCCGAAGCCCATCCGGAGTCCTCCGATTCAGAATGCAGCTTAGCGAATCGTTGATCCCGTTTCATAACCGGAAACGTCGCGAACCGTTTGTCGTCGTCTAAATCGGGCGAACCGAGGCCCGAATCCTTCGATTTATTGAAGAGTTCCTTTTCGGCCTTTGTAGCAGTGTTCAAAGCATTAGAGGGTACGTAGAAAGGTGACTGGTGTGGCAGTCTGGTCTGTCCCCGTTTGAAACTGCGTCGCTTTCGTCGACGACTCGAAGACCTGCGAATCCTGAAGGCAAATTCTTGCGGGTCACCGGCGCCCGATTCTTTCGCATCCGCCTTCGGCCGGCGGACTGTGCTTCGCGCCCGATGAACAGTCTCTCGCGAGGGCGATTCGGAATAGAGCAAGTTCAACTGTAGTGGTCTTATACAACTTATCGTGGTCTTCGAACATTGACGCGTTAGCCAGTTTCGTGCGTTTGCATTTTGCAGCTTCATAAAGTCTGCGACCGGTTCCTCGTTGTCCATGCTGCTGCCGAACGATATCTTCGCTTCGACCGGTTTCACTGTTGTAATATGGTTTGTTCCCTGTACACCACCATCAGTATGCTCGTCGTTTTTAGTATTGTTCGTATCAGTCGTTAGTTTCTGCGTGTTTGCCTTCCTTTCAGCGTCGTCTAGAGCTTTCGTAACGAGCTTCACATTCGGACACGAATGAAATCTCGCGCGCTCTCTCCTCCGGTTCCGCCTGGCACGAGTTTTCCGCACTCTCGTTTTCGGCACAACGTTATTCCTGTTCCTGTCTCCGCCGCTGTAACTGTCCGTGTCCGAACTGAAAGCTCCGCGTTTGCGAATTATTTCCGTATCAGTTAACAAGTTCTCGTGCGAGCGGGTCATGCGCAGAGGCTCTTTGGGTGTCGACTTGTACGTCTCCTTCATGGCCAGCTTGTACCATGCGGATAACTTTTTCTGAACTAAATCAGTCTTTGTGTCCAACGCATTAGTGCGATCACGTGGCTGGGGATCTGGTGTTTCCACTTGATCATTCAAGGTGGTGTTACCACTTGACGCAGGCGGTGCCGGGGCCAATCTTTTCCTTCCAGATTTCCTAAAGCTGGAGTTGATGCCACTATTTCGTCTCCTTGCGTCAATAGAAGGCCGTCGTGTTGACTTAGGCGTTTGTCTTTTAGGCATTTTAATGCTACCGTTTTGAATCGTATTTGCACTGTTAGTCTGCTCCACTTTATTCTTCGCGTGCTTCTTCGTTATCTTTCGCTTCAAGCTGAGAGTGGAGAAGAAGGAACGCCAACTGGAGCTCTTCTTCTTGGCTGGTTTCGACTGTCCCTGTCGATTAAATATTGAAAACTTTGATCGCTTTTGGTTTCCTGCGCTTTCTTTGCCATGCTCCTCTTCGTAAGTAGGCAACGAGAAGTGCCTTTGCAGTTGCAGTTTTTGTGGTTCTTTTATTTCCAAATGGTTCAACTCTGCTTCAGTGTCCGAAGCAAAGAGTCTTTCATCTAGCAACGTATCTAAAACCGGATTTACCGGTACGGTGTTCAACAAACCTGGTTTCTTGGGGGAAGGTTTTGTCGTAACGAAGTTCATATTGTTGTCTGTCGTCCATTGCTTTTTGGGGTATTTTTCGCTGTAACATCTGCGAAATGTAGTACTAGGTTGGTCCCAATCTTCTGCAGATCTGTCCGTTTCAGTTCCACTGTTGCCGGACCGAGCCGGCTTTCTCTGACTCGCTCTCAGACCCCCATTACCGTGGCTTTTTTTAGGTACCAGTCCTTGCAGCGCTGCATACAGCTCGTCAATATCTTTGACTGTAGCCTTGGCGCGAGTTTCGAGTTCGTTGACATTCAGCAATGATTGTGATTGCTTGACGTTGCTATGGCGACCATCCACACGCGTGTTGCGTGGCGTCTTCTGCTGAGCCATTGTGTTCTGTCTAGTCTTCGCAGCTGAAAGAAGAAAACTTGTTGTTAATGCACGCACATTGCTGTTCTTGTTTAAAATATGTAAATACAAAGTCCCGGAATATATTTAAAGTGGAGTTACAGGTTTTAAAGTAATGCGTATTAGGCCGTATCACGGATGTTATCGGCTTTTTAGCTCGCGTTTTCAATCCATTTCTTTGATTGTCTGTGCCTGAATTGAAGTATTTTAGACCACCAGTTTACACTTTTCGCCTTCTGACAGATGTGAACGAGTAGATTGACAACAACGTTTTCTTGTGTATGATTCGCCGACTGAACATTTCTGACTGGTTCACACCTTCACATCCATCAAAAAGAGAAAGTTGTTGGAAGTGTTGCAAGTACTAACAGGCAGTAAGGTAACTCTATCAGGTATGAAATATTCTAAGAGGATAAGCATGAGAAAACCAGGAAACCTGAACTAAAGCGGCTCTTTTTTAAACTACAAGGTAGAGATAGCTTTATCACTTTTGACTTGTAGTTTGATAAAAGTTTAACTAACTCTTTCTCCAAGAAGCGACCTAACTGAATCTGAACGTAGTATAGCTTTTTAATTTACTGTACAAATACTTCAAATAAATTCTTTCAAATATAAAAAAATACCGAACTTAAACTGCTATATTCGTATTGGCTTTTCGTTTTCTCAAAGGTTCTTTAAGGCTTTGATCGTGTTTTTGACCCCAGTTGACATTCTGAAAGTCTTTTTTGTGCATGTTTTCAGCGCGAAAACACTTCACATTTAATTCGTTCGAATATTAGTTCTGTTTAGCACTTTTTCCTCACGTTAGGTTAACTTATAGAGATAGATTATAGTCGAATAGTTCCGGACTTGAATATGAGACAACTTTGATTTTAGGTCTATTATTAGCTTTCATGTTTTACCATAATAGCTTAAAGTAATGATAATTTCTCTAAAAATAGTATTATACAAAGTTTAGAATTACCGGTTTTTGATAATAACCAAGCGAGTCTATAAAAAGTTTCAGTAATCTTTTTGTACGTTTAATGTGCTCATAAAGCTTCACAACTCATCCTGTTTACTCTCTGTTTGTCCTCTAAATCAGGATATTTAGGCGGTCCTAATCCCCGCGATAATTAAGACGTCCGTATACTTGAGACTTATTATCGCGTGGGAAGCCCTACACAGACGTTTGAAATGTCTTCAAATTAAAGTTGGAACTACATCCAGTACTAATATAGCGTATTTACAGATGACCACTGTCTTATATATTTTCATCTCTATAAGTACGTGTGTGATTGGTTAATCGATTTAATTCGACACATCCGATTGGTTAAAGATTGTGGAAGTGAATTCAAACCTCCATATATACCTTTGTTAAGTTTGGCGGAACATTGCAGGAAATTCTTATTTATATGTTTTAAGTTTTGAGTGTCCAACAAACTATAACTCTATACATGACTAAAGTTTTCAGTGACTTGTAACACTATTGAGCATAAATGGTCTTATAAGTTAAAGCTTCAAAGAGACTTTGAAGAGCATTTGTGATTTATAATATTGTAACCACATATATCACGCATTTCTAAATTCTATCTAACGTTCCCATGCATTATCGGTAGTGCAATCAAAGACACACGAAAACCTAAGATCTTTTTCAATCTTTCACAACCTGAAAACGTATAAACAATCTGACAGCCCACTGGCACTGCTATTCCAGTTCTGTTTCATGTACAGTGAGAGATCCTATATGTCTTGTGTGCTTTTAACTACATCTATGCGACGCTATAGACATAGCCTCAACTCTCAGCTACATAGGAATTTCATTGCTTCAGTATGGAGTTGTTTGTTTATGTGAAAAGAATCAGTGTTTTGTTTTCACAACGCTTCATAACGCAACAGGGTTTCCAAGCAAAATACTACAGTAGAGTTCCTGCCCGTTGTGATTACCAGTGTCAAATTGGACACAATCTTCACGTCAAATTCCCAGGCTAAAATGTGGTCAGTCAACTACATGTTGCAGGAATAGAATCGCCTTCGTTGTCACAATAGCATATTAATCTAAATTCCCATATAACACTATTCTATAACAGTGAGCGCGACTAAATTCCCATACAACGTTCAAATTACCTCGATTCTTCTTTAGTGGCAAAGACATGCTAGTATACATCCTTTATAAGAACTACTCTCGAGTAATAAACATAGCCAAGAAATGACAGTATCAATTAGAATATGAGTAATAACTGTTTCCCCAAAGTTTATACCATTATTCGGTAAAAAATCAACAAAGCTGGCGACTACGGCTGATCGATTTCAAGCCACTTCACGGCGGCAACGCTCTGTGCTCACAGTCTACATCAAAACATCTAAACTTAATATTGTCACTAAGCAGTTCACGAATGTTTATCTGTGTTTCCAACATATACCGTGTCGGATATCGTAACAATTGCAGCTGTAATATAATGTCGAGGAATTCAAACTTTGCCAGTTATTTGCTATGCATTTCTAATTGTCGTTAGTTAGCTTGTACTCCTTTGCACGTTTAGCAAACATTGTACAGACATGGTACATATATAAATATCGTATTTATTGCTAACGCCAGGTCTTGCGTTAAAAATCCAATGGGAAAAATGACAAGTGATATAAATGCATATGTATACAGTAAAGGTGTAATTATTGCCCCTTGCGGAAGAAACTGATTTTGCCCCTTATATAGCGTGAGAAAATGATTCAATGATATTGCTTTCATATAACATTGTATGCTTCGTCATGCATTTTCACATAAACATAGTACGTAGGCGAAGTCCATATGCACTGTAACTGCTCAGCCAAAAATGCACAAATTTCTATATTACAAGTCAGGCTGTCGATGTATTGAAACAGACTTGTTACAACCATAACCGATATTAGGATGCGTTGTCTGACAAGTTGCGGCATTTTAACAGACTTGGGGCAACTTAAAGTTGTTGTCAGACTTGATGAAATTGACAAGTTTGTTGAAATTGTCGACAAGTGTTGAAACAAGCCGGTAAAAGAAATGACAAATTAAAAGAAGTCTTGACTTCTTTGGTACATGTATCTCACTATAGGTTAATAGCTGATGATGTTGGAGTCACTTTGTGGACCACTTATTCTTTGACATTTTCAGCAACCGCCAAAAAACATTGTAACTATATTAATAGTGTACATATTTTGGTGTACGGCGCGCGCCATTCATTATTTTAGACTGGAATAATTTGAATTTTTGTACCAATTACGGTGAGGTTAGTTTATATATGGTAGACGCGAAACGTTTGAAAGACCTTTTAGGCAATTCGTATTGATTTCATACTCGTGGCAAAAGACATGCTCGCAATTTTAGAATGATAATTCGTCTCGAATTCTTCGCATGTACATGACGTCAGAAAGTCACAGGCGCCACCTTTTTTAACGTTGCGATATTTACTTTTCTGTTGCAAGAAACAAACTTTTCCCGCTATACTGTATTTTGTAACTGCTTATCCAGTCGTGTTATGGATAGTTTTAAAATTGTTTGTGTTCAGTTCGGCACTTGTTTGAAAAATATCGACTAAAATCGAGTTAATCGACACATACAGAAAATTAAGGTTCAATTAAGAATCTGGGTAAGTGCATGGGGTTGGTGGTGAGTCTTATCCAATTCAAGTGCATGAAATTTTTTGTGACGACTTAACGCTTGTCTTTGAAGACGCGCAGTATTTCGATTCTACTTCAGAACCATTCTCAGAGTACGAAACACTCCTGATTAGCTCATAGCAACTACGCATAACTTTTATTCTTCTATTATATCATTATATTGCTTTGATTTGTCTAAACTGGAAAAAAAAGTAAAATGTTCTCGCCTTGTATATGTTATACGATAGTATTGAGAGCACCCAATAAATAAAGTTATAATTAGCGAGGCTTGAAAAAACGCAAACAATGTTTGATTTTAACAATTGCCCTATACATCATAATTAGTCTCCACTATGTTTTACATTCTGTTCCGGGTGATTTCAGAGGAGGTTGACGTAAATATGAATCGAACGAGATTGTGCAATGTTGCACGTAAATGGATTGCAGGAATAGCTCCAAAAAATCGTGGCGATAAGATTCCATACGAAATCAAGAACCAAAGAAGTAAAGAACGTTGAAAAATACAATTAAAACTTCTATTTTTTCTATTTTTCAGCTAATTTGATGCAGTATAATCTGTCAAATATTTTGTTTATTGTCATATACGTGTTTGCCATTCCAGTATTTGCGATTAAAATCTATAACTTCGCTTCAGACCCGAAAAGACATACCACAGCAATTACGATCCGAACAAAACTGCTTAGTCGCCAGCTGATACAATTTCCCTGCCAAAGCCGGTCTTGCTTCATTAATAATAGTTAAATGGTTTTTAAAGAGTTTGAGCATGCAATTGAACAAGGAAATATGCTGGTATCTTAGGTAGTTGCCAATTAAGACAGCACTAAAACAGGCAAGTCGTTTTAGGAAAAACCTACAATCTAAATCAGGCGAAAGCAAGCTTTGATTTGAGGGGTTTTTTTATAATTTTTACACATCTTTCGAGTTTCGATATCTCCTACAAAGGTCACTCGTTGCTAACTCTTTAATTAAGCAGAAACGATTTGCCTGCCGAGAGCCGAAAGTTTACTGACACTGGCAACGTCAGTTCGAGATATATAAATTGATATGTTAATGCGTAGACATTGATACATATTGATTATACCACATTGAAATGTATTACCATACAAAGTGAATTGGGTATTATGGCATCAAACACGAAATTTTGTACATCTAAACTTGATCTCAACGTGTATAAAGATATTCTCTTTTATGTAAACTCACGCAATCGTCAATATATATAAAAAAATGAAGTGAATCGCTGTAAAATTATAAAACGGAAATCGCAATTCTTATATATGACTCAGGTGCAGACAATTTGATCTAAAGTTGCGAACATTTTTGTAATTATGTTCAATAAAAATCAATTCTGTATATATGACATTGCGACATCATTGTGTGTCCATTCTTTGTGTACGCTTTGCTTTGTCTTGATTCAAATGCAAAAACAAAGACATCTCCCCATATATCACAGTAGGCCGAAGCTTCTTTTAAATTCCTTAATCAAAATAATGAAATTTACCCTTTGCTTTACCGACTAAAATGATTACGCAAGTCTCAAGTTATAAAATAATCAAATTGAAAGTCGCCTGGCTTCCAGATTTTCGATACAATCGGCAAAATATATTATAAATTGGAATGCATTTTGAATACATATACATGCCTCATTCAGAATTTAGTTTCGAATTTATATGAAGACTGAAGTATAGACCGTGTTCCTTACCAAGGTGAACAGTTCAAAGATTTGGTAAAAGCGCTTATAGTAATTTTGTGTGCACTATACATGCTTGATAGAATGGTATAGAAATTAAACATATACTGTAAAATTAATCCATGCTTTACGTTTCGAAACAAATTCGAAACATATTGAACGGCCAGCAATCTAATCAACTTATGGTAATCATGTTCAGTTCTTGGGCATATTGGTTTAAATATTTACTAACTCTATCAGATATTAACTTATTTTAAGATCACTTAATCATTACATACCCGCTTCTCGTGCCATTTCACAAGTGCAAAAGTTAAGTTCCAATATTTTTCACCATTAATGTTCACAGGTGATAACAGTATGTATGTTTGTAACCAACTGTATCTATGTATAGTATTTATCTCAGTTGCTTCGCATCTTTGCTCACATTTTCCACTGAAATGCTGATGACCATACTCAGTTCACTGTTATGTGGCATTGACCTCAATAAGCGGAAGGAAAGGTCCTCTTTTAACGAGGGAGATTCTACGTAAGTCGCAGGCGGAATATAATTATAGACCACAGAAGAAGATTCATTGAATTCTTAAGTGGTCCTCACGAGTCATTCAGACTGCCTATAGCTGTTTAAAAAGCTTTTAGAATATGTAAAATACCATAAGTAAGCATTTTATCACGAACGCCTTTTTCGCAGGCTCGCCGCAAAAGTACTATCTATTGAGGATGTACAGTGTACACGAGAGGTGTAGGTTCTTTGATTGTACCTGAAATGATGTAAATAAGAATTCAACGTTTTGAGGCGAACGGAAAACACATGCAACTTCTCGAGGAAGAGCCTTCGATCGCTTTAAACGTCAAATTTTGTTTTATCATCTCAGGTATTAAAATAACCTATATCTTCTTGTCCTTTTGGCTGAATTACCTGCACTACTGGCATGCAACATCGAGGTATCATAGATTATTCTTCAGTTAATGATTAGGTTATGACCGTCTTAGCAGATCTATAGCCACAATGTGTTCCAAAGGACTTTTGAATTGGTTATCGCATGAAACCTTTCATAAGAATCGCACAAACAGTTGTTTTGAAAGGTTGCGGAACAGTGTGAGGGTAACATTCTTCAGTAGTGAATTATACATTTACTGCTTAAACACATTTAGATTTACTGCAAGTACAGCTTTCTTATAGTTATAGACATTTACCAATAGTCGTGCGTTGTTTAAGCTTGGCAAAGGACCAAATTTCAACGCCTATAACTTAATAGCACTTCAACAAAGTATCGTTCTTTTTTAGTCTGCTTGCAGCATTTTTTCATGAAGTGCAATTTTAGGTATATCTATGGCCTTCCCTAAGACCGCTAAATATGCAACGTCAAGTGTAGTCAGTATTTTACAATATGCACGTGCTATATGTGTCTGAAGTTAGAACTGCCTTATAAAAAGATTAGATCGCTGTGGTCCACTAGTTATGGTTGAGTTTTACAGTAAGTGCATATAATCGTGATTTGTTTTTGAACTAAATCCAAAAACAATTATCTGTACGAGTTCAAGGTTATAGCCCTGTATGTAAATTTAATGACTTTTTTAAAGGTCAGTGTTTGCCTGTTTGGTGCATAATTAAAATAATTTTGAGGAAGCGGAATTTTGCGTGGGGATACAAAGGCGAGAGTTTGTCGTGTTGTCAAGAAAAACATACAGATCAAGATATATAAGAACAATAAACTACACGAAATGTTTTAAGTTTTTAACCTTTGAGAAATTCCTCTTCTACCGTTTTAATTGCGTGTATAACTGGTGCGTCATATGTCCATTAATTTTTTGTACACGAAAGATATAAGTTCTTTCATTACTTGCAAGGATAAAAGCTGAAATCGACGTTAAGAGCGGATTCCTTTTTTCGAGGAGATTCCTTTCCTCGAATCATCGAATTCGGTTGTTACATTTCAGGTATTCTTGGGTTTCACTGGAACCTTTTTCAGTAATTCTGAGTGGGGGTCAATTTTTTTTCAGTCCGATGACAGTGTATCGATTTGGAGTTGACCCCCAGTGAAATTTATGACGTCACGTGAAACCCAAGAATTGGAAGAACCTATTTGCGTCAGGACGTGTAGCCGACTATTTTATAAAAAGAGGCAGTGCAGTTCCATCGCATCAAAGAAATGATTTCAGACTTTTTTCAGTGTTTTTTGTTCGTATGATTCAGCCTAGTCATTATATAACCACAATTACAAGTATATGCTATATGTGTTTTGCAAGAGGTTTAAAAATAGACAAATTTCGGCGTGTTTTTAACTTTTAATTGCCGTACGTGTTCAACATTTTTAACCTAACTTATGGTTGTAATTGTTTATATATAACCTTTCTTTATGTAACTGGCGAGCCACAGTTTCCGAGTTTCGAAAAAAAAAACGAGCTGTTATAAGTATAAACAAACTTAAGAATTTGTCATGCTTGTCAATGTTATAATCGCTGAAATAAGCAAAACCGCGCTGTGGAAATTGTAATTCATTTTAATGCTGTCTAACTAAGATATTCTTTCTGTACTATGATTCGCTTTATAATCATCTACGTCATCATCGTAGCATTGTCGGAAGTGGTCGTGATAATTAGCGAGCTTGAGTTAGGGAATTTTTAGAATTTTACGAATGACCTGCGTGTATACATTCGTCAACAACATATTGTTCACTGTGACGCTATATTTCCGAGGCGAACTATAGTTCGAATTCCTTTCCACAATTGAATGGACTCAATTATGTATTTAGCTTAACCCACAGTCATGCATGGTAATATTTTAAAATATGATGTATATTAATAGGAAGTCATTTCCATAGCAAAATTTAATGAATTACGTGAATTAAAGCCCACCAATGACGGAGCTCTTGACAAAACTCTCGACTTTTACGTACGCCCAGACTTCTGAGGTGGGCAAAACGCATTCCAAACGCAAAAGATGAAATTATCCTAGTCCAAATATAGAAAATCATTACCAGCAGACAATTTCATAATTACAAGAAGCGCATATATACCCCGAAGAATTAATATCCTTGATGCTGAAAGCTCAGAAAGGAATTACTTATCTCAGTGTTTTGCTTTTATGCTTCAGCTAAGCCAATATTATATATAGGGCTACAACCATAATTACAGTATATTCTATATGTATAAGTTTATTGTTTTGCAAGAGATTTAAAAATAGAAAAATTTCAGGTTGTTTTTAACTTTTAATTGCAGTACATGTTTATCATTGTTACGTGCCGTGTTTTTTGCCCTTCTTTATTTTCTAGGCAAGCCACAGTTTCCGATTTCGAACAAAAGATACGAGCTGTTAAACTATAAACAAACCTGGAAATTTGTCATGCTTATCAATGCTAAAAATGCTTAAAATAAGCAAAACCTAGCTGTGGAAATTGTCATAACAGAAAAGCAATCAAGTATTTTATGCTCGCATGGCCAAGTTCTTGAAATTACGAATTTAATCGAAATGTACTCAAAGCAACCTATATGAGAATAATTTTGACGTTTAATTCATAGTTCACACCCATTGGGAGAATCTAGAATTTACGTCCTCGTTGAAATAGTCAAAGACAAAGAGTCTTCTTCTGTGATGACAACTTGATGACGCGTTTCGTCACGTAAGCCATCTATGTCTACCTTCGGGAAACAATCGGGAGTGTTCGGAAGAAGAGTTTATTCATGGAAAACTGACAATTATGTTATTTTCTTGCCTTTTATAGAATTATATGGCTTTGAAGAGCAAAATTATAAATTTGCAGATATTCTGGATAATATATTCTGGATGATAATTGTATTTTTCGAGAATGCTTTTAACACAATACACTGATTGCGCGATCAATAAGTTATAAAAATAAAATATCAAGTGACTAAACAGTACTTTTTCTACACAACTGAAGGTCCGAACATCATCACATAAGAACATCATCGAACTGAGTAACGTTGCCAGTCAAAAGCACACAAAAACATAGGAT
Organism: Muricea muricata; assembly: GCA_963855995.1. NCBI lineage: Eukaryota > Metazoa > Cnidaria > Anthozoa > Malacalcyonacea > Plexauridae > Muricea > Muricea muricata. Next base: position 2,687,718 of record OY979725.1, read on the forward strand.
CTTCGACTACTTGAAACGATTTGTATTCAAAGGCCTTTGGAGATACTATAGTTCCCACTAGACTTCGCTCGAACCACGAATTGTATTCAGGTAGTAAAAGATCATATGTTTTGCGTGATATAAGCTTGTAGGGCGAAAAATAGTCTGACAGTGAATGATGAATAAGATTGTCTTTCCTGGTACACTACAAATTTTATCATTCATAGAACAATACAATGTACATTAGTAATGAACTCAGCTCAGTAGAAACCAGGTTTTAAGCATACAGCACTCGCAACATAGATTTAATGAACCGAGGTCAGTTAGAACCGCAAGTATTCGGAAAATTCGACAGAATCAACGGTATCAACTTAAATGCAGGTTTAAACGTGAAAGTGATCAACAATTGAGCGGAAGACTAGCTTAAATTACGTGCACTTTAAATTTACATATCGAGGCTAGCCTTATAAGTATACGAAACAATATCTCACCCGTTTTACATCCACGAAGATGGCTTCTGCGATTTTTCGATCTCCGAATTGGACCAGTTACCAGAAAGTAATTCCTTTTGGGAATATAATTTCGCGTATGTATAGTAATCCTCATTTTCGAGAACAGCTTTATTCGCAGATTATCAGGTTTCATGCGTGGGCTGTTGACAGGATGGTTTCTGTAAAACTTTATATATTCTCTCGAAGATAAAATATGATCTCAATAGCTCTAAAATTATGGATCCAGTGATTCCAATGTGTTCGCTTCTTGATTGTAACTCAGATTGAAAGGTTGCTTTAAGATTCTGCTTTTAAGAGCTAGTTCCGCTCATGATGTTAATTATGATAGACTTAGCCAAACCCAATACTTGATAAAAATTACCATGACAATGTTTAAGCCGAACGCCAGCCTTTGTGCATGTGGGACGTTATGTGGGACGTGATGTCCGTGGTGCCGCGCAGAACAATGCGTCGTGATTCTGATCTATCAGTTAAATACGTACTATATTTAAATTAGGAACCGGCGTTTGCCAGAAGTTGTGTAGTGCAGATTATTATACTGCGTGCTATTAATTAAGCCTATTTGTCGTAGGAATCGCACATTTTCTGCTTCTCACCTATGTGAAGGAATACGTGAACAAACGAAAGTATGGGACAAATATTATATTGCTTTTGCAGTGGTATAGAATGCCTCAATCACATCGGCCAGAAAAAGTTATTCCTGATTCTTACGTGTGAACCAGACTTAAACAATTGTAGGTTTCCAGTTATTTTATACTGATCTATCGCTAGAAAAATTGTACAACTGTAATGAGCCATTGAATCACTAACCGTGATGTGTATACGTCAAAATCAACCCGCCTTTCATCTCGTCGGAAACAACAGACCCTTAATATGGATGATCTCATCATTTTTTTTTATTTCTTACTCTCACTCGAGTCTTACAGGCATCCCTCTGTTTTGCACGTGTCTTAATCTCGCGTGGAAATCATGCACACGTCGAAAGTGAAGCCTCGTCCGGAAACAACAGACCCTTAGTATGGATGACCTCATCATTGTTTTTAAATTCTTACTCTCAGACATCCCTCTATTTTGCACGTGTTTTAATTGGTGCCGTTGCAATTGGTACGGAGGTAGCTGAGAAGACATTTATACCCTTTAGAACCAGCCAACATTAAGTATACCATAAAATTATAATTGATTTACCCTTACTCTATCGGGAACATTTGTTATAATCTAAGAATATGCTCCATAGCCTTCTCTGTAGAAAACGTTTGAGCTAGTGATCATACTTTGTATTTTCTTCTTACATTTCTGATTGTTCACAATTATTATTAGTTATTCACTAACTCTGTTAATCTTTATATCATTTCTTTGTTCATAATTTCCAGTAGGCCGGACTGATGTCTAATGAAACATTGGATAACACAACCTATTGTTGATTTTTACAGCTATACCAAAGGAACTTACTTCCTTGTTTCTAAACTATTTAAACTTTGGAGAAAAAGCACTACCATATAAAGCGTAATGCATTTTATAAAAGAATTGTGGCTTGGTAATTAAATAATTGATCGCTTAACAACAATAAAGCTATAAGGAGTTTGTTATGAGTCTTCACACTGTCCGCCAATATATACAATGCACAATAGGCTTTCAGACCACTTTGATAAACTTTGAAGATTACCGATAGATTATAGCCCTCCGGTATTTTGGAACAACGAAAACAACGTAGCACCTCTGACATCTTGCTTTTCCTAAAGACACTTCCTATGCTATTTGGTGATCTTATAGGCTTCTAAGAGACTCGCGTTATCAGTTTCGTAGCCTTGCTCCAGGGCGTATTTTAAGAGATTGGTTTCTCCGCTCCCTGCTAAATTTATAAGGGATGGGCCCCTGTTGCAGGCTCTCAAATTATTATTTGAAATTATTATCATTTTAATTAAAAGGTGATGTTTTTTGAATGAGGTTTATATTATGTCTTCAGTTTTAGATTTTCTAACTTTGCAACTCTAGGTCAATATACTATTTATTTACCTAGTATGGTTTAGCAACCTATTATATCGACAAAAATTCAAAATCAATATCATTTGCTGTGCAATTTTGCATGCGCAATGTCTAAATTTTATTTCCCCTAAAGAGTCCTTGTTCATATGAGGTAGGAGACAACTTATTTTGTAAATTGAAACGGCACTTTGCATGCAGTCTGCTGACCTTTCAATAATGTCACATGACAGATGTAAAGTCCCAGAGTTTCTCAGCTGCATGCAAGGAGACAAGAATTAGCTTTTCAATAAGCTCGTCGTCCCATTTTTCATCGCTCTGTCATGGACAGAGCGATGAAAAAGGACAGATATCGAATACAGGACACATATCGAATACTCATTCGATATGGGTCCAGTTTAAGCACAATATATGTTTACCTGCCTGCCTCTTGAGAGTCCCGCTTGCGTTTAGTACTTCCGCAAGCGCTAAGAATGCGTAGACAACTGTAATGCCTTGAAGGATTGGTAAACATCCAATCTGGCAATGTAGAAGACTAGACGGCGTGATATAGAGCAGAGTGAGGTCTGTGGGGATTATACTAATGAGTAATGTTCCTCGGAACAAGAGCGTAGTTTGTCCCCATCTAGTCGATAGTGACAAGACATGTGACCGGTCACAAGACAGCTACATATGTTTATAAAATGCACATAAAAGTCTGTTTACAAGCTGTTGACGGGTTGCGTTCTCGTTGCTAGTTCCAAGTTGTTAACAAGTTTGGAAAAAGCTGTTGATAACCTTGCAACAAGCTTTATGGGACTATCAGATTGTTACTTGACAGTTGTTAGACAAGTTGACAGACAAGTCTGTTGACAAGATGTCTTTGCACTGCTTGCATGCCAAGTTGTTGGAACAAGTTTGGAACATGCAGTTAACAACTTGGAACAAATGCATGTGGGATTATCCGACAATAACAAGGTTGACAACACAAGGCTGTAACAAGATGGTTACATCAATGCTGCAACAGATTTTCAGGACAACCTTGTCACAACCCCATCAAGTTTGTTACGAGTTCTTAACAGCTTGTTCTAAACATGTTGAGAACTTCAAACGAGCAATGCGAAAATAACTGTTGGCAGCTTGTTGACATGCTTGTACAAGGTGTGCGTTTTTAGGTGTGTATGTCGCCATGGTATGCGGTGCATGGAGTCAGCTGAACAGAGAATCCATGACATCATAAATGGTTAAGCACATCCCGAACGTTTGGGCCCTTCTCTTAGCGGGGAATACAAGATTTGCCAAAAGCCCGGAATGCAATAAAATTTACTGCTTCCTACAAGCTTTCCTGAGACGTCATGGACGATAATTACAAGGCGAACGAGAAGACGCCGGCTCTATTTTGTCTTCGGCGAACGGGTAGGAATTTCCGGCTTCAGCCTCTCTTCTTTAATACAATACACCTACGTTTTGCTGGACAATAATTTGCCTAACTAATATAACATAGCCTAAGTAATAAAACATAAAAACAGTGTACAAACACTATATAATAAAATTGTGGCCGGTGGAAACAAACACGCGGTGCAGACAATACTCGGAAACAATATTTGCAGTGTTTCTGGGACCGAAGTTAATATGCAAGATTTCAATTTGTGTGGTAGACGTACCACGGGTCTTTTGGCAAGTCAATTACAGGTTAATTTTCAACCTTACACGGTTAACACTGGCCAACCCGAGTGTCATCCCGATTAGAACTATGCATGATTTGCTTAGATAGATAACTTTATTAAAATGTCATGACTAGTGGAAAAACACAGAGGTTTCACTAACTCGGGCACGCTTTTATAACTTTTATATAATATGGAGAGTTTTTTGTAATGACTCGCAGATCAAAACGTTATTTGCCATAAGTAGTATTACCAAGAGCAGTAAATAATTGCATTTATCATCTTAACTGACTTGAGACTTATCATCGTAATCATGTTTTGATTGATTCACATTATAAATACACACATGTATGTGATTAAAAATAAATAAACAATCAGTAACAACTACTTTGAATACATCTCAGAAAAGAAAATATGAATCTGGGGATATCGCATCGTAGAAGAAGACGACAGTTACGACCAAATCATGGAAACAAAGCATTAGTGATACTAATGAATTGTGAAGTGTGAAAATAGCATAAAAATTCTATCCTCTCTACTAAAAACGCCGGGTAATTAAGAATGAATGAATTGTGTCTAATCTTAAAATTGATTCGATGATATGTTGAAAGAAAAATGGTAGAAAATTGGCATTTCTGACATTCTCATTCACCCAATCCACCTAACATAATCCGGTACATCTAGGCATCCACTACGATATAACTAATCAGAAATAACCATTTGTGAAATCATAGAAATAAAGTGTGCAGTGAAAAAAGTACTGATGTTGCATTATTTGTGTTTTATTGCCGAAAATGAAATTGTTTTCTACCGGTATTTGTAATTATGAAACTATAGACACTTTAAAATGGAGACACCACGTAAGTTTATTATCGTAATAATATGCGATAATAAACTTACGTGGTGTTTCCACAAAATTTAATTTTAATTTGGTATTCACCATGCAAACATACAAGAAACTTATTCTAGACACTTTCCATTTATATATGGTTAGACTATTATATGACCGAAACTTTTTTCATGAATGATATAGTTTAAAGAGAGGATGTGACTCGGCAATGGTAAAGTAAGATCTAATTGTGTCAATCTGGTCCTCAGACCTGACAATTATAAGAAAGTACACCGTAAAATTTTCTGTCATAATGATCACAAACACCATAGAATCCAGTAACAGTAGACATGTTGAGGGTCGTTCAATTAAGATACATGCTCATGATATAGAAATCTTAAAATTAGGGATGTCATTTTTGCAGGAATCTTTAGAAATTGATTTCTTATGTGGTCTATAAACACAGAAACATTTGCATTTGCGTGACCAAATGTTGGGCTGGCTTCGCCACTACAAAATTATGTATATGTTACTTCCTTTTTCTGTTGAATATACTGAGCAAAATGTACACAGAAGCCAATATATACGGCAATGTTTACCATTAAATTGCTTTTAAGAGCTTGGAAGCTTTCAGTTTGTGTAGGCGGTGTATTCAAGTATTGTGTACATTTGTATAAGAAAAGATCGGACTTGGCAAGCTGTTTTGCTTTGTCTTGAAATTTTTCTTCTACGACTAAGTAGAACAACAATGTATCAATTAAACATGCGTGCGCAGTAGTTATTGGTTTCCTAAAATAGAGAAAAAATAGAGTATACAGGCTTCCCATTGTTTTTTCCGCAGACATCTTGTGATCTTATCAAAACATCTACCACATAATTTGCTTAAAAAATGTACAGTATAGCCAAGTATTGTATATCTGAAGCCAATTTCATGTATACCGGAAAGGACTATTAAAAAAATATTAATGCACAAGCAGAAAAAAGGATCATTAATGATTCTCAAGCAGCAAGGTAAAGAGCCTGTGGGAGAATGCGCAGTAGAAAGAGCCTGTGGAAAAATGCGCAATAGTTTTGTAGCAGAATTGCAGCTTCTAGCTCTGTTGTTAATGCAATGCATCAGTAAACAGCATGAAAAAAATGTCATATATGGAAAATACACTATACAAATTGTATTATATTAACTTGTGTTATGGAGGTAAATTGTATTAGAAATTTATTGGTAACAAGCGACAGAGTGTGACAGAATGCTTTTCATTACTGCGCATAATTCCATTCACCATTGCATAAGCCACATTTACCTCTGCCCGAATTGGTTATCAGGACACTTCAAATAATTCATGTATGTGAAAAAAAATTATAAGAACTTAACATGACATGTACTGCAGTCACTGCCTTTACAACCTGTTCAACTCCTATGTACCCTGCGAGGCAGAGGTCTATTACGCTCTCAATAGACCTCTACCTCGCAGGGTAACTCCCAGGCATTAGACACTGAAATCTATATCAAGCTTTTTAAGTTAGTGTCCATATTTTTAATATATTAGAAATCTGTATGGACATGAAGGCTGGCTAAAATGTTTAGCCACATGTTGCCTTTAGAAAATACTCCAATTTCCTACAAAGACTATAGGCGCATTGATACATCTTAGTTTCCTGTGGTGATATGAATTGTGCAATAATATAACAGTGACATCGAGAATATTAAATCTATATGTATAAGGGTATAGTTTAATACTGGTATATTGTATCCAGATAATGAGAGGTTCTATGTTTTTAATTTGTGTGCTTTTAACTGAACTACCGACACTGGCAACGTTAATTCGAGACATTACCATATATATAATATAAGTATCACTGAAAAAAAAATATATAAAAAAATAAGTGCATGGCGAATTTGAGCCGCGAACGTTATGTCATGCCTGCATAAAACACCAAACATCTATTAGGAAAAAGATTGTCATGAACCCAGTACATTATATAGCTTGGTACATATGAATTGTATATATGTGGTTTTGTATCTGCTTTGCAAATATAGAAATCAATTTACAGTAGCTTATGACGATTGTTCGTCTCTTAATATGATGTCAACTATGTCATGGAATGTAGTTTCCCTTTCCGGGTTTGCAGGTGTGATAAAAAATGTCATAAAAGGAAACGGTAAAAATAAGAATAAAGGCCCTCATATCAAGGAAGCGTTTTGGTGGTGATGTTTAGTTTTCCAAAGTTAATTTATTTGTCTAAGGAAGGTAATTTTAAGCCTTAGAAATCATGTGTACCAAAATATGAGTTAGGGTTTTGTAGTGTTTTAGAAATCAGGCAGATATTTAAATTTATCAGGGGAGTGCATGTGCTTTTGAAAATTGGAAAATCGCTTCTTGGTTCTTATAAAATGAATAGGTGTTGATGATTATATATACGTTATATTATTGTACGAGTTGAACTGTGTCTATATAGATTTGATGAAATTATGTGCATGAAAGATATCTGCATGACAGAAAAGACCAGCATAGATTAATTGGTGAAATATGCGTAGAATTTCATGTAGGTGTTTTGTATAACTAAAGTGTCAGTATTTAAAAAGGGTTTACTTAGCATGTTTTGAGAAATTTCACACAGTAAAATATTTAATTGTGCTGGTGCGCTTAAAATTGTAATTTGATAATTAAACTAATTGAGCACGTATATACATGCATACAGGAACTATTTAATTTTAAGCATTAAAAATAGACTGTCTGTTAAAAATCGATATTACATGGTTAGAAAAACGCAATTGCGGCAACATTTGTCTTGCATTCGTCATTACACTTTAGCATGTACGTTTTTACGGCATGATATTTGAGCAGAGGTTATGATGGATGACTATTATACTACCCAATTTAGGGGCAACTACATGCAATTCTAACATCGAAATGGTTAATCTGTGTCGTTTTGTTATAGTGCTTTTACTTTAAATCACGTATAATGCAGTCTTTAATCTATACACGTAAGTATAGAACCTGCAACATTTTGTTTGTTGCATCCGATGTCTAACACCATGTTTTGCAATTTTGTTTTAAGATTTCTTTAATGAATGTAGGTCTTTAAAACTTAATATGCAGTATTTTTACTTTTATATATATATATAAAAAATCCAAACATGGTACAAGAAGCATATTTTGTTTCTTCGATCCATCCAATGATTGCAATGAAACCGAACTTGATCTGCAGGACCATGTTTTGGTTTAAAGATTTGTCAGTGGTCGTTTAAAGTACAGTATTTTTTATGTAATATATGCAATATATCATATATATTGTATATCATATAATATCATAATATATCATATAATATCATCATGTAATATATATATATATATGCACAATCCAAACATTTATAGTACATGGAACATATTTTGTTTCTTCCGTGCAATGATTGCAATGAACCGAAGTTCTTTAGGATTATTGCACATGGGGAAATCTATCGTTTCGTTTGAGGATTGACATGAAGGTCTTAGATGTTCATAACTTTATAGTTTCATCACCAGAAAGTTACGGAAATATAATTATAGTGATATGTATATTTGGTACATGGTCTCGTGTTGAATCCCTAGATAAGTTGATCTGATAAACCAGATAAAATTATTCTCGTGAAATTATTCGCGAATTTAGTAATTTCCACAACTCACCGGGTAGGCGCGAATATATGCCACGAATTTACTGCCATTTTATAAGCCAACCAGACCTGCTTTCTTTGCAATTCTCGTCTTTTATTCTACTGTATTCCACCAATTCGAATGCTTGATGTAACTTAGTTATAGAAGAAACTGTCACACCAGTACGTTCTAAAATGTCTGTATATATCTCAATACTTGTCCGTATTTACCATTCCATGACTAATTGGCGTATTTCTCTTCAGGAAATAGGACTAAAACACATAAAAAGAACTGATATTACAACAATATCGCTATACCCATGAACCTTACGCGTAAAACAGTCATGCAAGGATTTAAGCTTTAGAATATTCCAGACTTCTTCCTTACCTGAGCAACTAAATTTGTGAACATTCACAGCATCACCTTATGTAATGTTCTAATTTAACATAACAAAAACGACGTTCAAATTTAAAATTCAGTTTTGCACTCTTGCTGCGTTTCGCATTAAATATGGCCACTTTCCCGTTTGAATAGCTCGGAACAATACTTAGTAAGGAACACTCGCTGTGCTATGCAAAAATCACAAAAGATCGATGGAATGAAGAAATTGATTTTGTTTAAATTTTAGACTAAAAACCAATACATACAAGCCGACGTATAACCTAAAGATTAACACGGTATAAGTGAAGATAAACAAACAAGTAACTGAATTTTGAGTTTGTGATATTTTGATTTTATAGAGTCTGCACGATGCCTAAGTCTTTTGAAGTAAAAACGAAATATTACAGACTGATTCTTATCGTTCGTTATGTATCACATCTTTCAGTTTGAGTGTTTTGACAGTTGAACTCCAAGAAAAAAGTTTCTTATTTGAACGGTTAACAATCATTTTAAGGCTTGCCTGTTTAGCTATCTACGTGGTATCGAAATTGAAGGGATAGTTACGGGTGTTGTCTACACGCTGAGATTCATTGGAAACCATCTAACTGATGTGACCGTGTGTAAAAAGCCTGGTATATAAATAGCTAACGAATAAATATGCTAATAAAGTAGGCATAACTAAGTAATATAATTCCATGTTCTCAGTACGCGAAATTAAATCTTAATCCAAGCCCTGAATCTCTAATCAAATCTTTAAATCTTTAATCCATTAAAGTCAAAACATGACAAATAAAACGTTGTTAGGGTTAGGGTTGGGCTTATATTAAGATTCATATTCGCCACACTGAGAATATGGAATTATCACCAATTTTGTGTCTTTCTTAAGTTAAAGTATGCTCATTTGAGAACTATACACGTGCACATTGGTTTTCTATAAGCACAAAAGGTTTTTCCAAAAAGGATTGTCCTTCCTGAGTCTTAAGGCATTGAGCTCGCAAAGCACGGTTGGTGTCTTTCTCAATAACGGTATATTAGTTTGAGGCGTACACTGTAAGTAAACCATGCACTAAATAGTGGTTTATCGTACGAGTGACCTTATTCGGCCATTTCCTAATCGAAACCTCAAAGTTTGGAAAAGTTTGGAGGACAGTGCTATAGAGAGCACCAACCACGAGACATGGAAACAAATAGTGCAAACAACCTGTGAGACTACTCAGAGATAACGAGGTCATTTTTCATATTTTTTGCTCCAATTTTAACTTTCAAACTTTCCTGACACAATGCCTCGTCCATTAAAAAAGTCCATAGATGCTTTGCGGTTGTCTATCGTCAAGGTCATGGCTAAAGGGGATGGACGAGAGGTAGGTTTTCAAGATGGCGGCTGTTTTTCAAGATTCTTAAAACTTGAACGAATCAACAACCAGACATTTATAGCATTCCTAAAGCTTACCCTTCCCCTGAACCTAACCACAATGTAGGAATGCTATAAATGTCTGGTTGTTGATTCGTTCTCGTTTTAAGAATTTTGAAAAACAGCCGCCATCTTGAAAACTTACCTCTCGTCCATCCCCTTTAGCCATGACCCTATCGTCAAACCTCAACTACACAAAGTTATTTTTCGTTCTCGGTATGTAAATTTTAAAACTGTACATTTCCAATCTCGTTTCACTTCATGTTGGTGTCACGTATATAGTCATTGAAGTATTGGTAATTACATATTTTTAGCAACGCCTTCTTACTTAATTACATTTCATGTTTGGACCTATCTTTCTTGTGTATATCATTAACATTTTAATTGATTGGATTAAGGTCGTACCTTTTCTGCTATAGCAAAAGTAGCAATTTGTCTTTAAACTTTACGCAGAATGACGGATGACCGCACAATTGTATAAAACTAAAAAGCAGGATTTACAACATTGTGTAATACAATTTAGTCACAGTCTCAGATGTAGCTATGCACATTCTGCATGGCTGCATACCGCCTACCGCCATACAGTTATCTGGGGGAATCTTCATGCAATTAGCGTTCTCGTTTAATAAATTACCGACGCCAACTTTCCTGCATGATATTGATGTATTTTGATTGACCACTTGCAAAACGATTTATTGCCACTTGATATACGAATATGTGATCGATTCTTGTGTATCATGATCATCTTTGACGTAAGTCTGTAGATGTATCATTGCACGCAATGAAATATTGATCAGCATTTCTTCAGAATAACTACGGAATGAATGTCATTTTGCAGTATATATAACATAAAGATTCCCCTCATATCCATAGATCTCATAAGCCGTTATGAGATCTATAGTTATTCGTACAGAAAACAATGCAGCATTCATTTCGCTGAGCAATCTACATCGATATCTAGTGCATGTTTTCTTGTACTTGTACATGTCATTTGATCATGTACTTCATGCGTGATGTAAATTTCCTTCGTCATTTTCGTGCAGTCGATCATAGCCTAGTGCGATAACAAGAAAACGGGTTACAAATCACCTTACATACACTATAGAAGAATTCTCTTCCTTGTTCCAATGACCGGCATGTAATTATAGTATATGATTGTACTGTAAGTCACATTTACCCCAGACTATAAATGTACGTTGACATAGTATATAAATTTAAAGTAACTGTATGGACTGAAGCTCTCACTACTGCATGCCAACTTTCATAAGTTGCCCTAGTTAATCACTCCTATGGTTCGAGGGTTTTTCCCGAGGTACTCCAGCTTTCCTCCCCCACTAAAATTGACACATTCTAGGTAATATATGTGAGAAAATGTAATATGTGCCATTGTGTATGAAGAAGTTGTTAAATCGAGGTAACCCCACCATTTCCTTTCAAGGAATGTGTGTATACCTTGACTGAATACTTCGAATATGATCTTAAAATATTGACAATTTTTTACCATAGGAATGTCGTCGTATGAATTGACTTTCTATAGACTTCCTTATATACTATGTAAATTATGAATTACGTTAAACTATTGCCAACATTTTGCAAATAACTCACATATTATGTCAATGTATATTTAGTCGATGAATTCGATTCAGTAAAGTACCCATACTATATTTACATGCTGCACATGGAAGAAGGAAACATTTTCTAGTGATACTTTGAAGAGGTTGCTGAACAAAATGACGCCATTTCTATTTGCATTCTCCGCATCATACAGGCATGCAACCGTGGTTCCTTGTTCCGTTATTTGTGTCCAATGAGGAACATGACGTAATGTTTTTAGTCACGGTTGAACCTATTCCCAGGCCAATATCGTTAAATTTTCCAAATTACATAGTAGCTTTAACACGGATGTCAAGAAGTGTCGATTAGGGGTGGGGAATTGTTTTCGAGATACTCAGATAGACAGAGAAAGTTTTTACCGCGGAACTAGTGTTTTGTGCCACATTGCATGCTTGCTTTACAAGGCCTTGATACAGTAGGAAAACTGTGTCCTAAACAAAGTTTCTGAGACAAAAGTTCCTTGTTTCTTTTCGGAAAGGGTTTCTCTGATTAGAGCAATCTTTTATTTCTGAAACAAGTTTGCAAAACTTTTTACAGAAGTCGAACAATGAACCATTTATTTGTCGCAGCTCAATTTTTGCTGTTTTCCCACCAAATACACTATTTGTTTCATAAACCTGTTTTAGAAACTTTGTGTTTCGGAAACTTTTCCTACTGTACCAAGGCCTTTACCATAAATAATGCACTTCTGGTCTGTGCATGCACAATCGTGCATATACACAGCCACAGACTTGTCGCAAGTTGTCAATTTTGATGACTTGTAACTTTCGTCCACGAGTTGCTACAGCCTTCTCAATTTCATCACGTTGCAAGTTGCAACAAGACTGTTGAAATCAATTTAAGCTTTTTGCAACTAGTGATTTGCAGACTTTTACAACTTGTTGAAACAACTTGCAACAAGCCTGTATGTGCTTTAACAATCAATTTGCAACAAACTTGTATGAGCACGGGATAATTTTTGCCTTTTAAGAATCCTGTTGTAATAAATATTAACTCAAATGAAGCTATCATAAACTTAATTGTAATGGTAGGTTATTGTAACAAGTTAAAATAACCAAACAGTTTTTAGTCGTTTTATGGAGTAAAATTTATGTAATATGCTGCACAAATCCGACGTCAAAAAATCCAACCAAACCTTTTAACACGTGCGTACCAAAAACATTTATATTTCAATAACATTTACATTTTTTTTATATATGTACTATTTACAACCAGTTTCCTGTTCAATGATAAAAAATACACGGAATTAATAGCGCAGAATGGCGCTAGTTGTCAAATCAAACAGAAATATATTTTCGCGCATCTAAACTAGTGAATTCTTCATGAAATATATTTTATTGAATTTCCAAATTGCAGGTGGTTTTATAATTTACATTACTAAAGATGATTACTAAGTTCCAACAAGTTTCATTAAGGAAAATGAGAGATTTAAGTGTTAAAAACAGGAAAATGGATTTCTATTCAGTATAGCTTGTTCCAGGCCTTTTACCACAGCTAGATAAAGTTGCCTAGTTCCTGGCCTTTCGATTCCGCAAGAAGTGAGGTCGGTAAATTCGAAGCAAGAAAGCCAGCAAAACTTGCAAAGTTGTTCTTCTTTAGTCCATTTCTGCCTTTCATGATCAGTTTGCGTACTTACAGATGGATTTTGGCTGACATTCTTACTCTGGGATTAAGAATGTAGTTATTTATTTGCACGCTAGGAAGTACAAGAGATTACTTTTTTAAAATCATAACTAACGAATTTTGCTAGGCCTCCTTTGTGGGTCCTGAACCGAAACCAACTGCGCACGAGAAGGCCAGGAGCAAAGCTAGGGTATAGGTATAAATGTTCTGGAACATAGGTCACATAAAATTATCAATCGTCTTTCCAGTAGAATCCTCTTTCTTGAATCTTGATCTTGGCGTAGTCGTCGCTGGATTAATAATATGGACATCTAATTGAAACTAACGCTATAAGTTATACGCTTCCAGCATCCATGACCAAATTAGAAATATTATGCTAAGAATAACACCAAATAATGGTTCCAAAGAATCCCCTGTAAATAGAAGGAAACATTTGGGAAATATTTAGATCTGTGTAGCACCTGGTATGAAGAACGATTTTTATTGGTTCTGATTTCTTAATTGACAAACGAAACTTCTACATTTTTAGAACTTTCTCTAATTGATCTGTTCTTTCGAGCCCTGATGTTACAATTCCATAATTTTATGTGAAACCTTCGCATATTCCTGATTTTACAGAAAACGACCTGCCAATCTGACAATGCCAGCATTTTTCAATAAATTTATGACTATATCACAACTGGGTATATAATCCAATATGTTAACTGTTTTTAATTAAGAAATGCAATCACCACACAATGATCGCATTCACGACTCAACGTTTCGACACTCCAGTCTGGCGTCTTCATCAGGGGTGATCTGATGTTGAAATTCGTGACCTTATATACTGACTACATGATGTCATCTGACAACAAAAAGTAAATGTCATCTGCCAATAAAAAGTAAAGTGCTGTCATTTTGACAGTATATAAGGTTACAAGGTTCAACATCAGATCACCCCTGATGAAGACACTAGACTGGAGTGTTGAGACGTTGGGTCGTGAATGCAGTCACTGTGTGGCGATTGCATTCGTTAAGTCAAACCAGTGTGGCAGTAAATATGTTGGATTTCTCAATAGAATTGTTACACCTGATTGCGGGCTAGTTCAGGCTCAACAATGCTGAACAACATTGTTGACAACATTGAACGATATGGGCAGCTTTTAAAACATTGTTCAATCCTGTTTTCATCGACCTAGAACTGGTTGTTTATTTTTTGCTCTATACACGGCCAAAAATTATTAGTTGTAACAGGTTGCGGAAAACAGGACGGAACAGTGATGTTGTTGTGGCCAGCATTGTCCTTGTGGGGTTTCAAATGTACAAAAGCGACAAAACTTGTAAATAATCGTTTCTGACACGTGAAACGGATTCAGTTTTGGTCATTTTGAACAGTGACATGAATTATGACAGCAAACGTTGCGTTTCAAACGGCATATGTCACGTACGTCACAAACGTAAAAAAACTCGCAAAAATGTTCGCGCTAAGAGTTTGGATGCAAATCGCTGTATGCCATGCGGTGCCTGCACTACTTTATCTAAAATTAACATAACAGCTTTAACGGAACTTGTTTGCCTTTTGTCGCAACTCAATATAATAATATTGATATATTATATGTATTGAACACAATGTTCATTTTTTAATTTTAGCATATTTAAATCAGCACATATATGTATCTGAGCATTTTATTAATATTGTAGCGCTCCTAAATTATTAAACGCTCGCGTTTTGCGGTCAGATAATTCCAGAAATGGACGTTAATTCGAAATGTCTTAAAAACGAAGTTGGTTTTGGAAATTCGGCGCTTTTGATTTTCGTCGTGAACTTTTATTATCCAGCCTAGCTAAACGAAGCTCCCTTTTCGGGCATAACTTTTTGATTGCTCGTTAAGCTTTGAAACCAGCAGGAGTGCAGGAATTGCGAAATATAATTACTTCAAGCTTATCTTGATAAGCTGCGCTTTGGACGTATAGTCAAATAACGTATGTAGTTAATACTGTTTGTTTTGTAAATTGCATTGAATTAGGTTGCTGATGAATTGCTGATGAACATTATCTGTTATTACATGACTTTATGTACTGAGCAACTCATGTCTTGCCGCGGCATCTTATTGGTTATACAAAAACGATTGTATTGCTGGCAGCTCAGAAGCTGAAAGCCTGAAAATGTAATCATCGTATTATGTTAATACATCTTTGAGTATGCATTATAACTGGGGAAAAAAGGGAGGAAATAATTACGTGTGTATATTGAATATGTCCCTCTGTACGTCATGCACGCAATTAATCTGACTCTAGCCTGAGCAAACAGGCGCATTTCGCCTAGGCTAATCTGACTCGGGATGTGCAAAAACAGAAAATAGGTTATATTTTTTATGCACATATAGAAACATAGAATTTTTTACTCAATTCTGAACCGACAGGAAGAGAATTCGAGATTTCGAACAAGCCCTTCGTCGGAAATTACTTTTCGACAAACGGTGTTTTGCTCGAAAGTCAAATCTGTTTATATCCGTTCAGTTAAAGATGCAGCTATGTTTTTGTGTGCTTTTGAATGCTAATGGCGACGTTAGTTCGATAAAGTTTTTATGCAAAATTTTTCGAAGGTGTAAATGAAATTAGACTTTATTGAGTTTAACAACTGCACGCCCGATTTCAGACTGATCTATACCTGTTGTATGACAATGAGTATTGACATATACTTCTTCACCGAAGTCAATAAATTGCGGGTGAGGTTTCAAAATCGACTTATTCCATGCGTGCTTACTTAATCGCATACATGCACCAGGGTAAGTGTGGAACGCAAGTAAGAATCTTCTACTGCATTTTGTCGACAAAAAATACCGTTATAGCTAGATATATCTCATTCTGTGGTCATTCGTATCCGTTATCCGATGTGAAAATGTTGCCTCAATACGTCTGGGCACTAAGTGTATACTTGTATTGCAAACAAGCTTGTCAATTGAACTTATATTTATGGTAATTTCACAAACAGTATAAATCATTAAGAGATTTCAGATACGAGAGACCGAACGCGGGATCGATGGCCAAAACTGCACGGCACGATTTTGACATAGATTGTTGGATTTCATCGCAACGAACACGTTTTCTTTGATATAACTTTAATTTTTTAGTTTTGCGCAAAATACACTTGATTTGTCCGAACAAAGGCTTGTTAGTGACAATGTGGCAATTAACTAACCTTCCCAAATTAATAATGATGTCTCGTCGATATATAAATGTCCAAATGACCACAGAAACGCATCAACCTCTAAAGTTCTAGCTCTACACAAAATGTCTCTCCGCTTGTAAATGTTGCCGTTTACAGACACTTATGTATTGGCAGTGTACATATGAAATAATCCATGATATATACGCTGTTTAATATCGTACGATAGCTGAAAATGTGTTGAAAGATAAGGAACATTGACTGAATATGCCGTGTTTCTTTTCGTCTGAATAAGTTTGTCTGTATATTATTTTGCTTTTAAATTTCCTACCTCCGCCAGATGTATAATTTGCTGTCGAAGTCCCGTATCCCGTCCTTTCTCCTTCCTTCTCGTCGCTGTAATAGTCTTCTTCGAATCGATCATTGTCAGAAGAATTGATTTGAACGATGGGCAAGCTGGATCGCTCCCTGTTAGGTAGGCTGTGAGTTCTCTTTGGCCGTACGTTCATTGCTACGATACTGGCCGCCGTCCTAGGAGTGTTGAGCGATTTGCTTCTTCCCAATTTTAGCTGGTGTGTAGGCACGTCCAAATGCGTTCGTCCCTCCGTCCTCATGTGAACTCAAGTCTTAACGCTAAATGGAAATCAGTTTGATGAGTTGACCTTGTAATTTTTTTGGACAATACGCGCAGATAATGCGCTGTAGCGTTTTTGTTCCGTTGCAAATTACAGCCGGGCGTATTCGTTTCTACAATAGAGGTTGCGAGCTCTATAAGCCGCGGTCGGCAAGAGTGATGGCGAGTTTTATTGTGCTCGTCGCAGTGCCACTTCGCGGATACCCTGCCAGGACAGCTGCTGGATACGGCACATTGCAATTTGCTAGAATTATCGGGCGTAGGATTGAAAACAACGCGCTATGACAATATGCAAAACGCGATAATGTGCTTTGTACGTTGAATTAATAATCGCTCTCTATATTATAGCTCCGCTACTTATTCTTTCTCCCGTTGATTACTTGCCACCCAGGGTTCATGTTTAGTTTTGTTTACTTTTGGGATTGTTTACACATCATCGCCATCGGCAAAGGCGAGTTTATTAGTTATTCTTCATTGTATGTTGTATCATATAGTACATGCGTCGTCGATTGTAATTGATATAGAAAATGATTTTAAATAAATCGATATTCCTAAGTCGCGAAATAATAATTAGCGATAATTAAAATTAAATGCAAACGAGAGCCGGATATTGAAAGAGCTTGAGTTAAGCCCTGTAAAGACGATCAAGTTTTCCTTGACAAGTTTCTTGACGAGATCACTTACGCGTCTGTACGACGAACAAGTTTTCCTTGGCAGGCTTTTTTTGTTCCTGTGTACGCGAAGTTTGACTATATTTTTTCTTGATTACTTTTACAAGGCTACATGAATTAAGTAAGTAAACAAACAATTCCCCTGTCAAGTGTTTCTTGCTGCACGTACACATGAGCAAGTTTCCTTGTCGAAAAGCCGGTACGACTAGCTTTTAAACCAGGCTCCTTGTCAAGGAAATATTGTCATTTTTTCGCGTACACACGAGCAAATAAAACTTGTCAAGGAAAACTTGTCAAGAAAAACTTGCTCGTCTGTGTGCAATCTCGTTCCCCGAGCCTGCGATCCCTTGGGAAGGAATCGGAGGCTCTGGGATAATCCGTGATCGACATACAAAAAACTGTATGTCCCCGTACTGCGCATGCATAGGAAATAAGCCACAAAAGCATTTTTCTAAAGTTTTTTGGAACAGTATTTGTACTATTTTGTTTGTAATGTCAGTGGAAAATGTTATTTTATTTCATTCTGTGTTGGACGAAGCGTTAGAGCGACGGGGTAAGAAGAATCTCAAATTAAAGGACTAGTGTCAATACGAAGCGGTAAAGGCTGTTGTTGTCGACCGGAACGATACGATTTGTATATATGCCAGCATCTTCCCTATTGCGGCTTATTGAATCTATTTATTTGCAACGCATGCGCAGTACGGGCGACATACAGTTTTTTGTATGTCGATCACGGATTATCCCAGAGCCTCCGTTTCCTTCCCAAGGGATCGCAGGCTCGGGGAACGAGATTGGTCTGTGTGGGGCTTTAGTGTGTCTACTCAGCCTCGTACCCAGGCGCTGCAACTGGTCTGTCTGTATATACTGAATTAAAAGTTTTATTGTTTCAGGTATAGTTAAAGAACCTATCTCTATCGTGTACTTTTGACTGCACTACCTTCGCTGGCAACATTAGGTCGAGGTCTTTATATTCCGATCCAGGCTCTGGCGCAGTTGGAATCAATATAGCGGCCACTGATCTGTAAATCTACTGGATCGTGCACTTGTTGTGTGAGGGAACAGATCAGCTAAAATATCATCCGGTACAACTGTTCGCTTTGTGTTTATGATGGTGAAATGTTTTGCTTGTTAAAATAATGCATAGAAATTGATTATACAGTAATCACTTAAGAAGGAAGGATTACTTCAGTAGTGTATTTCCTAATAGCATCATATATCATTCACTACAAATCCCCAAAGATTAACACATCTTGTAAAAGTAAAACATAGGATTTGAGTTATTCGATAAAACAAGGCACAAAAATTCTGGTGATATTTCGACTTCAATCATTGCACATTGACAATTAAATATTTACAAACGATATTAAGATCTGATAGAGCGAGATACATGAAAATGACGTGAGAAGTGAAATGAAATTAGTGATCGCAAAACTATATATGAATATACAGTTCGTTTCGCTTTGGAATAAAGTCCTTTATTACTGAGAAAATGTAATCTTGAGTTAACTGAAATGCTGATAGTTTAAGTTGGTTTCCGGCTTATTTTCGCGGCTTGAAAATGTTCAACAAGCTGTATTTTTTATCCAGTTTATTTTTAGATCAACGATAGCATCTCTATTCCCAAGAGCTACACTGGATAGTGATCTTGAAAGTGTCAGATTCTTGATTCACGTTAATTAATCATGCAACTTTAGTGAGTCTTATCCGCTCAACCAGGCCATACACAATCGTAGGAATGGACTGGAAACGCCAGCTGAAGCGTTACTGATACGCTTTACTTTGGTTGTGACCCTGTAACTTCACTTTAAATATGTTTCAGAACTTTGTATTTACATATTTTAAACAAGAACAGCAATTTCCATGGAACTATTGACTTCTAAGCCGGTCTTTTCTAGTTCTCGAAAGCTAAACAGGCTGAAAATGATCGAATCAGTTAATGTTTTCGTAAAACGTTTTAACAACATCAGCGGCAATATTTCTCGATACTGAAAAAAAGGCAAACATTCAGCATTGGTTTTTAGACATTTTACACCAAAAAGAAGTTTTAAAAGTCGATAGATCAATAGACGCTGCTGTTTTTGATTAAAATATGTCATAATAGAAAGTCCTGAAATATATTTAAAGTGAATTTACACATGGTTCCAAAGTAAAAGGCATCAGACCGTATCAAATCAGGAACATTAGTGCCTTTAGCTCGCGTTTCCAATCCATTCCTTTAACTGTCCGTGTACAAATTCACCACATAGGCCGATCCTTAGCAATTGCTCTCTATTCGAATAGGCACAGACTTGTGTTAATCGGAGTTTCTCTGAACTTCGGTATATTGTGTATCATGCAGAAAAATCATTATGTCAGTCTGATATTGCACTTCTGTCAGTGTTTATTAAAAGAAGGCTCTGTTTGCGTAGACAGATGAGATAATATCATGTTCATATCACTCGTATCACAGGGGAAATTACAAGAAATACCGGCTGTGTAAACAACATAGTGTTTGCTAAAGCAGTCGTGAACGAAAGATAACGAGATTTGATGAAGAGAGACTTCATAATCCGAAAACGCGCAAATAGCATGCCCCCATTACTGATCTTCTTACCCTTAAAGCGCGATAAAACTAGCTTCACAGAAAAGCCATGTGCCTAAATATCCCGAGGGTCAGATTTCATGATTAAACTTTGGACCGACTATCAGTTGATGAGTTTTTCTCAACTATTCCCGGTTGATTATTCCCGAAATATGAACATGACTTCCATCCGAGATTAGTTTTATACTTATGAATTTACATAGCATCGAGTGAAGTGGCTCAATTTCGTAAATGATTTACCTATTCGCAGGTGAGAGTCTAGATCAATTTCAATATGACATTTGAAATGAACATGCGTTTCGATGGAGAGAATTCAGCATTCCCTACGAGTTAGACTTACAGTGTATATGACAAAAATACATATTTCTCTGTATCTCTCTTACTTATAGCCTCCCTCTCTCTAATTCCACCGCCTGTCTTCATGCGAATGTCAGCAATAAATGTCAGAATGAATCCATGATACGCTTTGTGTCTATAACGTTCTAGTGAAATACTTAGACTTCGCCCGAAAGCTTTGAAAGTTATGTACTTTCCTTGTAGTTCCTTTTCCTGTCTTCCTGGTTTCAAATTTTAACAAATATTACCGTGTGCATTTGACTGTTTATAAACAAAATGACGTATACGTGGGACAAAAAACAGATGCTGCCATATTGTCACAGTCCGGACTACGCCTGAGACGGTCTGACTTACTTGTTTTCCAGGAGTTTCCCTGCTATCACGAGTTGATAACCGCTCTAGTGCTCTTTACTGGATTTATCTGTCCGTGTGTCTCAGTGTCTGGTTTGTAACCGATACACGTATGCCATAAGTCGCTACCGGTCGCGAGGGTTACGACGATGAAGCATGCTTAAGTGCATTCTCTACTTCCACCGACGTTCCTAATTGGTTGATCGGAACTACGACAGGCTTGCCATGTCTTTCACTGATTGTTCGAATTGCGTCATAACTACTTGGGCGCGTTATCAGCGACATTTTTTATTCGGTTCTACGTATACACATGCGGCCATTTTTGGATGTGCTTAGGATTATTGGCACGAACTGATCAGATTATGTAGATGTATTAACCACTAAATCTTTGCCAGATTATCTATTTTGCACAATTCCTTGGCACACTTAAAAATTTTGGTTAATCTTCATCATGTAATTGTATATACGTGACCATGGCGACACTAGAGAGACTTATAGAAACTTATTCTTAACATGCAAATTTTTATCCGTAATCTTGTGTGAAACTCTACGCATTTTTTCATGTGTAATTGGGATTATTTAAGTATTCGTTATGGTATTCCTTGCAAGGGTAGAGTACTGCGGTATTGTCTTACTAAATTACTTGCCCATATGATTTTTAAGTGAAGACTTGTATTTGCATGAGAGTAATCCGAACAGGAATACTGGACGAGAACATTATCAGACTTAAAATACTGCTCAGCAATCCGAATCGACTACATAGATATATACTTCTGGCAAAGAGTACAGACTATAAAGAGGGGTCATTTCATTCAACTGAAGCATCAGGTGCTGTCGTCATGATACGTCATGGGCGCCATGTTCCTACCCCGGTATTAGTAGCCATTTTAAATATTTCCGGGGGGGTTACTTCCTCTCTTTAGGGCACTGGCTAGGAACATGGCGCCCATCACGTGTCATGACGACAGCACCTTACGCTTTTTTGAATGAAGTGGCCCCTCTTTGTAGTCTCTACTCTTTGCTTCTGGTCTCGGTTGTTGAAGGATGGATTAGCGTTACGAAGCTTTGTGAGGGGTTGGTAATAACAATAAAAGACAATAAACCATAGGAATGGTTTTCTACGAGAGCGAATCACAAACATGACTTTTGTTTTAAAAGTCCAATCAAATCCTGATTATTTTCGGTTGGAATTTATCCAAAAATTAATATTTAGTTTCTAAATTAAAAAAAAGTGTTATCAGCTTAATAACTTTCATATTTTAGCAGACAAATGGTCAGTATAACCCACTGGTTTCGATATTTCAACACCTCCGTTTTTTTTTCAGAAATTAAAAGTACCATAATTAACAAGACTAGTTGTCTCCAGGCCAATAAGTAGACTTCTGGAAAAAAATTCTTTGAATTTTACAGTAACAGAGGGTTAATTAAACTAATTGGCTTCTGAGCATCTGACTCCAACGTTGGATAATGTTGGACAAATGTTGGAAGATGTGAATCTGTTGAAAACTTCCATTCAACATTGTCTGGATGATCGCCCAGCATTTTGGGCCAAAGATGCTCTTCGATTCGTTTCAACAGGGTTCTGGTAGAGGATTTGATTCTTATACGGCTGAGTTGTACACTCAGTACTGCGTTATATACGCACTCGCGTCCAGTCGTGCAATATCTGCTTCGACTCGTAGTTTTGAAACTTGAGTCACTAATCAGAAAAGTAATAAATTCTTCTGCTCCGTTCTCAGTCGACTCGGTTGACAGTTGTTGCATGTACTCTGAGTATGGAAATTTGTGGCAAAATGCACAAAACATAAATATACAAACATCTATAACTCATTATCGCTTGTATTACGGTGGATTTCAAACATGACACATGTGCGAATCTCATGTTTGCTTGCCAAGTGTGTTAGCTGTATTGTATGCAATACAAGCTATACCCAAGCATGAATTCTTATATAATTGACAGTTACTCAAATCTTACCTGTAAAACCCTGTAATCTGCGCTCGCCAAGCTGTCTTGCACAGCAGATTCAAAATGCCGTTGTAAAATCCAAAACTGATCTCTGGGACAATAACTGATAGCGAGGCTGCCGGCTGTCTTTAAAACAGCTTTAAAACTACTCTGTTTTTAATTAAAGATATGCGAATAGCAAAATAAGGCTCATTTAATCAGCAAAACACGAAGATAACTCAACGCTCCCATTTGTAATGACTTGCAGATGAAATATCGTAACTTAATTAGAACGAAATGTTGCAGAATTAATAGTAGGTATGATACAGACTCGGACTGGCCCCAATTAAGGGGCCTTGCCATTCTAGCACTGAGCGGAGCCCTGAAATTTTTTGCTGTCCTGAATGTTTTAGGTGAAGATTTTATGGTATTCTGGAGAGAACATGATGAGTTATTTAACTGCTTCCCTGAAAAATTAAAAAATTCCAAATCATTCCCATCCGGTACCTTTTATTTTTGTTTCGTACTGCCTGATAGTCTGTTTTAAACATCTTTGAATGTTTACAAATACGGGAATTAAACAACAATTGTCAAGGGCCCATTTGATGTCCCAGTAGGGACCCATGTGCCATGGCACAGTGGCACATAGGCCAGTCCGAGCCTGGTATGATACGAGTATAGAGGAACAAACCTTGCTTGTTTAATGTGGAATGATTCAAATAGGATATCTGGAGGCTAAAGTTGAACAAAATAGAAATTTTATTCACAAATGCTAGTTTATTCACAAAATCAATCGGAATAAACAAAAAGGCAACTCAGCATTCTAACATTTATTTCCTCCTATTTCTCAGTTTACTGGCCAAAGTTTGGCAGATCGACCAGTTTATATTAGTGTCTTTATTGGCCAGAAAATTCAATTGACTGCTAAAAACCCGCATAATGAGCATGCGTAATGCGACATGAGTGGGGACACAAACTTAAGTCAGAGAGAGGTTCCAACACTAGTTGCTCAGTTTTCATTTCGTTTAAAACGATGGCTTCAGAAGAGACCGTATATTTATACCGAGGCTTCTTGTTCTGGTTTTCAAGTTTGTTTACAATATTTCCTACAAGACTAAACCTTTTTGAAGATCTGCAGCAGAGAGTACAATCTACAAGCTATACGAAAAAATTAGGGTTGCCACTGACCTATACTAACAAACTTTTGGATTGGTTGGTTTAACAATGAAAGACAATAAACTATAGAAATTGGTTTTCTAAAGAACGAATCACAAACAATGATGACTTTTGTTTCAAAAGTCCAATCAAATCCTGATCATTTTCGGTTGGAGTTTATCAAAAAATTAATATCCAGTTTTTAAATTTAAAAAAAAGTGTTATCAGCTAAATATCTGTCATATTTTAGCAGATAAATAATCAGATAATTAGATGAAAGTATGCTTCAGTTTACAGTTTGTTCGTTACTTTTAGGCACACACGGAGTTGACCACGTATAGTTTGCTAAAGTGAATAGCGTTATCACTGTTTATCAGTAACTCGTAAAACCCATATTGAAAGTTTTTCAACCTCGAGCTGAAATCATTTTTTATCTCTTGTGAGTTCAACATACCTGGTCCCATTCTCCCTTGTGTACAACCGAGCACATGTGTGTATGACAGTAACGAATAGGTTGCATGGCCATTGGCAATAAGGTGTTTTTAAGTTTCATATTTGGAGTGATTTGTTCAAGATATCTAAACACATATCTTAAAAAGGGAAATCGTGAGGTTAACCCTATTAAAGAATTTCCTCATATACAGTACATGCGTCACGCTTTCTTGCTTATACAGTCAACTCTCGTTACAGCGGACACCCTGGGGACAGTCATTTAGTGTCCGTAATAGCGAGAGTCCGCAGTAACGGGGCGCGAACAAAATTTCCAAATTTCAGTGTGTATAGAATGTCAGTAGTAAATAACAGTGTTTTTGGTTTAAAATGTCTAGTTTATTCTAACATAAAGTTGAGGTTTACTGTGATGAACGAGTGCAAAGTACAAGTCAAAATTTAATAAAAATTGTATGTGTTTAAAGAAAAATACTTCCAAGGTCCGTTGTAATGAGAGTAGAACAATAAAAGTGTTTGTTGGGAACCGCATGAAGTGTCCGCAATACCGTAATAGCGAGAGTCCGTAATAGCGAGAGCTACTGCAATATAATTTACAATAGGTTTTGCCGGGGATTTACAAAGTGTCCGTAATAGCGAGGTAAGGCGTAAGGCGAGAGTTGACTGTATATTGCCTCCAATGTAGTCTGGAGAGGAGGAGGGGCTGGGCTCCATTCGCATAAAACAACAGGCTATAGTCTTGCTTTGGGATTTCGCTAGTCTAAAGCGCAATTCCCGCGCTTTTCGCTAATTGTTGTTTCTGAAAATCACTAAAGATGTTTGACCTTTGACGTCATTGGAAAAATATTAATTAAAAAATCATGCACTTGAAACCCTTCACGTCCTCATTCTCTGGGAGCAGGTATTTTGTGGTAAAGCACTGGCTACAGGAATAACGAAACGCCACGGGATCAACGGTTCTATCACCACACAGCCAAAAAAGCGTGAATTGCAATAAGTCCTTTGCCGTCTTGCAAATTGCAACAGGGTTGTTGTGAACAAGTTTATATCAGGGTGCGTCAGCTTGTTGTCAGTTGCGACAGCTGGCTCAGTTGTATCATGTCTACTACATCTTACAAACCACAGCAAGCCTGACTTTACTGTAACAGACTTCTTGTAACTTGATGTGTACATCAGTTGTTGTGTATTTTAAGAATGGTTCCGTTTTTCGATTCCAGTTCCGATACGTACGCGCGCGCAACCAACTCAATCACTCAACCACTGATCTGAAAATAGACAATCTGGATAGAGTTTCTATACCTACAAAAATCGTGGCCACTTTTGATGCCAAACATCCGACTCTTGGGACCGAAAATGATCACCCCAAATCGGTAAATATTGGCAAATATCCGCTGGTCTGCATGTTTTCTACTTAAATGTGAATCTACTAGTACTAGCTCAAAACAGTGCAAATTGCTCAGATACAGGCATACAACTTTGGATGGACGTCTTGTTCTGTGTGTGGTCTCAAGAATCGGATGTTTGACATCAAAAGTGGCCATGATTTTTGTAGGTATAGAATCTCTATCCAGGCTATCTATTTTCAGATTAGAGAACTCAACGGAGCAACACCCAAATACTAATATTTCGGTATCCCGGTATTCCCGTAATCAGTGTTTTACTTCGTCGATTGTTTGACTCCCAAAATCATCAGAACGGACTCTGCATGAAGTACCCGTGCACTGTTGCTTCCCGTAACGCAGGCTCGGAAATCATATTCTATTTTCCTAATAGGAAGTAAAAGGGAAAGAACGCCGAAAGGATGAAATAAAATCATAAAAAATCTGGATGAAAGTGAAATGATTCCCAACGATGCACGATGCTTTTGAGTATGCTTCGATTCTGGAAAGGTTACCTTTGGTAATCGAATCAATCGCCAGTTATGGTAAAATATGCTTCGTTCATTTAGTGATTAGTTGTATTTACGAAGTTAGATATAATGGACTTGTTTGGGTGTTTATTTTCGCTTTAATTAGTTTACACTTTGAGAAAAAAATTAGAATAAAAATTGTTGATAATGCTACATTGTAGATAATCAATTGCTAGTTGGAACAAGACCTGGTCATTTATTGGTGTACAGCATTAAAGATGGAACAGGTAACTATACAGCTTTGCCTCGTACGTGCCAATTGCCATGTGATGCTGTGTCATACTGAAAATGTTGCATTTGGCCGAAATTAATTTCTGCCCAAATGTTTTTGCAATTGTGAACGTTTCTGCGCAAAATTTCTAAGTGTACAAAAAATGCGCAGAAATTGTGCAAAATCTGCACAAATTACCTGAATTTTTCGAATTCCAATTTTCAATTTTGATTTTTTTGTTAGCGAGCCACTTTAAGTCTACTTTAGGCTTTTACTCATAATAATCTGTGAAGGGTTCCCACATTTCTGTACCAAATTCTCTGGTGGGAAGGATCTTTTGTGTGCAAAATAAAACTTTTCAGTCTAGATGCAGCTGTGTGACATTAACATGAACATTATAAAAGTGCCATAGCTATGATACAAATTTTTACTCAACATTTTCTTGATTGCATTGCAAAGATCACTTAAAATCGCACAATAACTTCTTCTGTAGAATTCTTTTGTTGATATATTCAACATTTTTTATATGCAAAATTGCAAATATCACCTGTGACATCACACTGAATAATGAGTGCCTATTAGATTGCTTATTTAGTACCGTATAACAATAGAAAATATCTGGAACTGCTCTTATGTGTGCGTAAGTTATGATTAATCATTAGGCTCCACATTTATAGTTTGGCTGCATTTAAATAAATGAAGCTTCTTCAAAAGTCAACCTACAATGTGATGTCACACATTGTATTATTTGCATATCCAATTAAGCAGCCATTAAGCAACTCAACAAGTAACAAAATTCCACCGAAGAAGTTACATTGTGATTTCAAGTGATGTTTGCAATTCAACCAAGAAAATGTTTGCCAACTTTTTGCGTCATGGCTCATTGGCCGATGATTCCCAGGACCGCCACAAACTAGAACCATTTTTTGTCAATGACAATACTATTCTTAGTCACATTTTTGTTGTGGAAACATTTTTGTTTTTGAGAAACTTTTTGTATCATTCTACAAGTTTTTTCCATATACCTAATTTTTTGTTGTCATCAACTAGAACAATTTGATTTGATTTTTTAGGCGATCAAAGATTTGAAGTGCAGCTTAAAAGATCCAACAAACTATTCTCTAAAAAGCCCATTGTGCAAGTATGAGTTTTTGCTTTAACATTTAATTCAAATTTTTTGGCTGCGGTGTACTTTCCAGTAATGACTGTGCATAAGAGTAAAACTACAAGTCATTAACAAACAATTACCTGTAAGTAGGCAATATATATACCGTGTATATGTGTGTGTATATATATGTGTATATGTGTGTGTGTGTGTGTGTGTGTGTGTATATATATATATATATATATATATATATATATATATATATATATATATATATATATATATATATATATATATATATATATATATATATATATATATATATATATATATATATATATATATATATATATATATATATATATATATATATATGAATGGATGTGAGGTGTATGAACTTGGCTTATAAGATTTCTTCAGACATAAAAATACACAAGGTATATTTTCCAAACGTTTCACCTGTTACGGCTTCTTCAGGAATGTTTTTTACAATAATATTTCCTCCTATTTATATAAATCTAATTAAAATATTGAATTTACAATAATGAATATGCTAGTGTATATAAAAGCATGCAAAACATACAAAGATTTATTATTCCGTAGTTTAGAATACTATACCATGTTAATAGATTAAAATAATTCAGACATGTAATTGGTTAATTGTCCCGTAGTTCTAATGACACGTTCTTTTTCATAGATGATAGTTGTACCTGAATTCAATTTATTAATAAGTTTATCAGGTATGACAATTATTCTTGGGCCAAGTTTTTGTACTTAATGTTACAATAGCATACCATGCCATGCCATGCCATCCAATACCATCCAATACCATACCATACCATAGCCTACCATACCATACCATACCATACCATACCATACCATACCATACCATACCATACCATACCATACCATACCATACCATACCATACCATACCATACCATACCATACCATACCATACCATACCATACCATACCATACCATACCATACCATACCCAGTGCTTTGAATAACATTAAATTAATTATTATGGTCATATTATTTAATTAATAATATTATGGTCAATCACATCCCTGCATCCATTACATGAATATAAAAAAAATTATATTCACATAGAACATTTAAACATTTTTTGCTAGATTATGTTGTAAGCGTCCATGATCTTGATTCATTTATTCTCAAATATGTCCTCAACAAAACAAGAGGGGCAACATTTCTTGCTGTTGATCTCCAGGTATAGAAATCTGATTGTGGAAAAATGCAAGGAAATGATTACTGCGGGATTATATTTATGTCTTACATTTCTTTGGTGTACCTGTACTCATTAATGAAGATGTTCTATTGTTTGTAGAAACATAAGAAGTCAACAGTTTTTGGTAAGCTTTGAAATAAATGACAAGTCTTAGCATACAATCTTTGGGCTAGAGCTATTTGTTATTGATTATGATAAATCATGATTCATTGACTCCTGGGTTGCAATGCACCTTACCAAGTTCACTATGAGCTCACACTTCTGTGAGCTGTGCACAGATTGATGTCTCCCATTGACAAGTAAAATTGGTTGCTGTTAGACTTAAGGATACATTGGGAACCAACTGGTGATTCCAGCTCTTTTTTCTATATTTTTAGATCCAACACCAACATTCACGTTGCGTATGTGTGTTTCTGTTCGCAAAAGATTAATGGTAGGCAATTAATAATATTCATAATATTAATAATAATATTTCAGTACACTGTAAATTGGTGAATATTGAACTGAATGGAAAACAGGAAGAAGTAAAATAGAATGGAAATATTTCAATGATTTTTCAGCTATTTGTTTGGAGAAATAATCAGTTTGAAGAAATGGGAGAAGACTTAGGCATTCCAGAAGTTGCAAAAACGGTTGCATGGGCTGGAGATAGTTTGTGTGTTGGATTTAAGAAAGATTACTATTTGATTAAGGTCAGTATATTTTATAATCCATCACTTCAATCTGAAATCCAGTCCTAGAAATCGAATCCACTAGTAATCCTGGACCCACTAGAAGAATCCAGTATACCCTGGATTTATTTACTAATAGATTCATGTTAATCTGACTATGCAGAGAGCAGCAAAAAGTTATTGTCTCGAGCGGGATTTGAACTCGCATCTTAGGGTTTCTAGACCGCCGCTCTACCAATTGAGCTATCGAGCCAACTGGGATTGTCAGCTAGTCTTATCTAATTTAAGAGCGCGAAATATTTTCGTGACGATTAACGCTTGTCTTTGAGGACGCGCAGTGTTTCAATTCTATTTCAGAACCATCCTCAGAGACATGAAAAACTAGATTTATATTAATCTGACGGGACTGCAGAAAACGACGGAAAATATGAGGATAGATCTAAAATTGAATTCCTTTACATAGAGGACGAACTGTTGCATTTTGTATCTTATATTTTCACCTTTAACATCATATTTTCTAGAGCTATTTCTTTTTTCTAAGATTATTTCTGAGTTTCATGATTAACCGCGTTAGCCAAAAAATTACCTTACATAAAACTGTTGCTGTTACCTTGCATAAGTCAAAGGTAGTTATGATACATTTCAGACGACAACTGGTCAGCTTAAAGATCTTTTTGCCACTGGCAAGAACCTTGAACCAAGTATTTCGGTGTTAAAAGATGGCAGTTTAGTTCTGGGTCGAGATGAAGTGACCGTGTTTATAGACTCCGAAGGAAAACCATCAAAGCGGAAGGCCCCGGTCTGGACTGATGTCCCTTCTGCCGTAGGTTAGTATGGCGAAATTATTTTATCTATTACTGACACTAATCTCTCTATTAACCCTCCCACCATTCCAGGAGCTTCACAGCCAAAACTGCCACAGTTGCCCAATTTAAGGCGCTTGACAACAAGTTATGCTTGTGGCGTTCGGCATTTTCAAGATAAAATCGCTTACAGGTATATTATCTGTTAAGAGTCCAATATCCCTGGTTTCATTAGTGACTGTTAAATGCAGGTCGGCAGCTAGTAAAACAATGAATGTAGAATTATTTAAGAAAGATTGTGAATAATGGAAGTTCCAAAGAGAGGAAGACGCCGTTTTTGCTCTTTTTACATCGCCAAAGCGTAATATACTTTTAGATCTTGTCTGCAACGTCAGCATTCCAAGCCGCGAAAATGCTAGACTAAGAAAATTGATCAGCAACTAAATTGGAACTTTTCATATCACCATACGCCCCAAGTATACGTATAAGCCCTTAGTTCAGTATGAAATTATTATCGATAACAAACGACAAGTTTGTCCGATGCGTCGTCGCGTTGCCTTCCTACTGCTTTACACCAGCTAAAATGTCTAAGTCTCTATTATCACTATCTGGGGCCAGTTGTACGAAAGATGGTAGTGTTATCCATTGGATAGTGATTTTCTCAATAAACCTTACCGGTAATTTCGTCACAGCTAACACTGTTTCTAACTTAGGACCGCCTTAAATGTAGTGGATTTTTTCTCACCGGCTATGGTCAGCAATATAGGTTTTACCAACTACTGAACATGTTTAGAAAGTTTGAGAAAAACAAACTTTCTCTCGACTTTTGTATGCCCTCACCCTCGACCCTAGACTTTACTGAAGATGAACTCATGTCGACAGTTTGCCATACATAATTGCCATGTAAATTTCTGTAGATTTTTACGACCCGTACATGATCGGAATTCTACCGAAATACGTCGAAATCAGAACGATTGAACCCCGGGCGTTGGTTCAAAGTATTGAATTATCTAAACCCCGTCTCGTTTCGCATGGCAAGTACATTTACGTGGCATCCTCCAGTCATGTTTGGCGTCTGGTGCCCGTGCCAATTCCAATGCAGATCTTACAACTACTTGACGAAAAGCAGTTTGAACTCGCTCTCTTATTGGCTGTGAGTACATCGTACTATCGTAGCCTGATTAAACCTGATTTAAAAGAACTTGATATAAGTTACGAAATCTCAAGTAATCGAAACGACTTGTGATAGACTTTGGTCGGTTGTTCCCTAAGAAGGGGGACATTGGAAGGGTGTCAATACCGCAATACCGCACAAAAATTACGAAAATACCGCATCACCGCATAAAATAAATTAAAATACCGCACACCGCCGAAAACAAGGTAACAAAAAAAGTTAAGCGCATTTATATTTTCTCACAAATGCAGCGAACAGTACACTGCCGCCGATACACATTGACTTGCGAATATATACTCATAAAAACAAATGACTTCCCTCAATTTGGAAACGATTGATTGGTGACGCAACTATCAATCGAAAATACCGCACACCGTAGAACTTATCAACGCCGTGAAACCGCCATTTTAGATCTTTTTCCCCGCAATACCGCATCCTGGAAAATAAAATCCTGCTCATCGTAGGATTTAAGTTCAACGCAACACCGCAACCTACAATTTTTTTCACCGCAATACCGCTTAAAAGATAGGCCGAAACCGCAAGTCCCAATGTCCCCCTCCCTAAGCTGCATGGGGTGCCTTGGTTAAGTCCTGTACTTCTACACATTTGTATACTTTAAAACGTCAAGACCTAAAAATTCTGTTAATCCAAGACAAAATTTCTGAAAAATATATTTCAAATATTATAATATTATATACGTCCTTTCATTTCAAAACTGCTGTCGATCTAGACACGATTTCTGAAGAAATATTTGCGATGTTATTTAAGATGTTCTGAAATCATCTTGAAACTTTACGCCAACTCAAAATTAAGCTAACCGTTCCTAGTACAACTGTCCCAAGGTTGTCGTCTTCAGCGTTTTTTGCCCAAGCGCTATTCGTCTTGATTGGTCACTCAGAAAGTGCCGAAAACAAAAGCAGTGACCCTCCCCTTGGAAGTGTATTGTTTTTAAATGTTTCCGGGGGTGACTGTTCCTGTTTTGGCCACTTGCTTAGTGACGAATAGCTGTTATGCGAAAAACACTGGAGATGGCCTTCTCTACTTAATTTCTCTGTGGTGATAAATAAGATTGAAGGATAAAGGATTGTGACTTTTCTTTAGAGCAAGATGCAAGAAAGTGACGAGGAGAAAACTAAACGAAAACAGAGCATTCAATATCAATACGCTTTTGAATTGTTTTGCCAAAAACGCTTTCAAGAATCTTTCACGATTTTTGCTGAGCTAGACACAGGTATAAGGAACAGTGATAGGAATTAGGGTACGCCCCCCCCCCCCCCATTTGATCTTGATTGGTAACTTGATTACTAAACCAACTTATGTTCTGGAATTTAAGGCATCACTACATTTCGTTGCAGTTGTTAAAACAGCCAACGTTTAAGTATCTTAAATTTTACTGCCAGTAATGCATTAGCGAGGCTCAAATTTGAGCTCGCTGGCGCTATCGTTACCTATTTGTGGCTAATTAAATCTGTTGCATCCTCGTCTTTAACCAATCAGGTTCCCTGTAAAAGAAAATGTAGCAGTAGTGGTAGTGCAAGTAAAACGTGAACCTTGCTATGAACAATAAAATGTAGATACCTGAATCTGAAATAAGAGTCTAATATACAACTATAGGTCATAGATATCTCATATACACTAGATGGTGCATCCCACACTGTGGGCAGGCGAAAATTGAAGCCGGATCGCAGGCGCTGGTCGTTCCCACAGAGTTGACACGGAGCATGATAATTTGTGTATTTTGTATTGCGAAAATGGACAAAATTGACGATAAATCTAAAAAGTATCAATACACAAATGCAGAAAGTATAATGTTTTCTTTGGAATTTTTTTATGAGTGGGAACGACCAGTATGGCCGCCGCCTGTTGTTATGAGGGAATACCGCTGAGATTTTTGGCTTTACTTTTTGACATGCGGATGCGCTATCTCGTGTATATGAAATATCTATGCTATAGGTACACTTCAGTGACAGGATGATGCTAGGTAACGCTCGATTTGCTCGTTTCGTACTGCTCAACTAGCACTCCAATTCAGTCTATTGGCCTGGGTTTGAAACATGCTATATATGAACCATCTGCATGACAGACAGTTCTCCTCCTATCACTGTTTCTTTTTTGCTTTCTAGACCCTCCTGAGGTGATAGGATTATTTCAAGATCTCTTACCTGCAGAATTCAGAAAACATATGAAGTATCCTACACAACCACCCACGTTGTCAGGAAGCGAAATGGAGAAAGGATACCTTGCCCTAACCCAGTACCTAGTTAAGGTAAGAGGAATAACTTGAATGTGTCAAGGGTGGAGCCTGGGTATCCCATGTTCTACTTGCACTGTTACTTTATTTTACACCGCCTGTTCTCTGATTTCAATTCTGATCGAAAGCTCAAGCGTATCTTTCTTGAAATGGTCAGCTCTAAAGCCGAGGTTAACTTAACTATAGGACTTTATCAGCACCGATATTATTTCTAGAAGATTAGATTCAAATGCCAGTAGAAAAATTATTTCTTTTTGGTAATTAAAGGGCACATAAAGGAAATATTTTAAATTAATATCAATACAAGAAAACGACAATTCATGTTTTTATTCAGCATGTCTCCCAAACCTAGGTCCGTCACGTGATGCTTCCTGATTTCACATGTCTTATCACATAACTTCACATGTGATCACATAACTTTTACACGTGATCACATAAATTTCACCCGTAATCACATCGATCACATGAATTTCACATATGATTACATGATTTTCACATGTGATCGCATGAATTTCACACGTGATTACATGAATTTCACACGTGACTTGAGACCATGTTGTCGCTGGAATTTTTGTCAGGGCAGAATTTGTTATGATCAGATTATTACTCCCTGTAGAATTTACGCTAATAAAATGACGCATTCTATAGGCACTCGTGTATTTATTACTTTATATTTTATTCTGTAGAAACGTACTCGTTTAGCGAAAATAATGAACGGAAACAACGGAGAGGAAGTGCCAGAGAGTATGTAAAGATGAATAAGAAATCCACACGTGAAGGACTATACTAACTTCAATGTTCCATTCATTCTTTTCAGGTGATATTAAAATGAAGAAGACATTACGACAAATCATTGACACAACATTACTCAAGTGCTATTTGCAGGTTAGTTTGCACAAGCACAGCGATCGGGAATAAACAGCATAGCCACTCAGCCGTTCAACATGTCCTCTTATTTTTATTCAGTTTACTGACCGGAGTAATAGCCGAACAGCCTTTTAAGTGTTTTTGTTGACCAGAAAATACAATCGACATGCCAGAAATGCATAAAAAACGTGCATAATAAGATATGCGCGGGGGCACAAACTTTAAAGGTTGCGCCTGGAGTGGCCGTTCTGTTTATTCCTAATCTGTGGTGCATTGGGTGTATGTGGTTTCCTGGGTGTGGCATTTATTGTCTACGTGAGTCGGCAAAAACGCTGAATTGATGGTGTAGATGCAGAACTTTGACTAACACCATGCACAAATATTGTTATCTCTTATGCATTAGATTGACCATGCCTTACTTTACCTTTAGACAAACGATGCATTAGTTGCCCCATTCTTAAGACTGGAGAACTACTGTCACCCTGTAGAATGCGAAAAAGAACTTTATAAAAATAAGAAGTTCGAAGAACTTATAACTTTGTATCAAACTAAGGGATACCATAAGAAAGGTAGGTCCATGAAGCCCAAAGCGAACATGGTGTAACCACTATAGCTACTTTACTGGTGAAAAACATGCGTTAAACATGCTTGCTAAAATTTGTATTTTACCCTCTTTATTGCAGCTTTAGATCTTCTTTTACGAAAAGCACAAAAACCTGGCGCCTGGCAAGGACCATCCAAGACTGTCGAGTACTTACAACGTTTAGGTACGTTTGGGGACATAATGTCATTGCTTTAGGTAAACCAGGGGCCAAGTGTTCAAACGCAGGTTAGCTTAACGAGAAATTCCAAAGAAATTTTCCAGCTCAACTTGTGTCCTAGCTTGGAAATATTTCTTAAGAAATCTTGTCTGGACCAATAATAGTTTTTGGTTTCAGAAGTTTCAAAAGAAGCAAACATGTAGAAATAAATAAACTAAGACAAGTGAGTTAAATTTTAACACGAGATTAGGGCTAACCCAGCTCTTAACAACCGCCCCGGGGCTGCACAGGATAGGACCATTTTTTGTTTGTACTACGCAGATGTTACATAATCTTTGCATTCATCCCGTTGAAAAGTCTTTCAACTGTACATTTAGTCTGACGTCTAGCTTAGAGAAGAAGAGCGTGGGGACGAGGTTGAGCTCCCATTAGGTTCTAGCTGTCGCAGCAAAGTTATTCTGGACAATATGATATAAACCAGATCCACCTTCTCTTCTGTTGGCTGTATTCAAATCAGTTATAATATAGAGTATATTGTACATACTCTATCACATCCACACCACTTTGATATATTCACTACATTCCAGTTGATCTGAGAACACGGAAAAGTACTGGCACTAGTTGTCGAATAGAAATCCATTTTTCGATCCAAATTATCAAATTTCTGATGAAATACAATTTACGTTGTTTCTCAATATCTGGTAGACTTATAATTTTCTTATTAAAGACAGTTACTAAGTTTCAACAAGTTTCACAAAGGAAAACAAAAGATATAAGTGCTTAACAACAGCAAAATGGTTTCTATGTGGTAGCCAGTTCCAGGCCTTTTACTCACGGTCAGATTCGCTAGATTAACAGTTTCTTTGAGCATGGCAATTTTCTTTCCATGGTTACCGTAGATATCTACAGTACATAGGCACATTAGTATTTTTATGATTCATTGTATATTGACCAGTATTGTTACCATTTTGTTTCCTGGTTGTTCAGGAAAAGAAAATATGCCATTTATTATCGATTACTCACGATGGGTGCTAAAAAGTCGACCTGAATACGGTCTCAAGGTACGTTTCATACTGAAGAAACCAGAACATTGTGCAAGAAGTGTGTTTAACCCTTTGATGGGGGACCAAAATATCATTTTGCAGTACAAAAAGTTTTTTTAATCAAATGAAAACACAATTGACAACAAGGCTGTAAAAATGCCTGCCTTGGATCATATTGTTGTCCCAATTTTATGGGTCTTATATTGGACTTGATATTTTTATCTGTAAAATTGATATTTTGTCTCTGTGTAATATGTCAGCCAAAGCACAGTTAGTAGAATCATGCATGGTTTGGAGACTTGGCGAGAAGACAATGCAAATTGTATATGTTCGGGTAGATTTATGCAAGAGTATGGTTCCTTTCTCGTCACGTGTCAATCAATAGTGGTATCTGCTTTGGCCAATTCTTCCCGTTATGCATAAACAGCCGAGTCCATTTTTGTATAACCCTAGAGAGTAACATACATAACGAGTTTTGCCTCCAAACCATGTATTGATCTATTTACTGTGAACAAAACGATGATCTAACTTCCCGAAGTCACCCTTCACCTGTCATGTTAAAGTTCTGTTTGTGAATTATTCAATAGTTTTATATGCATTATCTAACATAGCGGTCATATGTGACCCAGGGGTTAGGAGAGGGATACTCTCGACACTTCTTGAATGAGAAATTGCCGTTACTGGCGCATTTTCTTCGCAGATATTCACAGAAGATATACCTGAAGTAGAAGGCCTGCCCAGGGATCAAGTATTAGCGCTGATTGAACAACATGCACCGCAGCTACAAATACCATACTTGGTAAGATATTTTTAGGGGCTTCGGTGGTGTAGTGGTCAGACCACTCGCCTTTCACCTCTAAGGTTTCAACGCTCTGCCGGAAGTCGTGGGTTTTCTCCGGGTACTCCGGTTTCCTCCCACAGGGAATGTTGACAGGGTGGATAGGTAATACGGGCCCACAGTAATTGGCTCACGCTGTTGTGGTGACCCTGCCCTTGTGGTAAAAGCTACATAAAAAAATCTATCGACTGAAAAAAAATCTTCAGATGAGGTGCATGTATCAAAGTCAATCTGGATCAAACTACGAGTTATAACCCCTTTTCTATCTTTTGTTCTCAATATCATTGTCAATCCTAACTACGTTTCTTTCAGGAACACATAATCAACGTTTTCAAAGAGCAAACACCAGAACTGCACAATAAGCTAGTTGATTGCTACCGCGAGCGGATTACTGAATTAATGAAGACGTATAAAGATGAATTACCTGAGGGTAAGGCTTGTGATTCATCTATTATTCCCACCTCCCTTTATAAGGTTGCGGCATTTATATCATGATATTTCTGGTGTCACTCTGGGTCTATATCCATCCTGGACAAGCTAAAAATATGCCTGACGATAACGGGAAATGGGGCCTCTGAGCTTGGGGTTGTCATTGCAATAGTCGTAGGTTTGATCTAAAAGTAAGCATTAAAAATCGTGCTTATATGTAAAATTATCCATGCACGTATGAGCGCACGAGCAGCCAGTAAACATTAAATGAAATACCAATGAAAGTTGCTGAAGATGAGAGAGAAAAATTACCAAGCAAAAATGTACCCCAATCTGTAATACGTTCTTTGTAATTTTTTTGTTTGGTGAAAACAAATATCAGTATAATTTTGTGGAAACACGAACAATTGATATAAATTTACCTGGTGTTTCCACAAAAGTTTGCTGACACTGTAATCTTTGCTGCCTGTTTTCAGGCGAGCCATTACCACGCGCTGGTAAGGAGCCTGGGGAACTAGGAGAATTACGAAGTACATTATTGAAGTTTCTACGGGATTCAAGATGTTATCAGCCACAGAATTTGCTTACTCATTTTGCTGATAGTAAGTAGTCGTATTGATCTGCCAAAAACGTGCAGACAAGTCAGTTGACCTCGTGCAAAAGACAGTGTTATCAACAAGCCCATATCCGGATTTGTTTGCGTTGTTTGCGATAGCTTGTTGAGGACAAGTCTTTTGCAAGTTGTCGACAGCATTGTTGCAAGTTGATTGTCAAAACTTGTTACAGGCTTGCTGCAAGTTGTTTTAACAAGTTGTAACAAGTCTGCAAATGACAATTTGCAACAAGCTTGAGTTTAGCAGGCAATATGTAACTTCTTGACATGTTGTAACAGTAAATACTGTGACAAACATTTCTAGGAGCAAGCAGCCAAGGACGGCCCGTTCATAAACTATTTATATATTTTTCATCGTAGGTTGTTTTGAAGAACGTGCATTACTTCTAGGAAGACTGGGTCGGCACGAGCAAGCGTTAGCAATTTATATCCATGTTCTAAACGATATCGACATGGCTTCGGCGTGAGTTTTCTTTTATAAATAGTTAATAAAAGTATGAAAAAAAAGAATCGTAATGGGTCTACCTCAAAGAATGTTGAGAATAGTTTCAAGTCTTGCTAACAAATCATTGTAGACTATAATAAGCTTTGAGATATTTGGGTCTAGGCTTACGGAATCAGAGGAATGGTACATCATGACGGCAGTTTGTGAAATCGATTTTCTAAGTTGAAAAAAAAGCTCAACTTTCCTTTCGTGATGTTAGGCTTTCTAAATTGAATATGGGAATGAAGCTTGAGCACTAGTTTCCACATGCAGAAAGGAGGCATAATTTCTTGGATAGACCATTGTCTATTAAATATTTTTTGTTTTGTCAGCGTTCAGTGGCTACAGTACATTATGTAGTGTGTTGATATGAAACTTTCCTCACAGACCGCCCATTTTGTAAACATCCCTCCTAGGGCCACTAGTTTATCAATCCTCGATTGTAAAGTGTTTTACCCTCGTAAAATAAAGTTTTACATTACATTACATTACAGCAATGCCCGCATGCCCGTCACTTTTGTACAACTCTGTTAAATGTCTCGCAGGTATTGTAAAAGAACATACGACGAGGAGTGGACGGACAGTAAAGAAGTACGTGTAGCCTTTGTTTTTTTTTTATCAATTTATCATTTTCAGATTGACGAGAAGTTTATGGTTAAAATTTATGGTTTGAAGCTTAAAGTTTATGGTTTAAAGTTTCAAACTAAAAGACACTTTTTTACCCCGAATCGGCTGTATATTTGCAAAATAATGTCTCATTGTTACACTAGCTCTTATCTCTCTAGGTATACACATGTCTTCTAGGCATGTATCTAGCACCTCCAGAAGCCTCGATATTAGGAGCCAAAACCACAGACCTGCAACTGAAACCTAATGTCGCAGCGGCTCTGAACGTGCTGCAGGAGCATTATGATAAAATTAATCCTGTGAAGGTATCTGTAGTGCTGTTATGGTCGACAATTGTTTTGATTTAAAAGTGTGTATAAAAAAAGTTAGTCGAATTTTGGACTGTTTTGGCAAGGTCATTCCTAATGTACAGAAATAATTCTTTCGTAGTTGCAAAGACAAGGCTTTAGCTTTTGAATGCCACCGTTTTTGTAAAATATGAAGAAAATTAAGCAAAAAGGAATCAAATGAAATTTTACGATCGAATTCATTGAAAATCTGTTGAAATTTGCTAAAATTGACGTATCATTGGGAGTAAAATTTGTGAATCTTATAAGTTTTCAGTTCATTCCTATTTTCTCAATTCAAAAGGTGAAAGCTTGGACTTTCCGTCCATTAAAGAATGATTAAATATTGCTGGGGCACTCCAAACCTTGATGCACCCATTGTAGACATTAAGGACAAATCAAATGGACCATTCTCCTTGTAGACATACTTTTAAATTCGGAAAATCAATTAGAACAGCTGGAAAGAGCATCCTAAATTTTATACAATTGTCAAGTTTGGTTGCAAAATATTGTAAAATGTGGAAAATATAGTCCTGTAAAGTTTGCGAATTTTGTAAACTTTTGTATTACGAACGGAAAACTAAACTTCACAATTTCACTAAATTTAGGAAGCTCTTTCCAATTGTTCTAAAATTGTTTTCAAATTTAAAAGGTTGTCTAATTGAGGAATGGTCCATTATGATCACAAATGTGCATTTATTCATCTATACTCGATTAATAGAAAAATAATTTTTAGGCTTTAGAACTTCTTCCAACGACAATCGAGGTCCAAGATATTGTCCCGTTCTTAGCAAGTATTTTAGAAGAAAAATCGTGTAAAAAGAAAACAAATCAAATTTTGAAAAGCCTGTTGTATGCAGAGCACCTTCAGGTAACGGAAAGCATGCCGTTATTACCAGCTGATCTGACCGTGAGTAAAAGGCCTGGAACTAGCTGCCAAATAGAAATCCATTTTGCTGTTGTTAATCCCTTATATCTTTTGTTTTCCTTTGTGAAACTTGTTGAAACTTAGTAACTCTCTTTAAAAAAGAAAATTATAAGTCTTATTAAAATTTTAATTATAAGTCTAAAAAAGAAAATTATAATTCTTTAGAAAGAAATTTACAAACAAAGTAAATTATGTTCCATGAGAAATTTGGCATTTTGGATCGAAAAATGGATTTTATTTGACAGCTAGTGCCAGTACTTTTACGTTTTTTCAGATTAACTGGATAGCCAGAAACTCCACGAACTTGATGCAAGTTGTGGATTTTACTGGTTTGATACAATCCTCAAGTTGAATGAAGGTTGCTCGATTTGAACATCAAGTTGCATCAGGTCTGTTAAAAAATCAGATTTGATGCAACTTGACATTCAAAACCACAAACGTATGGACAAAATTCTTTACAATGAACTTGCATCAAACCTGTTGACAGCTTGCAGCAGACATTTTTATCATCAAGAGCAAGCGATGCTAACGCATCCTGATATCGGCTTGATGATTTCCAGGCCAGAAGCCCATGCAGCAAAAGGCTTCTTGCAACGTGCGCGTTCCTAACTGTCAGTAAACGTAATCTATAAAACACATGCGTTAGGATACACGCCCAAAAGTGAACGAGCCCGTTGACAACTCGCTACAACAAGCCGATAACAGGATGCGTTTCCATGGCTTGTGGCTGCTTGTTGACTATAGGTTTGTTACAAGTTGCCAACAGCCTTGTTGCAAGTTGATCACCACACCTTGTTCTAACAGGGTTGCTGCAAGCTGCCCCGTTTCTTAGGGCAATTCTTATGCTGGTATCACCTCCATGTATAAGCATACACCCGAAGAGAACCAATTAGGGATTGGAGCTGTTTCGATTCTCATTAGCATTTTTAGCGCTATATATGTTTTGTGTCAACATGTTCGTTTTATACCGTATAAGTAAGAAAATGTATTCGCTTTATTCCAATGATCCCAGATTCAAGAACGGCGGATGCATTATCAAGCGGGAAAGGTGGCTGTTACAGATGAACGTGCTTGTCGCGTTTGTCACAAGAAGATTGGAACGAGGTACTAAGATAACATTATTCCCGCTAACAGTACCTCTCTATCTATCTGTGTTTGTTTTTAGATCAGACTGCAATAAAAATAAGATTTCATGTTAGAACTGTCATGATGACTGCTCAGTTCTTCCAGTGACCAGCAAACTTTACCATACTGCAAAAGACAAATTCTACCATACTGCAAAAGACAACTGCAAAAAAACGATTATATCACATTCGACGACGCCTGACACGTGCAGTATACTTCACTTATATGACGTATTATTGGATTTTGTTCATGTATACAAGTGTGGTGTGATTTTAACACGCCCGGGTGGGCTATCCACATTCTCGGGTGCTGTTTCTTCTTAGGCTGCCCGTGAAGATCCAAGTTAAACATATACAATCACACTACTTGATAGACAATATTTCACATCAAGTTAATATACCTAACTAGTAGCAATCAGCAAAAGTAATTGGCAACTTTAATTTGAATGTAAGGTTTGATAGCAAGAAAATGATCCTCAATATGTCAGCTATTACCTTGACTGCGTCGCTTTCGAAACTTGACCGACCGTTATTCTGTGCTATGTAAATAATGGTGACACTGTTACTGAAAACAGGCGATAAAAATAATGGTGTCGAAGTCATCTCCACATTACCTTACCATGAAAAACAGCTATAAGCCTGTATATTTTCTTTTTTAGTGCGTTTGCATGTTACCCTAGTGGAGAAATTTTGCATTATTACTGCTACGAGGCTCCTGGCGAGAAGAACAAATGAAGTTTAATAGTACCCTTTGTAATATTAGCTTATTTTATGGTAGAAATAGTATTTGAGAGAAAATAGGGAAGAATTACTTTCATTTAAAAGGGAGATTAAATTTATAATAAATGGCTGTAATAAATGTTGTGCTACGTAATTATTTAGAAGATGAATTACTTCGGATCATTTCAATTTCAAATGGTTACCCACCCTAGCTTGTAATTGCTAGAAAAAGATACCAAATTACACGAATAAGATCAAGCTCACAACTTTCAGCAAAAATATTCTTTTTTATTATGTGGACAATAGTGTTTTACTGTCAACTAAAACGCTCGTATTTCCCTTATTTTCACTAGTGAAGATTTGAAAAAATATGTAACGCATGAATAACGCGTGTGTTTTCCCGCGGTACTTATACGTTCTCTGTTCGCTAGTTCCTACTTCTGACCAGATAATAAAAAGAGGATTACACGTTAGCTTGAAGATATGAATATTATGTTCTCGTGCTGATAACAATATTTTACTCACTGGTTTGTAAAATATTGTTTTCACCACTCGAAAATAATATCCAAATCTTCGCACCACCGTGTTATTTCCTCTATGTATCTCAACTTGCGGCACTGATAAGTGATTTGAAAAATATTTGTGCCAATTATGTGTTCATAGGTAATTTTTGACCAAAAGTCATAAGGGGTTATCCTTTCTTTTCTTGAGTTTTTTTCTGAAAAGAAAAAGTAAAGGCTTCCCCTGAGGTTTAGGTGAAACTGAAGCTTGTTAGCTTGTAGGTAAAAAATGGTCAAACATGCTCAAAAAAGTAAAAGTTAAAAACCTTTTGCAATTTTTACAGTCAAAACTTGCTCGAAGACAATAATTTTTGAAT
The DNA here is from genome assembly GCA_963855995.1 of Muricea muricata. NCBI lineage: Eukaryota > Metazoa > Cnidaria > Anthozoa > Malacalcyonacea > Plexauridae > Muricea > Muricea muricata. Next base: position 2,731,597 of record OY979725.1, read on the forward strand.
TTATTCTTAGTTTGACTTATCGAGAAGAGCTTTGCATTAATTTTGTTAAGTTTTTGATAACAGACTTTATGGTTTCTGAAATATTGGAGGACAAAAACACTACTCGTCCGCCATGAAGTTGGTACAGCCCGCATGTGTGATACTGCTGTCGCTTCTGGGTTTGTCGTGACCATTTGACCAACGCTACGTTTAAACTCGTTTCATTGCAGCAAAATATCCAAACAAAACACACATTTTAGCAAGATTTTTCGCGCAAATATTCTTATCCAAAATGTTTTAAAATGACAGATTTCTGTAACGTTGACAGTTCTGTCGTGCATATATTTATCGCATAAAAGAGGGGGGGGGGGGGGGGGGTCGCGGGCACATCAATGTAATGAACTCCTTCGGAACGTCCCGGTACAACGTCGTTGATCTGCTTCGGTTTCCGACGTTGCTCGAAAACTTGACGAGTTTTCAATTTTTTTCTCCGCATGTATGGTCGTCTGCTTGAGGAAGGTGCTGTAGAATCGCTGTAAAATTTCTATTATTTAAGGTAATATGCTTTATTTCCGATCAGTATTTGTAGTAAAGTAATTAGAATAGAAATGGAGATCCATTTTGGAGAAATCGGACTGGAATTAAGTACAATATTGGTGTATAAATTTTGGTCTTTCTGAACTTGGCTTTATAGCTGGCTATGACCCTTTTCAATATAAAGGCTGTCCTTTTTCGATGAAATTAGTTGATAGTAATAAAAATACTAAGTGAGATCTTAATTGTTGAGATTGTGAAAGGAAGTATGCTTAAACAGTTCTGCCAATTTAGATTTCAAAGACAATTTTGTCTATTTTTGAGTGTATGGTAAAGAGGGTTCGTATAAGCCTAACAAAACATGCTTAGAGTTGGATTTTGCCAAAAAGATTTTGTCAGTAGATTGCGGACTTGCATTTGTGATTGCAAACAGAAATGAATGTGCTGGATTGGGCAAATTTGGTACATTCTGCACACAAACAATGAGAGGTTACCCAGCCCCTTTTTGCTCATGGAACGATGTTGAGTTGGAAAAATTGTGCAGGGATTTTTAACATGATTTAAAACTGTTTGGCTGTAGCAAGTGTTCATGTTCTCCATCTGTTTCTGCTGAAACTAGCTGCATGATTTGTCCATTACTATCTTGTTTCCATTATTTGATCTTTCGTGCAAAAAACTGCAAAAATCCATTATCTTTGAAAATCTATGCTGTTTAGAAGGTAGTATGTATCACTGAAAACAAAATGAAATTGTTAAAACCTCAATTAATTGATAAAAAATATTAGTGTATGGTGAATTTCAAAGTATGATGTATTCTGTTTGTTTTGACAGCAGTGACATGTTCAATATTGCAAAAAATGTACACATATTCTTAGAGAAATGTCATAAATACGTGGACAGAAATCTGTTAAAATTTCTTACATGGGGGACATGTTCCCCAAACTTACCTAACTTGACAGTCTGGGAAATGCCTTTGCGAACTATGGATGCTTTCTGATATATTTGACCTTTGTTTTATTGAATTATCACACAACCACTTGCTTTGTTAACTTTTGCAGTTCAGTTATCTTTGCCTTGGCAGTTATTTATATCCTTAATAGAATTTTTAAAATTTGTTTGCAGACCAGCAAAATCCTCACATTCTATCAACAACTGGCAGATTACAAAAAGAGAAATATTATTGTAAAAGGTATTGTAATTTCTCTTCTTTATCTTCAGCAGTCTGAATAAATAATTAATCTCCGAATTTGGTTTAAGAAGGATGTTGAGCATTCAAATTTGAATATTTTCTAGATGTATGTTGCAAGTTCCAGAAATGCTTTTAACAGCATGCTGGTCACCAGAAATGGACACTGTCAATGGGAAATATACAAAAAGGTGTCAATATTTTCTTGTCTTGTTCAAGTACAAAATGATTTGAACGTTATAGGCTTGCTTGTGATCAGTGACTGTGAGGTCATTGTGAGGTTGTTAAAATCTGCTAAGTCTTCTGTTTTTGAATTTTTTTGCATCTGGTTTTCAATTTTGCAAAGTGTTGCAAAATTGCTGAACATCAGTTGGGTGGCAAATTCTGGATACAATTTTTTTAGTCAAAACCTGCAAGATTTGCACTTTGTTAGCATTTTGATCAGTATTACCTTAATGTGTTCGAGTTAATTGATCACCTTTTTTTCATCACAGCTCACAACAAGCATATAATTTTCAACACATTTTGATTTATGTAAAGCCAAAAAAAAATGATATTACTGTTTGTGTTTTGAAAGTTGATGTATTATTTCCATTTTGAACCATTTTGCTAAAATTGTTGAGTTAAAATGCACAACAGTTTTTCATTTTTTAATATTGTAACCATGAGGAAATTGAGGTAGTTGTTGAAGAAATCAAAAGATCTTAAACATAAAGCACAAAATGTTTTAATTGTTTTTTTTTTATCATTTTATTTATGTTTCTCCTACTGGTGTATGAACCTTAGTAAAGATCATTTAGATTTAAACATCAAAATAATTAGGAATTATTGTTAATGTATAAGTAAGTTTCTATTTAAACCTTTTAATCAAAATGAAGAATACATAACTTGATTTCCTGATTTACTATCTCAATCAACTCATGTTTAAATTGGCTTTTAATGTTTGTTTCAAAATTTGAGATGTTCATTTGAAAATCACAAAGATGGCTATTTGATTGGCTTTACCTATACATTGAGAAACCAAAATTCATTTATTTTAATGCATTTAAAGAAAAACAAAAAACCTAACTATTTTAGTAGATAGCCTTGTATATTGTATTTGTCCTGTGTTTGTCTGCTACAGTTGGGTATTAGAAAAATCCACAAATTCAGAGGTTATATATAAAAGCATGTACATTAACCATTGCCACTGAAGCTGAAAATCCAACTGTTATGCATTTTAATCTTGAATGATTTTTTAAATCTCTGTGATTTTCAATACTAATGTCATCAACTTTAGAACAAACTGTTCTGGTCAAAATTAATCTAATAATATAAACTAATTTATAAGCCTTGCTACATTACAAAGTGGAACTTACTTTGAATACAAATGAACTGAAACACCAAAATTGCTCTCCATTAAAAACTGATTTTCATGTGCATGATTTTTATATATACTTAATAACAACCAGACTGTAAGATTATTTTGTAATGAAACTACAAGAAAACTCTGCATGTAACATTTCTGAAAAAAACTCTATAATAGGATTACAAGTAGAAACAAACAAGGAATAAATTAGTAGATTTTTCAAAATTTTCATGATACCTGTAGTGAAACTGAAGGAGACAGGATTACAGCTGTTCTCGCAGAAATGTTTTGCATAAAACTGTCAAGTTTGATTCAAATTTGTTGCATTTCATTTGTTTACAATTATTTTACCAAACCACTAGGATTTTAGCCGTATTTTTGGGCATTATGAGAAATACAATGTAACTGTTTGATTTTTCTATATTTCATTCAATGAGTTTTTGAATCAGATTTTTTTCATCCAGTATTTGGGGGGGGGGGGGGGTTTCCTGCCTGTTGTGGTTCATATGTGTTTGGCAATTGAAATCAACTTTCCAAAGTTAGCTGTTTCATTTCCTTGGCTTCAGTTCTTGTTTATATTCAAATGGAAGTTCCATTTTGTGTTTATTATAATAATATAAGAAAACAGGTTCCCACGGCATTTGAACATGGTCTTTTCAACAAGTAAGTAAAGATAAGTTTATACTTCAAAGAGATTTTTTTAACCTGACAAGAATATTACTAAAATTCAATCTTTCTGAAAATTATGCTTTACACAAATGTTCTATACATCCTATTGCTGCTACATTAAATTATATTTTTGTTATTTGTTTGGTTTCAGTGTGAAGCTTCAAATTAATTAAAATGTTTTTTTTTTCTTTTTTAAAAAGATTTTGAAATGGTAGCTTAGGTGTTGAACACTGCATGTTATTCAGTGAATAACACAAATACAAGATGTCTATTTTTGGAAATTGTTTTATTTTGTATTTCCTTAAGTTGTCCCTAACCTTTAAGTTACTTTCCAATTTTATGAAATAATCAAGTTTATGTTAAATGGAATGTTTTTTAGCTTTCTGATTGAAACAATAGCGAAGTCATCAAGTATTTGATAGTTTAAGTTTAATGAAAAAGCAAAATGAAATTTATTGTGTTTGAAAAATGCATGGGCCTTGAACATAAGAACATAAAAAGAATTTTCCAAAAAAACCATATAAAAGAGTTTGTATTTTCAAAGTGTATGTTGCAAAATTTGCGTTATCTGTAGTAAATTACATCTTGTCAGGTTAAAAAAAAACATGAGATATATGGCTTATGATCAACCAAAACAAACAAACCACATGTTTTATTTAGTTTATTATAACTTTGAGCCATATATTTCTTGGTAATTATTATAAAACAACTTGGTGTTATGTTTTGCATTTCTCTGTCAAACTCACAAAATTTACCACTCCAGAATCCACTTCCAGTTGTTTTGTAATTATTGATCTTGAAGGATAAACATTTATCTTGAAAAAGACCAAGTTCTTTTTAACATTGCCTTTTCACTTGTGTTAACTCACATGTGTTGAGTGCAATATAAATTGTTAGCTTTCTGCCATGCTCTGTTTTCTTATGTTGTTATTTGAATAAGTACAATGTGTGGTAGATAATCTTCTTAGTTATTGTTATTTAAATTGTAGTCTTTACAAATTTTTTTCAATAAATTGTTTACAAAATTTACATGTGACCCCTTTTAATTAAAAATTCAATTCCCATGGGAATTGAGAAATTGAATAAAAAAAATCCCCCTACCCCAGCCAGCTCCCCAAGTGCTACTTCCACCTAAGTAGAAGTACTTGTACATATAAGTACAAGTTCTTCTACTTATTAACGGTGGAAGTAGCACTCGGAGAGCTGGCTGGGGTAGCCGGCGAAGAGAAGACCAACCTTGCAAATGCTAATGCAGTTGCTAAGTTGATCTTCTCTGGAGAGCAGCCGCGCGTACCTAACAAGTTAAAACAACAAACGTTAGTGACTTAAGTACTCAGCATGCAAATTTGATTCCCAAAGCCAAAATGACAAGTGCCCCCCTCTGATCCTACCAACTGCCTACCTGCCTCAGTTCTAAGCTGTCTTCCTCGATTCTAAGCTCCTGCATTCCATTCGTTACCTTCGCATTCCCCACAGTCACTCACAGCTGATAAACCCGCATGCACCACCACCACCCCGACTGCCACCCAATTTCGAAAATTAAAAGAATTAAAATTTCGGTAATGTATGCCTACTGAATTTATTTTATTCGGATATTTTAGGAAGACCATAATAGGAAAAAGTCGAACGTAAAAACATCAAACGTCGTATATAATAACAGGTGAGCGATCCGACTTTCTGCTCGAAAATTACTTTGCAAAATATTCGAAATCTAACCAGCGTTTTTCTCCCTATATACCTTGACACCACACAGAATTACGATTTGAATAACAATTATACATAATTCAGTTGATGCTGAGAACTAAATCCTAGCTGTTTTGTCAGAAATTACGGTAGATTTTGGCTTTTATTTAGGCATACTTTCAAAAATTTTAATTCTTTTAATAAGCCTAACCCCATGCAACTTACACGCGGCGCACACCCTCACAGTCCATACATTTAGCTAATAAATTACGATATAAACAAAAAAGCGAAATAAAAAGATAAATTACGTTATCTCTAGCTACTTAAACCCACTTAGACTGAGTATTTGATTGAGTTTTCAAACATAAAACCTTAGCTGAAAGGGCATGGGCTTTTCGTTCTATTAAACTTATTCGAATTAGATAAATAAAAATCTGATACTTACCAAAGTCTAAGGCTGGGTCAAATAAGCATGAGAATGCATGGTAGAGAACATTTTAAAACGTGAAATGTATCTCAAACTAGAAATTTAAATGTCAACCATAGTTGCCATGCAATTTAAGGATCCTATAGCTAGTACACTATAAGTTCAAAAGGATGAGAACATTTTAAGACATTGCTGCAATTCTCATACTTATTTAACCGAAACGCCTTCATTTGCATGGTACGTCGCAGCTGCTCTTAAACCACTCCGTAATTTGCTTTAGCGCACACAAACAATGGTCTTATTGTTCCATTGTTCCTGCTTACCAAAACAAACTGGAAAACGCCAAGATACTTAACATATTTAATCAAAGAGGATTCTCATTATAAGTCAAATCTCCGTCATGAATTGACATATTATCATGAGAACAAAGCAAGGTGAATTCCCTTGGGAATTGAAAATGCGCAAAAAAATATAATAAATCCTACTTATTTCTTGCATGTATCAAATTAATTAACTACGAAGCAAAGAAATAGTATATTCTCGTGGGAATTAGAATAAAATTGTTAATGTTGCTAAAAGATTAGCTAACATATATAGGCTTGACATTTAATAAAAAAAAATAATGATAGAAAAAACGTTTGTTGTGTGAAACTTTCAATTCTAAATATTAACCAATTATTAGTCAGTTATTTTGGGTTTTTTTAAATAACTGCAATCCATATGTTGAAGCTAAAAAGGTATTCTTTTAGAAGTATTGTCATTATCGACCATTATATTTTTACCTGATTTTCTGGACTCGAAATATCAAACCAAAAAAGTGTCATTATTTCAAGGCTTTCAAAGTGCAAAAACAGTCGGATTTATTTCTTAAATTTGTTGCTTTTTTCAACAAGAAACAATAAAATTTACTTAAATCCTCTTTGATCTCTCAGTAATAAGTATCTTGTTTTTCACTAACTTGTAAATTACCACTACTTTCTATTATGTCGTGTCTTCTCATTCTTGCGGATTGTTATTGATTTGTTGGTCCATGCCATCCAAAATTGTCCATTCTGGTCTTCTTCGTTTGCATTTCTTTACGTACTATTACCTTTTAAAATAAAAGAATTGTATCCGTCAGATAATTACGTTTAAATTATAAAATAGTTTCAACTGAAACAACTTGTATTCATGCATGTGGTTGATTTTGAACTGCAGACAAAAATTTAATACTGGTTTTTTATCAAAATTCTAGGGTAATAATTTGCGTTCAGCATTCGTACCAACTTTTTGTTGACATTCAAAAGGCGTAGCTACTTCTGCTTTATTAAGGGGAAGGGTGGTAATTATTCTAACAAAATAGGCTTTATGTCTATTTACAAGTTGAACTCAATAGATACTGGAACGGTAACCTCGTTCGTCTGTAGGAATGTAGTAACACATAGTTTTTCTACGTTGTTCAAAAGCATCGAAATATTTTTTCAAAACTTTACCGCAATTTCATACTTTTTTAAACAAAACGCTTCCACTTGCATGGTACGTTGCAGCTGCGTGGTCTCAAACCACTTCCGTAATTAGTGCACAGAAACAATGACTTAAGAAGGTACTTATCATATCAATAACGAAAGAGGATTCTTATATTATAAATTCAAGTCTCACCATGAACAGACATATTACCATCAAAACAAAGAAAACTGTATTCCCATGGGAATTAAAAATGCGCAAAAAATATAATGAACCTTACTGACTTTTATGCATTATATTCCCCTGGGATTTAGAATGTCAACTCATATTTCTTGGTTGTTTTAAACAGATGATAATGAATTGTAATTATGGAATAGAATTAATAAAACTGGACTTAATTCATTTTTTAAACGTTGAACGTTTGACGAAATGTTTGAACTAGGTAGTTTTATTACCAAACTGATTTTTGGACAACGTTACAATGTTTTGGACAATCCTACATATTATTTTGTTTTGTTTTTAGAAATATCCAAATGCTAGAGGCTAAACATCCAAGCGGTAAGGTATTGTCTTTTTTCGACTCGAAAACTCCTAGAACATTCTATGTAATTTGTTTCTTGAAAAGTATTTGACATCAGTGTTATTTCAATCCAAATTTTGTAACTTAATATGTTGCCTTTTCTTTATCTTTAACGAGAGACAATGAGTTTTTCAGCGAGAAAGAATAAAACTTAAATTCTCTTTGACCTGTCAATAATAAGTATCTTGTTTGTAAATTACCTCTACTTTCCATTACAACGTCGTGTCTCCTCATTCCTGTGGTTTGTTATTTTCTTGCGGGTCAGGATCGTTCATTCTGCCTTTTTCTTCTTGCGTTTCACATCACATCCCTTTTTTGGATGAAAGAATTAAATAATTAGATAATGATTACAAATAATTTATAAACTGTTATGTATAATAACACCATGATCAACTCGGTTTCTATTGTTCTCAGAGTGACATTTGATCGCTAAATTACCCAGAAGAGCGAATTTGCTCTAATTTTCCCCCAAAACGGGGAAAATTAGAAATTTTCCCTAATTTGTATGCATGACTGGAATCCAAACAAATCAACACTTTACACAACAAAATAATCAGATATTTATGTATTTTCAACGCAAAATATTATTCCCGAGCCATTTCTTACAATTCAAATTATACTGTATATCCCCGTTAATCATGGTATTACAAACTAATACCATGATATGTCGGGAAATTAGTGATTAAATGTCCCTCACCCTCGGGAGGTTTGTGGAATTCCACAAACCTCCCTCGGCTTTCGGGGACATTTAATCACTAATTTCCCTCATATCATGGTATTACTTATGGTAATTTTAAAATGTAATAGATAATGATGTATATAATTTTACAATTTCCTTAAATATTGTTTAATTCTCGGAATATTTTCACTCAAAACCATAAATTAGGGCAATTCGAAGTTCTACATAGACACCTGTATATTAGTATGTATTAATATGTATACCGTTATTAACTCTTACCTAATTCTATATTCGCGCGTATTAGTTTGCAGTACTTGTACCAAGTTATTTTTAGATTATTACCAAAATTAGCCATCTGCTATCTAAGGTAATTTTTGATGTGCATCTTACGTCACAAGCAGGGTCGGGTGCCGCGAAACTAGATTTCCTTCATTCATTCACTAGATTTTAATTTGTTTTAGAATGGTTTCACATCGCTTACGCATGCAGCTTGCCACATCACCAAAATCAACAGTAATGAGATAAAAAATGAATCTAAGATGGCGGACAGCCCATTAAATTTCTACCTTCACTACTAAGGTAAATACTAACTTCGCAAGGAAAGGCCTTCGCTAGAAACGTTGATATTTGTTTATATCGTTTCAAGGGAAATGGCAACAAAAATTTTTATCGTCTTATTTGAAAGAGACTCCAAAATAATGTATAGAAGTCAATTACAGAATTTTTATATCTGCCTTATTTGGTGAGATATTTTGACTTGAAATCTTTAGTTGTTCGCCATCTTGGATATTTGTAGATATGCATGATACGTCACAACTTGGGTCACACATTTTTTTTCTTGGGACACAATGATTAATCTTCTCCAGTAACCACACACATAGTGAGTGTTTTGGATTTCAGCACGGACTGAAAAGGTTTCACAAATATTCTATTGGCGGTAGGTGTTTAGGAGAAGCTTTGAATGGCTTATTCCTGTTGTGACGTCACTAAAACATTGTTAATGAAGTTAAAAATTAATCCAAGATGGCGGGCAGTTCGATTATTTAGGTGAGAATATCTCCCAAAGTAAAACAGATATAAAAATTTTGTAATAGACTTCTATATATTATTTTAGAGTCTCTTTCAAATAAGAAAATAAAATTTTTTGTTGCCATTTCCCTTTCAGGTAATGAGAGATTTCATATTGCCATATCCCTTGTACTACGAACACTGACAACGCTAGCTCGAGATATTAATTTTAAATGGAATAAAAGCTGAAGCGACGAAGAAATGAACCATTCCTCTATTAGACAAACTTTTGATTTCAGAAAATCAACCAGCACAGCTGGAAAGAGCATCTTAAATTTCATACAATTGTCAAGTTTGGTTGTAAAATATTGTAAAATGTGCAAAATATAGCCCTGTAAAGTTTGCGAATTTTGTATACTTTTGTACTACGAACGGAAAAGCGTTGCCACTATGTGTAATACAAAAAGTAAATTTCCCGCGCAATACAAAAGTATACAAAATTCGCAAATTTACATTACTATATTTTCGACATTTTACAATATTTTACAACCAAGCTTCACAATTTTTCTAAATTTAAGAAGCTCTTTCCAACTGTGCTGAAATTGTTTTCAAATTTAAAAGTTTGCCTAATTGGGGAATGGTCCAATCAAAGATCAACAAACTTACTTTCACTCTATCTTTGGATCGTCGTGGCTTCGGTTGTTTCACTCTATTTTGGATCGTCGTGGCTTCGGTTGTTTCACTCTATTTTGGATCGTCGTGGCTTCGGTTGGTCTCGTTTCATCGTGCTGTTTATGGCTTCATCTGGCTGGAATTCTCTCTTCATAGAAAATCACGCCGGTCCAGTAAGTACCAAGCTCGTTTATATCCAGTCCACCATAAAAAAATAAGGAGAAAATTAATATTACAAAATATTTCAAAATATAGGAAACCAAACGAAAATGTGATTGTAAATGACTTTAACAAACCGTACATTGTGATAGTATTTGCATCATGACATCTTCTGATGCGCAACGCTAGTGATTCACTTCTTAAGACGATATCAATTCTTTCCCATCATGTTCTGTCATTGGTTGGTAGTTGTTGTATTCACTTTTTGCTTGGTATCCTTTGGAAAAAAATGACGATGTTCAGAAAACCGCTTACAAGATAAGCAACGCGAAAAATTACGTTATTAAGCATTACATAGGACTGAGTATTTATAATAGACGTGACGGACTGAACCTCTCAAATACATGAATGACGCTACCCTGCCCAGGAAATTATTTGTTTGTTAGTTTTTTAAAATAATGACAGTGAAACACAAGTCAACGCCAGGGAATTTAAATTAATGTCCACAGTAATGTCCAAGTGGCGCAATGCTCAGAGCAAGTTCTTGTCACATATGAGGTCGTGGGCTCAATCCCCACTTAAGACTCGTGACACCCATGTGAGGAGTTACTCAGTCGTGGGTTTATTCCGGGTAATTCGGTTTGCGACTGTTGACAGGGTACTTGGAATTGTAAAGTATCAGTAATCAACAGAATCAGAGTACTTCACTGAGGCTGTTAACGACAATGCGTAATTAAAATTAAATAAATAAAAGTGCGTTTCACTGTAGTTATCATATAATGTAATTGTCAAGCTGAATGAATAATTCTCCAGTAACTACGTCAAATGAATAATTTACAATGATAAGGATGATAGTAGGGGGGGGGGGGGGGGGAGAGGACGCAGGATAAAGATTGTACGAGGTAGTACTATAAAAGGTGTACATGGGAAAGGAGGGGATAAACAGGAGGAAGATTGGATTGAAGTTGAGGAAGAGGACATTAATTAGTGGATGAAATTAAACCTGTCTTTAGTGCAAGGATCAAGAAATTCAGACTCGTATTTCAAATGAAAGGCAGTCCAAAAGTCATGCCGAATCGCCTTTGAATTTGGACAGAAAATCTGAATTTCCGTGTTTCTTGTATAGAGTGCAGTGTATCAGTGGACAAAAGAGGTTTTAAAGAAATAGAAAAACGAAAGGATGAATGAAAGTAAGTTAATATCACGTTTATAAAGAATTAATAAGAAACTATTGATACAGCACTTGATTTATGATTATAATCATCATTATAAACTCTCTATTAATCACCATAGAATGAGTGGTGTCTTACGGGAGGGAAATGATTTAAACAAGGGTGGAATTTATTTATTAGTTAGATTGCCAAAAATAATTTTGATGATGGAAAGATTGCTAAGAATGGTGGTTAACAGACAGAAGACTTGATTAATTTTTCCAAGAAAATTTCTAAATTGCTCACGGGGGACGTAATAGAGAGTTTGCAATTACATTGAGTACATTGTAAAATTTTGTTTTCTTACCACTAAATCCTCTTGAAAGTTCTTTTTGGCTGTCGAATTTCGCATCACAGTTGTCACGTGGTTATCTAGCAAAATCTCTGGATATCTATAATTTAAAGTTGAATATGTAAGATACGAAAACATTTTTAAAGGCGGCAAATACTTTGATTTTTAAAACAAAATTAATCAGTTTTATAGGTGAATTACATAGATAAGATACAAAAACATTTTTAAAGGCGGCAAATACCTTAATTTTTTAAACAAAATTAATCAGTTTTATAGGAGAATTACATAGATAACGAGAGAGAAATAGAAACTTAGTCCTATGTTTGAATACATTTATCTGAATTTAATTACTCCGCCTGCCGTAGGCGAGGCGGAGTTTTAAATTCGCCCCGTTTCTGTTTTTTTTTTTTTTTTTTTTATTTTTTTTCGGTGTCAGAAGTCGGTGCAGCGCTCATGGGTGATACCGCTGGCACAAACCGCGTGAGCCGACCTAAACACGGCGTTTAAACTCAATTTCTAGCGAAATGTGTCAACAAAACACGCATTTAAACGTGCATGCTAGAACATCTAAACCGCAAGAAGGTTTTACGTGCAAAGATTCTCATGCAAAATGCTTTAAAACGACAAATTCCAGCGATGTGTCGCGGTGAAGTTTTGAGAGCGTGTTTCCGTCATTTTCTGGTTTATTCCTACTTTTAAGGAAATTTAGAAATTTCTACACAAGAATCAAACGCAAATTCTACTGAAATATCTACATACATACAAAATGAAGATCGGTGAAGGAACTTCGCAAAAATATTCATTTTTGTACTTTCGAACGGCGTTTTTCCTATGCTTTTGACTGAAAACACGACGAACGACACTTGCCAGAGCAATTTGCGTGGCGCGTGGAATGACGTGAGCACGGGGACACAAAAATTGAGGTTATTGAGTGCGAGTTCCCTATCTGTATATATTTGATCTGTGATACAGCTTCTTCTGAATCAGGAACAAGGAACTTGCTCGGAGCTCGGAGCATGTCGACACAAAGTGGTAGTTTCGGCGTTCCTCGGAATTCGTCGGTTTCCGACGCTGCTCGAAGGTTTTCCGAATACTATTTTTTCAAAATTTTTCTCTAGCTCGAAGATTTTGCTCCTTGAAAGTCCTCTAAATTTTCATGCATCCTAACTTTGTTTTAAGGTAATATGCTTTATTTTCTATCATTATTTGTAGCAAAGTACTTAGATTGTGCATAGAGATCGATTTTTGAGAGATCAGACTGGAAATAAGTACAATTTTCGAGTATTGTAAGTTTGTGCTTTCCAAGCATGGCTATGGTCGCATGTAAGATTAAGGCTACCGTTTTCAGTTGAAGTTGGTTCGATAATAATACCATGAAATCCGCTATAGAAACTGAATGAGGTCTTGAATTGTTGAGATTGTCGAAGAAAGTATGCTGAGACAGTTCTATGTATAGAGTTGGTTCTGGTTCAAATTTATTGAAAAAAGGCAATTTAATTTTAATTTTGTGAATTTCGATTACAAAACATGCCTTGGACTGTCGACCAATTGATTTCGTCAGGCGATTACAGACTTGTGAGAGGAGGGGGGTAGCCTAATTACTAAAATGTAGTGAAAAAAGGACTTTCCATCTAATGGTGGGAGCAGGTTGGCGGGAACACTGGAGAATAAAGGTCCTGTCACAATGCAATTTTTCTTGCAACTTGAAATGCAATTCTACTATTGGGAGATGTAAAATTGGCAAATGCAAGTTTCCATCACAGTTTGCTGGGGGTTTTTAACGTACCAAACATTTGTCACAAATTTACTTAAGAGTAGATTTTCCCTGTAGCAAAAAAGATGGCAAATGTCGATTTTACCAGAGTGCATGGCAGTCTGAAATTGTTTAAAAAGGCAAATTAACGTCTTTTGAAGAACAGACAGAAGACAATAGGTTATTTTCACACTTGTGTTAAAATTTCAATCCAGTAGCTTTGTTTCTTGTCATCTTTTCCCACGTATTCTTTCTTGATACCTGCAATGCATTCTGGTAAAATCGACATGTCGCCATCTTTTTTGCTACGGTGAATGCAAGGAAAAGTGCACCGTGTGACAGGGCCTTAAGGGTAAGAGGTGGATAGAGAAGGAGACGGAGCAGTTACAAGTGCAAGAAAAATTGCACCGTGTGACAGGGCCTTGAGGGTGGGAGGTGGATAGGAGGAGACGGAGCAGGATGTGGGAGTCGTGCAAGGTCGGGAGGTTAAAAAAGAACAAGGAATGTTATGTTTTTAATGCCTTTTAGACTTTTCTTGAGGCAATTAAAATTCAAACTGTCAAATCCAAACACTGTACAGAATGGCCGACTTTACGTGGTCTTTAGTTTTTACACAACCACTTGCATTGTTATCTTTTGCAGTTTGTTTACCATTTCAGTTATCTATCTTCAATAGAATTCTTTGAAATTTGTTTGTAGATCGACAAAATGCTTAACCTCCTCTCAACAACTGGCAGATTATGAAAAATGAAATTGTTAAAGGTATTGGAATATTGCATGTACAATATTGAATATGGGACAATTTGGGACGGTATAATTTTGGACATGACGGTTTCATTCTCACCTAATTTGACGATTATTTTGTGGGTACACATACCGTGGAATCTCATGTGCTCCAGAAGCATTTTAATCTTAGAAAAAGTCAAATAATGATGAACTGTGTTTTAAAAGAAAGTTAGAATCTTATTTGGTTCAAATCAATTGAATTATGGCCCAAGAGTTCATGAAAACACATACAAAAGGCTTTCTTAAAAAACTGAAATATCAAATCTAGCAATTTTATATGTTATGCCTCTAAACAACACAATTCTGTTTCTAAAAATTGGTACCCTACTAGACCTATATGCATGATTATACTAATTTGGACATATTTATTTTTACCCATTAAAATATAAATTTGTGTTTAATCATTCGTGTTTGTCATTATTTGACTTTGTAATGTTGGTTAAACATAAGGAGATTGAGGTGACTTTGCCAGAAACAAAAACATCCATTATTATACTAAAATTTCAATATATATAGCAATTAAAACTAACCACAGGAAATATATTTCTACTTTTTAATTGAAATGTTTCTGTTATATGCACTATATCATATTTTTGATAAAAAATTACAACACCTATGTTATTTCCTGGTTTACTATCTCAATCATCTTTTGTTTAAGCTGGCTTTGAGTGTTCATTTGAAAGTTTGGAAAGTTCATTTGAAAATCACAATAGTTCTCAATGTTATATTGGACCCTTTAAAGTTAAAAAAATACTTTGTAATATTTTATACTACTGGTAATTTATCTTAGATACAGACTTTGTGATTTTGTACTAGAATGTTGACTTTCAAACTTTAAGATGAACTACTTATTAAGGACAAAATAAGCTAGCATATTGTCTTTTGTTTACAAAGTGGAACTTGTTTGGAATTGAGATGAACTGATGCAGTTGTTCTTTAACTTTATCAATTAATTACATATCTTAAATGAAAAAGAAAACCACAACTTGCCAAATAAATTCTGTGGGCTCTTTTTATTAGCAAAGAAAAGATGTGGCGGATGTAAGAATTTAAGAGTAAAAAAGTTTCCTTGGACTAAAAAAATTGACAGTATGCCAGATTTTCTAGATAAACAAGCAGTACAGATGTTGGCCAATAATAAGTACAAGTAACTACAATTTTTAATTTTAAAAGTTTTCTATTGATGCCTGGATACAGTAAATACTTTACCAGAGTTCTTCGTATTACATTGACTTGAAAAAGTTTTAAGTCACATGAAGCTTTTAGTTGATACTATGCAATTTCAAATTTTACAGACTTCTTAATTAACATGCCAAATTTACCTTGTTGAACATAAGGTCTTTCCTGAGAAAAAGTAAAACTGTCTGGCATTATATGGAGTAGAATAATTTAAATTAGTTTGAGACTTTGATTTGATAACAATTTTGATTTGTACTATTTACAATACAAGTGACCGGGTTGTATCGGATATAGAAACCCAAGCTGAAGGCGAGATATCTGACATACACAGATGCGAATGTTGTAAATGGCTTGTGAAACTCGTCAATTTTATACATCAGATCTATAGCAAAGTGATTTTGAAAATACCGATTCTGTAAGATGAGAAAATGATTTCTTTTGTGTTTCCTGTATGATTTATTACTTTATAAGTTTCTTAATTAAAATTACAACATATTGCCTACTGGAACTTTTTATATTGTTTGGTTGTGGTGAATTTGTATTTTGGCAATTGAAATATTTCTGAATTTGTATGTGCATTTCCTTTGCTTCAGTTCAAGTTTACATTTCAAATATTCCACTTTGTAATACTTGCGTGGTAATAATAATATAAGAAAACAGGTTTACATGGCTCTTGAATATAGTCTTTTCAACAAGTAAGTAAAGATGAATTTATACTTCAAAGAGATATGTTCCTAACCTGACAATGGTACCTTCCAAAAAGACTAAATTTAAATTGATTCTTCGAATAAATTTTTTACTTTTCAATCCAAGATCAATCTAAGTTATGTATTTCTACTTTTATTTTGGTCTCTTTAACACTGAAACTATCAATTGTATATAAAGCAACTTCACTATCGAGTGACTTCATTAGTTGCTGGGCAAAGCCAAAGCATTGATTTTTCGGCTGTTTTCAATGAAAAATAGAATTTTGCCCAAAGTTATCTCAAATAAATTATCACAATTTGAAAAAAAGCTTCTGTTCTTGTGCCCACCAGAAAAATGAGATGTCTGAGACTTTCTTTGTATTTTTTTGCGAAAAATAGATCGCATGCACTGTTATGCAAAGAAAAGTGTAAGAGATTGGTTTCTGAAAAATGTCGTGCTACACACAATATTCTAAAAATGCTTGGTTTTTATTCTATGTATTTTTGAATTTTTTGTTAAAAAAAAATAAAGGTAGCAATGTTTAGTGCATTTCACATTGTCAGGTTAGAAACGCAATAAGAAAAATGTGGCTCCGAACATTACAGCTTGGTCAATTTGGAATTTATAAAAAAATCGTTTCTTCGTTGTTTTTCGACGTTTTGAAGGGTTGTTTCGAGTACAAAAAAGTATTTTTAGGAAGAATTATGTGCCCACGTTACATGTCTCAAAGCCATCAAAATTCGTTGGTAATTCGTGCATGTATTTTTTCTGACTTATAAAAGCACAATTGATTAAAAATAATATTTTTCTTTTGACAAAAATACCTTTCTTCTGTGAGGCTGGCTGTATTTGAAAAAGCGTTGGTCAACGCTCCGCCAAAACTCGTGGGTTTTCTCCGGGTACTCCGGTTCTTCCCACTGGGAGAGTTGACAGGGTAGTTACATATGGTTATAAAAATGTGACTAACTTTTGAAAACCTTTCTACTTAGACTTGTTAAGCCTTCTCGTCATCTCTATCAGTTGCATGTTTTGAGCCACATGTTTTTCTTTGTAATTGTGAAACAACTCGCTATATGCTGGGTAAACCTTTGCAAAACTCTCAAAATTTATCACTTCAAGTTGTTTCATTGTTATAATATATTTTGAAGTATAAACATTTACTTACGTTGAAAAGACCCAAGTTTTTTAGGACTTTGTTCATTCACTTGTGTTATTGTTCTCTCTGCCATGTTCTGTTTTCTTCTGTTGTTATTTTAATAAGTACAATGTGTGGTAGTTAATCTCTTTTTATTGTTATTCAAATTGTATGTAATCTTTACAAATTTTTTCAATAAATTGTTTACAAAATTTACTTGTGACCCCTTTTTAATTAAAAATTCAATTCCCATGGGAATTGAGAAATTGAATAAAAAAAATCCCCCTACCCCGGCCAGCTCCCCAAGTGCCACTTCCACCTAAGTAGAAGTACTTATACATGTAGTACAAGTACTTCTACTTATTCACGGTGGAAGTAGCACTCGGAGAACTGGCCGGGGTAGCCGGCAAAGAGAAGACCAACTTTGCAAGTGCTAATACAATTGCTAAGTTGATCTTCCCTAGAGAGCAGCCGCGCGTACCTAACAAATTAAAACAACAAACGTTAGTGACTTAAGTACTTAGCATGCAAATTTGATTCCCAAAGCCAAAATGTCAAGTGCCCCCCGCTGATCCTACCAACTGCCTACCTGCCTCAGTTCTAAGCTGTCTTCCTCAGTTCTAAGCTCCTGCATTCCATTCGTTACCTTCACTTTCCTCACCATCGCACAGTCACTCACAGCTGATAAACCCGCATGCACCACCACCACCCCGACTGCCACCCAATTTCGAAAATTAAAAGAGTTAAAATTTCGGTAAAGTATGCATTTTAAATGCAATTTATTTGGATATTTTAGATCAAACGTAAACAGAAAAAGCTCGTACATAAAAACAGGTGAGAATTCTATTTAAAATTTGCTTGCAAAATATAAAACTTAATTCGCATTTTTCTTAGTTAATAGTATAGATCAATTTAGTTGATGTTGAAACCTACTCTTAACTGTTTTGTTAGAAGTGACGACAGATTTTGGTTTTTAAGCATACTTTCAAAAATTTTAATTCCTTTAATAAACCTAACCCCATGCAACTTACACACGGCGCACACCCTCGCAGTCCATACATTTAGCTAATAAATTACGTTATAAACAAAAAAGCAAAATAAAAAGATAAATTACGTTATCTCTAGCTACTTAAACCCACTTAGACTGAGTTTTTGATTGAATTTTCAAACGTAAAACCTTAGCTGAATGGGCATGGGCTTTTCGTTGTGTTAACTGTTCCGGAGTAAATATAAACCTGGGGCCGGTTGTATCAAAGGCGTTTAGCTTAAACGGTGGATAAGTGAAATTTAAAAATCAGTTTTACACCTAGTACGGAACCGAAATTATGAGTTGAAATAGAATAAATATTTAGTTTTATATATAATTGTTCTTCTCAGGTCAAATAACTTCAGCTGGTTTGTTTATACAACATGGAAACGTGTTTCATGTTTTTGACTTATCCACCGTTTAAGCTAAACGCCTTTGATACAACCGGCCCCTGATACTTACCAAAGTCCAAGGCTGGGTCAAATAAGCATGAGAATTAGGCAAAAATAAAAAGCAATTGAAACTCAACAGATTCACTAAAGTTGTTTTTTTTTTTTGGCAACTTATATCCTTAAGTGTAGATGACATGCAATTTTTAATGCCGTAATTCTCACACTTATTTAACCGAAACGCCTTCATTTGCATGGTACCTCGCAGCTGCTCTCAAACCACCTTCGTAATTTGCTTTAGTGTACACAAACAATGACTTCATTGTTCCTGCTTACCAAAACAAATCTGAAAGCACCAAGATACTTATCATATTAATAATCAAAGAGGATTCGCATTATGCAGTAATTACCATAAACAGACGCATCACCATTGAAACAAAGCATGCTGTATTCCCATGGGAATTTAAAATGCACAAAAAAATATAATGATCCTACTGATTTGCATGGATGTATGAACCAAATTAGCTAAGAAACAAAGAAATGATATATTCCCTTGGGAATTTAATGTAGCAAAAAGATGGCGGGTGTTGATTTTACCAGAATGCCTTGCGGTCTGAAATCGTTTAAAAACTTAAGGTAAATTAACCTCGTTTGAGGAACAGACAGATAGGTTATTTTGTCACTTGTGTTAAAATTCCGTCCATTAGCTTATGTTAAATATCATTTCACTGCTATTCTTGATTGATACCCGCATTAAATTCTGGTAAAATCGACATGCCACCATTTGTTTTGCTACGGTGAATTGGAATACAAGTCAAATTTTCTCGCTTTTTAACCAGAGAACACATTCTTTAAAGGTAGAACGACGGAATTGATCGTTTACAATCGACGCCATCTTTGTTGACGTTTGAAACACATGGCAACCACAAAGTATCTATTCATTATATCTGATCCTATCGAGCCATACATCTTTAAAGTATCATTCATAATACGCTAAAACTAACGATGAAATAGTAAATTGACACTAGTGTTTCGCTGTAAACAGCTGAAGTAATCTGCAGAGTCAACCAAGATGGCGCCCAATCACACGAAATGACGGCATGTGCAAACCAAAAATAGTGACCAAATCCATCAACTATAATTTAGTGGCATTATTACGAAACTTATTTTTGTAAAACGTTCAATCCTACATGTTATTTTGTTTTGTTTTTAGAAATATCCAAATCCAAATGTTAGAGACGAAATTTCCAGGCGTTAAGGTATTGTTTCTTTAAAAAATATTGTCGACATTTACCATATTTTTACCTGTTTTTTGACTCGAAAATTGACTGCCAAACTCCTAGGTATTCTATTTAATTATTTTGTTGAATGTATTTGATATCAATGTTATTTCAATCCAATTTTTTTCACTTAATTTGCTGTCTTCTCTTTTTCATTAACGAGAAATATCTATTAAATCCTCTTTGATCCCTCAATAATAAGTATCTTGTTTTCTACTAACTTGCACATTACCACTACTTTCTATTACAATGTCGTGTCTTCTCATTCTTGTGGATTGTTGTTTTGTGGGTCTTGTCGTCCAGGATCGTTCATTCTTTTCTTTTCTTGTGCGTTTTTTTCACATCCCATCACCCTTTGCAATAGTAGAAAGAATTAAATCATGAGATGATAGTTACGAGTAATTTATAAACTATAACATATTAAACAATTATTGGATGAGGTTTTTGTGATATGCGGAATTATCAATGTCGAGGTAAGAGTTATCAGCCGAGCCGAAGGCGAGTCAGATAACTCTTACCGAGAGATTGATAATTTTGCATATCACAAAAACCGATAATTGCTTTATTATACATTTTAAGTCTTTTTCCTCGAGCAATTGACGCATTTCGCCCTCGGAAGAGCTTAAAAAGGAAGATGCCATAACATGAAACAGAAAATATCGAAAAAATGTTGTTGCCATGCCAACCATTGATGCCAACGAATACCGCATACTGTAATAATCTGCACCGTAGGCTCAACATCCAGATAACTCAGTTATCTGCTAGCAGATAACTGAGTTATCTGCAGATTGTGTGATAGTCGCATTTATCTGCATACAACTGATCAATCACAACGCATAAAACAACTGCAATGTATAATAAAATAGTTTATTAATTAGGCCGGCCAAATTATTGTGTAAGCTGTTAATATGAAATTTTTTTATTAAAATCTCGAGAATCATTAGTAAATCGTGAACAAAACACAAAAGAAAATCATAGCCGTGAAGGAGTCTTTATTTCTCACACGCACACAACTTGCAGCTACCCTAATTTATGATTTTAAATCAAAATATCTCGAGAATTAAACAACACGTAAGGAATGTGTAAATTCTTAAAGCTCTTTCGAACAATAAAAATTAATATCTCGCACTAATCTCTCTCAAAAGCTCTCTCAAATTTATTACCAATATCTCTTCAACTATTACTTTGCAGGTGAAATGTAACTTCTATCAAAACTAGCTTACTTCAAGTTGTTTGGGAATTAAGATTTTACGTGTCAACGAGATCAAATATGAATCTAAGATGGCAGACAGCGCATTAAATTTCTATCTTTACGACCAACTCCCCAACGAAAGGCTTTAATTCGCTCGAAAGTCGAATTTTGTTTTTTATTGTTTAATGTAGTGAAAGATCCTGTGTGCTTTTTACAGCACTGCCAACACTAGCAACGTTAGTGCGAGATGTTAATTTTTATTGAAACGAAAGCTGAACTGCTAAAGAAAATAGAAACGACAAGATAAAATCAAAAAACTTACTTTCACTCTATCTTTGGATCTTCTTGGCTTCGGTTGTTCTCGTTTCATCATGCTGTTTATGGTTTCATCTGGTTGGCGCACTCTCTTCATGGAACATCACGCCGGTCCAGTAGGTAACTAGCTCACTCGTGTCCAGTCAACCAACATAAAATAAGGAGAAAATTAATGTTACAAAATATTTTAGAATATAGGACACTAAGCGTTAATTGAAATTGACTTTAACAAACCGTACATTGTGATAGTATTTGCATCTTAACATCTGATGGAGACGGCTTGTGATTTACTTCTTATGTCGATATGAATTCTTTCCCATCTTGTTGCGTCATTAGTTGATGGTTGTTGTATTCACTTTTTACTTGGCATTCTTTGAAAAAAAAATTACGATGTTCAGAAAACTGTTTACAAGATAAGCAAAGAAAACTACGTTCACAAGCATTAGAGAGGACTAAGTAATTATAATAGGCGTGACAGGTCACAGAGGTTAGTCGACGAAGAAACTCATGGACAAATTCCCGGCATGATGATATTCCGATAGCAAGAAGTACAGCAAGTGTAGAACGTGTACGTGTAAGCTTAAACTGTATCTATGCAACTCCAAGAAAAGCGCAACACAAAATGGCGGAATTTAAAGACATTTCTGGTGTCATTTCCAGTTCCCTAACTTTCGCGGACAAATATATTTATATATTTTTCTCAAATTTTTTTGAAGTAAATCTAGATGGATTTTGTGAATAAACAAATTGAAAAAAGTATTGCCCACGTTAGGAAACTAGAACGGGCGCCCAAGAATGCCCACAATTTCTCCAATCTGGATTATATTTATTGATTGCGCAAATGACTGATAAAAAATAAGAGAGTAATAAAATACCAAATGGTTTCCTCTTCAAGATAGTGTCATACATGCGCGCGGCATTTCGGGATATTTGGGAAAACTCGTGTTGAAGTTGAACCTAAGGCAACATGCCAAGTACATGGATGACGCTATCCTGCTCAGGAAACTAGTAATTGTCTTACAAAATGATTACAGTGAAACACAAGTCAACGCCACGGCATTTAAATTTCTCGTGTAGGATTGTTTGATCCTGCACAGTAATAGCCAAGTGGCGCAATCGTCAGAGCAAACGCCTATCACATGTGAGGTCGTGGGTTCAATCCTTACTTCAGACTCGTGACACCCATGTGAGGAGTTAGTCAGTCGTGGGTTTATCCCGGGTACTCCGGTTTGCGAATGTTGACTGGATGGTTAAAATTGTAAAATATCAGTAATCACCGGAACACGGGTACTTAACTAAACTGCTGACGATGAGGCGGAACTCATAATGAATTAATGAAAATGTGTTTCACTGTAGTTATCATAT
The DNA here is from genome assembly GCA_963855995.1 of Muricea muricata. NCBI lineage: Eukaryota > Metazoa > Cnidaria > Anthozoa > Malacalcyonacea > Plexauridae > Muricea > Muricea muricata. Next base: position 2,754,575 of record OY979725.1, read on the forward strand.
AATGTAATTGCCAAGCTGAATGAATAATTCTCCAGTAACTACGTCATATGAATAATTTACAATTATGAGAGTAGTGGGGGGGAGGGGGCAGCATAAAGATTGAAGTAGTGTCAAGGAAGGGGTACTACCCTGACGGGTACTAGGCGAAGAAGTAGAGTAAACAGGAGGAAGAAAATTAAATTGGAGTAAATAAGGGGGATTGGGGTAAAGAAGGGGAGAAGCAGGATAAAGAAACCAGTGGAAGGGGGTGCTATCCTGGAAGGAGTACCCGGGAAAGAAGAGGGTGAACAGGAGGAAAAGTAGATTGGAGTACAGAAAGGGGAAATTAAACGGATCAGGAAATTCAGACTTGCAATTCAAATGAAAGGCAGCTCATTGGTCATGTAAACACTCGTTAAATCATGGTTCTCGCTTGCCTTTAGCTTGGAATCATCTTTGAATTTGAACTGAAAGTCTGAATTTGCATGTTTCTTGTATAGAGTGCAGTGTATCAGAACAGAAGAGGTTTTGAAGAAAAAGAAAGAAAGAATAAAAGTAAGTTAAAATTTGTAAAGAATAATGAAGAAACTATTGGTACAGCACTTGATACATGATGATAATCATCATTATAAACTCTCTATTAATCCGGGGGGGGGGGGTATAATAGAGAATTTGCAATGATAGTAAGTATATTGTAATATTTGGGTTTTTACCACTAAATCCTCTTGAAAGTTCTTTTTGGCTGTGGCTTCTCTCATCACAGTTGTCTGTGCTTGTCTTGCAAAATCTCTGGAATATCTATAACGTGAAGGTCAATATTTAAGATTAGAAAAATAGAAACCGTAAAATAGAAAGAAATTTAAATCGTGGCGAATACTTTTTACGGTCTTGCTGGCATGACAAAAAGAGAGTATAGATTTATAAGATCATGTTGATTTATCCTTTATCTGAACTATATTTAACTTAGATTTTAAAATAGATTTCACCCTGGTAAGCAGACCGAATGGGTTTTCAAACAAGATAACATTTAATGACTAAAACGTGCACAGAATAGTTAGAGAATGCTTACATGTCGAATAAAAATCCAATACTTTTAATGTCCAACTACACAATAGCGATTTTCGTTGCATTTCTAGACTGGAGAAGAAGACGACGCCATTTTGATTTTGATTTCTCCCGACAACGGCAGATTTGTCTTCGCAATTTTTTTCCATTTCTTCGTCGTTTCAGCTCCAATTTGCTCGTTGTGTTTCTTTCGTACCTTCCTCGCCATTTCCGTACAACCAATGGACATTTATACTCAAGATTAAGACTGTATTGAGACTTTCAAAATGTTCGTCAGGAGACATAAAAATCGAAGCTTCTTCTTCGGGTTGCAGAAGCAAATGACGTCAGACGACCTTTGTCCGCCAGCAAATACCCGTATGTATAACATTCAATGATCTTTTTAGGAAGCTGAAAATCGGTTTTTATTGCGCGAACGAAGTGTTTTTGCCATTATTTCTTACTCAGGTCTTTCTTCTGCTACTTTACTTCATGTTTACTTAGGTAACTTGCCAAAAGAAACGCCTGTAAGGGACAATTTTGCAATTTTTTTTATTTGGATGCTGATGAACAAGGGAAGACTCGTTAAAGCTTTCATTGGCAAATATCTTTCCCTCCGTGGCCGAGAGGTAAAGACAACTGTCTTGACTTCGATTTTGGGTGGATCGAGGACCGGTCCAGTTCAACTGAGTTTGGCAAGAATTTAATTCTGATCGATGCTCGATCCACCCAAAACTGAAGTCAAAGCTGGGCGTGGAGTGCAGGAAAACACTAGGCAGTACCGCGAGGCCGAGGAGGCAAACGTTATTTTCCCAGCGTTGTTAACTAATATTTAAGCAAATTTCATTAACTTGACTGTTGGGGACAGACCTGTAGGGTTGGTGCATTGAAGACTTCTCGTCGTTATTTCCCTTCGTTCAAGAAGACAAGTTGTCTTCATCGAGAAATAACGACGAAAAGACTTCAAGACACCACTAAACCACTACACTTTAAAGCTACAGTGTAGTGGTTTAGCTAGCTAAACCACTACACTGTGCCAATAATATATGGCTGACTTCTTCCTAACACTTACGGTACGACCATGGATGCGCAAAGATGCGCAAACACATTAAAGCCTTGAAAGCAAGTGTTTTCTTTTAGGAAAGAATCAAGGACGACAACGCTTACTAAATCAAAGCCGTCTAGTCATGTTTTAAGTACTTCAGCTGTTTAACGATCTTTTACCAGATCTTTGCAAGAGGAAAAGTAAAATTTTGCATCATTATTATTAACTTTCCGTCAGTCGTTTCTTTCTTGATCGAGCATTATATGCCATTGTGTTCAGTGTCCTTGATATAGGAGCCATATACTTATGGCCTTGGGTTTAATTCCCAAACACTGAATGGCAGTGTTTTGCTCTTCCAATGAGATAACAAGATGGCACTGTAGAACGCGTGGTTTTATATAAGCTACGAGCGTCAAGATATCCTTGATAGGTAACTATTGATCCTACAATGGCACTTGCTAATGTTCACTGCCAATAGGAACGTTTTCAACTCACAGCTTGTACATAATGGCTTTTATAGGTTGTGTCACAAGGAAACTGCAGTTCGGTCGTAAAATCAACTTGTTTTCAAGGTTGCCGGGTTTTAAACATTACTGACACTGTTAATGTTGTAGCTCGGAATTGTAAAACAACGGCGGCAATGCAGTTTTCTTGTGCCATAACCTGTAAAATGGGTGGTTTTATCATTTATATAAGCTACGACCGCCAAGCTTTATCCTTGATAGGAAAGAATTGATCCCACCAACGACATTTGTATTCTCTACCGATAGGAACGTTTGAGACTTACAGCTTGTACATAACGCATTTTATCGGTGAGTCGTAAAACCAACCTGTTACTGCTCAGCAAACTACCAGTTCCCTCGATCAACGATAGTCGATGAAGCTTGGCGCTCGTAGGTTGTGTAAAACCAAGCATTTTACAGGTTATAGCCAGGTTAGCAGTATCTGCAATGTTTCAAAGCAACCACGAATAGAAACTGACAGCCAACGTTCTGAGTTAAGGTTTGTAGAATATACTACATGATTAGTTACAGCATGACCAGGCATATAGTAAATAACGCATTGCCATCTTGTTCCAAAGTTATCTTATTACTTGAAAGAGCTGAAGACTGCCATGCAGTGTTTGGGAATCAAACCCAAGGCCATAAATACATGACTCCTATATCAAGGACACTGAACACAATGACATATAAAGCTCGATCAAGAAAGAAACGACCGACGGAAAGTCAATAGTATATGCAAACTTCGACTTTCCTTCTTGCAAAGGCCTGGTCATAAAAGATCGTTAAACATAGCTGAGCAACTTAAAACATGCCTACACAGTTTTGATTTAATAAGCGTTATCGTCTTTGACTCTTTCCCGAAAGAAGACATATTCTTTACAGGCTGTACAGTGTTTGCGCATCTATGCTTCATGCCTTCTTGAAAAGACCTCGCCATAAAAGATCGTTTAACTTAGCTGAACAACTCGAGCGCCAAGCTTCATCGACTATCGTTGATCGAGGGAAATGGTAGTTTGCTGAGCAGTAACAGGTTGGTTTTACGACTCACCGATAAAATGCGTTATGTACAAGCTGTAAGTCTCAAACGTTCCTATCGGTAGAGAATACAAATGTCGTTGGTGGGATCAATTCTTTCCTATCAAGGATAAAGCTTGGCGGTCGTAGCTTATATGGTTATGGCACAAGAAAACTGCATTGCCGCCGTTGTTTTACAATTCCGAGCTACAACATTAACAGTGTCAGTAATGTTTAAAACCCGGCAACCTTGAAAACAAGTTGATTTTACGACCGAACTGCAGTTTCCTTGTGACACAACCTATAAAAGCCATTATGTACAAGCTGTGAGTTGAAAACGTTCCTATTGGCAGTGAACATTAGCAAGTGCCATTGTAGGATCAATAGTTACCTATCAAGGATATCTTGACGCTCGTAGCTTATATAAAACCACGCGTTCTACAGTGCCATCTTGTTATCTCATTGGAAGAGCAAAACACTGCCATTCAGTGTTTGGGAATTAAACCCAAGGCCATAAGTATATGGCTCCTATATCAAGGACACTGAACACAATGGCATATAATGCTCGATCAAGAAAGAAACGACTGACGGAAAGTTAATAATAATGATGCAAAATTTTACTTTTCCTCTTGCAAAGATCTGGTAAAAGATCGTTAAACAACTGAAGTACTTAAAACATGACTAGACGGCTTTGATTTAGTAAGCGTTGTCGTCCTTGATTCTTTCCTAAAAGAAAACACTTGCTTTCAAGGCTTTAATGTGTTTGCGCATCTTTGCGCATCCATGGTCGTACCGTAAGTGTTAGGAAGAAGTCAGCCATATATTATTGGCACAGTGTAGTGGTTTAGCTAGCTAAACCACTACACTGTAGCTTTAAAGTGTAGTGGTTTAGTGGTGTCTTGAAGTCTTTTCGTCGTTATTTCTCGATGAAGACAACTTGTCTTCTTGAACGAAGGGAAATAACGACGAGAAGTCTTCAATGCACCAACCCTACAGGTCTGTCCCCAACAGTCAAGTTAATGAAATTTGCTTAAATATTAGTTAACAACGCTGGGAAAATAACGTTTGCCTCCTCGGCCTCGCGGTACTGCCTAGTGTTTTCCTGCACTCCACGCCCAGCTTTGACTTCAGTTTTGGGTGGATCGAGCATCGATCAGAATTAAATTCTTGCCAAACTCAGTTGAACTGGACCGGTCCTCGATCCACCCAAAATCGAAGTCAAGACAGTTGTCTTTACCTCTCGGCCACGGAGGGAAAGATATTTGCCAATGAAAGCTTTAACGAGTCTTCCCTTGTTCATCAGCATCCAAATAAAAAAAATTGCAAAATTGTCCCTTACAGGCGTTTCTTTTGGCAAGTTACCTAAGTAAACATGAAGTAAAGTAGCAGAAGAAAGACCTGAGTAAGAAATAATGGCAAAAACACTTCGTTCGCGCAATAAAAACCGATTTTCAGCTTCCTAAAAAGATCATTGAATGTTATACATACGGGTATTTGCTGGCGGACAAAGGTCGTCTGACGTCATTTGCTTCTGCAACCCGAAGAAGAAGCTTCGATTTTTATGTCTCCTGACGAACATTTTGAAAGTCTCAATACAGTCTTAATCTTGAGTATAAATGTCCATTGGTTGTACGGAAATGGCGAGGAAGGTACGAAAGAAACACAACGAGCAAATTGGAGCTGAAACGACGAAGAAATGGAAAAAAATTGCGAAGACAAATCTGCCGTTGTCGGGAGAAATCAAAATCAAAATGGCGTCGTCTTCTTCTCCAGTCTAGAAATGCAACGAAAATCGCTATTGTGTAGTTGGACATTAAAAGTATTGGATTTTTATTCGACATGTAAGCATTCTCTAACTATTCTGTGCACGTTTTAGTCATTAAATGTTATCTTGTTTGAAAACCCATTCGGTCTGCTTACCAGGGTGAAATCTATTTTAAAATCTAAGTTAAATATAGTTCAGATAAAGGATAAATCAACATGATCTTATAAATCTATACTCTCTTTTTGTCATGCCAGCAAGACCGTAAAAAGTATTCGCCACGATTTAAATTTCTTTCTATTTTACGGTTTCTATTTTTCTAATCTTAAATATTGACCTTCACGTTATAGATATTCCAGAGATTTTGCAAGACAAGCACAGACAACTGTGATGAGAGAAGCCACAGCCAAAAAGAACTTTCAAGAGGATTTAGTGGTAAAAACCCAAATATTACAATATACTTACTATCATTGCAAATTCTCTATTATACCCCCCCCCGGATTAATAGAGAGTTTATAATGATGATTATCATCATGTATCAAGTGCTGTACCAATAGTTTCTTCATTATTCTTTACAAATTTTAACTTACTTTTATTCTTTCTTTCTTTTTCTTCAAAACCTCTTCTGTTCTGATACACTGCACTCTATACAAGAAACATGCAAATTCAGACTTTCAGTTCAAATTCAAAGATGATTCCAAGCTAAAGGCAAGCGAGAACCATGATTTAACGAGTGTTTACATGACCAATGAGCTGCCTTTCATTTGAATTGCAAGTCTGAATTTCCTGATCCGTTTAATTTCCCCTTTCTGTACTCCAATCTACTTTTCCTCCTGTTCACCCTCTTCTTTCCCGGGTACTCCTTCCAGGATAGCACCCCCTTCCACTGGTTTCTTTATCCTGCTTCTCCCCTTCTTTACCCCAATCCCCCTTATTTACTCCAATTTAATTTTCTTCCTCCTGTTTACTCTACTTCTTCGCCTAGTACCCGTCAGGGTAGTACCCCTTCCTTGACACTACTTCAATCTTTATGCTGCCCCCTCCCCCCCACTACTCTCATAATTGTAAATTATTCATATGACGTAGTTACTGGAGAATTATTCATTCAGCTTGGCAATTACATTATATGATAACTACAGTGAAACACATTTTCATTAATTCATTATGAGTTCCGCCTCATCGTCAGCAGTTTAGTTAAGTACCCGTGTTCCGGTGATTACTGATATTTTACAATTTTAACCATCCAGTCAACATTCGCAAACCGGAGTACCCGGGATAAACCCACGACTGACTAACTCCTCACATGGGTGTCACGAGTCTGAAGTAAGGATTGAACCCACGACCTCACATGTGATAGGCGTTTGCTCTGACGATTGCGCCACTTGGCTATTACTGTGCAGGATCAAACAATCCTACACGAGAAATTTAAATGCCGTGGCGTTGACTTGTGTTTCACTGTAATCATTTTGTAAGACAATTACTAAATAGTTTCCTGAGCAGGATAGCGTCATCCATGTACTTGGCATGTTGCCTTAGGTTCAACTTCAACACGAGTTTTCCCAAATATCCCGAAATGCCGCGCGCATGTATGACACTATCTTGAAGAGGAAACCATTTGGTATTTTATTACTCTCTTATTTTTTATCAGTCATTTGCGCAATCAATAAATATAATCCAGATTGGAGAAATTGTGGGCATTCTTGGGCGCCCGTTCTAGTTTCCTAACGTGGGCAATACTTTTTTCAATTTGTTTATTCACAAAATCCATCTAGATTTACTTCAAAAAAATTTGAGAAAAATATATAAATATATTTGTCCGCGAAAGTTAGGGAACTGGAAATGACACCAGAAATGTCTTTAAATTCCGCCATTTTGTGTTGCGCTTTTCTTGGAGTTGCATAGATACAGTTTAAGCTTACACGTACACGTTCTACACTTGCTGTACTTCTTGCTATCGGAATATCATCATGCCGGGAATTTGTCCATGAGTTTCTTCGTCGACTAACCTCTGTGACCTGTCACGCCTATTATAATTACTTAGTCCTCTCTAATGCTTGTGAACGTAGTTTTCTTTGCTTATCTTGTAAACAGTTTTCTGAACATCGTAATTTTTTTTTCAAAGAATGCCAAGTAAAAAGTGAATACAACAACCATCAACTAATGACGCAACAAGATGGGAAAGAATTCATATCGACATAAGAAGTAAATCACAAGCCGTCTCCATCAGATGTTAAGATGCAAATACTATCACAATGTACGGTTTGTTAAAGTCAATTTCAATTAACGCTTAGTGTCCTATATTCTAAAATATTTTGTAACATTAATTTTCTCCTTATTTTATGTTGGTTGACTGGACACGAGTGAGCTAGTTACCTACTGGACCGGCGTGATGTTCCATGAAGAGAGTGCGCCAACCAGATGAAACCATAAACAGCATGATGAAACGAGAACAACCGAAGCCAAGAAGATCCAAAGATAGAGTGAAAGTAAGTTTTTTGATTTTATCTTGTCGTTTCTATTTTCTTTAGCAGTTCAGCTTTCGTTTCAATAAAAATTAACATCTCGCACTAACGTTGCTAGTGTTGGCAGTGCTGTAAAAAGCACACAGGATCTTTCACTACATTAAACAATAAAAAACAAAATTCGACTTTCGAGCGAATTAAAGCCTTTCGTTGGGGAGTTGGTCGTAAAGATAGAAATTTAATGCGCTGTCTGCCATCTTAGATTCATATTTGATCTCGTTGACACGTAAAATCTTAATTCCCAAACAACTTGAAGTAAGCTAGTTTTGATAGAAGTTACATTTCACCTGCAAAGTAATAGTTGAAGAGATATTGGTAATAAATTTGAGAGAGCTTTTGAGAGAGATTAGTGCGAGATATTAATTTTTATTGTTCGAAAGAGCTTTAAGAATTTACACATTCCTTACGTGTTGTTTAATTCTCGAGATATTTTGATTTAAAATCATAAATTAGGGTAGCTGCAAGTTGTGCGCGTGTGAGAAATAAAGACTCCTTCACGGCTATGATTTTCTTTTGTGTTTTGTTCACGATTTACTAATGATTCTCGAGATTTTAATAAAAAAATTTCATATTAACAGCTTACACAATAATTTGGCCGGCCTAATTAATAAACTATTTTATTATACATTGCAGTTGTTTTATGCGTTGTGATTGATCAGTTGTATGCAGATAAATGCGACTATCACACAATCTGCAGATAACTCAGTTATCTGCTAGCAGATAACTGAGTTATCTGGATGTTGAGCCTACGGTGCAGATTATTACAGTATGCGGTATTCGTTGGCATCAATGGTTGGCATGGCAACAACATTTTTTCGATATTTTCTGTTTCATGTTATGGCATCTTCCTTTTTAAGCTCTTCCGAGGGCGAAATGCGTCAATTGCTCGAGGAAAAAGACTTAAAATGTATAATAAAGCAATTATCGGATTCGGTTTTTGTGATATGCAAAATTATCAATCTCTCGGTAAGAGTTATCTGACTCGCCTTCGGCTCGGCTGATAACTCTTACCTCGACATTGATAATTCCGCATATCACAAAAACCTCATCCAATAATTGTTTAATATGTTATAGTTTATAAATTACTCGTAACTATCATCTCATGATTTAATTCTTTCTACTATTGCAAAGGGTGATGGGATGTGAAAAAAACGCACAAGAAAAGAAAAGAATGAACGATCCTGGACGACAAGACCCACAAAACAACAATCCACAAGAATGAGAAGACACGACATTGTAATAGAAAGTAGTGGTAATGTGCAAGTTAGTAGAAAACAAGATACTTATTATTGAGGGATCAAAGAGGATTTAATAGATATTTCTCGTTAATGAAAAAGAGAAGACAGCAAATTAAGTGAAAAAAATTGGATTGAAATAACATTGATATCAAATACATTCAACAAAATAATTAAATAGAATACCTAGGAGTTTGGCAGTCAATTTTCGAGTCAAAAAACAGGTAAAAATATGGTAAATGTCGACAATATTTTTTAAAGAAACAATACCTTAACGCCTGGAAATTTCGTCTCTAACATTTGGATTTGGATATTTCTAAAAACAAAACAAAATAACATGTAGGATTGAACGTTTTACAAAAATAAGTTTCGTAATAATGCCACTAAATTATAGTTGATGGATTTGGTCACTATTTTTGGTTTGCACATGCCGTCATTTCGTGTGATTGGGCGCCATCTTGGTTGACTCTGCAGATTACTTCAGCTGTTTACAGCGAAACACTAGTGTCAATTTACTATTTCATCGTTAGTTTTAGCGTATTATGAATGATACTTTAAAGATGTATGGCTCGATAGGATCAGATATAATGAATAGATACTTTGTGGTTGCCATGTGTTTCAAACGTCAACAAAGATGGCGTCGATTGTAAACGATCAATTCCGTCGTTCTACCTTTAAAGAATGTGTTCTCTGGTTAAAAAGCGAGAAAATTTGACTTGTATTCCAATTCACCGTAGCAAAACAAATGGTGGCATGTCGATTTTACCAGAATTTAATGCGGGTATCAATCAAGAATAGCAGTGAAATGATATTTAACATAAGCTAATGGACGGAATTTTAACACAAGTGACAAAATAACCTATCTGTCTGTTCCTCAAACGAGGTTAATTTACCTTAAGTTTTTAAACGATTTCAGACCGCAAGGCATTCTGGTAAAATCAACACCCGCCATCTTTTTGCTACATTAAATTCCCAAGGGAATATATCATTTCTTTGTTTCTTAGCTAATTTGGTTCATACATCCATGCAAATCAGTAGGATCATTATATTTTTTTGTGCATTTTAAATTCCCATGGGAATACAGCATGCTTTGTTTCAATGGTGATGCGTCTGTTTATGGTAATTACTGCATAATGCGAATCCTCTTTGATTATTAATATGATAAGTATCTTGGTGCTTTCAGATTTGTTTTGGTAAGCAGGAACAATGAAGTCATTGTTTGTGTACACTAAAGCAAATTACGAAGGTGGTTTGAGAGCAGCTGCGAGGTACCATGCAAATGAAGGCGTTTCGGTTAAATAAGTGTGAGAATTACGGCATTAAAAATTGCATGTCATCTACACTTAAGGATATAAGTTGCCAAAAAAAAAAACAACTTTAGTGAATCTGTTGAGTTTCAATTGCTTTTTATTTTTGCCTAATTCTCATGCTTATTTGACCCAGCCTTGGACTTTGGTAAGTATCAGGGGCCGGTTGTATCAAAGGCGTTTAGCTTAAACGGTGGATAAGTCAAAAATATGAAACAAGTTTCCATGTTGTATAAACAAACCAGCTGAAGTTATTTGACCTGAGAAGAACAATTATATATAAAACTAAATATTTATTCTATTTCAACTCATAATTTCGGTTCCGTACTAGGTGTAAAACTGATTTTTAAATTTCACTTATCCACCGTTTAAGCTAAACGCCTTTGATACAACCGGCCCCAGGTTTATATTTACTCCGGAACAGTTAACACAACGAAAAGCCCATGCCCATTCAGCTAAGGTTTTACGTTTGAAAATTCAATCAAAAACTCAGTCTAAGTGGGTTTAAGTAGCTAGAGATAACGTAATTTATCTTTTTATTTTGCTTTTTTGTTTATAACGTAATTTATTAGCTAAATGCATGGACTGCGAGGGTGTGCGCCGTGTGTAAGTTGCATGGGGTTAGGTTTATTAAAGGAATTAAAATTTTTGAAAGTATGCTTAAAAACCAAAATCTGTCGTCACTTCTAACAAAACAGTTAAGAGTAGGTTTCAACATCAACTAAATTGATCTATACTATTAACTAAGAAAAATGCGAATTAAGTTTTATATTTTGCAAGCAAATTTTAAATAGAATTCTCACCTGTTTTTATGTACGAGCTTTTTCTGTTTACGTTTGATCTAAAATATCCAAATAAATTGCATTTAAAATGCATACTTTACCGAAATTTTAACTCTTTTAATTTTCGAAATTGGGTGGCAGTCGGGGTGGTGGTGGTGCATGCGGGTTTATCAGCTGTGAGTGACTGTGCGATGGTGAGGAAAGTGAAGGTAACGAATGGAATGCAGGAGCTTAGAACTGAGGAAGACAGCTTAGAACTGAGGCAGGTAGGCAGTTGGTAGGATCAGCGGGGGGCACTTGACATTTTGGCTTTGGGAATCAAATTTGCATGCTAAGTACTTAAGTCACTAACGTTTGTTGTTTTAATTTGTTAGGTACGCGCGGCTGCTCTCTAGGGAAGATCAACTTAGCAATTGTATTAGCACTTGCAAAGTTGGTCTTCTCTTTGCCGGCTACCCCGGCCAGTTCTCCGAGTGCTACTTCCACCGTGAATAAGTAGAAGTACTTGTACTACATGTATAAGTACTTCTACTTAGGTGGAAGTGGCACTTGGGGAGCTGGCCGGGGTAGGGGGATTTTTTTTATTCAATTTCTCAATTCCCATGGGAATTGAATTTTTAATTAAAAAGGGGTCACAAGTAAATTTTGTAAACAATTTATTGAAAAAATTTGTAAAGATTACATACAATTTGAATAACAATAAAAAGAGATTAACTACCACACATTGTACTTATTAAAATAACAACAGAAGAAAACAGAACATGGCAGAGAGAACAATAACACAAGTGAATGAACAAAGTCCTAAAAAACTTGGGTCTTTTCAACGTAAGTAAATGTTTATACTTCAAAATATATTATAACAATGAAACAACTTGAAGTGATAAATTTTGAGAGTTTTGCAAAGGTTTACCCAGCATATAGCGAGTTGTTTCACAATTACAAAGAAAAACATGTGGCTCAAAACATGCAACTGATAGAGATGACGAGAAGGCTTAACAAGTCTAAGTAGAAAGGTTTTCAAAAGTTAGTCACATTTTTATAACCATATGTAACTACCCTGTCAACTCTCCCAGTGGGAAGAACCGGAGTACCCGGAGAAAACCCACGAGTTTTGGCGGAGCGTTGACCAACGCTTTTTCAAATACAGCCAGCCTCACAGAAGAAAGGTATTTTTGTCAAAAGAAAAATATTATTTTTAATCAATTGTGCTTTTATAAGTCAGAAAAAATACATGCACGAATTACCAACGAATTTTGATGGCTTTGAGACATGTAACGTGGGCACATAATTCTTCCTAAAAATACTTTTTTGTACTCGAAACAACCCTTCAAAACGTCGAAAAACAACGAAGAAACGATTTTTTTATAAATTCCAAATTGACCAAGCTGTAATGTTCGGAGCCACATTTTTCTTATTGCGTTTCTAACCTGACAATGTGAAATGCACTAAACATTGCTACCTTTATTTTTTTTTAACAAAAAATTCAAAAATACATAGAATAAAAACCAAGCATTTTTAGAATATTGTGTGTAGCACGACATTTTTCAGAAACCAATCTCTTACACTTTTCTTTGCATAACAGTGCATGCGATCTATTTTTCGCAAAAAAATACAAAGAAAGTCTCAGACATCTCATTTTTCTGGTGGGCACAAGAACAGAAGCTTTTTTTCAAATTGTGATAATTTATTTGAGATAACTTTGGGCAAAATTCTATTTTTCATTGAAAACAGCCAAAAAATCAATGCTTTGGCTTTGCCCAGCAACTAATGAAGTCACTCGATAGTGAAGTTGCTTTATATACAATTGATAGTTTCAGTGTTAAAGAGACCAAAATAAAAGTAGAAATACATAACTTAGATTGATCTTGGATTGAAAAGTAAAAAATTTATTCGAAGAATCAATTTAAATTTAGTCTTTTTGGAAGGTACCATTGTCAGGTTAGGAACATATCTCTTTGAAGTATAAATTCATCTTTACTTACTTGTTGAAAAGACTATATTCAAGAGCCATGTAAACCTGTTTTCTTATATTATTATTACCACGCAAGTATTACAAAGTGGAATATTTGAAATGTAAACTTGAACTGAAGCAAAGGAAATGCACATACAAATTCAGAAATATTTCAATTGCCAAAATACAAATCCACCACAACCAAACAATATAAAAAGTTCCAGTAGGCAATATGTTGTAATTTTAATTAAGAAACTTATAAAGTAATAAATCATACAGGAAACACAAAAGAAATCATTTTCTCATCTTACAGAATCGGTATTTTCAAAATCACTTTGCTATAGATCTGATGTATAAAATTGACGAGTTTCACAAGCCATTTACAACATTCGCATCTGTGTATGTCAGATATCTCGCCTTCAGCTTGGGTTTCTATATCCGATACAACTCGGTCACTTGTATTGTAAATAGTACAAATCAAAATTGTTATCAAATCAAAGTCTCAAACTAATTTAAATTATTCTACTCCATATAATGCCAGACAGTTTTACTTTTTCTCAGGAAAGACCTTATGTTCAACAAGGTAAATTTGGCATGTTAATTAAGAAGTCTGTAAAATTTGAAATTGCATAGTATCAACTAAAAGCTTCATGTGACTTAAAACTTTTTCAAGTCGATGTAATACGAAGAACTCTGGTAAAGTATTTACTGTATCCAGGCATCAATAGAAAACTTTTAAAATTAAAAATTGTAGTTACTTATACTTATTATTGGCCAACATCTGTACTGCTTGTTTATCTAGAAAATCTGGCATAATGTCAATTTTTTTAGTCCAAGGAAACTTTTTTACTCTTAAATTCTTACATCCGCCACATCTTTTCTTTGCTAATAAAAAGAGCCCACAGAATTTATTTGGCAAGTTGTGGTTTTCTTTTTCATTTAAGATATGTAATTAATTGATAAAGTTAAAGAACAACTGCATCAGTTCATCTCAATTCCAAACAAGTTCCACTTTGTAAACAAAAGACAATATGCTAGCTTATTTTGTCCTTAATAAGTAGTTCATCTTAAAGTTTGAAAGTCAACATTCTAGTACAAAATCACAAAGTCTGTATCTAAGATAAATTACCAGTAGTATAAAATATTACAAAGTATTTTTTTAACTTTAAAGGGTCCAATATAACATTGAGAACTATTGTGATTTTCAAATGAACTTTCCAAACTTTCAAATGAACACTCAAAGCCAGCTTAAACAAAAGATGATTGAGATAGTAAACCAGGAAATAACATAGGTGTTGTAATTTTTTATCAAAAATATGATATAGTGCATATAACAGAAACATTTCAATTAAAAAGTAGAAATATATGTCCTGTGGTTAGTTTTAATTGCTATATATATTGAAATTTTAGTATAATAATGGATGTTTTTGTTTCTGGCAAAGTCACCTCAATCTCCTTATGTTTAACCAACATTACAAAGTCAAATAATGACAAACACGAATGATTAAACACAAATTTATATTTTAATGGGTAAAAATAAATATGTCCAAATTAGTATAATCATGCATATAGGTCTAGTAGGGTACCAATTTTTAGAAACAGAATTGTGTTGTTTAGAGGCATAACATATAAAATTGCTAGATTTGATATTTCAGTTTTTTAAGAAAGCCTTTTGTATGTGTTTTCATGAACTCTTGGGCCATAATTCAATTGATTTGAACCAAATAAGATTCTAACTTTCTTTTAAAACACAGTTCATCATTATTTGACTTTTTCTAAGATTAAAATGCTTCTGGAGCACATGAGATTCCACGGTATGTGTACCCACAAAATAATCGTCAAATTAGGTGAGAATGAAACCGTCATGTCCAAAATTATACCGTCCCAAATTGTCCCATATTCAATATTGTACATGCAATATTCCAATACCTTTAACAATTTCATTTTTCATAATCTGCCAGTTGTTGAGAGGAGGTTAAGCATTTTGTCGATCTACAAACAAATTTCAAAGAATTCTATTGAAGATAGATAACTGAAATGGTAAACAAACTGCAAAAGATAACAATGCAAGTGGTTGTGTAAAAACTAAAGACCACGTAAAGTCGGCCATTCTGTACAGTGTTTGGATTTGACAGTTTGAATTTTAATTGCCTCAAGAAAAATCTAAAAGGCATTAAAAGCATAACATTCCTTGTTCTTTTTTAACCTCCCGACCTTGCACGACTCCCACATCCTGCTCCGTCTCCTCCTATCCACCTCCCACCCTCAAGGCCCTGTCACACGGTGCAATTTTTCTTGCACTTGTAACTGCTCCGTCTCCTTCTCTATCCACCTCTTACCCTTAAGGCCCTGTCACACGGTGCACTTTTCCTTGCATTCACCGTAGCAAAAAAGATGGCGACATGTCGATTTTACCAGAATGCATTGCAGGTATCAAGAAAGAATACGTGGGAAAAGATGACAAGAAACAAAGCTACTGGATTGAAATTTTAACACAAGTGTGAAAATAACCTATTGTCTTCTGTCTGTTCTTCAAAAGACGTTAATTTGCCTTTTTAAACAATTTCAGACTGCCATGCACTCTGGTAAAATCGACATTTGCCATCTTTTTTGCTACAGGGAAAATCTACTCTTAAGTAAATTTGTGACAAATGTTTGGTACGTTAAAAAACCCCAGCAAACTGTGATGGAAACTTGCATTTGCCAATTTTACATCTCCCAATAGTAGAATTGCATTTCAAGTTGCAAGAAAAATTGCATTGTGACAGGACCTTTATTCTCCAGTGTTCCCGCCAACCTGCTCCCACCATTAGATGGAAAGTCCTTTTTTCACTACATTTTAGTAATTAGGCTACCCCCCTCCTCTCACAAGTCTGTAATCGCCTGACGAAATCAATTGGTCGACAGTCCAAGGCATGTTTTGTAATCGAAATTCACAAAATTAAAATTAAATTGCCTTTTTACTCCGCCTGCCGTAGGCGAGGCGGAGTTTTAAATTCGCCCGGTTTCTGTTTTTTTTTTTCGGTGTCAGAAGTCGGTGCCGCCGCTAATGGGTGATACCGCTGGGCACAAGCCGCGTGAGCCGACCTAAACACGTCGTTTAAACTCAATTTCCAGCGGAATATGTCAACAAAACACGCATTTTAACATGTATGCTAGAACATCTAAACCGCAAGAAGGTTTTACGTGCAAAAATTCTCATGTAAAATGTTTTAAAACGACAAATTCCACCGCGAAACTTTACCGAGGAGCGATGAGAGCGTGCTTCCGTCATTTTCTGTTGTATTCCTACTTTTAAGGAAATTTAGAAATTTCTACACAAGAATCAAACGCAAATTCTACTGAAATATCTACATACAAAACACAATTTTTAACATGTAATAGTCAACAAAAAGGGACAGGAAGGTTCTTTATCAAAAAATTGCTCCAGAAATGTTTTAAAACGGCAAATAAAAGGTAAGAGACATTTTACATTCCAATTCCAGAAATACATATGTTAGTCTAAAGTTCCCAACAAATTATATCGTGGAGACTTCAGACTTAATAGCTTAGTCTAATTTTTAATTTTTGTTGTTTTTATGAGCGATTTTAATACTTGTTTTGTTAGAACGTCACGTTGAATAGTTGACTCAGAGAAAGGATTTCAAATTGGATATCACAGAAAATACAGATCACAGAAATACTTTTAAGTCGATTACTGTAAAGATTGTTGCTATAATTATTAAAATAGCAAGAAAAAAACTCAAAAATGCAAAATAAAAAAAAGAACAAAATTTAACTTAAATTTAGTAAAATTTCAACTGGCACTTTCTTAATTTGCCAAAACTTTATCAGACACCCTGCCTATATACCAATGTTTTAACTGACACCTGAAGCTTTCTGGAAGTAAATACTTTGTCAGCATGTCGAAAGCACAGAATAGAAATAAACAGAAAGGCCACTCGAGTCGGAACCTTTGAAGTTTGTGTCTCCACGCATGTCTCATTACGCATGTTCATTATGCAGGTTCTGGCCAGTCAATTGCCTTTTCTGGCCAATAGGAACGCTGAACTGGCCGTTCCGCCATTATTCTGGCCAGATAACTGCATAAAAATAGGGGGACATGCTGCACTGCTGAGTGGCCCTACTGTTTATACTGTGTCGAAAGTCTAACTGACAACTTGTGGGCATGTACAGGTCAAAGTCTAACCGACATCTTGTCAACAAGCCAAAAGCCTAACTGATATCTTTTCAACAAGTGAAAAGCCTTACCGACATCTTGTCAACAAGCCAAAAGCCTTACCGGCATCTTGTCAACAAGCCAAAAGCCTAACCAACATCTTTTCAACAAGCCAAAAGCCTAACTGACATCTTGTCAACAAGCCAAAAACCTAACCGACATCTTGTCAACATGCCAAAAATCTAACTAGGAGCATATCAACATGTCAAAAGTCCATTTCAAAGCTTGTCCACATATCAAAAGACTAACTCAGATCTTATCAACATGTCAAAAGTCTGCTCGAAAACTTGTCAACTAGTCAAAATCCTTACCAACATTTTATAAACATGCCAAATATTTACCTGACACCTTATCAACACATCAAATATCTAATTCAAAGCTGGTCAATATATCAAAAGGCTAGCCAACATTTTCCCAACAAATTATATCGTGGAGACTTCAGGCAGTGTGCTACAGAATAGATTTAATAAATTGATGGATTTAATAGACTGATGTATTGTATACACTTTTAGTAAAATTTTCTTTACTTGCAAAATAAAACAGCTATTTGTTGGTGGCATTATGGCAAAAGAATCTTGTTTAACATATGTACTATTAAAGTCTTTAATCTAAATTAAATTCTAAAAAATGCAATCCTACTAGGACTCTGGACAGAGTGCCTGGCAGGTCACTCAGACATTGATTTTTGGTTATCTTAGTGATTGCATAAGATGTGCTAGCAATGTCTTAAAATGCCTTGGAAGGTACCGTAATAATAATTGATTTAAAAAGGAATTAGTTGGACAGAACAGAAATAAGTGAATGTACCCCACCCCCAATGAACTTTCTAGTTACAGCCCTGCCTGGCCTTGTGCCCATTTTCGTTTGGCAGGCGGAGTGAACGCCTTAGCAGGCGTCTTGTTGAATTTAAGAAGTGAGATTCGACTTGGTGAGCAGACACAATTTTCAGACAATATATTATATTTGACAACTAAACTGTACGTACACGAGTTAGAGAATACTTACATGTGTAATAAAATTCTAATGTTTTTCGTGTTCAGCTACACCAGAGCGATTTTCGTTTCGTCTTTGAATTGGATAAGAAGACGACGCCATTTTGATTTCGAATTTTCACGGAGACTTCATATTTTGATTCGCATTTTTTCCCCATTTTCTTCGTCGTTTTAGGTCGAATTTTCTCCCGATGTCTTCCCTGTATCTTTCTTTCCTCCTTCGCCACTTCTTTGGAATCAATTGGTCAATTTATACGATGTTTGAAGACTTTTGGTGAGTAAATATTTGGTCCAAGCGGAGAGATTTTCAACGAAGCTTCTTCTTCGAGCACCAGCAACAAATGACGTCAGATGACCATTGTTGGTAAGAAAATACCCGTATGTATAGTTCAATGATCTGTTTAGGAAGCTAAAATTAAGTTTTTATTGCGCGAACGAAGTGTTTTTGCCATTATTTCTAACTCGGTTCTTTCTTCTACTTCTAGACTTTTGGTTTACGTAGTTAATTCGCCAAAAAACCGCTTGTAAGGGGTGTTTTTGTAATTTTTTTTATTTGCATGCTGATGAGCGAGGAAAGGCCTGTTCAAGTTTTCGTTGGCAAACATCTTCCCCTCCGTGGTCGAGAGGTAAGAATAGCTTGATTTTGATTTTAGTTGGATCAGGGACCGGTTAAGTCCAATTGTGTTTGGTAAGAATTTAATTCCTCACTCACTCAGTTAGACTGATAGGTCCTCGATCCACCCAAAATTCAAGATAATGCTGGGCGTGGAGTGCTGGAAAATACTAGGCAGTACCGCGAGGACAAGGAGGCAAATGTTATGTGCCTGGTGTTTTTAACTAATATTTAAGCAAATTTCCTTAAGCTGACTGTTAGGGACAGGCCTGTAAGGTTGGTGCATTGAAGACTTCTCGCCGTTATTTCCCTTCGTTGAAGAAGACAAGTTGTCTTCGTAGAGAAATAGCGACGAGAAGACTTCAAGGCACCACTAAACCACCATACTGTAAAACTACAGTGTAGTGGTTTAGCTGACTAAACCACTACACTGTGCCAATTGTATATGACGGACTTCTTCTCAAAGCTTACGGTACAACCATGGATGCGCAAAGATGCGCAAACACTTTAAAAGCTTTAAAGCTTGTGTTTTCTTTGAAGAAATAGTGAAAGACGACAATGCTTACTAAATCAAAGCCGTATAGTCATCGTGTAAGTTGTTTAGCGAAGGTTAACGGTCTTTTGTGGCAGTTAGGTCTTAAGTTTGCATCCCTAATAACAGTTGTCTTTTATAACTTTTCGTTGGCCTTTCTTTTTGATCGAGCTTTATATGTCATTACGTTAAGTGTCCTTGATGTAGGAGTCATTTATTTATGGCCTTGGGTTTAATTCCCAAACACTGAATGGCAGTCTTTAGCTCTTCCTGCACGTATAATGAGATAACATATTGCAACAAGATGGCACTGGATATAGTATATTCTGCAAACCTTAACTCAGAACGTCACCGATTCATTTTCTAATATTTAACAGTAAATTATCAATGATTTTTCATGGTTGCTTTTAAACATTGCCGACACTGGTAACGTTGTAGCTCGGAATTGTAAGACAACGGCAATCGATGCATTTTTCTTGTGCTAAAACCTGACTATAACCTGTAAAATGCGTAGTTTTATAGACGCTACGAACGCCAAGCTTTGCCGTTCAGTGGGAAACCAGTATTTTCCTGAGCAGTAACGGGTTGGTATTAAGGCAGCGACATTGATGTAGTTTACTCTTGAGTTT
The DNA here is from genome assembly GCA_963855995.1 of Muricea muricata. Classification (NCBI taxonomy): domain Eukaryota; kingdom Metazoa; phylum Cnidaria; class Anthozoa; order Malacalcyonacea; family Plexauridae; genus Muricea; species Muricea muricata. The sequence goes on from OY979725.1 coordinate 2,774,704, forward strand.
TCTTGTGATATAACCTGTAAAATGCGTTGTGTACAACTACAAGCTGTGAGTCTGAAACATGCCTATTGGTAGTGAATATAAATGTCCATGGTGGGATCAATAGCTTCCTAGTATCAACTATAAAACCACGGATTTTGCAAGTTATAGCCAGGTTACAGCACAAGGAAACTGCATCGCCGCTGTTGTCTTACAATTACGAGCTACGTTACCACTGTCGGCAATGTTTTAAAGCTACTATGAAAAACCATTGGTAATTTACTGTTAAATTAAGAGAAACCGAATCGGTAACGTTCTGAGTTAAGGTTTGCAGAATATATTATATGCTTAGTTACATTGTGACTCTAGGCAAAGTAATAACGCAGTGCCATCACGCCTGTAACCATAAAATTTTTCCCTATCGAGCACGCTTTACACTCACAGCTTGTATTTAGTGCCTGGGCAAAGTAATAACCCTGTTGCAATGTTATTTCATCACTTGAAAGAGCTAAAAACTGTCATTCAGTGTTTGGGAATCAAACCCAAGGCCAAAAATAAATGACTCCTATATCAAGGACACTGAACTTAATGACATATAAGCTCGATCAAGAAGAAAGGCCCACAGAAAGACATAAAAGACAACAGTTATTAATGTGCAAACTTCGATTTCCCTTTTTGCTTAGACCTAATTGCCATAAAAAGATCGTTAAACATAGCTGTATTTAGATTTATCAAGATGACTGTATTAAGAAAGTATTGTCTTTCACTCTTTCACCAAAGAAAACACTTGCTTTAAAGTCTACGCATCTTTGCCAATCCATGGTTGTACCGCAAGCTTGTCGAAGAAGTCCGTCGTATACAATTGTCAACTAACAGACATGAAAACCAGGCGAACTCTTTATTTGTCCCTTGTGAAATCGCAATTATCCTTCGCAACGGAAGTTTGGTCTCCCGTTAATAACGTCCAAATTTCAAAACGGGTCGAAAGAGTACAACGTCGTGCGACCAGATGGATCATGATGAGCAAAAGAGGAGAGTTGAGCTACAAAGAACGACTGTCGGCCTGAACCTTCTGCCGTTAAGCTTTGACAGGGAAATCAAGGATTTGGTATTCCTGTACAAGGCTTTGTTTGGTTATGTAAATGTTGATGTCAGTAACTTTGTGTCTTTTGTATGTCACGGCCGAACTCGACTGAGTAACTCCTCAAAGTATATTCTACAAAGTCAAATTTGTAGAACAAATACTTTTCAATCTTCGTACTATAACCGTGTTGTCAAAGTGTGGAACATTGTATGTAAAGATGTATGTTTGAACACTGTGTCTAGTCCAAACACTTTCAAATGTTTAGTTAAACGTAGATACTCTAGTATTGTTGATTCTATTTATGATGTTAACTTGTCATGTACGTGGTCCATGTTTCGTGACTGTTCCTGTCACAGGGCGTAAATTGTAGAGTAACATTTGTGTGTACGTGAAGTTATGTGACTGTGCGTAGTAATATTATTCAAAATACCTTTAGTCAAACTTAATTGGGTGGGTATCTCGCATGGTTCTTCGAGTCCCGTTTATACCTTACCCGTTTAGGGTCTATATATATATGTGTGTGTGTGTTTGTAAATATATGTTATGTGTGTATGTTTTTTGTAAAATGTGATTTATATAATTGACCCTAATAAAGACGATAATAATAATAATAACTAAACCACTACACTGTAGTTTAATTTACAGTATGGTGGTTTAGTGGCGCCTTGAACTCTTCTCATCGCTATTTCCCGACGAAGACAACTTGTCTTCTTCAACGAAGGGAAATAACGGCGAGAAGTCTTCAATGCACCAACCCTACAGACCTGTCCCTAACAGTGAAGGAGGTTCCCTAAGGTTAAGGAAATTTGCTTAAGTATTAGTTAAAAACAACAAGGCACATAACGTTGTCATCCTTGGCCTCGCGGTACCGCCCAATGTTTTCCTGCACTCCACGTCCATCTTTGGCTTGAATTTTGGGTGGATCGAGGACCAATCAGTCTAACTAAAATCAGGACCAACTAAAAGAGTGAAGAATTAAATTCTTACCAAACTTAGTTGGAATTAACCGGTCTCGATCAACCTAAAATTAAAGTCAAGATAACCACGTGACAACTGTGATGCGATGCGAAATTTGACAGCCAAAAAGGACTTTGAGGCAAGAAAACCAAATTTTACAATATACTCAATATAATTGCAAACTCTCTATTACACTACCAGTGACAATTTAGAAATTCACTTGAAAAAAATCAATCAAGTCTTCTGTCTGTTAAACACCTTTCTTGACATTCTTTTCATCATCAAAATTATTTTTGGCAATCTAACTAATAAATAAATCCCGTCCCTTTTTAAATCCTTCCTCTCCGCTAAGACCACACCCAACCTATGGGGACTAATAGAGTTCATAACTATCATGATTATTATCATGTATCAAGTGTTGTATCAATAGTTTCTTACTTAGTCTTTATTAACGTTATTGTAACTTACTTTTTTCTTCCTTTCTTTTTCGTCAAAACCTCTTCTGTCCACTAGTGGTGGACTCTCAAAATAGACAAAATTGTCTTTGACCAACTAAACTGTCTAAACATACTAATCTTCAATCAACAATTTTAAGATATCACTTAGTATTTTTTATTGGTATAAACCATAGGTAGCCCAGAGAACGTACGCTGCGTGTTTTTATTCGCGTGGCGCTCGCGACTCATTGGTTTAATATAATGACAAGGTTGGCAAGTTTTTAGCGTAAATAATACGACAACGTTCGCTAAACTGAGTACTTCGCAAATTACAAACAAAAACCGTTCAAAAATTACATTATGTTAAACCATGATAGTTTTTTTACACTCTCTGAAAGTTTTAAGTTCAAAAATATTTGTTAAACCGGCTAAAAAAGCAAATGTTTTTCGGGTTTTTGTCAAAATATTTTTGAAACTATCCTGGGGTCACCCAGTCGCCTGTGTCGTCATTTTTTTAAACAGCAATTGAAAAGCTGATTGGCTGTTTTCGGAACGGTTTTTGCCAAAAGCCAATCAGCTTTTCAATTGCTGTTTAAAAAAATGACGACACAGGCGGCTGGGTGACCCCAGGATAGTTTTAAAAATATTTTGACAAAATCCCGAAAAACATTTGCTTTTTTAGCCGGTTTAACAAATATTTTTGAACTTAAAACTTTCAGAGAGTGTAAAAAAACTACCATGGTGTAACCATGTAAACATAATGTAATTTTTGAACGGTTTTTGTTTGTAATTTGCGAAGTATTCATAGTTTAGCGAACGTTGTCGTATTATTTACGCTAAAAACTTGCCAACCTTAACTTGTCATTATATTAAACCAATGAGTCGCGAGCGCCACGCGAATAAAAACACGCAGCGTACGTTCTCTGGGCTACCTATGGTATAAACTAATTTCAATCAAAATCCGAAGCCTTTATATTGAAAAGGGGCATAGCTAAACTTGATAAGTCCAAACTCTACTCCAACATTGTACTTCATTCCAGTCCGATTTCTCAAATCTCCATGAGTGGTCTAATTACTTTACTACAAATACTGATAGAAAATAAAGCATGTTACCTCAATTAAACGATGGAAAATGAAACTTTTAATACAGCTATATCAAGACGTAGAGGGAAAAAAATTTGAAAGTCTTCGAGCACCGTCGGAAACCGAAGCACACCGAAACCTACAACTGGTGTCGAGATGTTCCGAGCAAGTTTTGTAAAACTAATTAGTTCTGATATCGTTCCCATTGCGAAGCTATGTAGTCGGGTCTGCTAAATCAGTAACCGCTATATTTTCAGGATCAGCAAATCCTGTAAAAAATTGCAATGGATCCGAAATCCGAAAAAGTTCAAATCTGCCGATCCCTGCGCCTATTCACCCCCCCCCCCCCTCAATATAGGATAGAGGTGTCTGCGTGTTTCCACGTACGAGGCCGTAACCTTGTGCCACATTAGTTCCAGATATACCTGTATAGTTTATACTTATATATTCTGCATCTGAGGGTCTCAGAAATTTTGAACACTATAGGTGCACAATGGCATAACCTTTTAGGCCAAGACAGACTGGAGGCGATTTGACAACGCGACGCAAATTTTCGGGCTTTAACGTCGTTTAACTTTAATCCTTTTCTTTTTCCTCCAATCTTCGGGAGAACTTCAGCAATTTAAGCCATTTGATGCACATATCTAGCCAAATTACTTTCCGTTGATGGTTTTATTTGCTTTTAAAAAACCGAAAAATCGCGTGGCGTAGACAAATCGCGTCCGGTTTGTGTGGAACGTTAGGGGACTAATGCATGAATAACATTTTAAGTCTCCTGAGGAAACAAGCAAAGACCGCCTATGCCCATTTTCTTTTCAGCTGGCGAAATGAACGCCTAAGCAGGCGTCTTGTTAATGTTAAAATTCATCCATCTGAATTTGTAGATATTTTCTCTGTTTGTAATTTCTAGGTGTTCAAGAAAACTCCATTGAGAGTTAACTAATTGACAGTACGTTCTAAATTTATTGTGACGTCCTTAAAATTAATTTAATAAAAAAAACAAGGTGGCAAACGGTTAGCGCATTTCTTCAAAGTTAAAAATACATATATTTTTGGAAGCCCAACCAGGATTTTTTTAAATATATAATTTCTTAAAAATTGACACAGAAAAGTGACCAAATTTGACCATATGTGTTCTTCATAGTTCTTTAGTTGATTAATATGGCGACCCTTGCCATCCCAAAACATTTTACCTTTAGCTTGGTAACTTTGACAATCCATTCAACAGCGTAGTTAGTCTTTGAAAAAGTTACCAAGCTAATATCAGGATGCAATCGCATTGATTGCTCCCCGACCTGAAGGCAACAAATCAGCTATATGTTGACTAAATGCTTGATGTATAAGTAGATTGTCCAGAAAAAATGCTGCAAACTGATTTCACACTCAATACAGTTTGAAGTTTTAATTTTACCTGTTGAGGTTTGATGCAACTTGATGACAATGGTTATCGAAGCTTGTTAACGATTGTCAACAACGATTACACAATGATTCTTGACTGTCAACAATGGTTGTTGACAAATGTTTTTGACAGCTAGGCACAATATTGTTGCAAGTAGTTGCGAAACACTGAATACAGTTTAAAGAAGCAAACAGGTTTAATGCAACTTGATAACAATGGTTGACGAACCTTGTTCAAGTTGTCAACAACGATTACACAATGATTCTTGACTGTCAACAATGGTTGTTGATAAAAGTTTTTGCCAGCTAGGCACAAAATTGTTGCAAGTTGTTGCGAAACACTCAATACAGTTTGAAGAAACAAACAGGTTTAATGCAACTTGATAACGATGGTTGACGAACCTTGTTCAAGTTGTCAACAACGATTACACAATGATTCTTGACTGTCAACAATGGTTGTTGACAAAAGTTTTTGACAGCCGGGCTCAACATTGTCGCAGGGTGTTGCGAACAATTTGCAGCAAGTTGTTGACAACAGTTAGATTGATCAAGCTGTTCACTTTGCACGTGTATACAAAATGTGCTTTCTCAACCCTCGCTGTCCAGTCATAAAATAGGGCTAGTCTAAGCACTGTGTGAAAAAAGCCCTAGAAACGCCCTCCCACATATGGGTATATAGGTATATTCACGTACATTATATTCAAGTACACTAATGTTCAGTTAGCTCTTCTTTAATTTTTTTCTTCTTTTTCTTCTCCGAGCTTTTGGGTGCTTCTTCTTCCTGGAAACGTTTACCAATTTCATTTTTTTAAAACATTCAACAAAAATAAAAAATCATAGTGACATGTGGACGTGTGCTAGTCTGCTAGATAGACCACAGTTAAGAGAATAAATGGTTTTGATCCTCGGGAAAAACCCCCAATAAAGCCCATTATTTGTGTTGGGGTAGCTTTGCGCAAAAATATAGATTCTTTCACGAAACAGCTAAAAGTGATGTTTAGTTTTGCCGATTGTTCTACTTACGAATGAACAGCGCAGACCAAATTTAACTATTGGTTGCATGTTTACGTAAAAATTGTATACTGACTGGCTTAAATTAAACTGCGCAAGTACAGGAATAAAATGTTTTACGGAAAAATATTAGCCACGATTTGGTGGCGGAATATTGTGGGTAAAAATAAGAAGGCAGGTTGAGTTCTAAACCTCAATTCGAAGATTTTAACACCGTGTACTGGTTGTAGAACGGTGCTTAAAATATCCCTGAATTCATTTCAGTATTTATATGGTATAGAGTTGACTGCAAGTGGTCTGATCATTCTCTGTACCTCATCTGTTGTTTTTTCTCTTTTCTTTTCTTTCTTTTTCTTTTTTTCTTTTTTCGGTTTCTTTTCACTTGTCTCACCTGCTAAAAAATACATGTATTTAATAAGGGAAATAAGTTTGGTTTATTAGATTAGAACTTTTGAAATCATATATTGATCTCCTTTAAAGATTATGTATATCTTACCAAACATTTTACTCTTCAGTTTTTTTTGCAAAATTTACAAAACTGGGGATTGCTCAAAATGGCCTGACATTGCACCTTAATTTAAGCAAGTTTTTTTTTTTTGCAAAATTTACAAAACTGGGGATTGCTCAAAATGGCCTGACATTGCACCTTAATTTAAGCAAGTTTTTTTTATACCTTCTTCAACTTCACCATTAGTTTCTTCCGTTTCAATTGTCTCTTCGTGTTTACGTTTCTTGCTAGACGTAGGCAGTGTCGAGTCTGTTGCGGGATTATAACCTTTCACTTCACTAAAGAAAATACAAACACTCTCAGCATTTTGCTTTGAAAAGCCAGCCTAGCTAGAATGTTTAACAACTATAGTTAATGAAAACGCAGCACAAACAAACGCACTTACCCTTTCATTTCATATTTTTCAGCCTTGGCGACAGATTTACCAGTGCCGCTTAATTTCTTCATCTGCAAAAAATGGCAGAAAAAAGCTTAATAAACATGTACACATGAAAAACATAGCAAGGAAGGAAACTGAATCATACGAAAAATATAAATGAAACATTGCCGTGCTGATTATGAAAAGAAAATAGACAAAGGTGTATGATCACAACTAAGATTAAATTCATGTTGAAGGAACTCGTCTCAAACGGGAAAAATAATAATTTGCTCCCATGAAAACACACGGGGATGGGAGGGGCATTGTTTATCATGAATTTTCAGCATTGATATTTACAAAACACATGTAATATCAAAGTACTACAATTAAGTAACTATGTGTCAATAAATGTGAAAAGATTGCGGTGTGAGGAATCCTCTTGCTCCTTTAACTCAGACATGCACGCTAAATACGCATTTACCTGGCCTTCTTCCAAAGCTCGAACTCTTGACTCCACCTTCGCTCTTGTCTCCATTCCCAACTCGACATTCGAGTCCTCGCCCAATGCATCGACTCTGGCTGCAAGTGAAGCCTTTGCTGCTAACATCCTCGACACCTAAACGATCAAAATTAAAACATCTCAAAAACCCGGCCAATATCAAATTAATACTTGGGTTAAGAACCTACTAGAAACATTTCTGGCTTTCAATTTGAGTTCACAAAAGGTAGAGGCTCTTTCACGACCTAGTAAGGTAAAGTAAACTTTGACATTGTGAGGGAAGGCCCTTCATGCATTGGCCAGTTAGTAGTGTTACTACCGAAAGAAAAAAACTACTGATCCCCCCCCCCACTTTATTTATGCAGGGTGGTTCTTCCCGCTCAAAGGCTGGTATCCATAGGAGGCCTGTATCTAAATATAAATTATATAAAGGTATTTGCATGACATTCGCTCGAAATATTGAGTCGTTCATCGATCATAATCTCTCTTTTACCACTTTCAAAAGCCAAAATATCTCCTACAAGTCTCCCCCATCAAATGAAACACTGTCCTTACCTTTCCCTTATTCTTTGCATTCGACTGACCCACCAAAGATGCATGATATATGAGCCCATATTTAGGCGTGTCATGTTTTGTTTTCAAAGCTCTGAAAAGTGCTTTCTCAGCTCCCAATATTTGTACTGTAGATGAAGGGTGTTTGGCCAAATTGACCAAAGAACCTAAATGACAAAAACAATTTATTATTGTAAGGGTTTATGCAAAAAGCCTTCTCTTCAAAAGATTGGTATGAAAGCAAAATGAAACAGAAATAAGTTACCAGGTAGTTGTGTTTAACTGCTTGTTACTGGTCCGTTAACAAGCTGGTAACATCTTGTAACAAGCTTGATGGCATTATCAGACTTGTTACAAGGTTGTTCTAACACGTCTGATACAGTCATGTTATAACAAGAATGTTACAAGGTTGATGAAACAAGTGCGTAACAATGTTCTTGAATCATGACTGTATGGCCTTGTAAGAACAATGTTACAACAAGTTTGTTTTAATCTTGTCTATTCTAAATAAGCAATATTTCCCTATTTTGACTGTCTTCATGTATATTAATATACAAAGTAATGTACAGCAAATACACATTTTGGTAATGAAAATTTTTGCCAAAAAATGCTGTGCATTTTGCTCATTATTTTACCAAAGATTTGGCCCTGAACATTATGGATGAAATGTTCAGGAATTTGACTACTTTGGACCAGTCATGGGTGAGTCATTAGCAGTCTTAAGATTATGTGAATTATGAGAGAGAGTATGTCTATGAGAATTAGTATGACAATGAGATTTAATTTCTTATCAGGGTTAAAAAACCCTTATTCGTATTTGCTTTAGATCATCTGCCATTTTCAAGAAAAGTACATTATCAAGTTTGCAAAAGCTTTTTTAAATGGAAAAATCTTGTAATCATACTCATTCTAAAAGACGTAGTTATAAATCTAATGCTCTATTTGTTTAGTGACAGTTATACCGACTATATTTCAGTCCTAATAAGCCCACAATTAATGCCAGAACATACCTGCATGAGCTATCAATCTTGCCCCAACAAGTTCACCAACCAAGATAGTTAGATTTGGAGCAATGGCAGTCATTCTGTTCTTCAGGTAGTCATACAACTGAGCTCTGTAATCAGATATCTCTATAATCTAAATAAAAAATAAACAATGGAGTTGATTAATAACATTAAAATCAGCAACAAATTTTCTTGCACTCCTGCCCAAAGAAGAACTTCAGACTAATAAGGAAAATCAAGCCCATGCAATTTTAGGGGTGAGAGGCAAGTGGTCTAAACATTGCAAGGCAAAAATAGTTGAATACCTGGTCACATAGATACAAAATATTCTCGATATCTTCATCAGAAATCTAAACAAAATGAACATACAGATTGAACGGATCACAATATTGTCATAAATTAAGGATACATAGATGTGCAACTGTGATTTAGCTGTCTCACGGCTTATGTCATATCCACAAGCATTTCTGGCAAGTACATTTGTTCAAATTTCAATATAAATGTTCCATAGAAAAATGGTTCCTGTCATTTTATAAGCAACCAGGACAAAAACATAACTTAATTTGTTGGTTGAAATACTGTATACAGGGCAACTTCTTTTTATATATTTCTGTGAACCAAGGCAATCTAGTGGAAATTTTTCCTAAAATTGCCATTTAATTGAATTTCCCTTATAATCTAATTCCTTATAAAATCTTACATGTGTACTTGTCAGAATTAATAACCGCATGTATGATGTACCCAAGCCAACCATGTAAGACAAGAAATTTTGTAGGAGACATATTATTACCTCAGTTCCCATAGAGATCTCAGCAGCAGCTTTAACTTCCTCTTCAACTTCCTCTGGCAAAGTGTCTGATAAATCAATGCTTTGAACATTACTACGAAGACCTGAAGAAAATTAAAATATCTATAATGGATATTTTAAAGCATTTGTCAGGAAAAGTTTTCAGATAAAATTGAGAAGCAACTAAGCAAGCATCTTGTGTCAATTGAAAGCTCACGACATTTGAAGATCAGTATTAGGGATGGTTTCAAAGATCAAGGCACCCTCAAAATATGGAATCAATAATTCAGCAAGCTTAATATGGTTAACACCAACATAAAATGTCAACTGGTCCTCATGCCAGAATACCAAATAACATTTCAAACCCTGCAAGGAACACAAGTTCCTTACCCCTGACTTCTCAAGCATGCCATGCTACTAAGTGATTGACAGCCACAGTGCAAAAATCAGCCTGACAAAATAATCAACATCATATACAGCTGAGTGATGACATACCTATCTTCTTCACTGCCTTGGCAAATACCAAGTTGTCTGTGACAATCTTTCCAAACTCTGGAAAATGCCAACCATACCACTCTCTGCATCTCATCACATAATTATTCAGTTCCTTGTCCAGATCATCCAGAAGTGAGATGGCCTGGACTATCATTGTATCAACTTTGTCAGGGCTGAATTTCAACTTGTATCTTGATAAACTAAAATAAAGAAGTATATATGCTATTTAATCCAGATATCAACCCCCAGGGCCTCTGTTCTTGGTGTTTAACCTATGCTAATTATCAAGTCATATTTTAAAAACCTTTAAATTTTTTGATTGTTTCCAAATTATTTGACCCACCTATGAGCTAAACCAAGTGCCATTGACGATATATCAGATTCAGGCAATCCTACAACAGAATTTATGGTAAAAATACAAACAATTGCTAAATATAACCAATTGTTGATGTGCATAATAAACATGGCATAATTAAAACAGGCACAATTTGGAACAACAACAGACCTGTTAACAGGTTGTTCATCTGACTTCTTATTCCTCTCATAAGTTCTTGAATGGCAGAACTGTAGAAGCAGTTCAAATTCAGCTTCTCCTATAAAACAAAACCTTAAAGATTACTACAATTCCTCAAAGCTGTGAAATCTCTGGTATATAAATGGTCAGGTATAGAAAAATATTTAAATAGAAGTGTCTACTATGTACATAGAAACCACAATTTAGACAAAGACAGGAATAATTACTTACTGGTATTCCTCATTGTAACACAATCAGTCAATCACTTTGAAAAATTTATAAGATTATTAATATGATAAAAACAGTTTACCTTGATAGAATTACCAAGTTTTGCATCAGCAACAGCAAGTTTTTCATTCAAATCCTTTGAAACAATTTTCTTTAAAACCTTCTTTAGGCTCTTCGACATTTTTCCTTCAACAGCAGCAGTGGCAGCTAAAATTTATAGACATACAATGATTGATGGTAAATCTATGGTACCGGTAGCTGTCAAAATCATAACACATATTGAATTGAAACAGCTGTTAACAAAAATTAATCAAATAATATAGCTCTACTAGTACTGGCATATGGAAAAATGATTACCTGCCAGTGCATCTGTGGTATCATTGAATTTTTCAAAGTGCTTCAGTTTCAATCTTTATGAATTATCAAAGAAAACTTGCACATGTCAACTACAAAAATTATAGAGGAAGAGGACTCTGGGCTGCCGTAAGGCCAGTTGTTTAAAAGCAGGTTAGCATAACCCTGGGTTAACTTTAAATTTAAAGCAAATTTTCGAAGAGCTTATTTTTAAACTTGTCATAATATGTCATAAATTTTTCCTGCAACCATCAAAGTTTTCTTTTCTCAAGTTTTATGACGTATGGAACTGTGGGTGATATTTTGAACTAAGGTTAACTGAGTGTAAACCAGCTTTAAACAACTGACCCCTGAGAGACAGGGTTATTATAACATACACTGGATGAAAAATTGAATTTGCCCCAAATTTGCCTGGTGCAAATATGTTGCAAATATGAAATTCGCAAAGCTTTGCAACCAGTGCAAAGGTGGCGATGGCCGAATTTGCACAAAAACGGGCAAATTCGGCCATCACCACACTTGCACTGGGAACAAAGCTGTGCAAAGCTCACACTAGCAAGAAATTTGCACAAGGCAAATTTGACGCAAATTCGTTTTTTCGTCCTGTGATAGATCTTTTTAATGGTTACATGAAAGAGAGCTTAGAAAGAACCAAACAATGAGGGAGCAAGTATGTGGCAATCTTTACCCCTCATAAATTCAGTGAAATTATGGGACACACATAGACCACAGCAATACAGATGGTTGCACCTGATCAGAAGATATATCACTCAATTAGAATATTGACATGCATATCACACACCTAAAACCATATGTGTACAGTTTGATTGATTTGTATGCTTTAATTTCAAAGTACAGTATATTTTCAATACTTAGGGGCATGTAATTTCTGAACTTTCATTGAAGGGAAAAAAATACACAGGCTTGTGGGAACAAAGTGTGTTTTATGGGAATTTGTTAGGTATGTGAACAAGAGTACTCACATTTTATGTGCACCTTCTGCCGTTTGAAAGTCTTCATACAAATTATCTGCTTTTTGAAGCTTTCCTTCATCAAGAAGCTGAAAAAATAACCAATATATGAAATATCATGTAAAATGAAGCTACCATATGAAAAACACCAATTGGAAAGCTTTCCTCAACTCTCATAATCCAGAGTGGAAGATCCATAATCCAGGCTATCCAAATCTGGAACTCATTCGGTATTTGTATAACTTGATTCGCAACAAAATTTTGGATTTTAAAGTTCTGCCAGGAGAGCACAAGTAAAATCATAAGAAAAATTATGGACATGCTACTGTTTAGTCTTGATAAAGTGCATCTGGGTAAAGGTGTTTCACAGCCAGAGTGGAAAGTATGTACTGCGCAACCGAGATATTGCGCATGCAATTTTTATGTCTTCTCCATATTTTCAATTAAATTTTGCAAATCTCCAACACGCAATTCTCAAACCTTCCAATCTGGTTATTACTTCTCCCATCACACATTTGACATAGCATTTCCATTAGTCTTTACTCTTTGTGGTTTGTGTGTCACCACAATAAAATAGGAATGTCACATGCAACAGGGAAACCACCCAAAAAGGTAAAAGCTCTCTTTCCTAAATGTTCCTCCTGTACGCCTATGGTTATCACTGGCTTTATAAATTTTCCTGCTTACAAACAAGTATTTATCCCAATGGTGTAAATAATTGAAATGAACAAGTAACAGATATGGAACATACATAATTTCTGCATAATAAACACAATTCTAAACACTTCGAGATGTAAGATGGTAAATATTAATACCTTAAAAATAGCATAACCAGCAGGAGTTTCGAATAAAACCAACATTTTCTTGCTATTAAAAAAGGCTACAGTTCTCCATAAAATTGTAAATTTCAAAACACGTGTGAAGATTTACAATGCGCGTGCGCGACACGAAAACACGCGATGCACTGATCTCAGGAAAACACTGGACTAACTTTATGCAATATGTGTGCTTTTTCACTACATTTTGATAATGTAAACAAAACCTATTTTAAGCTTACTATAGGGTCACAGAACGTACTATGTGGTTGAATAGATAAATTCAAATGGATAACTTGTCTGAAGTCGTAGAAAAATTACGGATTTCTCTTACTTGTGAGGATATTTCGAATGGCGATGGGCAACTACCCCCTGACGCGAGTCTTGTCAGGGACGTCCTTGAAGCGATAAAAGAACACAAAGGTAATATATTTAGTACATTAAGCAGGGGGAGAGGTTGTTAAAGGAGTATTTGTTATCTGAATTCGTATATTTAAACGCTGAAATCGTTCTTATAATCAGTTGCTACGAGGAAGTTAAATTTAGGTTTCCTATTCAGGGGGGTGAGGTACATTCTATAATTAGGGTGTGGTCGAACTATGTACCATTTGCTGATGCGTTTCCATGTGACCTCCATGCAGGACGTTCATATTTTTCCAGCAAATGGACTCATGACATTTGAGTGAAGAGTTGGTCATCATGCACTTATTATTTGTTTCCACCCCACCTCCTCAAGGCAATATGCCTAAGGACTGGTCATAAAGCATGGGGGGGGGGGGGCTATAAAAATTTAATTATTGAAAGGCTAATTTTGAGTGGCCCACCCTTGATTTTTCTACAAATATACATGACCCACCCCCTATTTGGCACTAGAAATCCTTATATATCCCACCAGTATATCCTTAAAATTTTCATGACCCACCCCTATTTGTAACTTGCAAAATTCATGACCCACCCCTCAATTTCCACAGCCCCCCCCCCCTATACTTTATGACCAGTACCTAAATAAATAAATGCCTAAATGCTCAAACCAGTGCAGCACCACATTGACTGCACAACAGAATACAGTCACAGTGTAGTAAATGATGGGACATTATATTCACTAGTCTCTACAACTCAATGTCCGACCTAAAACTGTCACCTGTTTTGTCAGTGAGTGCACCTGAAATAAATTTTGGTGATCAGTTGTTGGTGTACTTTCAGATGATATTCCAGGCTCAGAAATACAGAAGATTTTGCCATTGTTGAAACCACATTTTCAGGGAGACGATTCAAACTTGGCAGCAACTCTCCTTGAATTAATTGCTGAACTATCTAAATCTGGTGTGTTTTTCACTTCATTTATGCACAATAATGATGCAAATTACGCAGCCAGTACTAATTGAGATGCCGATGGTATTATTTTTTGTTTTTTGCAGAAAATGCTCGACAAATATGTGTGGATGAAGGATATGTTCCATTTATACTAAACTGCATTGAATCACAACACCCTGATGTTGTACTCCAGACATTTCGAGCAATAGGGAATATTGCTTGTGACAATAGTAAGATCATACAATTCTTAGATTGTATAACTGGTACTGTAAACTATCATGCACCAATGCCTCCAGCCCTTGAGGTAACCAGACTTACCAGAGATTGTTATTGCTTCTTGACACTTTGCCCCTGTCTCCTTTTATGGTACCAGTATGTACCATATTGCACATTCATATTTCTAACAGATAAAGCTCGTGAAGAGATATTGGAAGCAGGCGGTGTTAAGAAGATCTTGGAAAAATTGAAAGAGCTTCAGAATGAGAAGCTAAAGGACTATGAAACAAGACATCATGTCACTGCTTGTGGTGCTGTTCTTAACTTGTCTTTTGACAACGGTAACCATAAATGCAGAGCTTAATGCAAATAGTTTCTATTTATGAATGATCTGTACATTGAATGTATATATTGGTATATATACAGAAAAACTCAAATAATAAACAAACAATATGTTATAAAATTAATGGTCATTTATTAAATAATGTTAATACACAGATCACATGGGATGCGTGACAGCTAGATGCTCATACATGTGTGGTACCCTCGAGACTTGGGAGAGGTGCAGGGTGTAGCACAGCCCAGCACTCTCATAAAAAATAAAGTTGTGTTGTTATGGTAAACTTCCACCTAATCATGTTGGATCCAAATATTCATATTTTTGACAATTTTTTCCTCATATTTCATCAAGAGACAGTACAAAGGGAGCTTATTCAAGGTGGAGCTATCCCATTACTACTTCAATACATTGAAGACAATATGAACAACAGTGCTCTATCTTCAATGGCAACTAATGCTATATCATGTTTGATTGACATAGGTAATGGAGCTTACTTGGTTTTGCACATGCCATGAAGTGTTGGTCACTATCAGACTATCTATCATAATTTGTCATGTGATTTCATTTAAAATACACATTCCGTCAATTCTCTTTAGTGAAAAAATCTTACAGGCAGCCAATCATCATTGATTCTATTAAATATATAGACTGTTCACAATTGCTTCCATGTTGTCTTGATTTAGATGAAGGAGTATCAAGCTTCACCACAAGCAGAGGTTGTGAAATATTTGTGAAAGCATTGAAACTATCATCTGGGGATTTGACGACATCACTCACTGAATGCCTCAGGGGGTTGTGTGAGGAAGGTAATGTTGTTATACTTAGTTAACCTCAGGGCCACAGCTAGAACATTAACAGGAGTGTGTACATTCATATATTCATGTTCGGCATGATAGGTTTCTTTTCAAATCAAATTCAAATTGATCAATTTATTACCCTGATATTAACATTCTAGCAATGGCCCTGTCTAACCATAGTTATACGAAGAAAACATTGAAACCAAGGGAAATAGCTTTGCAAATACCCCTCCCACCATGATGTCATATCAGCCTCTCTTCCCAAATGTCAATGAGACTACTCTGAAATTGTAGGTTTGTTCTTCCAAACTTATTCAACACTTCTGTGAAGCATTAGTCAATTATGTATGCAATTGAAATTTAACTTTAGATGGGGTAAAACAAGTGTTAGTGTCAGAAAATTGTGTGGACATCTTACAAGAAATAATATCAACAAACACATCTTCTAATAATGAGGAAGGTCTGCTGCAGAAACTGAAAACATCAGTCGACATAATAATCTTACTACTAGGAGATGGTAAGTTGAGTGTATCCTGAAATACTGTGCTTTAAAGTACAATGTTACTAAAATGTTCAACAAGTACAATATAAATTTTAGGTCTTGCAAATTTAATCCATTAGGATAATACAACATTATCCTCCTTATCTCTTTTTTCACTCTAGATAACTGTCTTGAGAAACTTTTTGCTGAAGAGAATGCTATATTTATTGATAAAATATTTCTATGGACTCAGTCTAGTGAAGTGTATGTTAGGAACTCATGCCCTGTTGCAATTGGAAATGTAGCTCGAACAGGTATATATAATTGTGATATGTATAGATTCCACATATCGACACAAATATCAAGAAACACTTGAGTGGGAAAATATCACTCTGTTCCATTATATTGTCTATTTAGAAACAAACTGTCTTCAACTTGTTAAAATGGAAGTACACCACAAGCTCATAGGTCTGTTACGGAAAGAGGCAGGGAATATGGAAACGGTTTGTTTACCTCATGGCAATTTTAGCCAAGCATTAATGAATGACACATGCTAAGAGTGATGTTTCATGTTTAATAATTTTAAGCCCATTTTAAAATGCTTCATATTTCAATCACCGCATTTTGATTGACTGTATTGTAAGATTGAAATTCTACCTAGTCTGGCCATACTCAAAACACCCCATCCAGTGTTCGATTTTTGAAGGTGTCATAATGAAATCTATTTTTTCTTCTTATTTTAGGACCAAATACAATTGAAACTGTCTGTTTTAAGTGCATTAAAGAACCTATCTATTCCAGGTAGATTTTACCCTCCAGCCTCTCAGTCAAGCTTGCAATCATGTCCCATTCAAAACAATTATATAGACTGAATCTTGAATTTTAAATTGTAGTGAGCAATAAACGAGTTCTAGTAGATGCAGGAGCTTTGGATTGTGCTGTCGAGTTTCTTCAATCAACAGAAACTCCATCTCCTCTAGTGTTTCGTGCAGTAGCTGTGATACGATTGCTTGTACAGGGACAAGGTATAGTGAGCACAACTTATAGATTGTCTAACAATGCCTGATTTGTTATTTGGTTATTCAATATTCATTATTAATTACATGTAACAGTTGTCAATCAAAGTCTAACTATTTTAATTCTGTAGAAACTGCAGTCGACACAGTATGTTCACAAGAGGAATGTATAAGAAACCTTGTATCATTAGCCCAGGATTCAGGCATTGAAGGACTCAAGTCTGAGGCCTCTCGACTACTGGCCACTTTGTTAAAAAATGCCAGAAAATCTGGTTAGTAATCCAATGGAAATTATCCCATGAATTAATGTCATAATTAAATGTGAGAAGTTCAAGCAAGGGGCCATAACTACATGCAAGTCACCAAGCAGAACTTAAACATCAACCCACTCAGCCTTGCAGTCTAAAAGTTATAGTTCTAACCTGACCAACTAGTATTTGGTTTCAAGGTGTTAAAGTTCTAACCCAAATACCCTCCAAAAGGTGTCAATTTGACATTTTGCATGGATGGTTTTGTAAATCACCCCTAACAGTGTCGATATATTTTTGAAGCACTAAAAAGACAGTCCATACATGGTTAATGCAATCCACCAAGATACAGTATTATCATATCATAACCCTTTTAGGTAGAAATATTGTTTTTGTTTACTTATTCAACTCTTACATATAGTTTTTTCTTTCAGAGTCTATTTTAGCCATTGTTAAACACAATGGTTTAATACCTGTTGTTACTATGGTAACATCAACACATACTACCATGCAAAATGAAGCACTGGTTGGCATTGCGCTGGCTGTTAATGTCATAAATAGTATGTTCCTTTTGTTTTATTGCTTATAGTATTTCAGTAATTGATTCAAACAAAAAAATAATGAGTTAATCATGAAAAGTTCTTATATCATAGTAAACCCAAAAATTTGTGGTATTTTGCAGATGAATATTCACATAAAATCGATGAAAGTAACTTGATAGCAACAGTCAACAATGTGTTATGTGCACAAAATCCTGAACCTCAGACACAGTATAATTCAATGGCTGTTATTGAGGCATTGTTTGTTAAAGGTACATATAATGAATATGAACATTGTTTTGTCACACTGATTGCATATCCATAGAAAAACACTACTCAATGAAGAGACAGCATGTATTTAACTCAACATAAATGTCAGTTAGACCAAAAACAAGACATAGAAAGCAGATATTCCTAGAGTGTCTAGCAGCATAGAGAACGAAAACTATTATACTTTATCTGCTTTTCAGGTCTTGTTGAAAAGAGCAAGCTTGAAGACTCTGGAATCCTTCAAAACCTAGAGACGCTAACGAACAATTCTCATGATGCAATAAAACAACGAGCAACGACAGTTATAGATAAAATAAAGAATCCATAGTTGTGCGCTTTATGATAAATATTATTTTCTCAAGAATTACATATACTTGCTACAAATTTTCGTATTAGCTTATAGGTGGCTGAACCTTGTTGTCCTGGTTGGCTTACAAGTGGGTGAACCTCGTTTACATAAATTGAAACAATTTACTTGCCAGCATTGCTTGAACTTCAGTTTTGTTATCCGAAGAACTTAAGTAACACATGTGAATTGTTCTGTTGTGTGTTTATGTAATTAGAATTTATCGAAATAGCATGAACACACATTAGTAGCAGGCAAATGGCATCAAAATGTGCAAACAAGTTTTCCCATGATTGCAGGAACCATTTAGTATTTTCATGAAATACACAGAAACAGTAACTTCGAATAAATGCAACAATGTTTCGACTTATTTAGTCATCATCAGGAATCATGCCATTCTTGATGATGACTAAATAAAGTTGAAACGTCAAATCATAATGTTGTCTTTATTCGGAGTTACCGTTGTTGTGTATTTTAAGTTTTCCCTTGTATAGCCAGGCTATTTACTGGAAACAAACTGCTAAGTACATCCCAATATAAGTTTTTCACCATTGTGATCGTTGCACTCCATGGATTAATCCCTTCTCGGCATAATACTTAAACATAATCCGTGAAATTCTAAACCGTCCTATCACACCTCGACCTCTGTCTGTGAGCACACAACGGTTTCGAATTCTTGTAACAGAGCTGTCTTTAGGCAATTCAGCGAGCTCGGCTGCAGCTTGCTTACGCACAGAAGAAGGAAGGATATCGCACTTACTTAGCATGCGTAGTCTTCCTCTCGTTTGTTCATATTCTGCAAACATTTCTCGTCTTTTCTGATCACGTCTTGCCCAGCGTTTCAAATAATTTGGTTTCACATAATACTTGTTACTTGCCGCAGACGTACTGAACCATTTCTGGGTAACATTTGCTCCAAGTTGACCTTCAAAGCCTATGTTGAAAAAAAAGGTACTTTACCAAAAACTAATATCCCAGGATGCCAATATATACTATATTTACTATTGTGATTTGCTTAATCCGTGCTGAAGATCTTCCGCTTTGAGTGCATGGAATGCAGTCTGGCTAATAACGTCTCTATGCAAGAACATGATTAATTTCTCGTCTTTTATACTTTATTCATTTCTCATTCTATAGTAGAGGTTCAGGTTTGACTTCCTGTACCACTACCACTTCCTTTTCCCGATTTCTAAACAATTTCATTGGTTGACGGGGTGGATTTGATTGGTGGAAAGATAGATTAAGGTAGCGGTAGAGGCACTAGAAGCCAAGTCTGAACCTGTCTATATATGTACACATATATATATATATATATATATATATATATATATATATATATATATATATATATATATATATATATATATATATATATATAGTTAATTAGTATAATTCTAAAATCTAAATACAAGTTAACAAGTATACAACAGGACTGTGTCTAAATAAGTCTAGATAAAAGCACATCAATACAGTGAATTCTTAGCAAACATTACTTTACCTTTGATTAGCGAGCAGCTGGCTGGAAAAACCTTTGAGGAGATACTTTCACCAATTCTCAATATTGATGCAAAAACCGCCATCTTGAACTCTTGCTTTTCGAATCAATACTTCAAGTAAGATGGAGTATAATATTGGAGTACATGGTATTAGACCGAAAATGTAACTGGACTGCGACATTGTATTATCGTGGCATACCCATCCCAAGCGCGTCCAATCAAAACGCGCGTATTTATCGGACATGAACAAGCAAATTTAATACCCTCACCTTATCCCATCATATATTACCAATATCATTATTTAATTTGACGTAATTTCGACAGCTACGCCATTGAAAGACATATAAAAAGACGCGCTTATCCTCAAAGATATGGAGCATACACTTCAAGGCAGCAGACGTCACGAAATTTTAAAGACTGTCGAATTTTGGTTGAAAAATGGTCAAATGGTACGTAACAGTAGCTCAATAAAATATCATGGTGCAAATTTTTTACTAAATAGGAGTTTTACCAGTTTAGTTTAAGATTCAACGATGTTCTGGCATCAAAAAAGTTAGAGTTACGACGGCTCTATACTCTGAATGTTTTATACTGAATGTTTTGTACAGTCAAACCTGTATGTAAACATTTGGCAAAGAAACTCGATAATCACCATACGCAATTAATGCAACAGAATTTCTGGATAAGTCCTTCAACTGACAAGTCCAACAGATATTGTACCCCGCGCAAATGTTTTTGACGAAACCTTAGGTTGGTAAGATCTGTTTTTCAGGGCAAGCTATTCCTTCGTGGACGTATCATCACGCAAAGCTATTAATAATGCCAAACATTGCACGTATAATTGATGAAATGCCACAACTAATTAACGCTCTATTTCCCCGTTTCTCTAAAAAATTTTTAACTGAAACATTTTTTTATGCGATCATCGAACAAGAACCCTTCGACCACTTCCAAACGTTTTTCGAGCATACGAACGCAAGACTGCAATCGTTTGGAAACGATTCAAACAAAAAATAAACACAAGCGTTCCGAAGGCCTGTCTATTCCCATCTGGCCAAAAGACATAGCGCTCTTGCTCACTGCTCACAAGTAGACAACCAATCTCATTTAGCTCTAACGCCTTTCAAAAAAACACCTTACAAACACAAATGCGCTTTATAAACATCGTTGTTAATCCAAGGCGGTATTTTCCAATTTCCATTGCGCCAAGTGTTTGTGCGAGCGCGAGGGGGATATTTTGTAACCCGAGAAGCTCTCTGTAGAAATCGTACATTTTCTTACATGCCTCAACTCGTTCAAAGTTCCTGCTTCGTTTTGCCAAAAGCGAAACCGAAACTATACACGACACTGCGTCATTTACATTCGTCTACACAGATGGGATATGTATAGCTAGTAAAATAGAAAACAAATGGTCGAGTATTGTAATTTGATATCGTCGCTTGCCTGTTCAATGCCGTGTTTAGTAATCTGTTTGAACGCGTTGTATTATATTTGCGCGAGAACAAAACCCGACGGAAACATAGATCGGCGTGAACCGTAAACGTGTATTCCACAGTATTGTTCCTGGAGCTGTTTCGAACTTTCGTTTCGTGAAATTTCGTTTTAAACGAGGAAGTATGCGTTTTGCTTGCTCCTACATGTCAAACTATCGTATCTCAAGAATTATTATAATTTATTTCATCTCGAAGTCTTTTGTGGATCAAGTCGGATGACCCAAGCATTGTTTTGTTCTCCTGTTTGCTTTTCAAATCCTCTGTCATCAAAACTAACAGCTTTGTTGGGCTTAAAGTATTCATTAAACGATAGGGGTAAATCATTCTCATTTTCTCAGTCAGACTTATACACGGCACAGTTGAGAACTTGAGATGGTGAGAGTTTGCATGATTTCTTTTTCAATTAATCTTCTATTGCACACGAGGATGAGAGTTGGTTGAAATCAGAAGTCTACTCAAGGTTACAGACATATTTACAAAAATCCTGGCTTAATTCGTAAACTTTCGTGTTTTTCAAAATCTGCCTTATAACACTGTCATTTCACCGGTCACATGAGCAAAAGCTCTCGTAAAAATTTGAACTGGCTCAAGGTTGACAAGATTCGATGAAAATGCATGAGAGTTGTCCTTCGAACGTGGGTGAGAGTCGGTAGCTTTGATCTACTCTCGTGCATTCTCGTAATAAGGTCGAGTTATGGTTTAATCGAAAACCACCTTTAAAAAGAACACGCGATGAAAACCTGGCTTTCTACAAAACACTCTAAACAGGGCGCTAACACTGATTCTAGCGAGATAAAAGGGTCCAAGAGGGGAAAGAATATGTGCTTATATGGTCTACTAATATGGCCATGGCTAGTAGGACACCCTGGGCGAAACAAAATCACAACAGGGACATTCGCCTTGTGTATGAAGAAGGGTACCCAACAAGACTGAGGAACAAGGTTTCATCTTAAGAACAGTTTGTCTCTCCCTCTCTTCCTGTACTAGACCACTACATCGTATGTTTGTTTAAATTTTATTATACTGTATAGACGCGCGATAAAGTTATCTCGAAGGGGTGTTAGATTTTACGAGTGCTTCGGCGTGGGGCAGTGTAGGGAAGGCGGGCGGACTGGACAAACTTCTCCCACCACAGGTTGGCCGTCGTGGCAAAACATGAAAAACACTGCTTTCCAACCTCTTCCAGCTTTTCAACCAACCTTACTCATCCATGCGACCAATCTAGTGCAGTCCAACATTCCTAATAAGTTTCTTCCTAATGGTATGCCTATGGTAATGGTAATGGCAATGCCAGGTATTGTTCGGCAAAACTCCTACTAAGAATGTATTCTCTTAAGTCGCTTGCAGTTAGATAATCTCTCCATACGAAGAAAAAAACTTAAAGCACAGTTGATGTTTAAAATATTTAAAGGGAATATGCCTTTATATTTAAAATTTTTTTTCTGCTCGTACCACGGAGTCACTAAATTTACGGAAGCCACGAGCAAACTATTTAAAACGAAGCTTATGCTATAATGGGGCATTACTGTGGAATAGTTTGTCCCAGGAAGTACGTAGCCTTCCACCTTTTTCGCAGTTTAAAAAAGCTACAAATGATTATTATACTAATGTATATGATATTGACTCCCACACCGCAATCTTGTAAACTAGTTTTAATTTAAAATCTTGGATTGTAGTACTGAAGATTTTACCGTGGTTAAATGAAATGAAATGGAAAAACCATTTATTTGTAGGTTTGTGCGGTTCTCGCCATCGCACTTTGTGTTACCTTCGATCAAAGTGCGAAGATAGACATGCATAGCAACAATGAGTACTACCACTACAGCGTCTCGCTCCAGTTCCCCTTTATCTACGACCCGAACGTCACTGTACAGTTCACACCAACCCTGCCTGTGGGAAAGTTTAAGTTCGAGCCCTTACTCTTCCCCTCAGTCATATCGTTTGTGGCCACAGCGGCTCTGGCTTTGCTGCTAACAATTGTGAAACAAGTATTGGAAGTTGTTTACTATGGGTCGCAAGGAGTGAAGGATTATATTAATGTGGTAAGAGACCACCAGTACACCAGGCGATTGTCGCTGCAACCTATCGCTTGAATGAGCGCACGAGACTTGTCGCCTGACTGTATACACAAAGCGATTTGTTGCAGCAACGTGTTGCAGCGTTTTGTCGATCGCCTCGTGTGTTCCGGCATTTAAACGTTGTCACCAATAATCTTATTAGGTTACAAGGTACGGATCGTTTGTAGGCATGGACGATCAAAGTAATGTACTGAAAACATGAGCTGAAGAGCCAAAACATCCTTGATACGGCCTGATAGCCTTTACTTTGGAGCCTTGTAACTTCACTTTAAATATATTCCAGGAACCAGTTGTTTAAAGCTGGGTTAGTTTAACCCTGAGCTAACTTAGAATCCAAAGGAAATTTCCTAGCGGCGTGTTAAGGTAGTCATTCCCCTTTAAAATGTAATTTTTGAAAAAAAAATCAAATTTTTAAAATTTATATATTTAGGTACTTTAAGTATTATACTTTAAGATAACATGGCTTGTTTTGTTGAAAAAATGCATATTTGTGAGAAAATAGGTGTTTAAGAAGCCCTATTTAAAAAATTTCCCCATAGCAACGCCATAGCAACGCGTTTTCCTTCCAAATTTGCTTGATTATTTCACTGACAAAGCGTATTTTTTTGAATTAAACTTTTGATGTATGTTATTTAAAGCTATGCCAGTAGATCTCTTTGTGATTGGTTCATTTTCGTAGGCATAGCAACGCGCTGACTTCTCAAACTCGAGGTCGATTTGTGGCGAGCTGTGTAAAAAATTGTGTCAGAAAATTGCTGTTTTTTTCGCGTTTATAAGTTGAAATATTGTTGTTACAGTGTAGAATTACATTCCTAAGGTTGTTCTGAGTGTAATTCAGAGTGAATAGATGGGGAACTCGAAAAATAGAGCAAGAAAAAAGAAGAAGATACCACCGTCAAGGAAGAAGAATATAATCCAAGATGGCGGCCCAAGCTACAAAGATCGTGGACCTTCTGCGAAAAAAATCAGCCAGAATACAGAATTGCTTCGTGGTATGACGGAAAACATTGATAGTACTGTAAAAGAAGGAACTATTTTAATGGACTTATCCATACTATGCAATGTATTTGACAATGTTTTGAAGTGCCCTGATTGTGGATGTGATATAAAGTCACATGCTGACATGAAAAAGAAATGTGGATATTCCAATTACCTCGTGTTACAATGTGAAAGTATGGAGTGTGATTGGGAGTATTCTTTTAATACTTCAAAGAAACAAGGTCATTCTTATGAAATGAATGTAAGAACAGTCTTAGCTTTCAGGGAAATTGGCAAAGGGCATAATGCCATGACTACCTTCAACAAGGTCATGAACATGCCTCCTCCACTAACCCGTCGTGTCTTCACAAAGATCCAAAATGAAAAGGTTTTGCCTGCTGTAAAGAAGTTGGCTTCTGATAGTATGATCAACAATGCCTATCAAGTCAGAGATGAAATAGCAAATGATGATGGTGAATGTGGAGTGTCGATCGACGGTACTTGGCAGAAGCGAGGATATTCGTCCCATAATGGGATTGTTACTGTGATCTCCTTGGATACGAAGAAATGCCTGGATGTGGAAGTGTTGTCAGACAAGTGCCAAGAATGCCAAAAGTGGGGGGAAAAGATTAATGACCCAGGCTACAATGCATGGAAAGCATCCCATGAATGCAAGATCAATCATGAAGGAAGCGCTGGCAGTATGGAGACAACTGGTGCCGTTCGGATTTTTAAAAGGTCGGTGGCTACGAGAGGGCTGAAATATATGGACATGCTTGGAGATGGGGACTCCTCAACCTATAACAGTATTGTTGAAAGCCAGCCATATGGAGAGGATTCTATTCCAAACAAATTAGAGTGTATCGGCCATGTTCAAAAAAGGGTTGGAAGTCGTCTACGCAAACTGAAGAGTTCGAACAAAGGAGTGAAATTGGCTGATGGGAAAGGTTTGGCTGGTAAAGGTAGGCTGACTGACAGTAAAATTGATGTGTTGCAAAACTATTATGGCTTGGCAATCAGGGAAAACCTTGATGATGTTGGTAAAATGGCCAAGTCCATAGAAGCGTCTCTTTACCATGTTGCATCAACTGCCGAGAATCCACAGCATCATCTCTGCCCAGAAGGAAAGGACAGTTGGTGTGGATATAAGAGAGACAAGGAAGAATATAAACATAAAAATGGAATACCAAGCTGTATTGTTGATATGATCAAGCCAGTATACAAAGACCTTAGCAAATCTGAACTGCTAAGTAAATGTACTCATGGCTTGACACAAAATGTTAACGAGTGTCTGAACAGGCTCATCTGGGACAGATGCCCTAAGTCTACTTATGTTGAGCAAGAAACTGTGGCTCTTGCCACCTACCTGGCTATTCTTAAGTTTAATGATGGTGACATTTCCTTCTTGAAGTTATTTCAGGACCTTGATGTAACTCCTGGTATTTTCACTGGTAAAGCCTCGGAGGAATGTGACAACTCGAGGATAAAACTGTCGGCAAAAAAGAGCTCAGAACAAGTGAAGAAGAGAAGAAAGATACTGAGGCACCAAAGAAAAC
This sequence comes from Muricea muricata, assembly GCA_963855995.1. Classification (NCBI taxonomy): domain Eukaryota; kingdom Metazoa; phylum Cnidaria; class Anthozoa; order Malacalcyonacea; family Plexauridae; genus Muricea; species Muricea muricata. The sequence continues at coordinate 2,800,903 of OY979725.1, forward strand.
ACTATATAGACACTACAGAAGACCAAGAAGGTGTTACCTATGAAGCAGGTGCTTTCTAGAGACTATATAAACCAGAACAAAACATTAAAGTACTATTTTCTCAATTTCACAGTTTTCTCATTTCAGTTAATCTTTGTGACAGCATATCTTTCTGAATATTTAGTGTAAAAGGTTGAAACTTGGTATGTTTATGGCTTTTAACATTATCTAGTAACTGACCATTTTTAATTTTTCATATTTTTCATTAGTAATGTATAAATGAGGTTTAATTACCTAATTAGCTGTAAAAAATCCCTGTTTTTTCCTAATGTGCAGATTTTTTACCAAATTTTTTGCAAAAATGTTTTAAAGTGAAAATAAAGATGGTCAGTTACTAGATCATGTTATAAGCTTTCAAAATATATGTCATTTATGTTCTTCTGATTAACGGTGTGTGTGGTATCATGTTTCATGCGACGCCATTTTTTGGCTAATTAGCGGGCGGCCATATTGGATAATTAGTGTAATTAATGAGTAACCTGAAAATTTTTTTTAGATTTTGATTTTTATCACTGTGCCCCTTAAAAAAATGTTTTTGCTGAGTCTGTACCTTGTAAAATAAAAAAAAATGCTTTAAAGGGGAATGACCACCTTAATGAATATGGAAATATTTCTTCAGAAATCTTGTCTGAAAAGTAGTAGTTTTCTTCTGTGGAGTTTTGAAATAACAGACATGCAGAAATACATAAACAGACATATAACTATAACGGCAGGTAAAGGGGGCATACATGCAACCTTCATATAGGATATATCATCACCTATTTCTCTTTACTGACTAATATTTTGCAGAATTTCTTGATAACCCTTGGCGTGACATTTGTACTCTTGGCTGCGACGTGCCTATGGCTGGCAAACCTTATTACATTGGTGAAAGATTTGAACTCCGAAATCGAGATTTTGTCCGAAGCGTGTGCAAATAACGATTCCAACTGCGAAAGCAAACACCCAAAATTTCTGCAATGCTATTTTTCCACGGTAAGTTATGAAAAACCATACACAAACAATTATAGATGTATAACAACTGTTAGTAGAATCATGCTAGAAATACTATTGCAAATGCTGTAATTTGAACTCTAATTATTATGTAATCCTCGATGGATATATACCGAGTAGCAAATTAGTCATCTTCGTTGAGATTTTTTTGTAAAAAAATGCTTAAAAATCAATTTTGTTGTTGAATATTTCATGCATGTTTGATCTCATCTCCTACTAAAACAATTAGATTAGTCGCTCTCGATTTCTATGCGGAGATGATAGTTGATTCAGGCTTCATAGAAACATCAGCTCGTAATCTAATTGATAATTATAGATGTTGATTTCATATCACACTTTATCATTCCGTTTCAGGCATTTGGAATCTTACTTTTAAGCGGCTTAGTAATAGAATGCATTAAAATTTTCATCAAGATGGTCTACACTATCCCAGCACAGATCACCCTAACCCATCTCGTACGAAACGTGGAGCTTGACTATGTGGAAAGACAGTAACGTGTTTCCAGGACATAATGTAACGAAACTGTACATTTGCTTATGCCTATTGCTTTTAAAATTGAAGTGTTTCAGATGGGATGCCATAGATGGGAAACTAGTTGAAATAACATTGTGTATAACTCAGTATGTGTGTTGATCAACATTTACAAAGCCATAAACGCTTGTGGGTCTTACTTGCTTGATGGAAGTTTGTCATCAGTTTGCAACAAGCTTCAACACTCCTATTATCAAGTCCGTGAAAATCAGACTTTATGGAACGTGATAATTGCAGACTTGCTGCAGATTGTTAAAAAATTTACATTAAGCCTGTGAATGAAATCAACTTGCATCAAGCCTGTTGCCGACTTGTAGCAGACTAGTTATATTGCAATTTTAACGAGTTTCCTACAGTAACGACTGACGTCAAGAATCACGAATGAATATGTTGATTTGAAAAAGGCTAACATGTAAGTTTTAAATATTGTTGAAACAACGCGGGCTTGATTTAGGGACAAGACCAATGAATTATGGCAAAACAAAAACGTTTGTAAATATCATTCATAACTAAAAATAAAGCTGTGTTTATAATTGTTACGAATCAGTCACACGCCACATTTAACGTGCCGGAGTCACAATGTAACACGAGTAGGCGGTGCAGGGCCAACGCGGGGGGGGGGAGAGGAGCCCTTTTCTATTCTGAGGAGGGGCTAAGCCTTCTTTCTACTTCTATCAATGACATACGTTATTAAGAGCTCATTTGTAATCATGAGTAATGGTTTTGTACTCAAAACAGCCCTCCCCCGTCTAAAAGATCAGTTATGCAGTAACTCGAATAATTGGATGAAATGCACAGACGCCATTGACGGGTCTACTGGGCCAACGAATGACTGGCACTATTTGTCGACATAAATTCGTTATACGACAACGCTCATTTTCCAAAATGAAATGATAATTTTATTACCTTAAAGTGCTAGCAAATAATAATGATACTAATAGTAATAATAATTATGATGATAATATCTGGTATTAAAGGGATACTTTATTGTGTTTAACAGCGAGAGTTATATAGAAAACGCAGCATGATATAAGCAAAGACGGTTGAAATAAAGTGAAGGCAACTATCCCGAGATGAACGATACAAAGCCGGAGTTCCACTGGTCTCAATAGAATATCTACTGCTTGAAATACGAAGCTGGAGTGTTTTAAAAACATACACGGCAAAAATATCAACATTTTCAGGGAGGATAAAAACAGCATTTAACAAGATTTTGCTGCCCACATTGTTCAACGTTGTCAACACTATCATTTAGCATTGTTACACCTGATTCACGCTCGACAATAGTGAATATTGTTGACAACATTGACCAATGTGGAACATTCCTCATTCCTGCTTTCGTTGAACATTCCTCATTCCTGCTTTCGTCAGCCCTGAAGAGTTTATAATTTTTGCCATGTAGCTAATGTGTTTTCTACGGTATTATTGTATATCATTATGAAATTTTATGATTTGAGATACTTCATTTCTAGAAATAATAAAGATGTTGATAGGGCTAAAATTTTTGCTCCAGGCAAATGAAGTTTATCCTGGTTTTTAAGATCAGTGGTACATGCTCTCTCCACCGTGAGGTCTATGTACATGTGGAGTGCGAACTTCATTCGACCTATACAAAAGTAAAGCCAAAGATAACTCATATTGAAGAAGCTATGAACACCAATATCATCTTCTGATTGACTTCTCGCAGCTCCTTCACATTCGCTCCTTTTTCCGCTTGTATTCTCACTTCAGCAGCTGCAAAGTCCGACAATTTAGTCCCGTTATGCAAATTTCAAGTTATTCATGTATTTCATCATTATTCATGTATTTCAATAAGATACTTCCATAGGGGGACTAAACCGTCGGACTAGCTTCGCCTCACAGCCAAAACGCCACAGACTTGCAGCAAGTTGTCAAATTTACCGGTTTGGCACCAAGTTGTCAACAACTTGCAACAAACTTGTCAATTTCATCAAGCTGCAACACGTGCGTCAAAATCAGGCTTGTTGCACCTTGGCATTTGCAAACTCGTCACAATTTGTTGAAACAACTCGAAGCAAGCCTGTGGATAACAAGTTTTGACGACCAACTTGCAACAAATCTGTTGACAACTTGCAACAGGTCGCATCCTGATATCAGCTTACTGTAACAACTTGTTGCAAGATGTTAACAGGCTTGTCGCAACTTGCGCGTCTTTGGCTGTGTACTACACTCCAGATATATATACGGAGTTCACTGGCACCTTTGGCATGCACCTCGCGCTTCACCACGAGAATACTACAAAACATCCTGGCACTGCTGGGCTAATAATTAATAATTCTAGTAATTATGTCATAATTGCTACATTTGCACAGATCGCTACAATACTACCAAATCAAAACATGTTCATGCAAGGACGTGAGCCTCAAACATCACCTGCTCCAAACGAGGAAAGTCAGAAAACGTCAGAAACAGTTCTACCGAAGCACTAGAGTGACTATAAATCATGAATGACATTTCGAATTTGGGACATAACAATGACGTCATAGCGTATAAATATATGATGTCATACATGCGTCAAAATATTACGACATTGATGCATGACGTCACGAATTTGTAAGATAATGACATCATTTTTAAGTTAACAAGATCCGTACATACTAAAATTAGGTGGCACAATGCAGACTATGACATAACGGAATAGTTTGTATACGTCATACCTGACGAAAAATGACATCACTATTTTCACTATATTACGTCAACACACATTGTAGACTATGACATTACACATTATAGACTATGACAATACAATATACAAACCATGACGTCACGAGATATCTGAAAGCTATGACAGTGCTTGTGAATATAAGTAACGAACACATGCTCTCAGATGTTTGCCTTAGGTTCCAAAAATTATTTTTCGCGATGTTCGTATTATTTACAACACCCCCCGGATCCGCCCTGGTTCCTCTCCTGAAGATCAACGTTTCCCTTAGGGCGTTGCTGGCCCGCACCAGGTCCACCCGCATTCGGGTCGGTCTTCGGTAATTTTTTAGCTAAAAACAACGAAACGCGTAATTAATAGGACCATTAACGCACCGGGTATATAAATATACGTTGAGAGACACCGGTGACAAATTGTTTCTGCCGCAAGCGCGTACTAATTATCTGAAAGATAGTTTCAGTTACAGTGGAGCTGTACTTTGGAATTCCCTCCCAAATGAGGTGCGGCAAGCTACCATACCATAAATAATAAATACCATAAAGCAATTTAAGACGTACTGTGGCAACTTTTTTCGATGATCTTAAATTTTAATTGTATATATTACGGCACTCATGAAAACCGGGTACTCTTACGTGTTTTAGCTTAATTACTATTGTATTTCGTATTTATATTGTATTTCTGTTTTGTAATCTATGTAAATCCTGATGAGTCTACCGTGTTTAAATAAAGTTCAGTTCAGTTCAGTTCAGTTCAGTTCAGTTCAGTTCAGTTCAGTTCAGTTCAGTTCAGTTCAGTTCAGTTCAGTTCAGTTCAGTTCAGTTCAGTTCAGTTCAGTTCAGTTCAGTTCAGTTCAGTTCAGTTCAGTTCAGTTCAGTTCAGTTCAGTTCAGTTCAGTTCAGTTCAGTTCAGTTCAGTTCAGTTCAGTTCAGTTCAGTTCAGTTCAGGGTACTTCCTTGATGTGTCTAATTTTAGCGCGCAGTTGTTACGAAATTGTGCAACGAGAACAAGTAAAATGCCTTGATAAATTTGTGAAGTGTGTATTGATTATATTTGACTTATGTTGCTCTCGACACGTCAAGATGAAATTATTTTTTGAACGGTCGTGATTATCACGCTATAGATAAGCAACTTCAATTATATCGCTAGACTGCTTACATCGGAAGCTCAACTACTGTGAACAATGCTCACACACTGTCTTCCTCTCCCTCTCTCTCACCCTCTTCGCTCCCTCGAACCCCTTCCCAAGGCCAAGACTAAGTCAACAACATTTGAAAAAAATGTGCAATTATAGAAATCTTTAGAACTAGGTTGGGAGCATAACGACAAAAGCTAGTATGTTGCCTGTTAACATCAGTAATCTTTACCAAAGGTCATTATTATATACTGAATGTCAAAGTTCATTTATTCCTGTTTCTTATTGGTTAAGAACGTATCACGTGATAGTGGAGAAATTCTACTGTCTCCCTGGCAACGTAGCTAAGCGGTGGACATTACTTTTATTCACCGGTAAATAACAAATCCACAGAGCCTCACGGAGCCATGTCAGGTAAAAGGTAATCCTTTTTACACATGTCTGATTGATTTGTGGTACTTTTCTTCTCTTTTGACACTCAGTATATAATAAAATACTTATTGACTGAGACCTCGGGAAAGCAGTATGTTTTGTGGACCCTCGACTGTCAATGTTTCCCTCGGCTTCGCCTCGGGAAACATCGACAGTCTCTGGTCCACAAAACATACTGTTTCCCTCGGTCTCAGTCAATAAGTGTTAAGTGATAACTAATTTGGTCAGAGATAAATGTAACTTGTACACTGATAAATAAAATTGTGTTCAGCGATGACCAATCAATGTTCGATTGTTATCAACTAATATTCAACACCTTTAGGATTTAGTGTAATACAATATATTGTCTGATATACCTGAATGACATATGCCAGACGAAGTGACGATGAATGTTTAGTGTGGTTGATATTTTGCATCTGCTACCTTTCAAGTTCTTGTTTACTATGTATTATGTACAGTTATGCTAACAACAGAGAGGGTGTTGAGTATAGCAGTTCTGCACAAAACTACTAAGATTGAACGTTATTCTACGTTACGCAGTGATAAAACATTCTAAATCAAAATAATCCTTGGCTGCTTAACCCCGAGAAGCTTAGCGACTTTCAAGTTGTAACTTCATACAACAATCACCGTTGACAATGCAAGTCTGATCGAGCATCGGTGATAGTGCCATTTTTTAATATCTCGGGCCCGGCTCTAAAAATGCTGTACCTTTTGAAGCGTTTCAATCAAATTTGATAAAGCGGTGGTACTGTACTTACCGATAGCCAGGAAGATTTCGTTGACATTCATCGCGGTCTTTGCCGAGGTTTCCATAAATAAGAGCCCATTGTCATCCGCGTAAGTTTGGGCGTCCTAGTGGTACAGGGCACATTTCTAAGCTTATACACAGATGATATGGTAAATGTTACGGCATGTTTCTAGAAGCTTTACATAAAGTGTAGTCTCCATGTGGTCGTAATTGTCGTAGCAAAGTCATTCTGGACGATGTAATACAGTCTAGATTCACCTTATCTTTTGTTAACTTATTCAAATTAGTCATATAAGAGTATATCGGCGTAGAGGATATTACACGGTGGCGCGAAGACATGAATATTATCTTCAACACGAGAAAATAATATTCACACCAGGATTCATGTCTTCAAGCTACCGTGTAAGGTTTTTATTACCAGTATATGGTCAGAAGTCAGAACAAGCGAACAGAGAACATATAAATCCCGCGGGGGAACACACGCGTTTTTCCCGCGTTACATATTTTTTCATATCTTCACTGGTGAAAATATGGAAAATACGAGTGTTTCAGTAAACGGTAAAACACCCATAGCCATATAATAATCTATCATATCGGTCACTTTGATACATTTCACGACACTCAGGACTAAATAGAAAACAAGACTTAAGCGACGATATTCCCAAGATTTTGTTCGAGATTCAAACTCATTACCTCGTATTCTACCACCCTTTTGTTCGCCAAATCCGCTTTGTTACCAGCCAGAGCGATTACGATGTTTGGACTAGCTTGCCGCTGCAATTCCTTAACCCACGTTTTCGCACGTGAAAACGTGTCCTAAAAAATTCAGAACACAAGTTGTTTTTTTTTGTCAAGTAATAACCCCATTCATAATGGAGGCCATAGCGGAAAAGAACTGGGTCGAGGACATCAAAGCGAGCATTTCTTCCTTAAAAGGCTTCACTTGCCTCGCTTTGATGTTCTCGTCCCAGTTCTTTTCTGCAAAGGCCACGATTATGGCAGACTATTATGAAATTTATTATCATCAAACTCGTACTTTTAGGAAAGTACCCTGGCGGATCGTGGTCACATTGTTTCGCATAATTTCTCAGATTTTGGGCAATAAAATGACATTAATACCTTTTAATTACAGTACAAACATATCGGTATATTATACTGCCGTTCACACGCCTCCCTCAAAATAAATTGTTTTATTGCCCAAAATCTGGGCAATAGATTGAAAACACGTGACCACGATTGACCAGAGTACTTTCCTAAAAGTACCCTGGGTATGAGGTTGCATTATTATTATCATCATTCTCATCATCATGATTACTATCATCATCATCGTCATTATTATTATAATAATCATCATTATCATCATCATTACTATCATCATCATCATTATTATTATTATTATTATACGATACAATTTATTGTGACATTTTGACAAATTACAGTATGTTTTGTTGCGATAATTTTTGTTTGAAACGCCAAGTTGCTGAGTAATTTCCGCCTTCACGTAAGCGGTGGTTTAATCTAAAGTAACTGCCGGATCTCAGTCGGTTGCCACCTTATATTAAGATTTCCACAGACGTCTCTTACAACATGTGCTAAAACCTGGACTATGACCGTGTAAATAGTGCGCGGACGGGGGGAAGGGGGAAGTCACTAACATCTGGGCGATTTAGATAACCTTTAATTACTTGATGAGATACAAAAAGTCAAACTAATAATTTTTTAAACAATGGTATTGACGTGTTATAAAGCTACAAAAATTTCCGATGAAATTTCCCTTCAAAATTTCACGATCACTTCGGGGGTTTTTTCGCTAGAAAAAGAATTTTTCACACTCCAGTCCCAGATTTAGCCCATGTAATCACTTGCCAGATCAAAGGTTGTAATGAACTACTTTACAATCCTTATCACCCGGTCACAATAAGCACTTCCGGTCGAAGGAAACCGCAGTATGTGGAAAACCCTAACAAGCTTCGGAAAGGCATTGTCTCTCTCGACTGACTGAACTCTTGACACAAGTTTTGCGAGTAGTTAAGTGACTGAAGTGAGGGCCAAATGTCGTTTTCCACTTCAACCGTATCGTGACAAGACTTCGCGTATTTCGTTGTTTCGTGAACACTCAGGCAAAACTAATAACATGGACACAATATAACTGAAGTGGAAAATGGCAAACATACGAGAGTATGAACAGACAAAGCGTTAACAAAATTTTTTTCTCTCTTTTAACATTTCTAGACGTTTTTCTGGTATATACGATTATTTTTTCAAGTGAGTGCACCACTTAAGGATTCCCTTCGTCTGAAGTTGTTTGTCCACCAGCCCTCTCATATATGTCATTTTTCATATATGTCTTAATACAATAATATTTTCTTACCGTGTTCGTTATATCATATACAACGATGGCCGCTTGGGCACCTCTGTAGTACATAGGTGCTAGACTGTGATATCGTGCAGACATGTTAAGGAAAATATACGAGTGCACTACAATTTCAAACAGAATGACAATGAGAGTAGGTTGCTTGTGAAAATTTTTTTTACCGGCTTGTAATTTAAGCATGTAAAATTAAATGGTGTTAATGCCATATCTGGTAAATTGCTGCTGAAGATGAATTGATTGGCTCGAAATGTACAATATTCAATTGTGTAAAGTTCATTATGAACAAATTATTTGGAATAACTTTAATTTTATATATGAGAAAAACTACTGTATGCATGATCAATCTTTATCTCTATACTCATGGGGGTATAGAGATAACGTTCACGTCAGTTATTATGACTTACACAGTACCCTTGGTATGGTACTCATAAAACAATTAATTAAAAGGATATTTTCTTGCCCAGCAGTGTCCCAGATTTCAAATTTGACAGTAGTGTCGTCAAGACATACTGTCTGTGTCAGAAATGCAGCTGGAAAACGAGAAAACACATTATGGTAAACATAAAACAATTACTGGGAGTATAATTCAAAAGATGACCACATATTAATTACAACAATCAATGGTGCAAATTTTTAGACCGGCTATGAAATATCTGAGATGCTGAATTTACTATATAGTTGGAATTGACTTTCTTTTCACCAATTTTTGTGTCTGTATTTAGTTTTGCTTTTGATACTGGGGACCTGATGCACAATTATGCCACTATAACAACCATATGTCAATTTCATCATACTCTTTAAAGGAATTAAGAAAAACATAACATCGCTTTGCTAGGATCAGAAGTTACCCAATCCTTCCTTGTAAAGATCTGACAAAAAACGTCATTTAGTTATTGTCAAAACGTTTTGCAACAAAACAGTTTTTAAGATTGTCATGGTGCAATGATTTTTATCATCACACATGAACATGAGAGTAGTTGGCAATGAAAGACTCTCTGGCCAAATCCTAAGACTGCATGCTTACAATTAACTGCGTTACACCCCTTAAGCCTAAAGCACACACAAGGTATCAGCTGAGCAAACGTTCTTTGTGCATGTTAGCTCAGTTGATAGGTGCAGGTGCATTTGTGGCTCATGCAACCTTTTCTAAAATATCCATTGTGTTTGAAATGAGAGAAAATATTGTGTGAGACACAAAATTCAGAGGGCAACTCTGAAGAGTAACTGAAGAAGACGTGGTGTTAAAGAAAGAGAGGTGGGAAAGTGGACATCTGAGAACCATATGCAAACAACAGTTTCTGACTGACCAGCATCTCTGATTAAGGATTCTAACTAGTATGTCAGAATACCTAATCTGTGACAGCACAAAGACAAAGCCTCCTAACATTCAAAAACTGTTTCACTGATATGACAACAAATATTTTATAAACCGGGAATGATTTAAATTGAAAATTAAGATAATAAAAATATTCAAAAAATCAAATTTAAGGGGTTTTGAAGACTTGTATGGACACTGTCCTAGCTTGACAATAAGTGCCTGTTTTCTACTTTAACCAAAGGTATATTACCTCCAATTGTGCTTTCTTGGAACTCATGAAATTGCCCCTTAACAAACCGCAGAACCAAGCTGGATTTTCCTACAGCGGACTCTCCTAAAATAGCAATGGAAAAAAGTAGACACTATTTCTTTACTGTCTGAAATGCATTTCATAGTATTCCTACTTCTAGGTGATTTTAAGTCCTTAAAATGCCTCAAAACTCCTTTGCCACGCTAAAGTGTGAATTTCATCCAATTTCAATAGTGCCAAAACTTACATAAAGCAACACTCACCAAGTAATACCAACTTAAACTGACAAATTTTCCCCTGAGCAGGGCCGTTTGATCTTTGATTCTGCTGTTGGCCTCGTCCAGCCATTGAAAAAAGTCCCCAAAAACTTGTACAGGTATAGATAAACACAGGAGATAAAATACAAAACTGTCAGCCTGTACAAAATAAAGAATTTACACAAATGACATTTTTAACTGTTAATACAGGGTGCAGATTATAATGGAAAAACATCCTTCTGCAAATTTCCTTCAAAAAAAGTAAATTACAAATTTGAAAAATGGAAACAGAGTTTTGAATTAAACAAACAATGACACTTTCATAACTGAATTTAATGCAATATCTTGAATTTTGTAGAACTTTGTAGCCTTATCCTCACTAGCAACATAAGTATAGGCAACATGGCCAAGAATAACTTTTCCTCTGAGATTTAAAAGGACAAAGCAGAATTTTCTTTTAAATTTCATTCTGTTCTGTAATAGCACATGCTTGTAGTCTTAAGCTTGTGTCTTTTTGATGCTTTTGTCTTTTTGTTTTAGCTTGTGGTCATGTTGCTAGCGAGGATCAAGTTTTATTCATCATTTCAAACACCTCCTCTTCTAAGTAACAATTAATTGCAATTCTTGTGTGGACAAAAACATAATGATCTAAAAAGATGTTTAATTGGCCCCCTATTTATCCAGGTTCAGTTGAAGTGTTTGAAATGTTTCCTTGTGGGCATTGCCAGTAACTTTCTCGATGTTGAAACAATGGTTTCTATGCGGCAAAACAGATGTTGCTAATCTTACGAGTAGCATTGGTCATACAAAAACAGGTGTCCCTGACAAAAAACAAGTACTCAAAGTAGAAAAACTGTAAACACCAATTATTTTTCCTGGGAACAACCTGTGTTTGTGTGACTAACGCTATTTTAGGGCTAGCAACGTATGCTGTGCCAACCTATGCTTTGCCAATGTTGTTCCAATGTTGCAACATCCAAAGGAATGTCACCAACACTTTCACTTTGGTTTCAAAGTTACCAGTTCTCAACATACAAATTATTTGTATTCTTGTTATTGAATAAATGTGTGTAACAAACTTATACAACAGAATGTCAGTAATACTTGAGAAGTATGGTATAATTGCTCTCTAGTTGGTGGTGATAGGCCAAAACACAATACTATAACTATACATATTAACCTAATAAACATATAAACCATAACTTATACCATGTGAAGACGTTATTGGAACATGGCTTGCAAACCTGGGTTGAATTTTGTGCTGACAGTCTCACAGTTAGATAAACTTTTATATATGTGAAATAAGTTTAACTCATAGAAATACTTTATATGATAGCATTCAGGAAATACTTAATAAAATTTAGTAGCATATTCTCAGGCGTACTTTTGTTTGAGTCAGGAACTTCATATCCAAAATCTCACATGCAGTCATCTATGAGACAACTGACAGTTGTGAAATTTCAGTATAAAATGCCAACCTATAGCATCAATCATGTTAAAATCAGACCACTGAAAGTTTACGTAATAATTTTGGTTCGTCATTTTATACCACAACAAAATTGAGTATTCGCTGGCCCCTTAAATTATATTACGGTATATAAGCCAGTAAAACTATTCAGTACCCTGTCAAATAACATAGAAATTGTTTCAGAATATTTCTTATGACATTACACTCATTAGAGTTCGTATTTAAGAACGAAACCAGACAAGGACTGCCAAGCAGATATACGTCGAAGCCCAAACAGGCAAGTTCTTTAGCAAGTTTTCATGAAAAACCCACGACTTCTAAACCCTTACATTAAGCGATTATTCGACAGTATGACGAACATGAAAATGCTAAAAATTGAGACGTATAAACAAGACATTTGAGGCAAAGAATGCCTTTAAAAGGAACCATTGTAGCCTATATCCATGTTCAACAACATCAGAAAGCAATTCGATATTACTCAACAACAGCATAAAATTCGATGGTAATTTTATAAAACTAGGAATTACAAACCTTCGAAGATGCCCAGCTTTTACTACAACGCTTTCCACTTAGTGTTAACGAGAGAAAATTATAAAAATATTTAGTTTTTGTTTGAATTTTTGACTAAATTGTACTTGGAACGTTTGCGTATTTCCCAAACCAAATCGACAATTCATACACCCACTTGCGGGCAAAATTCCGCGTGATTTGCGTGGGAGCCCCTGCGTGTGCGCACGCAACAAAGGCCACCCCGTATAAAATGTTGATCTTATACACACTACCTGGAACGTGCCCTTCATGAACTGCTTTTTACCTCTGAACGGAGTACGAATTTTGTTTGATATTTGCTTTTTACTTCGTAACTTTTGTTAGAATTAGTAAAAAAGTTTAAATTTTTTTTTCTCTTATTTAAGTACAATTTTCAGTCAGCACTTTCACTTTTACTTAAGTAAAAATTGAGATGTTACTTTTTACTTTTACTTTAGTAAAATTTTCAGTCAGTACTTTGACTTTTACTTTGTACTTTTACTTAAGTAAATTTTCAGTCAGTACTTCGACTTCTACTTAAGTAAAAATTGAGGTGTTACTTTTTATTTTTACTTAAAGTGCAACTAACACCTTATATGATTTTTTGTATGTGATATGTTTGGATCATTCTTGGATCATTCTTATGCAATATATCTTTATAGTCAAAATCTTCATCAACTTTTCACTGATAAAGTTTCCGGATATGATGTCATTAGGTGAATTGCAAATAAGTTTTCCTTTGTTTTCTTGCTCCAAAAATTCACCTTGTGACCTCATATCCACAATCTTCATTAGTGAAAAGTTGATGAAGATGAGGATTTTGACTATAAAGATATATTCCATTTCTTCTTAGAATGATTCAAACATATCACATACAAAAAATCATATAAGGTGTTAGTTCCACTTTAAGTAAAAAACTTGAGTGCTTTGCTAAACAATGCCATTGAACTAAGTAGAACCTGATATCAGTATCCGGCGTTTTTTGACCTTGGAAGTGTTGCGATTTTCAGCTCAATGTTTCTTGAATCCATAAGAACGGAAATTGACAAGAATTTAGAACTAATAAGCAAGTAAATCAATTGGAATTTACATCTATGCTGGATCAGCAAACCTAATATACATTTATTCTTCCAAAAATTGTATATAAAACGACTAATATAACTACGAAATCTCGAATTTATCTATCATACTTATTTGTATTCCATATGAATTATTCTACTCGAAATCAATGTTTAAATGCTGCCATATTATTAGTCGATATCGAGTAATGAAATATATTCATTTATTGTAACTGTTCATTATCTGACAGTTGGCTGCTTCGATTGTTCAACTCCGCGAGTAGGTCGACATCTTCCGACAGGTCAACGTCATCGATGCTGACGTCATCGTCATCAGGTAAATACCTTTTGTCGATAGCTTCCTTGATTTGATTATTGGCGCCTTTTGGATCAAGGTCCACGGCCCACGAGAAATACATCTGTGCTTGGTGACTTTCTCCTAACTGTTTGTACACCTGAAGTAGACGCGAAAATCATGATCCACGATAAGTATGATCGAGCAGATTGGTAATGAATTATGCAAACACATTTGCTCAAAAGCCGGTTAGCTCTACCCAGGGTCAACGCAAAATCCAACAGAAATTCTTCAGCAGCTTGTTTTCAAGCTTAGGGATATTTCTTTTCAAAGCATTACATAATGGTTTAACGTATTTTTCATATATGAATAGATGTTATACTTTATGGAAGAATGGCAAAACTGTGTAAATAGAAGGCTTACCTTTCCCATCAAGAAATATACTAAAGCTTCTTTTGGAACTATTCTTCTTAGTTGTTCTAGTTCTGTCAAAGCTTCCTGCAGAAAAGAAAGCACAAACAAGAAGTTCAAACCTTTATTTCATCGACAAACAGAACCATTTTTTCCTGTTTGGAAACGAATGCGGCATGCAGGCTTTCCTGTGCGTAACACAAACATACACAGGACATACATATTTTCCGTGTTTACAACATTTCGCAACAAAACTTATATTACTAACAACTTTATTACGAACTTTGAGAGGCTCCTTTAGCTGTGATGAAAGCCTGTATCAAAATTTACTCTATCATAGGAACTGTCCACATTGTTAAATAGTATACAAATAATGAATGTTTATGAGTGCAATGGTAAGAATATTTTCATGAGGTGAAAGGTTGATTGTTCCATTGGAAGATCATGAGGTGAAAGATTGATAATACCAAACTATAGTTTTTCAAAACCAATTTATTAAACATTTAAAACAACACGAATTTGAGTCGTATTTTAGTGTTTGAATTATTTGGCATTCATCCCAAGACCGAAACCAGCCTAAAATAAACTACGAAGACCGTACGAGGAGCTTCGTGACGGATGGGAATTGTGTGAGTGCAATGGAAAAACCTATTGCACCCCATTGCAGTCTTGGAATTGAAAATGGAACTTTTTATTTAATATCACGTGACCATAATCAACCAATTAAACTACCAGAATTTAATGAGGTATTACATAAAATTTACTCTATCATAGGAACTGTCTACATTGTTAAATAGTAACGTATTCTGGATGTACATCGAAACATACCCTATATCTTTCTAACGTGAAAAGTATCGTAGCACGGTGGAATTTGCACAACGGATTCTGCGAATCAATCGACATTGCTTTTTCGATGGTTAGTAATGCCGTGTGGGATTTGTTCATGGCGTGTTGAACCTAAGAAGAGCAAAAATAAGAGGACAGAGTGGGTAAACTACTACAAAATATGAAAAAAAAATTAAGAAAAGTTATCACTCAGTCAAGAGTGAACCAAATTCGGCTAATCTGTCGACCTGCAGCAAAACTAGGTTAATGATTCATTTCATGCTAAATCTAGATGTTTAGTTCTTAACAATAACATACACTTTGGTAAACCGCTTAAAAAAATCAAAAAAGAACAAGACATGAATCGATAACCCAAACCAAGCTTATGGCAACAATGCAGTCAAACAATGAACTTACAAGTTACAAGCTAAAGAAAGAAATTGACCAGGAAATGGTCAATTTTAGACACTTACCACACCAATGTGACAAATTAAAACCGAACTAGAAGGATTAATTGTTAAGGCTTTCTTAAAATGGACTTCAGCTAAGTTATATTTCTCTTGTTTGTAGTAAATCATTCCTACACCGTACCTAAAATACAAAAATATCATATAGAAGCCTCGGGCAAAAGCATTGTCGCGGAAACATTGACAAAACTATTTATCAATGTTTTTGTAAGGTTTCTCAGCATGGGCAAAACTAGGAAACATTTTTGTAAGAAATATTGTTTCCTATCAATGTTTTATCACGTTTCCTAGTGCTGACAAACTAGGCATCATTTTCGTGAGAAATATTGTTTCCCATATCAATGTTTTGTGACGTTTCTTAGCACGGGCAAACTAGGAGACACTATTCAACGTAAGAAATATTGTTTCCTACCAATGTTTTGCCATGTTTCCCAGAGTGGGTAGAGTAGGAAACGTTATTGTGAGAAACCTTGTTTTCTATCATTGTTTTGTAATGTTTCTTAGCAGCTTTCTTAGAAGCTGTTTCTAAGAAACTTGCCAAAAAACATTACAAAACAATGATTAAACAAAGATAAGTGTTGGCAGTCACGCGATCTTGCAATAGCAGCTGTACTTGATGCCTTTCCAGCACAATCACGTATTTTATTGAAATAAAAACATAATCAAAACGCTGATTCTTTCTTAAAGGGAAGCTTAAAATTTCCCCAGTGATAATTAGTTACTGCTAATAGATCTGTCTCGACATTTTTTCCAAGCCAATCAAATTTCGTGTAATATCTCGAATCCGCATTCGAGGACAATATGAGAAAGCTCTATTCTCTTCAGCTCTGGGCCTCGTTTAACGTGAACTTCGTATAGCAACATAGATAGTCAAAGTCTTGCGACCAAGTATTCAAAGGTTTCTTGACAGATGTTACAAAGCCAGGCGTGAATACATAACAAAGCCTGTTAATACGCATGTTATGCTAGAAAGAGATGGCAAAGACATCTTTAGACAAAAACGTCTAAAACCAAACAAAGTCTGCCAAGAAAAAAGAATGAAATACACTTTATATAGAGATTGATTTTTAGATAAAATATACGCGTATTCACCCATTGTAACTTAAGATGCGTGCTTTTATATTTTGGGTTAAAACAGCCTTATAATATAAGAAAAAACATACTCCGAAGAACAACATCTTGTAAACTCAAGATATGAGCTGTTAACAACAAGACAACAGTTTTATGGTGATATTTCGACTATATTTCATAATATAAGTCACCATACCATCACCATAAAACTGTTGTCTTGCTGTTAACAGCTCCATCTCGAGTTTACAAGATGTTATTGTTCTTCGGAGTATGTTTTTTCTTATATTTTATTAAATTGTCTGCTGGTAAAGGTTTTTGGACAGCCTTGTAAGCCTTACCAAGCATTGTAATGTCTTGGATCGGTCCGTATAGCGCCTCTGAAACACGACATCGCCCGATCCAACTCCTCTGTAAGAACATACTCGTGGCCCAGCAATGTATAGGCGTAGGTAAACGAGGGGTCCACCTGAACAGCTCTTTGGAAGAATTTGATGGCCGTGTCATGCTCTTTCTGTAAACTGTAGCAATTACCGGTTGCTGCCCATGCCTAAGGAAGGAAAATGATTATAGAGACAGTAGACTACACATGCTGCAGCTAAAATGAAAAGAGTGCACAACTAAAAAAGCCACAGATTTGTTGCAAGTGGTTGATTTACCAGCTGGTTGCAAGTTGTCAGCGAGTTGCCACAAATTTGCCAATCTTATCACGTTGATAAGATTGGGTTTGATGAGGTTACGTAGTAACCAAGGTTAATATGTTAGGAATCAGCGCGCGATCTGGGTCTGAGTGACCCTCCTGCTGAGCTGGATATATAAGAGCATCAGTCGTGCAGTGGGAGCATTCGCCAGCTAATAAAACCAGCTGCAGCAATTTGTGGGAAATAGAGTTAAAAAATTTGAATGACATTGACTGACATTTATGTGCGTTAACTTCCATCGAACTCAGTTTGGTGTGATAAGGTGCAGACGTTTCGGCGGTCAGGCCTTCGCTGCACAGATTCACATGACTCGGATCTGAATCCAAGTAACACAAATGCCAGACTTTAACTGACCGCGCCTGCACCTAACCACCCACACGGGTAAGTATGGTGACGACGGATATCAATTTCACTTGGACTCCTACAACAGCCAGTGCGCTAAAGAAGCCCTCCCTCCAACACTGTAACTGGACACATTTATTTCCAGGGGGAGGACCTCTCTGTAGCACACTGACTTAGCCAGGGGTGTGAGTATGTAATGGGAACGTCTGCATGCTCATGCAGTTTGTGGGAGGGTCATAGTGAAGCCATGGTCAAGGGCTTGCTCAACACCGCGTCTTCCAAAATGATAGTCAGAACTCACTTCCGGACAAACTCTCTCCGTTTCAACGAGATCTTGCGCCAACGCTGAGAGAGCAACTTCCTTCTGCAAGTGCCACAATGTGGTCGAATAAAGTTCCATTCCTGCGAGAAACATAAATGAATTTAGGAACGAAATTACCGGTGTGTAACATCCAGATATCAGTGAACACTGATCACCTCTTGACTGTCGTTTTGGTATGCTTACCCTTTAAACAGTACGGATCCAAATGACGGACTTGGGAGAATACTTTTTCCGCCTAAAAAATATCCCAAACGATGCCGAATCAATGCATTTTCAAACAACACACTAAGTCGTAAGATTCGAAGCACTACAATATTTACATGTTGGTATTCTGCGAGTTCAAAGTGATTTCTTGCAACTTGAGATAACACCCAACATGTGTTGTAATGGTTTGGTTGGATGGCCTCGAACAATGACAACGATTTCTTGCACTCGTAAGACGATAGTTCTACATAAGCATTCCCGAGTTCTTCATAGAGGGAGAGCAAGCCATCTAAAGGCAAAGTATGAAGAAATAGTTTTCGAATAAATTTTCACCTGCATATTACAGTCTGGTTAATATTTCGAACTAAGCTAATCTTTCAGTTGGTCTAGTTAAAAAGTATTTTAAGAAAAGGTAGGTAGTATTCTACAATAAGCTGCCGTGGTTTGTGTCTGAACTACCTGAAAAAGATATCTCAAATGTGGTAGTCCAGTGTGGGCGGTATTCTACAATAAGCTGTCGTGGTTTGTGTCTAAACTACCTGAAAAAGATATCTCAGATATCCCAGTGTAGGCGGTATCCTACACTAAGTTACATGCCGTTGTTTCTGTTTCTACCTTTCTGTTTCAGCGCAGGCAGTATTCTAGAGTAAGCTATCATTCTTTGGGGCTCAACCACAATGTTCCAAAGCTTTCCAAGCTCAATATATTGCTTAAGGAAGCTACGCAAATTATTACTTTTACAAGTTTAGATACAAAACTTTTTAAGATTCGTAAGTAGTGTGCGCGTGTAACAAGGACCAGCACACAATATTACCTAAACTAGCCGTGGATGCAGGAGCCTTCAATGGCTGTACGCTCGTCTGCGTTGGCTTCGTTGGTTCCGGGATTATGTTTTCGCTGCAGGACGGTGATAATGGCTGACTATTGGCAGAAGAACTTCTCGTTTGACGCCGTGTCTGAAAAACAAAATAAAGTGTGTACACGCAAAATGCAACTAGATCTTTAGTGTTTCTTCCCAAAATATGCACTACTTTTCTAGTGTTTCTTCTCAAAATATTTAGTACCCTAAAAGAAGGTTTTGTAGTTACGTAAATGAAATGAAACTTTCGCTGTTTTTAAAACGACATTCGCGTCGGACATAAAAGAAAGAGTACGGTATTTATAATGCATTGATGGGCAACAAAAGGTGGGCAACAAAAGGTGGACAGAGACGGACCTAAACAAGAAGTTGAGAGCGAGCGATTGATGCAGAAGGTTGCTGGTGTTCATTTATGCTGAAGGCAGGCAGGCAGACAGACACCAAAGATGATTATTCAAATAATCAATGATATCTACAGGCAGCTATTTTCTGAGAGATTCGAAGTAGTAAACCAAACTAGTAGACATCAATTCAGTTCATTTACATTTATGCGTGTACACCAGATAACAAATAATAATACGTAAAAAATAAACAATCTGTGCAAAGGATGAAATGAATATGGTCTTGCCTAAATCGGTACATATAACTTACCTACTATATACTGTACATTTTACGATTTACGAGAAAAATAAAAAAGCTCACCTTTACTTTTCGAGGAGCTGCTCCGCCTCTAGGAATTGAAAATTCACCTTTGCTGCTTTTCCTAGAACCCTAATGAAATTCACGAAAACTATTCTCAGAAAAATCGGACATTTTTAAAAAAATCAGAATTTCTCAAAATTTCCAGAAAAATCGTTTTAGTGTTCATAGAGTTGAGTGGTTTAAACGGACCTCGTGTATCTTGTCCGTAGAGTCGTTCAGTGAGGTGTTCGATGGGGTTGAACCAAACAGTCGGGTACTTCGTCTTACACCAGACGAAGTGGACTGGGATGTTGTCGTGTTCGTGCTCGATGACGACGAATAAGCAGTGATTCCGGGCAGTTTGGAAATCAATTCAGCACGGCGAATCTGGAAAGTGACCAAGAAACAGTTATATCCGGGGGGGGCACGACAGGTCGTATTCGAATTCACACAGCCACAATCTCCTGTGCGAGTGTCGATTGTGCTAAGAGTTTCAACTCGCAGGGCTTTAGGACGAAGACATTTTGTGCAGAGGCAATAAGAGTTAGATTCCAGGAATCTAGTTCTTACGCCTGAAATAAACGCATGCACGAGTTCTGACACATCTGCAAACAAATTGTGACAAGTCTGCTCGCGACACACGACTTGTTCCAAGTTGTTGGGACATGTTTAGAAGCAGTTGTAACTTGTTAACAACTTGTAAGAAGTTTGATGGGACTATCAGACCTGTTACAAGGCAGTTCCAACAATACTGGTACAGCCAATAGCCATGATATAAAACTATTGTCAGAGCCTTAATTGCGTTGTCAACTTTGTGAGAATCTTGCAAAAACAGGTCTGCATCAAAGCAGTTAGGACAACCTTGCAGCAGTATGATATCTATGTCAAGCTTGTCACAAGCATAGAGATTATAAATAATATAAATATTCATAATCTCTATGATCACAAGTTGTTCACAAGTTGTTCCTAACTCCTGTATTTTGAAGAGCGGGTGACACACAGGACTAAGACTAACGCAACTGGAGTACTTAAAATATAGTCATTATTAGACTTAACGCCTGTTAACAGAGCTTGTCGAGTCAGGCGAATGGACCATTCCCCAACAAACTTTTAAATTCGAGAACAATTTTAGCACATTTGGAAAGAGCTTCCTAAATTTAGTGAAATTGTGAGGTTTGGTTGTAATATTGTAAAATGTCGAAAATATAGTAATATAAAGTTTGCGAATTTTGTACACTTTTGTCGTTAGCTAAATACCCTACTGTGCATATGGTTTTGTACACAACACGATGTAACTTTTAATAATTTGTTTGCTGACCTTTCTTGCTTTCGGAGCTTTCGGTAATTGGCATTCGTTTGTAGTTGGCGAAGGAGTGATATAGTTGGCTGTCGAGTCGGTAGAAGGTGTATCCATAGGTAACACTGCAAAACTAAAAAGCAAGATTAGGTAAACTACATCACTTATAGCACTCAAATTATTCGTTTTTCAGTGCATAGACAATTAAAGGAAATGGACTGGAAACGACACTCTTGATACGGCCTGATGCGCTTTACTTTGGAGCCTTGTAACTTCACTTTAAATATAATTCAGGACTTTGTGTTTGCATATTTTAAACAAGGACTGCAATTTCAGCTATGGAACTGTCGACTTTTAAAACTTCTTTTGGGCGTAAAAAACCTGAAAACCAACACTAACGTTTGCCTTCTTTTAAAGTGCCGAAAAATATCGCCACTGATGTTGTTAAAAACTTTTACGAGAACTGTGAACTCAATTGTGATTTTCAACCTGTTTTCACCAAAAAGTTTAAAAGTCGATAGTTCCATAGACATTGCTGTTCTGTAAATACAAAGTTCTGAAATATAAGCGAAGTTAAAGGCTTCTAGAGTAAACGTATCAGGTCGTATCACGGATGTCGCGCCAGCAGCATTAGCGCTTAAGCTCGCGTTTCCAGTGCAATGTTAGAAGGAAATCTACACTGAATAAACGTTATTAAAGCTTCCTAGCTTCAGTAACAAGATATAATACGAGGTTGTATTGTCATATACGAGTATTATCGCACCAGAACAAGTACGAAAATGCGTTTTAGTCTGATTTAATTTATTAGCTTCGCCAGCATAGAATAACAATATAGAACTTACAAGTGCATGGCGGGGTCACCGCAACAGCTTACTGCCAATTACCGCGGGTCCGAATAACTTACAAACAAACATAAATACAAACAAACAAACAAACAAACAAACAAACAAACAAACAAACAAACAAACAAACAAACAAACAAACAAACAAACAAACAAACAAACAAACAAACAAACAAACAAACAAACAAACAAACAAACAAACAAACAAACAAACAAACAAACAAACAAACAAACAAACAAACAAACAAACAAACAGACAGACAGACAGACAGACAAACAAACATGCAAAATAGACAAACTAATAAACGTACGAAGGACTTAGCTATAGTCTATATAGTGTTTTCTAGTAGCAACAAGATATCGGAAGTCTAAGACTACGTACAGTGTTGCATTTCAGGATCATCGGGATTATAATTAACTTCTACTGATTTACGGCAGGATGACAGTAAGACTGATCTAAAGACACTGAGACTGTTTCTGTCAAAATCTAATTCATCAACTAGATACTTCCACATTAGACACACATACAGTATCGCAGGTTCGAATATCGCCGTGGCTAATCGACAATTTTCTGCTTGGTAGGGTTTGTGCGTACATAACTAACACTTTGTACGGTAGGGATGTGCCAGATACCGTTTTTCCGGATACCGGATAGAACAGGATAGCAGTTTACCGGATACCGGTCAAAAGAAAATCATTACTGGATACTGGATAATAACCGGATACCGGATGTTAACCAGATACTCGTGGATCCCAACTATTTCTTCGTAAGAAACACAACATTTTTAGCTAGACAGTATAACTGGTCCAACATGTTCAATACAATAACAACTTGTTGCTTACTAAAAACATGTTCGTCTTTTTTAAGCCACAGTCAAGTTTTTCATTTGATGTTTGTAATAAAATTTGTCACAGTACTATCCGGTAAATATCCGGCGAATTTCACCCAGATACCGGATAGTGCCGGATGTCTACATTTTACCGGATACCGGATAGTGCTATCCGGATCCAGCACATCCCTACTGTACGGACGTTTTGTAGGAAACAGAACAAGAGCAACGGGTTACCGCTGGACACGAGACTGAAGTCACAAACCTCGGAGAGAATGGGCTCGAACTAGAACCAACGCCAAGAAGGTTACGGCCAGCCTTGGGACGGGCTCGGTTTTCATTCGAGGTTCCCATGGGCGTTGGCGACGCGACATAATTAGCAGTGTTGCCATGGATATTGGGCGGGGCAGTGTACGACTGGTTAGTCTCGGCATTCGTTGGCGTGTTCCAAGAAGGATCCATATTCTCGGTTGCCATTGGTTCGATGGTGGGACGCAAGTGGTTATCAGAGGATTGGGTGGTGTTCTCTGAACTGGTGGTGGTCGAGCCGGTTGTCATGGTATCACGATTGGTTAAGGTGGTCAATAGTCGAGGACATGAAGCCGATTTAAAAATTTCCGTAGGATTTGGCTTTTCACCTAAAACAAACACAGAAATATTATCATGCAGGCAAATTTTATTCCAACACCTTGCAAATACACAAAAAATTAAGACTTACCTAATTTGCACAAGGTTTCAAACGAGCTCCATAACAGTGGATTGTGCTTTAAACTACTTTTAAAACACTCAATAGCTCTGGTCGTTTTCTCAGCTTTCCTAGAAAGCAGACAAACAGAAAACAGGATACATCATCAATGAAGAATATTTCGCAGAATTTGAGTCATCGGTTAGTTTTTCCCACCAGCTTGTTTACAAGCTTGGAAATATTTCTGCAGAAATCTCGTCTGGATCAATGGTAGTTTTGATTTCTGAAGTTTTAAAAGAAACAGAGGTGTAGAAATACAGAAACTAACACAGTGAGTTAAACCTTAAGCCAGGGTTAAGTCTAACCCAGCTTTGAACAACGAGCCCATGGTGAACGAAAATATAAGATCACCCTGGCTCAATGATTTATCCACATATTCTTCGCTTGTGTCAAAAATTTTGGCGTTGTGGTAAAAAAACTCAGACACTATTCTGTCTTGGAACCATTGAGTATTATAATTATTACTGAATGTTTATACAGGATTAAGGCTTCAGTTATTTACAAAGTATTTACATAAAAATACAATGCAAGAACTGCTATCCATGTTTGCCCTATAAATTACATGAAAAATAATAGTTTATAAAATCCACATTAAACCTTTGTGATGAAGTATCTCTCCCGATGCCAATGTCTTATGGGCCGCAAATTGACTGGACGCCCCTAGCTGAAGCCAGGCGGCACCCAAAGGAGTTATGCTTCTGAAGGCTGTTGTTCATTACCTGCAAACCTCTCCCAATAATGCAAGCGAGTAACTGGCCGCAGAACCAAACTCAGAAACAACTGTTTCCACATGTTTGCTGCTTCCTATCAGGTTACTACTCGCTGTCAAAATTCTTTCTGCTTCTGACAGCCTGTAAAATGCAGCAGAAATTGAATGAGCATGGAAATATTAAAAGGGGCAGCATCATCAATTAGGTTGTTGCAATATTGAAAAAACACCAAATATCAATATAAAAATAGCATATACTTTTGTAGCATATATCAGTATTTAGCAGTTGCATGATGCAAGAGCTTATGTAGCTTGTGGGCTTTGTAGCAATGAGGTAGTGCCAGAACCATGTTTAATTAATCCAAGAACAGTACAGTGCTGAAACAGACATGTGTAGTCCCTGACTTGGTCATTAACATTATTACACAATGTGCATAGTAATGAGGACAGTGTTACCATATAATGTGTCAAACTATGTCATAAAAAAGTCTTTACAGGTACTATGTAAACACTAGTAAAGCTCAAGACATGGCCAAAAAGTTAGTTGTTGATTTTTGTTGGTCAATATATATTCAAGAAATACTATCCGCTGAATGCAGATTTTTTGTGACAATGGTGCAAACCTTAACCACTGGATATAGATCCTATAGTGTCAACTTTACTTAAGTAAAACTCCGAGTATTTTCAAGGTGTTATCCACAGACAAAATACTGCATTAAATGTGGTTTTCCCAATTACTTTGAGGCTACAATTTCCTAATTTAGTTCAACCAAAACAGAGATATGATGTTTAATCAAATTTGTTTTCACATCTCATAATAGAGCAGTACTCAGTACTGTATCACAAGAATGAATCAGGCAAAACTATATTTTCACTACTTGTTTAAATGCATTTGGATTAAAATATTCTCATTGTATTTTGCATTGTATATATAATGCATAATTGGTAGTAGTGCTTGACCTAAATATTTCTGCAGTGCTGCATGCAATGTTGTTACATTTGTCCAATATTGCTAACAAAATATGGGGAATGGCATTTTAAAGACACAAAATGTAAGAGTTGGATGGCGGCTTTCCCTCAACCCCAGATCCAGAAAGAAATGTGGTACGTTTATACATTAAGACTAAATTTCCCCATTTCAGCTTAACACAGATTTTTTTCTTGTGGCTTACACCCTGATTTTCTTGTCCTTACTTACTTATTCAGGTCAATACAGCACTTTGCAAACAGAAATTTGCATTGAGCAGTTACACATCCTTGTTTTTGGAGCAAATGGTAGGATCTCTTGGCCTGGCCAGAACGGTAATAAACTGTTGCTAAAAGATACAGGGCTTCATCTGATGCAGCTGGATTGAAAGAAAAAAATATAGGAATGATACTGAACTCAGTCTTTAGCAACTCACTTTGGATAAAAGATGTTTACCTTCTGCATACAGTCTCTCAGCCAAAAATGCTGCATCGTTGAAGGCATAATGATTAAGAGCATGCCAAATAGCAGCCTTCAAGAAAAAAAAATCAAGTCTATATTGGTAAGATAGGAAGAGTCGAGCATGAATTCTGCCAGAAACCAATTAACATGTTTAGGCCATGTTATACGCGACAATTTTTTGCAACTTGCAATGCAATTCCAACATACACTGACGTTACTTTAAATATAGTGTTTGAAAAGTTGTGAGATTGTTTACGTTCTATGTTATTATTGCTATCTTCATACACATCTTTTAAGAGATAAATTGTAAGGAATGTGATGTACAATGTTGGTAATGCAGCCCTTGCAATTATCAGCGGAAAAACACAATTGCCGTCGATAATGCCGCCAAAGATAAAATCATCGGCAGCAATTTTTGCCTCCGGCGATGTTTTTGTGGTCATTGCTAATTGTACTTCTATTTTAAAGCCAATGTACGTGTACCCACTGTGTTTGTATTAAAAAATGAGAAAATTCATTAATATTTTGAGGGGGGTTTTCCTTATTATTCTCCCTATTTAGCAACAACAAAAATTGCTGCCGATAATGCCGCCGACCTTGAAATTATCGGGGGCAATTTTTAGCCCCTGTGAATTTACCCAGATTGCGAGGGCTGGTAATGGTCCACCTTCCAACTACTGTTTAGAGAAAAAGTATGTTGCTAGTTTAAGTTCAAATTACCTCATCTGAAATGGCCTTCAAACACACACCCTTGGACTGCTTGGTTGTTTGACTTAACACTTGTATTATTGATAGAAAATCACAAAGGCTAATGAATATGAGAGCAGTCTAATAAGACTACCATGTGGGGATAAAACAATCACTTCTGCCAAAGTTTGGAAAGCTTGTACTGCAGCCCGAGATGGGGTGCACAATTTTGATGTCTTCTATATATTTTCGACTAAATTTTGGGTATGCAATTTTCAAACATCCCAGTCTGAGTTTACTCCTTTAATAAGATTGGTTATAAAGAAAAACTCCTTCTGGTCACTACTAATATACAAATACATCACAATTTAAATGAGGCTTAGAAAAAGTTCGCTTCCAGCAACATTAAAGATTCCAGTCTGACACTTTATAGTAGTCTGCAATCTTGGACAAAATCTGTTTGTCAACCCTGCTATCAAACCATTTATCAGTCTGTCAGAATCTTATCACACCATTTTCTTACAGGATTTCATGCAAGTTTAAGTATGTTAATTACATAATGCCGCATCGATATTTTTACTGTTTTCTATAAATTTCACCATACGTTTATCATTCTCAGACTGACTCTTTCCAGAGCAAGCAAATTCAAATTAGACTCAGCGAGCCTTTTATTTTACTCCAATTTTATTTAGTTGTCACAAATATTTGAGACAAATACGCAAACCTTTAAGGAACGAATTTTTTCAAACAATAAACATTGGATCGTTTGTAATAAAATTAATAGACATAAAATTACGAATTATGGCGCTCAATTTAAAATCAAATCTGTTATACTATTTAGCACGAAAACTTAACATCCACGGCAAATACAAATCTAAAATAAGCGCATGTACTTCTCCTTACCTTTATAGGTTCCTCACACAACATAATTTCTTCAGAAAATACAATTATTCAAGGTATTTTCATGATCAAAAGTCACATCAAAAAATTTAAAATTGGTCGTACAAAAAAATGCAGGCTTGTGTTTTGTTAAAGCACGGTAGTACTTCATTTTTCACGCAGTATTAAAGTACAAAATGACCTGTGTAGTAAAATTGGAGTGGTAAAGATATAACCGTTATTCTACCATTGATTATTCGATTGATCGATTGATTGAAAACTTGTTACATGATCTGTCGATAGGAGTGAATATGTGAAAGTAATATATTGCTACAATTAATATAAAGTAACGAAAACCCACCATCAGCACCATGGACTTCTCCTGGCTTGTGTTAGCTCGACGAATATCAAAATGAGGGTGGTAAAGGGTTTTTTCGTGAGCCGTGAATTGCCAATATTTGTTGTTGTGCAATGAGATTTGACGAATTTTTGTGTCGTGAAATGTGATTTACATGCCTATTCCTGAGCCATGATTGGCAGCTGGACGAGTAGGGATAAGTGCTAAAGAACAAAGTACAATGCATTGGTTACAACAATTTTACTAAATGCATTTATTTTCTTCATTTTTTCTACATATATTGGCTGTTTCTACAAAAATTCATCCGCATTGAGCTTTCAATGGTGCTTTTTACTTTCTACAACGTAAAAATAGGCTGACGGGTTGAGAAAGGCGTTAAATTTACTCAGTTAAAAACGAGTTCATTAAATTGAAGATCCGAGCATACGGATCGAAAGCTCTGCAATAATAAATTTACGTGGTGTTTCCACAAAGCTTAATAAGTATACAAATTTTTTATCTGTGAAATAGCTGTTTTTCCTCTCATGAAACGTGATCCAACCCCCCCCCCCCCCCCTTTATCACCCTCCAAAATGTGAACGATAATTAATTTCTTGAGTGCGTTCACCTCTTAAATCTTGGCGTTGCTGCTGAATTTCTGAAAAAAGAGTCGAGCTAACTTTGGCAGGCTGATGACAAAAAATAATCACAGAATAATACTATACTATACCATAATGATCCTATACTGTAATTTGATCCCAAATCACAGTATAGGATCAATCCCTATACTGTGTCCCAAATTGAAATGATAATTGGCATTTTTTTTGCAAGATACAAACTTTATTTACTTTATCTGTTTTGCCACAGAACTTTCCCTCTGACGCACATACTGCGGGAGAACAGTATGTTTCTTTATCTTGCCGGGAGAACTTAACTTGGCTATCACAAAAGGATTGAAATGTATTTTCCTTGAATGCCCTGCCTAATAAAATATTTTAAATAACTTATTTGATCCTAATTTTAAAACTTCTATATTTGACAGCAAAAAAGTTAAAATACCACTATTTATCGGATTTAACAAATGTCCAGTTAGAAAATGTTATTATTTTATGATAATAATCTGCCGTAAGTGCTTAAAGTAAAAGTCAAGTAAAGTAAAGGATCGCCCCCGCTGAATTTCAGTAGTAGTTGCTGAGTAGCCGAAGAAGTGAAAACTCTACTCAACCAAGGAGACAGAAAAAGATCTAGACAAGGCAGACCAACGAACTCAGAAGAAGAAGAAGAAGACTAGTGAACTGTAGAATAAATACCTGTAAAGATTCCACTGCCTCGCGTATTTGATCCAGTTATTATACGAAGTTTTTGAAAAAATCATTATTTGGCTCTCTGTTTGTACCAGCGAAATTGTGTTAGTACGTTGAATAAGTGTCAAGTTGTTTTTTGACAGCTTTAACTTTGTCATCGATGGACGTGTAATACAGAGCATTTGTTCGGATTTAATGTGGCAAATATATTTTCAGAAAAACTAATATGAATTCAAGGAAAGCGCTTGAGTTACACAGCATGCGTCTAGACTTTCGCTCATTTATGCAAAATTTAAGTCGATATCACCATTGATTTAAACAGTAGAGAAAACTGCTGAAGAAGATTTTTAGCATGCGTGCAGGCCCATGGATGGTAGGGAATAGTGAACCTGCAAGGGAGACGGTGTATTTTGTGCCATTCTCGTCCCCAGGGTCATCTTTGTGGGTTACACAGCCATGCGGCGAAATTAATCTGGTTAACAACTTTCAAATTTGCTGTGATCACAGCAGAAATTTTGGATGGATAACTTTCAAGTTTTAAAGAATTTGTAAGAAATGGTGAATTTCTATGATAAGCTATTAATTAATCACTTTCCTCGCTAGATGGGCGACGTGATTGAAGCTTCTTACAGACAAGCAAGTTTTCTATGACAGGTTTTTTAAGTGGCAAGCTTTATTTGCGCGCCTCTACGCGCCATTTTGCCAATTTTTCTACGACAACTGCACTTGTTCAAAAGCTATCCTGCTAGCTTTTCAACAAGTTCACTTGTCATAGAAAAAAATGGCAAAGTTAAAACTTCTTCGCTTGTGAGGTCAACAAAGAAAACTTGTCAAAGTAAATTGAGCCCAATAGTACGTTAGCCAGCGGTGCACGCTATACTTTATGTAAGGATCCAACCACGTTTAAACTTGTCAAAGAAAAACTTGTCATAAAAAATTGTCGTACATACACACGTACACTTGTCATAAAAACTTGTCACAGAAAACTTGCTCGTCTGCAAGGGGCTTTAGTGAGCGTGAAACTTGGCAAATTTAACAAACTTTTTATGTCGCGGCACTTGTGTAAATCAAGTGGCGGCTTAAAGTATGGCTCAATGGATAATCCGTATGTCCGACTAAATTTGGATCTAGGCAAGCCTTTCACACTTAGAAAATTAGCAAAGTTTCGTGGCGAAATATTGTAAAATAAAGAAAAGAATAAGGAACATAACACAAATTAAATAGTGTGGTGAAGATAGGCGCCTTTAGAAATCCCTTCAAAAGTTATACAATTCCTACAATAGGATTCCTACGACCCTTTGAAAGGTGTAATGCAGTTTTTATGGTGTTTCTTACCAAATTGGTCATGCTAATATTTACAGTTTTCTCGCAAACGTACAATTGAATGAAATTACATTTCGTTGCCACGGCGCAAGAAATCGGTCTAAATACATACTTTGCTGAAGTCTAACCATGTACCGAGTCTAGATCAGACTCAAAGTCAGAGATGCTTTGTGGGTATGGAGGTGGTTCAGGGGTATCTGATGATACGAATGGCGTGGAGGACAATGAGGATAACGTAGAGTCATCGGAGAAATCTGAGGTCCAACTCGGACTGTGGAAACGGGAAGTGTATCCCGAACCCTGGGAAAACAACATATAATAAGCCATTTATCAACAGACAATTCCCATGATAGATTAAATTTTGATAAAACTGTGGGATATTTCAAGGCACTTCAAAACAATTTGTCGTGTAAAAAAGAGTTCTTCAATCCTGTTTAAATTGCAATCTTATTGAGTTTAAAATAGATCCGTTAGTCACGAGCCACACCAAATCTCTTTTCTATGCTACGCGACAGAGTTGCAAAAAGCGTTCAAACTTCCTCCGGGCAAAATTTTCTAAGGTTGCAAACCTTCCTCAAAATGTTGTAAAGTTGGGCTTTACAAACTGAAGATCAGAATTAGTCTTGCAAATGAATCACTATTTTTTTTGGAAAGAAGGCATGTTTTCTGGAATGGATCATCATCTATTATTTTTTTGTTAGTTTAGTGTTTAGGATACATTATGTAGTGTGTTGACATGAAACCTTCATCACCGACTGCCCATTTTGCAAACCTTCCTCACGGGTAATACCCGCATACCCGTGGCTTTTTTGCAACTCTGCTACGCGAACCGTGAGAAATACACTTACCTCTCAAAAGTTTGAATACAAGTGTGAAATGTAGTTTCATGTATTGGTAAAGTGATACCCAGGCCTTATTTTTTTTTAAATTCAGGGGCATTCAAGCAGATGCATTCATTTATCGAGTTTCAAAAGCAGATACGCACCTCTATGGTTATATTATGGAAAGTTTTCAAAATTCTTGTTATAATTTTCAAGATATTTCTTGTGAGATGAATGGCACTCCCAGCCTGTATGTAACAAGAAAAGTTCAAATTTTACTTTGTGGAAACACGAGTCACTCAGATGCGTTTTGCGCATCCGAGCAACGAACCAAAAGAGGCAAAAAGCCAGTCGAAACCGACAGGCAGTGAAAGCCAAAACTGAACGAGAATCTTAACCGTAAACACATAAGAATTCAAAAAAGAATACAGTTTCTTTTTAAACAAATCTTAAATCACGACCATATTTTGTTGATAGGGGGTCATTATTTACGACAGGGTTGCACCGAACGAGGAATGTACGTCTAAGCAAAACGTTTTGCTGACTCAACATTAAAAATTCAAGTTCTTTTTTAACCCCAATTAGAAGTGCAAGGAGTCAAAATTGGCAGGCCATTACCTAGTCCATATTGTCTCCGTTGGAGCGTTAAATAGATCCTTCCCAAATGAGATAATACGCAACTTTCCACATCAAGGGGAAGTTTTTATTTTATCAGATGAATGCGTGTATATTTTTGTTTGCTTTTATTGCAGTCTATATTATAATGAAAATGCCAAGACAACATACACTGAGGCTAACAATCATTTCATTTCATGTTGTCCGTCGTCCATAAATAATAAAATTCAAAAAGAGTTTGTTAAAACCATTTGACTGAGTATGCATGGGACCGAACGATTTATCCAGTATGGAGCAATGAGGTAAATTGAGGTACAGCATTATATATTCTTTACAGTACCTTTATGTAGGTAGCGGAATGCCCGACGGCGAAAGATTTACTTGCAAAGTTCAATTGCTGGCAGTATCCAGGAATGCGGTCGATGTATGGAACGAGTTGTTTCTTTGGTAGTATGTCTGGCAGCTACAGAAAGAAGCAAGATTGTAGGTAAAGAAAGTTGAGAAGACGACAGAGCCAAAGGGCTTCGGGGCTAAACACAAGGACAACATACCTGGACAAGAAACTGTGTGCTCAATTTATGGAATTTTCTTCCCAGATCTGCAAAACGCTAATAAGATTGAAAAACAACTTGTTATATACCATGGAACTCTTTTTAAACCGTACAACTAAATGTAACCCTGGATCCAGCCAACCATAATAATTCGCATAATAATCATTATAATCCGGATAATAATCATTATAATCCGCTTAATAATCATTATAATCCACATTACATCAGGCGGTGGCGTTGTACAGGGGTGCGTACTCCTGTAAGTTTTGGTCAACAGTTGTGCAAAGGAAAGAAGGGCTGATTCATTCCACTTCGACCAACTTACGCTAACCAGTTTAAGGCATTATTACATATACTTGCAGAACTTTAAAATGGGTAATGCTACTCTTAATTTTACTGTCTATATAAAGATATCTGTAGTATATAAAGATACCTGTAGTAAATTTTACTATATGCATTACTATTGAACTGTAAGACATAATCCTGCACACTTTCATGACAATATGATAATGAACAGCGTTCCGTTCGCTGATTTAGTACTCATCTGCACACCCAGCACCCCTTAAAAACCACAAAATAAGAACAGAATCGCCACTTAGCAATTCACCATGTTCGCCCATTTTTATACAGTTTATTGACCAGAGAGTAACGGGGACCAGTCAGTTCAGTTTTTCAATTGCCCAGAAAATGCAATGGACTGGCCAGAACCTGCATAATGCTACATGCGTGGGGACAAACTTTAAACCCGAGTGCCGCTTCTGTTTCTATCTTATTCTGTGACCGAATCGCAACTGTCCTGTGGTGAAGAATAATCAGTAAACAAACAAATTACACAAATTACAAATTCGACAAATGACACCACACCTGTGCTTCAAAGAATAATTCCTCGGACGAGTAAATTTGACCTTCTCCCCGCAGAAATTTATTCATAGTTTCGGCTATCGTAGACATTTCCCTAGCTCGTCTCATCGCTTCCTCGTGCAACGGATCGACGTCACGACCGTTAATCTCGGCAGACATAGTGAGAGCTTCGATATCTTCGATGATTTTTATCAACTTTTCTTGTTCCTGAAAAAGAAAGACGTATTCTCCGTATCGTTCTTCCATCAAATATAAAAAACTGTCGCATCTTATATAACGAGTTATACATATCAACAAATAGTTTAGAACCCATATTGGTGTAGACTACGAAAGAATATATTTAAATTCTTTTGTCTGGTATAACCTGGGGCCAGTTGTTCAATGCTGGGTTAGCACTAATCCTGGGTTAAAGTTTAACCAACTGTTTTAGTTTCTCGGCATTTCTACAACTCCGTTTCTTGCAAAACTACAGAAACGAAAACTACTACCGATCCAGGAAAGATTTCTAAAGAAATATTATCATCTTTGAATCTTACTTACCCAGCGCTAAGCTAACATTCTTTCTAACAACATGTCCAGCCCGTTAACAAGTTGTGTGTTCGCCTAACTGTTCGCTCCCTGGATTTGAACGAATTTCAAAATTGTAATATTAAATACTTGCCATAGTGCTTTGTGGACTGGATTTCTCATTTTCATCTTCACTGTCCGATGTAGATGGTGATTCATGTTTTAAACCTCGCTTCTGCAAAAACAAACCACGAACATTTTAATGTTTGTTTTAATTTTTTACTTTAAGATCAAGGAACTTGTTACCATCTTGCAACAGACTTGTTACCACCAAGCCGATACCACGAATTCGCATCACTGGTTCGCACGACTTGCGACAGCTTTTTGACGACAAGTCTGTTTCAAGTTATCAACGGATTTTGTTGCAGGATGATTTCCAAAACTTGTCATCCGCAGGCTTGCTGCAAGTTGTTTCAACAAGTTGTGACGAGTCTGCAAATGACAAGTTACAACAAGCCTGACTTTAAGCAGACTCATTGCAACTTGATGAAACTGACAACAAAGCGGTAAAATCGAGGCCACAAGTTTGTGCCATTTTTGGCTTTGTATACGCAACAGTTAGTGAGAAATTTGATCATTAAATTTCCCCTCCTTCAAGCCAAATTCTACTCACCAAAATTCGATCAATCCTGGAAGGAAAAGTGTCTTTTTGCTCCATTTTGTTCTCTACTGCAGCAAAAAAGAACAGATGCTTAGGACACTCTCATGGTGAACTCAAATGGGAATGAGTAATGTTACATGCAATTTGATTGGCTCGAAATTTTTCCTGACTCAATCAAATATGATGTAACATCTCTAATCTGCATTGTAATGAGAGGTCTACTTGCAATGATTTTAGATTGTCGGTCTGAAACATGTCATTAGATATGCCCGGACGCCACCAACCTTTACCTACAGTCTTTGTGAGTGGCTGGTTATAACAATGGAAGACAATGAACTATAGAAATTGGTTTTGTAGAGAACAAATCACAAACTATGATGACTTTTGTTTCAAAAGTCCAATCACAAGGCTTATTCATTTTAGGTTGGTATTTACCCTTATAAAGCTCATTTAACCAAGGTTTTCTATACATAAGGATCTGTTTAACAGGATCTATTAGCTGACAGCAATCACCATGTTGTTAACACTACAAGCAGCGGCCTTCAAAAGTCCTTGGCATGTAAAGAAGTGGAAAATGTGCTTTTTCAAGAATTTTGCACGAAATTTTCGTTGCATTCATAATTACTTTGACTTCCTATTCAAGTTTCTGTCTCATATCAAACACAATAGTTTCTTTCCTCGTCGTTGTAAAACCGATTTCAAGTAAATTATTGGCATGGGAAAGCCAAGCTGTTTTTTGCACGTTAATACACGGAGTCAAAACATTAGTTGCTACTTTAGTACTATATGAGACAACTGGCAGTGATCGTACACTAAATTTGACTGAAAATGTTACTCTTTGTTGTCTAGGAACATGGTTAAAGCACAGTTAACAAAAGAGATGACTTGGAAACTCATTATATAGAATTACTGTACAAATCATTATCTACATTTTTGTTTTCGCTTATGCGGAAATAAGTTGCCTAGGGGCATGGTTAAAGCACAGTTAACAAAAGAGATGGCTTGGAAACTCATTATATAGAATTACAGTGCAAATTATTATCTACATTTTTGTTTTCGCTCATGCAGAAATAAGGTTCTGCATCGTCTCTTTTGTGTTATATTCGCGCTTGGCTAACAAACACCCACATTTTAAGTAAGTTAGCAATCCACGACATGAAGAATTGGGTAACTCCATCGGATTTGGCAAAAACGCTATATATACACGTGACGATGAAGGGCTATATTTTTGAACGTCGAGTTTTTTATTAAGTTATTATAACGAGTTTTCAAACATCTGTTAACTATGGTTAAAGACTTTAAGCAAGGATGTGAATATATAGGCCTTTTGTGAATTTATTCAAGGCGAGTATTTATTGCAACTAAGCATTTCTACAACAGATATACAACATACGTTTTATTAATTATAATCTATAATTTATGATATCGATATATAAGACTTTTAAAATTACAAAATAAAAGCAGATAAAAATTTGTTGTTAAAATACATCCTATATATATATAGCCTAGAACTACATTTTAGGTACATCATATACATATTAAAAATTTGTGATATACTTAATAAAAATTTAACAACATTTAGATAACATATTTTGCATAGACAACACTACGTGCGAAAAATTTACAAGCATGCTTTCTTGACAAGCCACTTTGATCACTGGTACTTTCACATTTTCAAGTTGTGTTTTTTACTACAATGTTGCATATGGACTTGTAGGATTTCCTTTCTTGGATCGTCCAATCTCCCCTAAAAACAATTTTTAATTTGCATCAAGGTTTGATGGTGTTCATCGCAAATAATGCTCTTCAAATCATAACCTAACAGCCATGGAAAGAATTGGTTATGCCACAAGTGGCCCAAAAATGTCTGGAGAATTCGTGCACCGCAAGCGCGAGGGATGGCGTACTGTTTACGTATATAAAATGCATGTACACTCGCGGTGCACGAAATGTCCAGACATTTTTGGGCCAACTATGGTTACGCTCAACAATAGAATTAGGATTTTATTGTTTTATTCTCTGAATCACATTGGCTATTTCCTAATCGAGCAAACAAAGCATGTATAAATTGTCTGGAGGGACAGTTGGATAGAGAGCACCAGTTATAATACACGGAACAAATGGTGGAAAACGATTTGGAGGTTTTTGCTTAAAGATAGTGAGGCATCTTTTATATTTTATTCTAAACTTTCCAGTCATTTTGCATTGTCTGTCCAAGCAATCCATAGACGCTGTGCAGTTCTCAATTGACAGCAATAATCTTCCCAGTGTGGGAGGGGGGGGGGGTGCAATTCACAAGTTTGGTTTTCTCATCTATACGGACGCTACTCGAATATTTAAACAAATAGATCCCATAGCGTTACCGTTTATTAAAAGCCTCTCCTCAGAATGAACAAGAAGGGCTCCACCCTTCACCTACACAGTTGGGTCTACCTTCAAACAAGTCTGATAGCATGGTTTTCACAAGTTTTTAGCAGCATGTTTATTCCAAACTTGTTGAAAATCTCGGACAAGTGTAGTTAATTAAGTAGCCAATTAAGTAGTTAATTAATTATGTAGTTAATTAAGCGATACAAAATGCACGCTGGGTCAAATCTGAACGTGGTGTAAAATGATGTTAAGTGTTACTCACCGCAATATCAGCAATAAACATCCACTTCTCGAGAAAAAAATTCCGTATCTCTTCAAGCGATAAAAAATTCCTCACGCCACCCGCTTCGTTAAAAATCTTCGTTTAAATTTCGTCAGTAGTGGACGCTTACTGTGAAACTACGGTGGCAACAGATTAAACAGAACACTTTAGGAGAAGACAGTATTGCTATCACAATGAAAGTCTTTAGCGATTAGTCTAGATACTGATTAGCTAAATGACACTCTCCTCTGCCGAGACTTTCTAGTTTTATAAGCTAGAACCTTTTCATTAGTCTTGCAGAGCAATAAGAAGCATCACTGGCAGTAGCTGTCCACAAAAAGCATTGCTTATTGTTCGGTTATCTTGTCGACAGATTTCGGTAAATCGCTTATCTATCAGCATCTGTCGTTTCTGGTAGACTGTCCGATACCATTTTGCTTCTTGAAAAATTAAAATTGCTTGATTTTTTATTACGAGGGAATTCGTCAGACTAATTATCAAACAGCCAATCAAAGGCTAGTTCTCATCTGCTTTTTCTGGCGCTCGACGATTCCGCATACTAGGAGACTAAAAAATAGTTGCTACAGGGTTTGTACCAACCTCGTACCCAGGGCATTTTGTTTCCATATTGGTGCGGTCAGCGATATGGAAGCGAAATGGCCTGGGTGCGAGGTTGGGTTCGTGCACGTCAGTAGGAGTTAAATTCAAGAACGTTTCAAGGACTTTGAAGGCCATATATCAATTCAAGAACGAAACAGAGTTGAATAATAGCTGCAATCTCATTGAAACTAAAACAAATTTGTTAGTCATGAACCACACCAATTTACCAACCGAAAAATATCTAAAAACTAAAAGCAAGGCAAGGATTTTCAAGCATTTCTTTTACACATTCCAGGCCTTTCAAGGCCTGTTTTTTTTATTTTTAAACTCAAGGGCATTCTGGGAAATTCAAGTTTTGAACAAACCCTATTACTAATACTGCTACAACTTACTTCTTCTCAGATCACCGCCGCTTATAATACTCCGCAACAGTTTCCCCAGCTCATCCACCTGAGATTCCCAAATGTCAATAAATACTGTACAGTTCTCCTGGGCTATTTTGCTGACTGGATGGTGAGCTAACGTCCGCGCAGCTTCGATTACCTGACAAGAAATAACCACACAGATATGAATGAAACGCTGCGTTCCTAAGGTAAAGGCAGGGCCGTCGCTAGAGCGTTAATTGGGATGTTGAATATTCATATTTTTGTGTTATGTCCGACTAATTTCTTTTGAAATCAACTTGATTTGAAAAGAAATCAATCGGGTATAACATGAAAATATGAATATTCAACCCCCCAATTAACGCTCTAGCGACGGTCCTGAGTAAAGGCTTGGTGTTTTGCGAACATTGCTGCAAGAAAATTAGTTACAAGTAATCGTTACTTTTCAAGTAACTGTAACGATAACTAGTTCAGTTCAACCATAACAGGTTTTTCACTGACCTCAGATGACATTTGTTTTTCTCGTTACATTTCCATGCTCATTTTACACTGTAGCTGTACCCGGTAATGTTTGATTTGTAATGATTTTTGTTAATTTTATAGTAGTTTTCAGCCCATCACGTTTTTGGAGAAAAATATTAGTATACCAAAGTTTATGAAATTGATAACTGCTGACTTGAAGAAATTTTAACATGGCATAATAAACCCAGAAAAGTAAGTTTTACTCAGTTACAAAAACGTCAAAGCAACTTTGCAACAGTTTTATTATAACTTTGTAGCGGTAACTAACATTTTTCGAGAGTAATTTTAACCAGTAACTTGTTCAATTTCTGAGCATGTAACTGTAACTAGTTCCAAACATAAAGTAACTTAACAGCACTGGGTGCAAAAGATATATTTAACATCGGATCAAATCTCGTGACATTGCCAGGCCTAGATAGGAGAGGGGGGTTAGGACGTCATCATCTAAACACACACCAGGAACATCTGCATCACATCCTCTCAAAAGAGAATCTCAAAAGTGATATTGAAAAGAACGCTCTTCCCCCCCCCCCTGACGACACTACTGACCAAATCAACAGTCTTGCTTTTCAAATATCGGTAATAATTCCGTGTTCTCAGTGCGCGAAGTTAAATTTTAATCCAAGCCCTAAATCTAATCATCATCAATCTTCAATCCATCAAGGTTAAAACATGAAAAATAAAACTTTGGTTAGGGTTAGGGTTAAAGCTTGGATTAAGATTTATATTTGCCATACTGAGAGCATGGAATTATTACCCAGATATCTTACTTACATGTGGACATAATGTTTGTATGTTTTCTTCGACTTTTTCGGCGGTAATCGCAATCGGTTCACTTGCGGATAAATTTCTCGCAACCTTGGATACTTCAAGTAACTTCTTAACATCCCGTACAAAGAGCTCGGCTAGCTGATCAACGCGGGTACTGTTGCCCGTCGATGCTGCTGCCCGCATTGCAGGTAAGGATTTCTTGTGTCCCAAGTGAGAGAACGTTTCGAAAACCTGATCGCTTGCTGCTTGTTGCACCTGGAATTTCGATGTAAAATGAATACATAGCTTCTATTTACCCAGCAAGAAAAGCGCAAGTTACAGAAGTCTGCTGCAGGCTTGATACCTTGCAGTCATCAAGCCGATATCAGGATGCGTTCACATCGCTTGCTCCGGCTTGATGATAACAAGTCTGCTGCAAGTTGTCAACAGGCTTTATGCAAGTTGATTGTCAAAACCTTTTATCCAAAAGCTTGATGCAAGTTGTTTTAACAACTTACAGCAAGTCTACAAATTTTAAGTTGCATCAAGTCTGATTTTCCCTGACTTGATCATCGATGGCGACAGCAGGCTTGATGCAACTTGATAACAAACTTGCATTACGGCCGTACGACTCATTTTGGGTTGAAATTACCTACCAGCTGCAAGAGTAATAAGAATTTTTGAAATAATCATTCTGCATCGTGACGTCACATTGTTTGCAATCAAAAGTTCAAATAAACTAAAATATCTCCAGTTAGAAGAAAGGAAATGAAAAATTGCAAAAGAAGTTGTTATACAGTTTTACATACAGACTCATATGCACTTAGGACAAGTCATATACACTTAGGAGCAGTCATATACACGTAGGAACACTCATATACAATTAGAAGCAGTCATATAGACTTAGGAGCAATCATATACACTTAGGAGCAGTCATATGCAGTCATTAAAATGTGACTTACCTCAGTTTTAAGATCTTTCGTTAATTTACTTATTCTTTGCAACGTTAGATCCTGTTTGTCATTTTTCTCGTCTTTCTGTTGTCAAGGAGAAAAAACAGGATGGAAAAATACATGAGATACGCACGACACCCCAAGGGTGGGGTTGCAACCTAACACCACCCGCTAAAATTAACAGTAACATCTGCCGTTGATGTTGGATATTCTCATTTTGCAAAAAATAAAATTAGTGCTACAGTACTAGAATACATTATTTTCCAAAGTTAAAATTTGTATCATAGTATAAGGAATGGACAGTAGGGCCACTCAAAAGAATTTGTGTGTCCACGCATGTCGCATTGCGCACGTCATTACCATAATCCCAGCTAATCAATTGCAATTTCTGGCCAATAAGAAAGCTGAACTGGCTGGTGGGAGCCGTTAAGGGATTAGGTAGCAGTGCTGAGTGACCCTACTGTCCACTCGCTATACTGTGAGCAAGACACCGCAAAAATCATATATCAATGTAGTTTACCTCACAAGCGAGATCCCGTAACACATCTTCAGCGTTTTCACAAAGTGCTAAAATGCTCTCCCTCTTCTCTGACTTGGTGTGAGCAGCTAGCGCGATCGTTTTGGCGTCTTCCAATATTCGTGTCAATCCTTCTTCTAATCTTTTGGTTAGTTCAGGATTGTCGAGGTCTCCCTTGTTCATGATTTTGTCGACGACGTGCTAAAGAAAATATTTAAGACATTTAAAAATATTGTTTAATGGCTTAAAACATAAGGCATAAGACTTTGCCACAGATTCTGTAAATAATGGTAAACAAACAATTCCTAAACAATCAGCAATATTTTACAAACAATTTACAGATTCACTTTTAACTTATATACGCCCCCACAAGTTTTCAATGTACAGCTAGTTCTTACAGAGCCACTGACAGCAATTTGTTGCATGTTGCCAATTTTACCGATCTGATATATTCTACATGTTCCAACAAACTAGAACTTGTAACAGACCTGTCGTCAACAAGTTGTCGCAAGCCATGCTAACGCATCCTGATATCGGCTTGCCGATAACAAGTCTGTTGCAAGATGCCAGCTTTTTAGCTGAGTAAATGACACTTGCAGTCCATTTACAGATAAAGTACATTTTTATAGAGATAAAGTACAGACTAAAGTGCATAAGAGTATATTTTCACATGGTTAGGAATCTTACATCAAAGCTTTTAAGATCCAGTACGAGTTGTCCTTTCCTGGGTTCACGTTTCTTTGTGTTGCTTTGAGCAACTGAGGTGATGGTATTCATTGCACTTCTCATCTTTAGGAAAACACCTTCCCTGTTCTCTTTTGCTGAACTGGAATCCGGATGGCGAAGAAATGTCTGAGAATGTTAGAAAAGCGAATTTAATGTTCGTTGTGCACATGCAAAAATCTCACAACTTGTAAAAAGTCTGCAAACAAGCCGTCGCAACGCTCGTCACATGTCATCAAAATGTTTGAAAGAAGATGTTACCAATGGACCATCCACGAATTCGACAAACTTTTATATTCGGAAACAATTTTAGCACAGTTGGAAAGAGCTTCCTAAATTTAATCAAATTGTGAAGTTCGGTTACAAAATATTTTAAACTGACGAAAATATAGTCCTTTAAAGTTTGCGAATTTTGTATATTTTTGTATTATGAACGAAAAAGCGTTACACTATGTGGGAATGTGGTAACGCTTTTTCCCCCGTAATACAAAAGTATACAAAATTCACAAACTTTACATTACTATATTTTCGACATTTTACAATATTTTGCAAACAAACTTCACAATTCCACTAAATTTGGGAAGCTCATTCCAACTGTGCTAAAATTGTTTTCAAATTTAAAAGTTTGTCTAATTGGGGAATGGTCCATTTGTAGCAACCTTGTTGATATTATCAGACTTGTTGCTAGGTTGTCCTAACAAGGTCATGATATAACAACGCTGTTAAAATGTTGTTTCGTCAACCTTGTAACAGCCTTGTTACATCGTGACTGTATCAGAGTTGTTAGGACAGCATTGTAACAAGTGCATGTGATAACGCTATCAGACTGACAACTTGTAACAACTTATGCATTTTAACGCCCAAGTTGTAACAAACTATGGTCAGCGGTAATTACCATGAGCAAAAGGAGCCAGTAATCGCGGAAATGACGTCAAATCCGCCATGTTTTCGGCTTCCCTTTGACAACTGAAAGTAAGAGGAACCGCTCCTCCAGGGAATAATATAGCTAGTGGTAAAACGCACACACGTTTAACAAGTCTGTTTCCAAACTGTTGACAAGTTGTGTTCGACCAAATTTAAACCAACTTGTGACAAGCTTGATGGGAGTATCAGATTTGTTACAAGGTTGTTCCAACAAGACTGATACAGTCATGATAAAGTCTTGTGTTGTCAACTTTGCGAAAATCTAGGAGAAATTTGTTCCACCTTTTTGATATATTGGGCAACACACAACAGCTTGCGGACAGATTGTTGCAAGTTGTGTATAGTTGGAGCTCTCCTTCAAACCGTCTAATAACTTAGGCATCATCTTTTTTGGTTCAACACATGTATATCTCCAACACAGGCCCTTCCGAAAATTATCTTTGCTAAACCACTATGGGGAAAGAACTTTACGAGGTACCAATTTATGAACAGAACTACATAATTTACCTTTGAAGTCGTCAACAACATCATCGTTGACTTTTCCAACAACGTTCTTGCAGCACACATTTCCGCTTTGGAGACATCGTCTTTCAAATCCTGACAAAAGATTACAACGTGTTTACAATTTGTTCATCCTTACGTCTGTTCGTAACGACGACGCAAGCATAAGCGCAAAAACAAAAAAAGTTATCCTGTAAGATTATATGTAGTACAGTTATTTTCTTTGTTTGTTTTTTGCCTTTTGTTTTCTTATGCTTAATGTTACGCTTATGTCATTGTCTAAATGTTGTACCCTTGTTTACTTCGTTTTCTGTTTGTCTGCTTTTTTGCATGTGTCGTAGCGAATATAACTAGACGAATTGAACACTGAATAAAAGATCAAACAAATAAACAGCAGCAAAGATGAAAAGCAACCTGGGATCTGTTGTAAGATTGGTGCATGAATAGCACTATCTATACCAGGTGGTGATTTGCCCAAACTTTCTTAACTTGTTCATTTGCACGAAAGGTGAGAAGCGCTATCCATTGTAGAGTGATTTTTTAAAATTTTCTAAACATATTCAGTAACTAGTAGTCCAACATCCCTGGTGTCACTGCCATTCCTTTTATGCCTTTCTGTGTCAGGTGAAAAATCACTATCAGGTGGATACCGCTATCCATCTTTCGTGCAAGCAGCCCCCCCCTGCCTGATGCGGTAAAAAGTTAACTCCCGGTGGGCCCAGGCTACGTTAACCACAGTATGAGGAATGACAGTAGTGCCACTCAATTGAAGTTTGTGTGTCCACGCATATCGCATTACGCATCTCATTACCATTATGCCAGCCAGTCAATTGCATTTCTGGCCAATAAGAACGCTGAACTGGCTGGTGGCAGCCAGTAAACTGCATAATGATAGGGCGCCGTGTTGTACTGCTGAGTGGCCCTACTATCCATTTCCTATACTGTGCCTAAACTCTAACTGTCTAAAAATGAACCAAATGGGTATAGGCCTTAACATGAAGTGTGATAACTTACATTTTGTCTATCTCCCGAGAGATGAGCGAGTTCCACCATATCGGCGCCAAAATGACTAAATGCTTGAACAAATTCCGTGAAATTATTCACTCTCTCTAATGCCTGGAGCCGCTCGTCAACCTAAACATTGGAAAGAGCTATCACATTTTTAAACTCTTTGTACCAAATATTGAGTTTCGGAATCAATCGGATATCAATGTAGTCTCGAGAGAGACAAGTATCAATGATGCCTTTGTCGTATCGCAACCTTGCTGTATAAAAACCATTGATCTCCATTTCAACGAAGTACTATATCACCTCCCCCCCCCCCCTTCAATTATGGCTAGGGTGGACGAAAAGATTGCTTCACCAAGAGTTATTTATCATCTCCAAACGGGATAGCTTGGAAGAACCCACGACTTTCGCTAGCTAACAGCGTGTTTACTCTTCATATACAGTAGGACCTAAGAACCTTTTAACTTATTAAGTCCAATCTTGGTTCGTTTTTAAGCAAGACAAAGTTCGAATGATGAAATTACATATAATATATCAATATCCACATGTTCCTATACAATCATTGACAAAACCCTTCGGGTAGTTTGGGTATCCTGCTATGCTCGTGCGCCATGCCCCCCCCCCCCCCACCATTGCAATGTTGTTTTAAATCAATTTGTTCCCAATATGCTGTTGGATATCTTACACCAACCTTGGTAAGCCGGGGGGCGGGGAGGGGGGATATATAC
Organism: Muricea muricata; assembly: GCA_963855995.1. Classification (NCBI taxonomy): domain Eukaryota; kingdom Metazoa; phylum Cnidaria; class Anthozoa; order Malacalcyonacea; family Plexauridae; genus Muricea; species Muricea muricata. The sequence goes on from OY979725.1 coordinate 2,845,532, forward strand.
AGCTATTTATAATCTTTGATTGATAGTCGCAAGTTTAAGACAATTTTTTAAAGAGTGCCCGAATCTGTTTTGTCAATGATTGTGGTGTAGGTCAGGTGCGAAGGTAGTGCAGCCAAAAGTACACAAAAGACACAAGAGTCAGTTATACCAAAGATGCATAACGCTATCTACACTACAGGATTGTATTTTTTTCAAATTTTTTAAGCATGTTCAGTAACTTATAAAATACATGTTAAAATTCAACATTTTTGAGTGAAAATCACTTTTCTTTCTCTTTGGAGTTCAATATCCCTGGTGTCATTGCTTTTTGTGCGGCAGTTGAAAAATCACTATCCGGCGGATAAAACAGAGTTCGACGCTACGAGCGAAGCCCTTCGTCGGTAACTACCAACGTGCCGACCAAGGGCCATCGCTCGGAAAGTTAAATTACGTTTTAACATAGAATCCCACGTTAATACCCACCATCTAAGCGTGTTGCAATAATGATTATAAATTGCGAACAATGGAACACATTTAATTCATTTCCTTAGATCCACGGGAAGCTACGGGAAAAGTACGTCCAAAACTTCCTGTTTTGCAATACATTGATTTAATGAGAATCCCAAATGAATAGACAAACCACGTCAATGCGTTTTGACGATATTATCGGTGTCCTTTGGCTGGCATGGGTCTAACACTTCACAAATGCATTCTTTTCTAATATTTCGATCACGTCTCAGTCATTTTCAGACTTAATGAAAATTGTCATCAAACAATGCAACATAATCATAAACACATGGCGAAATACGTAATACGCTTTATGATCGTTTAATTAAAGCTGCTAATATGACAAGTAACGTTAAAATTTGAAAAGCAAACATCACCCCACTGTGATTGCTTTATCTCACAATTATCATCATATATAGCACTGGCATCATGCGATACATTTTGTACATAAACTTTGCAGCAATGTTTTTTTTATGAACACAACTTTTCGAACGATTCCCCTAAACGATACAAACATTCAAAGCAGCAAAAAAATCTGTGAAAATCATTGTCGCAAGGGAACGCAGAACGCGTGAAACAGGGAAATAACGAAACATCGACGAACAATGCTTAGCATGTGTGGAGTGAGTAAAATGTATAAGATTGGGATCAAAGTAATGTGAGCTATCAATGGATTCTAGTTACACAGAGGCTTTTGAATTAAAGCTCTATGTTGAGATTAACATCAAAAACTATCATCGAACTACCATTTCAAAGAAGCGGAAAGGAACGAATTCATGCGATAACAAGCAAAAACAATTGGCTGCAGAGAGAATTAGTTTGCGTCGAGATCTCTGTTTTAGACGTTGCATTTCTGTCGAATTCAATATAAAATGTATTTTACCTAAGAAACAGCTACTTTTTACTGTAATGGGATAAAGATTTCTCCGGGGGTGGAAGAATTAAACGAAAAACGCTCAAAGAAAGCCTGTATAGATAAGGAACATCATCCAACAAAAAATACACCTAACAGTGGACCTTTAATATAATTGCGACTTAATTGTCGCTTTGTTGCAGTCTCGCTTTGTCTAGACAAAGTGTTACAATTATAAAGCGGAATTCCCTTTCCAAATTTTATTTTTTGAGCCTTTTAAATTGACACGCGCTGATTTCTATAAACTATACGCACTTCGCTTGGTATTTTTAATCTTATATTTAATAATGTATTGATTTGTACACACCGTTAACGGCATTTTTCGAGGTAAGAAATACAATCCAGTTAATAAAATGGCACCGGAGGTTACACAATCGGTACCAAATAAGTAAATAAGGGTTCAAATAAGGGTTAATCGTTCGCATTAGATGACCTTTGGTCATGTGAAAAATTCTTTGAGAAATCGCATTAAAATTAGAACGCTTACAAGATTTGGGCCACACTGTAAGCCACTAAACAAGGTCTGATAAGGAAACACTATATTAGGAAGCAAGGTTTGTGAAATTTTCTAAGGCAGTGTGATCCCTACTAGCTCAGTTATTACTAACAAAAGGGGTTGTTTTTTCTTAGTTTACCCACACGTTGCGCGCATGCAGCGCACGTTAGCTAAAACGCAAAATTAGAATATACTGCGCTTTAGAATACATTTATCGTGAAATTAGAATACAATCATTTCACATTTTGTAACAACGTGGACGTTCGAAAACGTGTCGAAAAATTTGCGGAATTGGGTGTAAGATGACTCGAATTCTTTCCGTGGCGTTTGACAATCTAGACATAATATTGTAGCCATCTGTGAATCGCTTTTGAATTTATTATTGTAAACACTCCAGCAAAGGACAAGCGAAGTTTATTAATCTGAGCAAACATTGCACTAATAACAGGAAATAATATTAATCCACATGAAGTCGGTACTGTTATTTTACATAACATTGTAAATTCCGACCCAGTATTAGCGAATATTTCGTCGCACTATTTCGAGTGATATGCAAGCCGGGTAAGTAACTGTTTGCCAGGGAGAATGAGATGATACAAATTGGTCGAGCGTAAAATCAATGCCATATGGATTTTGCTGAGAAAAAATATTAAATTTGGGAAAAGTAAATACGGGGCGCGAAAAATTTGGGAAATGCCTGAAATGTTTACACCTTGTAGCAAAAATGCAACGTCGCGTCTGCACGCGGCAAACCAGAGTTGCCGAAACCGAATGCAAGTTTTGAAAGATAGCGTTGTCTACGAGCAAAATAAAGCGTGTTTATACGTTGAAACTGCAAAAAGTATTAGTAATAAAAGCATTGAAACTGAGCCTACCTTTCTTGCAGCGGTGATAAGCCGGTTTACAACAACCATATCAGTAATTATAAGGACTCTCGTGACGGCAGCAAGCACCGCTCTGGCAGCACGTATGATATTCGCTCTCTCGCCAGCAGACGGGTCTCCTTCGCCGCTCACGGGAATATCTGTCAAACTACTCATCATAGAAGCAGCTTCCTTCGCCTCAGCACAAGCATCGTTCATGTCTGCAGCGAACTCGGGATTTTCGCTCGCTATCTCTTCCCCGATTTTCACAAAGTATAAAATGGCTTCTTTCAGCTTCGTACATACATTTTTCAAGGCTTTACGTGCATGTCCCGTTCTTTTCAACCTCGTATTTTTATGGTTGATTAACGTTGTAATCTGAAAGCAGAGATAAAGTTGCTTTTACTCCCAACTGCCATAATAGTGTTGGTTATTTAGTTTGCAAAGGATTACAGAATACCATGACATTGGTGATTTTTTTCTGCACTCAAAGTAGCAAGAGCATTATTCAAAATATATAAGCAACATTAGTATCTGAGTACAAGTTTACTGCAAAATAATACTAATATTTTCTCAGTTTTACAACTACCAGCTGTGCAAACCTGCCAGACGATATGCTTGGTATATAAATGTAAAACCATCTATTTTATAGTTGAGTAAAATCCAGTACAAGAACACCAAACAGAAAAATCTCTAATATACAAACACATGACATTGTATGACCAACCTGGGACATTAATGGCATCAAAGTCTGTTCGACAGATTTACTACGGATTTCCAAGTTCTTCGAGTCCATTTTGGCAGACCGTTTCGTATTTTTTACAGTAACATCAGAGGTTCTTTTTCCCCATCTTCTATACCGAGGCAGCCAAGGCTGTTGCAAACATGCTGCAGTTTCTATACAACTAATAAACGCGTATATTTTAAATCACGCCTTTCCTGCTGTTGACACCGGAATCAGCCGTCAAGAGATAAGCAAATATTGGTATTCAAATTTGATGCAATTTCGAAACAAAGCAGCTCAATTTACACCATCTCTTTGGCAACAAGCACGTGACACCACAACCAAATGAACCAATATGGCTGTTTTGGCTGCGAGGAATGGAAGCGACTTCAACGTCTTATTTAACTGCTATTAAAGTATTTCTACAAGACAAATGACCTCTGACAAAAGTTTGACCGGTAACGACTAATTTTAAATAGACTGAACATTGTATCAATTTCCTGTGGTTTGACAATTTCCCACTTTTATTAACTTACTTGACCAATTGACCTTTTGCCAAATGTACTTGTATAATTTGTGGTAGAAACTTAGCATTTCCTCACACAAAATGGGCAAAATTCGAAGAGCGAGAACCAAAAGACACATTGAAGCTGTAAAGAACAGCACCAGTGAAGAAACCAGCAAAACTACACAATTTTTGCCAAATGAGGTATTATGCATAAATTATTACCATGTAACCATGTGTATATAACCATGTATGGTACTTATATGGCACTGCCTTTTACAACTTTTATGTCTTGTCATTTCAGTCAAGTCTACCAGCTTTGTTTCCGGTAAACAATTTATTTAAAGTCGCTCAAGAAAACTCCAAAAACAACAAAGTTGACAGCTCAGCTGAAAAGAGTGGAGAGGTTGATAATGAAGAGAAACTGACCACCAAAAAAGACAAACGAAAGTTGAGACATGAAAAGTTCTTAAAAAGTGAGGACACTACGTCTCAATCTACATTTCCTCTAGATGAAAGATGATTTCCTCTACCATTGTCTGCCATGGCCCATCATGTTAATCATACAAAGACTTAATTGGTCATTTTCCTACGTTGATATTTATATAATGTATTCATTTAGAGCTAAATGCCAGCAAGGCAAGTGAAGAGAATAAAAAAGCAACCAAGAAAAGAGAAAAAACTGTCATAACTGGGGACCTAAATCCATTGACCCAGGCATTACTGGACATCAATAAGCTACCTATTGTCAAACCAAATAAAAAGAAAAGGTCTGAAGCAGGCCACTTTATATTTTCTCAGTTTTAAATGTGTTTGTAACTAACTTAGAATTTGCAAGTTAAAAAGTTCTACACATAAGAAAATGTACTTTATTCTTAGAAAGAAGATAAAGAAACAAAACAAGTCAAGTGAAAGAAAAAGACTAAATGCCCAGTTAGTAAATTTGATCAATATCAATATTATCATTGTTAGATGCAATCATACAAACATATGATCAATATTATTGATCACATCCATTGGATCTCATTGCTTTCTTATAGAATTTCAGACATGGACAGATTTCACCAAGTTCTGCAACACCCTTCATTCAAGTCAAACCCATTATCAACTATTGACGAACATGTTAGGAATGTCATACAAACCCAAACAGGTCATCAATGATTTACAATGGACAAAAAAGATCTATGTTAACATTTTGGAAACAATAATATGACATACATCATGTGTATGGATCACAGTTAATAGCACAAGTGGAATGTGATCAATTTGTAAGACTGGAGCCTGTCTAATATTTTTGAAAAATATACTTTATATCTTGAACCCATAAGCTGCCAAGGGTTTATCACAATCACTGTCATATTTTTTTGGTTAACCACTAAGCCGCAGAGCTGTCTAGTGTCAGGCAAACAAAAGGGCCTTTCGGTGGTAGAAAGAACCCATACCTTTTGTGTAATACTAAATTACTAACAGCCCTACCAACAATGGCAACATCAGTTTGAGATACTGATTTGTTGACAGTCTAGCTTTACATTATCCATGTCAGTTTCAGACAGTTCAAACAAGAGTCTATGATTTCTTGTTGAACATAAATCATCACAAACTGAAAAAAAAAATGACACATAGACAAACATACAACAGACATAAAATACACAACTCAAGACACCTCTCATATAAACCTGGACCAACTACCCAACACAAATACTTTACAACCAAAACTGAACCAACGTAGCAAACAAACTATACGGCCAAAACACACAAAACAAAGACACGACAACACAAATTCATACCAAACACAGTTGGCACAAAATATGACAGCTGAGTGATCGTTCGTTCAAAAAATATCAGAGTTTGTAATCACTGTGATTCAGCACCGAAAATTCAGCACTAATTTATCACTCATATAAGGAAAATTCTTTTCATTGTGGAACAGTACCTCAGCGATCAATATTTTGAGAAAAAATAACAAAATCATCACGGACAAAACAATAAACATGCTTCGTCTCTGATTTAAACTAATGAGTATTTGTAATTGCAATTATATAAAGTATTTCACTTCTTTCTGGAAAACACGCGGGCTCAGAATGCGATAGCTCACCACTGAGCTATATAATTTTTGGATTAATAAAAATCAATAACGAGTTATGGTGTATTTCATACAAATTTATTAAAAAAACTGCCATAAAACAACTATTAAATTTAAGTTAAAAATGTAATATAATACAATATAATTTACGTATGATCATGAACAGGCATGTTTACAATAACTCGTCAGGCTTTACACTTAGCCACCACTACAACCGTTTATTGCAAAAATATTTGAAGCACGTGTGCTACTCAGCGACTTCTCCCGAAAATTTCACGCAAGTTCAATGGCGTAACAAACGATGAAACCCAGCTTTCTGTTTCTTCTCTACTTCCTTCTTCCTTTTTTCCCTCTTTGATTTCGCTTGATGCATAGACTTTTCACTTCTAATTTGGTTCTAATCTTACATCCATTATTTCTCGCCAAAACCTCGAATTTCCTCTGTGCTTACTCGAGTGCTTTGTTTGTGGGTGCAGATAATACTAATTCACTCGCGGAGCACAACTGCTTCGAGTCTCGAGTCGTCTCTACTCAATAACATGTCTTGCACAATGCTACTTGACCTTTTCTAAAATCTCTACATGGACATATCCTCTTCGCGCCCTCGTGATACGCTGTACAGCTGAAGAGCGCGGGCACCGCTTGTAAATCGCAGGTATCCTCTTGTTTGATGTAAGCTGGAGCTAATAGAGAACTTCTTGTTTTAATTTTCTCGCTCTGGCACGGAAATGATGCTCTGAAATGAGAAACAAACAAACAAACTGCAATAAATACGTAGTCCTGCAGAATCAGTTCAAGGAAAATGAATGAACGAAGAGTTTATTTAAACAGGGTCGCCTATTTAGCCAAAGGCAGTATCCAAAGGGGTCCTGAAAGGAATGGACTCGAAACTCTGCCTAGAGCGCCAACGACATCCTTAAAAACCAAGGTAAAATACGACCTGATACGCTTTAATTTGGAACCCTGTAACTTACGATACGATACGATCATTTAATTTAGCTCTCCCCAAAGGGGCTTTTCAGAACCAAATACAATAAATTACAATACTATTTATAAATAAATAAGATAAATCTATGGCTATGATATCATAAAGTTAATGTTTCAAAGAGATGTCTTCGGAGATCGATTTTAAAAATATTTAAGGTCGTGCTTGTTTTAATGTTCACTGGTAGATCGTTCCAGAGTGAAACAACACGATAATATAACGTTCTTTGGCCAGTGGCACTTTAATAAAGAAGGATGTTCAAATATTGAGAATTTCTGGTACAGCGTCCGCTAATACTGCCTCTGTTTACGAATTGCCTTGACAAGTAGTCAGGGACCATTCCATTCATACATTTGAACTTCACCCTCAGTGTATCCCACGACTTTGTATTTACTTAGAACAACAACTATGTCTCTCGACTTTTCGTACTTTTCCACAAGGTCAACCATGCAGGCCGTGGGACTTTTTAACCAACGTGCAACGGTGATCACGCAAAAAGAACACGCAACAAACTCAGTCCTCATGTTTGCAAAAGAGCATCGTCAGAGGTCTGCCGAGTCGTGGGTTACCTCCGGGTACCCTGTTTCCTCCCACGGGGAAATGACAAAAGACAAACTGCCATATATACTACTTACAAAAATATTACACTAACTTACTTTCGCAGAAACTCCTCGTTGTTGATAGTTTCAAAATATGCAGGTTCGCAGACCAGATCTTTGAGAAAAAAAAAGAATGGAGTTAAAATGAACTAAGATAGAACAACTTACGAATGTATTTCAAAATAGGCAGGTTTTGTACACCGAACATAACGTGCATAAAGAATGTTGTGCATACTTTTTTGAAGGCAAGTCTCTTTGCAAGATTTCCCTTCTAAGCCAACGATAACAGTTCGCGAACTCAGAGGAGGCCAAGACGGCATGCCTCGAGTGCAGAAATCCTGGAAGTTAATAAAAGAAGCGCAGTTTAGAATAAAGAGAGACGATCTTATTTATAGACCCGCTACACTGACGTCAAAAATCTATAACGTTCTCCGGATACTTTCCAGTAGCAATAGATATTAAAGCGTAAAAAACAAACAAACGAAGTAACGGTTCTACGATAGTTTATCAAATTTTGTTAATAATTCATGAAACCCAACAGAAATTTTTAACGTGAAGGAGTCTGTATATGTGATACTGATATATCCAATGGTATATCCGATTGAACACGCATTGCGACAAATCAATTTATGCTTTGCGCAAACCCTAACATACTTATTTGAGTAAATTATACGTCTTAATTAAAGTTTGAGTAATTTTACGCATATAAGTTAAGTAAATAATTTAACTCAAACGTTTGAGTACTGTAGCACACTGATCTACATTACTGGATAAGCGTCCTTTTGAATTCAGTGACCCAATTTTGAAGCCAGAATATTTATAGTGAGATGATATACTAAAATCGATCAAAATTTCTGCAAATCAAATCGCGACGTCTAAAAACTGGTCAAATTATCAAGCAATTGACTTTTCCATATTAATTGCGAAGACATAGCTTGCCACAACTTTTCTAATGGTTTTTAAGAAGGTTTAAAACACTTGATAATGAACTCATGGCGGCCATCTTGGACTATCCCCAATTCGTTATTCAGAGGCAAGTTTAAAAGGAAACAGAAATTATTTGTAAAAGAAATTTCATTCACGCAATGTTTATCCATTCCCACCAATAACCTAAAACTGCAAAAACCTCTTCTACTACCTCAATAGTACCAATGTAAATTTATATGGGATAGTCCAATATGGCCGCCATTGGCTTCAATTATGCATGACAGAAGCTTTATCCAGTAATTTAGATCAGTGCTGTAGCAGTGCCTCCATGTGACGCCATGGGCAAAACTTCTACATCTTAATTGACTTTCAATACAAACGTATTCATTTGGTCAACTGACGAACCTGATGATGAATCAAAGCATTCACACGTTCCAACATCCCTTCGTGCGTGTACTCGAAAGGAAGGTATGGAGAAGACTACATAGAAAAACACAAACAAACAACTCCTTTTAAAAGGAAAGGGTTTATCACGCATGCGCATGTTGTAACAAACCTGTAAACAAACCTGTTATACTAAGTCTGGTCACAACTGATACCAAGTTCTTGGAACAAGTTTGGAACAAGCTGTTAATAACTTGTAACACGCTTGATGGGGCTATCAGACTTGCATCAAGGTTGTTCCAACATCACTGATACAGTCACGATATAACAATATTGTTACAACCTTGTGTTGTCAACTTTGTTGCAACAGCTCTGTTAATCAAAGTTGTTAAGACCTTGTAACAAGCATGATATTCCAGTCAAGCTTGTTGCAAGTTGCTAACCAGTTGTTCCAAACTTGTTGACAAACTTGGGACAAACAGTGCGAAACACGACTTGTCGACGGCTTGATGACAGACTCGCTACAACTTTCTTTCAACAATGATAAGCATGCAATTTCACGCAGAATTTCAACATCTGAAAAATACTCAAGTAACCTTGCTCTTCATAATTTTCTGGACAGCTTCTCTCACTTCCCCAGGGTTTGTAATGTCGACAGTTAATACTCGAGGCTCCCCAATAAACTCCTCTGCATATGGATGTTGAGATTTTAACTACGGTTGAGAAAGAAGGCGACATCCTTGAGAGAACTCTCCGTGTTTACGCGGGATTTTCTCTTTTGGGCGATGTGAATAAGTGGAATCGATACGGATCTTCGTACTGAGCAGTGAGCCTTGTACATATCTGGAGTGAGGACTTCAGTCATTTGGCCTTTAGACGAGCGAAGGCAAAGATGGCGGAAATTGAAGAAGCTCTTGATCGGTCAGGGGAATAAGATTGACGTCTTATAGCACCTTCAATTTCCGTCATACTTATCTTCACTTCAGGGAAACGAATTCTCATTCCAGTTATCTATGGAGCTCACTGGCACCGACATCAGTCATCGAAGAGAGTTGTTCGTCGCTAATCCACTTTTTCCCATCCCTCAAAAGTAGAAAATTGCATCTAAAATCGCAGCAAACATCGGCGGTGCGAACTGGCTTAAAAAATACAACTACGCAACACTTACTGATCGGAATGTAGGCTTTCCCTTGAAGAATGCCGTATTTTCACGATTCTTTCCCACTTCAAACTACAAACAGATGAAATAGATATCCATGTAAGCAATTTCGGACAGTTTTCCCAACGAGCTAGAAATCTCGAGGTAGCATGGTATCAGTTAAGGCATTTCTCACAAACCTTGGGATTGAGAAAGAAACACCCTTGAGCAATCGCCTCCAAAGGTGCCGGGCCTTCGTAAGGAAACCCGAGACCGACAAATATCTACGTAACAAAATTTGTGAAATTCATGAATAATCGACGAGATGAATAAAGATTACATCACGTGCATACCCCGGCCTGTGAGCCCATACAAATTAATGCAAATCATTAGCAAACACTCGTGGCTGGAACAGAAAAATACAACCATGAGTGTTCGTAACTGATTTGCAACGGTATGTTTAAAAAAGAAAATCCTGGCGAAATAATTAAATCCGAACAAAATTCATCATTTAAAATTCATCACGCCATACTTGTACAATAATGTCAGACAGTGCTTAGGAAATTGATTCGCATACCCTCGTTATATAAAAGAAAATGCTCATCTCAATATTTTTCCCGCGTAACGGAAGCGAATTTTAAATGGTGTTTTTTTACCCAGGCTAGGGTTAGGCCACGATCCATCACGATTCAAGATAGCTTCTCTAGATATTTAACAATTATTCGCCGAAGGCGAGGTGATTATCAGGGAATATTCACCGGGACGAAGTGGAGGTGAATATTTCCCGAAAATCACCGAGCCTGAGGCGAATTGTTTTAGTATTTTCACACAAGTTATTTTAATTTTGTTTATTTCTTTGTCCGTAATTTGTACAAAACGGCGGCTAGGTGAACATAAAGGAATATCACGTCATATTGGACCAATCACAACGTCGGATTTCTTATGTTGACTCGTGTAAAAATACTAATTACTTATATTACATAAAAACAAAGAAATTCAAAAAAAATATTACCTTTGATTCTTTCAATAATGCTTGCAGTTTTCCTGGGCCGACCACTCCATGGTTAACAACATAAGACGGAAGAAACGCTTTCACTTGTTGTAATGGCTGAATAAAAATAATTGATAATTCTTTTTATCAAACTGTCCCGATGGAATACGAATGTATACGACCTTCTCAAAAAATAAATTAAGACTGTAGCTACGGCCCTAATCGAGTCTTGCGAATATTCTCTACTCACCAGGCCACCAGTAGTTGCTTGAACTTCAAAGTTTTCGTGAATTATGTCCAAGAAGCCACGATCCTTTAAATCCTGTCAAAGTATCAAAGGTTAGAGCTCATTGTATTGCTATTAGGGTAAACTATAGCAAATACTTCGCACAAAAACTTTTGCACGAGGGCATTCGACAAGAGTTGACAGGAGTTGTCAGCAACAGTCAACAACAACAACAACAACAACAACAACAACAACAACAACAACAACAACAACAACAACAACAACAACAACAACAACAACAACAACAACAACAACAACAACAACAACAACAACAACAACAACAACAACAACAACAACAACAGCAACAGCAACAACAACAACAACAACAACAACAACAACACAACAACAACAGCGACAACAAACAATAACAAAACATTCTTTTCACACTAACAGACATTAAAGTACATTTATAAGAAAAGAAGATATTCAATAATGAATTATCAGTTCTCATCACTCATTTGACCGGCAAAAAATGGATCACTGGAGCTTTAAAAGAGAAAGCTTAAATATGACTCTGAGAAGTACTTACTTTCCACATGTAATAATGTTTGCCGTAAGTCAAAGCTTTCTTACTCTTGTTTACATATTTGGGAACATTATCTTTACTATCGACAACAAAACCAAGGAATGTGTTGTCGGGGCTGTGAGCTAAAATGTGGATAGATAAAACTGTTGAACTCTTGAAAATAACTTATTTAACAGTGTATTCAAAACGGGCCAGTCAAGAAACCGGTCAGTATGTGGGGGGGGGGGGGCATGTTTTTGTGCATTAAAGGGGGCGGGCCAAAATTTTGCGCACACTTGATAAAGCTCCTAGTTTAGTCCAGGATAACAATTGAGAATGTTTGGTTAGCTACGTCAGATAGCCAGCATTAATAAACTTTTGCAGCTCCTCCCCTCTTTAATGCAGAAAAAAGGTGATTCTTCCCCTCTTTCAACCAGGCCACCCAACAGCTCTTTCACGATATCAGGAAATTTCCTCCCTTCCCTCCTTGAAGCAGGGGTATGAAAATGAGTAGTCAGAGCACTGCCACCCGACCCTGTATGTAGTCATCGACCGATCCCAAAATAAAACTTCAAAAGTACTTACGGAACATATTCATGTATTGCTTCAGGTTTAAGCCATTCTTTCCAAAGAGATTGCTGCTAACGTGTCCCGGGCTGCCGATGCTCGGTAATGGCCCATCATAGTTGAACTGGGCTTCCGTCCCAAACGAGTCCACAACACGCAATCTACACCTGGTTGGGAAACAGACAACAGTATTATCACTGCAAGGCTGTTTTTTCACATTCACTGTTTTTTTCCCATTTTTTTCAGAGAAACATTCTGAATTCCATTCAAGTGCTAATCAACTCAAAGAAGAAATATTAAATCACACAGTCGTAAAGTTTTATGTTGTCGCTTTATTTAATTAGATATTAAAAGTTAAAAGATATACAGAGAATATAACATGTTTGCGAGGAAAGCACGATATCTCACGAGTGAGCGCATGATCATTGGTAAAAATCACGTGATGGATTTGACGTGTTTGGAAATATCCAAGTAAATGATGGATATTTTGTTACGTCTCTTGTTCCTGTTTGTTTATATAAATGTTCAATGCACATCGAACAATAAACATACTTTGAGAACAAAGCTTAGTATGGCGCAGTCATTATGTAACGGTTAGTAACAGATATTTTGGGATTTCGTTTCGAGGGAATGAGGCATTTGGGAAAAAAATCATTACTTAAGGATGCGTGACTTGAAATAATGTTAGTGAAGGAGATGTTTTATGAAGGCATCATTTATTTGCATTCCCCCCCGCCCACTCCCCGCCTAGAAACGAAAGTACCACAGGTAGAAATGACCGTTACGAAAGATGGCGGATGTACACTTTTCCAGAATGCATTGCGGTCGGAAATAGTTAAAAACAACAAATTGACGCCAGTATGTTAAAGGGCAAGCATAAGAGAGGAGGTTATTTTCTTTGTTTTATTAACGTTTTATGTCCTAAGGTGTTTTTCGTGATATCGTTTTTCAGTCGCTTGTGCTTGATGCCCGCAATGCATTCTGGTGAAATGAACATGTTCCCTTTTTTTTCGTTATGGTCAATTGCAATCACAAAACACCTCAGACAATAATACAAACGCACTTGTAATGTTGCAACAGTCCTCTTGCTTTCTTTTTAAGGAACGAGAGACCATAATAGTCCGTAAAAATCAGATCGGCAGCGAGATGACCATTTTTAAGAGGACACGATCGCTTTGCGCTCGTTCCGTCACTGTTTAGGGTGCTGGAAAACAATAATAATAATAATAATTATTAGTATTATAGGTAATTAGGCGCGATGTCTTTTAGATATTTGAACATCACCCGATGAAATTCCTTTACAGTAACAGCAATGCTAGTCAATATAACAACAAAATAAATGACCCTATATGATTTGTTTGTGTCTCTCTCTATTTCCTCAACCTCTCGGTTATTTAGTAGCATCCAGTCCAATCTTACCTGACCATTTCAGAGTGTTCCACAGTCACTTTGATATCATGTCCCAAAACATGCAGTGATGTAATAAGATCACACCATTGAACCAGTTCACCAAGTGGTCCGCCCTTGTCAGCGGTTTCAGCGAAATGTAAGGTCTTTTCTTCAGCCAGCACACCAATATGGACAAGAATCTATAAAATAGGTACCAGCCAAATTCACAACTATTATACTTAAAACCCCGTCCTTTAAAAGACTAAAAGCGGCCCAATATTGAATGACAAGGGAACTAAATATCAGCCAGGGATGTACTCACCATACACAGCTAAAAATGAACAATCTGTTCCGGGCTGATGAAAACAGCATTGAACAATGTTTTGCTGCCCACATTGTTCTAGGTTGTCAACAATACTGTTCAACATTGTTACACCTGATTGCAGGCTTGTTCAGGCTCAACAATGTTGAACAATATTGTTGACAACCTTGAACAATGTGGGCAGCAAAACAGTTCATTTTTTGCTGTGTAGTGTATTATAAAATTACTTTATGGTTTCCGTTATTGGATGGCCTGATCCAAACACGCGGGAAAGTTGCGAGAGTTAAGAAAAGCGCGAAAAATCACTTGCCTTCGGCTCGTGTTTCCAGCGCTTTTCTGAAATTGTTTTATAAAATAACAACATTCGGCCATGTTTTTAAAAAATTCCAGCAAAGCAGTTTTGATTTCCATGTTAGGATGGCCTGATCCAAACACGGCTTTCGGCCAATCAGAGCACGCGCTATATACATGTTATTTTATAAATAAAATATCTTAGACACTTGCCTTTTTCATGGGCTTGTCTGTAACATTAACTCTGCTTTGAAGTTCTTTCATAGCTTTTGTCCAATAACTGTACATGCGAACAACTCTAGTACGGATCCATCGCAACCGCGAGGCAGACACTGCATTCGTGAGTTTATCTATTATCTTTTCCATACTGGTACCTTGAATATCCTACAGATACAACAGTTTACTTTTCATGTCTCCTGGTATAGAACTACAAAGTTTTGCTCAGCCATACATGAAATTATTTTTCACATTATCAGTACCGGGTTTTAGTAAACGAAGACTATATGATGTCTCAAAAGATGGACAGAGTATGGTATGCACAGAGGCATGAAAAGCAATATAAGTTACACTAGGGATATTGAACATGCAAGAGATAAAAAGTGACCTTCACTCGAAAACGCTAAAATTTAATATGTTTTACTGGTTACGGAACACATTTAGAAAGTTTGAGAAAAACACTATCCAGTTGATAGCACTATAGCGGTGGATAGCACAAAGGTACAACAGACCCCAGCGGGTGCGAAAACGAGTCAACCATACCAATCTCGCCGCTTAATGGACCATTCCCCTTTTAGACAAACTTTTGAATTAGGAATATTCATTAGCACAGGTGGAAAGAACATTCTACATTTTGTAAAATTGTGAAGTTTGGCGACAAAACATTGTAAAATGTGGAAAATATAGTCCCGTGAATTTTGCAAATTTTGTACACTTTTGTATTACGCGAGGAGAAGTGTAATCAGATTTCGAAATGCGATTACGCTTTTCCGTGCGTAATATACAAAAGTATAGAAAAATTGCAAACTTCCCAGGGCTATATTTTCCACATTTTACAATTTTTAACAACCAAACTTCACCATTTTACTAAATTTAGAATGCTCTTTCCAGCTGTACTAGCCAATATTCCTAATTCAAAAGGGGAATGGTCCATTGTAAATTGTCGACTCCATATTTCAAAACTTCCTTGATCTCAAACTGCATCGTAACCGAAATCTTACATACGATATTTTTTACAAAACGGCGTTTATCATTATGAGCACAGAATCATTAGCTCAATATACCGTGAATGGATCATTTTGACCCATGTGAATTTTGCGCGCATTTTCTCATTTGGCGCGCATTTTCTCATTTGGCGCGCATTTTCTCATTTGGCGCGCATTTTTTCATTTGGCGCACATTTTCTCCAGCGTGGCTTTTAGCGAGCCACAAATATAGCAAGGCTAGTTTAATACACCAATGAGTTACACACTCACAACTTTGCCAGCGTATTCAATTTGTTCCTGTTTCTTTGTTAAACGTCTCCCGGGCAACAATGGGCACCACGATTCAACCTAAAACGAACAAGAAAATAAAATTCTTTATCATATGTAATACAACAGTAGACAATTTCCATGATAGACTAAATTTTGACACAGAAAACACGAGCAAAATATTCAAAAACAGCTGAAAAGAGCATCTTAAAATTAGTAAGATTGCAGTGTGTAGTGGAAAAATGTCCTGCAAAGTTGTCCTGCAAGTTTCGTGTCTATTTGAAGTAGACGCGGGAGAGCTTACCTTACACATTCCTCTCAAATATAACCACGGTATAGTGGACGAAAGCTTGTCAATAAAATATATTTTTGTCATTGAACATCTCCAAGCATTATTATGCAAAGGTGACCGCGCTTCATCAATATTGAAAAGGAACACACGTCGCCCGTATTTAAGTTCCAAGCGAGTGCTGAATCGGAAGGGCATTGTGCTTGCAAAAATTTTTTATTTTAACGCCTGCCCTGAACAGAGAAGAGTATATGAACTAACCTCACTAAGATAGATAAGAAAAGAACACATTGACCCATTCACTCCAAAATCTTGAGCATAACAAGGATCAGTTTTCCAAGATGATTTCATCCACTGAAAAAATCATAGAAATTTCCAATGAGCGAGTGAAAACATAACAGCAGACCTTGATATTTATGTACCTTTAGTTGGTTTTATGCATTCAGGTGAAAATGATATTTGTGGTGCTACTCTGAGTTTATATCCCAAAAAAATGGCTAACCACAATCGGAATTGAAACTATGGCCTTTGAAATGCTAGCTCAATATGTTCTGCCACTTGTGGCAGTTGGCAGAGCATTGCATTAATCCAAAGGTCACAGATTTGATTCCTGCCATAGTCAGGCATATTTTCCAGCTTGCCTGGTGTGGATTTAAAACTAGGAGTCAAATATACAAATAGTGATTTCTGTAAGTGTCCAAACGAGTTCAGTAAGTGGTGAAACCCTATATTAAAGTTCAGCACTTTCGAGTTAAATTCACTTTTTAATATGTCTTGCATGTTCAATATCGCTGGTGTCATTGCTTTTTAAGCCTTTCTGTGGCAATTGAAAAAATCACTATTGCCATCCACGTCTTGTGCAATAGGGCACCAGAGTGACATGACTAACACCAAAACAACAGGCCTTGATATTATTTATCACAAAATAAATGGTTGTAAGAATTACTTACGTCCAGCTTTGCACGACATTTAGAATAAGCATCAGTAAGTCGAGGGACTTTGCAATCATTTGCGCTTGTCACAAAACCACCACGACGACCATCCATTATTGGACAAAAATCCTCAACCTTCAAAAAAGAAACAACCATTACACCTGAAACAGTAAGTGTGACACATTGCCTTCAGTACTGTTGTGATTGAGCCCTAACTGGTTTCAGAAATCTTTTCGTGCTATTTACAAGAAAAGTGACCATGTCGTATTGGACTTTCAAACTTGTGCTGAAAGCAAGAGTTGGATATGTCTGACACAACGCTAATGTGAATGGTGTAAATGGCATTTTGAAATTCTTTGATTTTATAGATCTGTAGGCAAAGTAATGTAAAACAAGAAAATCAAAGTAAAGTTTATGAACAATCAAGCAGTGGCGTAGGAAGAAAGTAATTATTGGGGGGGGGGGCACAGCCCAGCACCGTAAGGCGAGAGGTCTATATAGATAATATAACCCAGTCCCCACATTTTTATCATGGGGGGGCATGCCCCATGCCCCCCCTGGTTCCTATGCCACTGCAATCAAGAGAAATTTGTATCACATACAGAGACTTCTTCCTGCACATGATTTCTTTTGTGTTTCTTCAAGAGTTTTTAATCATATTTACAAACTAAACTACATGGCTTAATTACATTGATGATTTTTTTCTACTATAAAGGATGCATCTGTCATTTGGCATTAACTCCTGATTAACCTAAATATCTGTTAAACAGTAGCAACTCTCTCTATCTCTTACTTCACTTAGATAGATCAGAAAAGAGCATAATGAACCATTAACGCCATTTCTGGAAAATTTTACATCAGTTTTCCAATATTGTGACATCCACTACACAAACAGAAAAACAATCATTAAAATACTTCTCTCACTGACACAATCTTAGCTGCTGCCAGCATTCCAACATTCTTTTTATTGCCATCTTAAGATTTATACAGCCACTTTCCTAGCATGTAAATGTCAAGGCTTAGCCTAAATTTAATATTTGGACAGCCACCTTGGAACTCTAAGACCCACTGACTAATGTTCAACTTTACTAGTGAGCTTATTTTTGTCATGAATTCAACAAGAGTTCAAATTAGAGTGAAAAAACCTATTTGGAAATTTCTTTTTTGAAAATTTGAAGAGATTTTGAGTTTTTGAAAAGTGAAGCTGCCCCTACAGTAGTGGCAGGATTGATTCTGCAATGACGTTGCAAAGGCCGTCATATGCAAGATGACTATCTGCCATAACCATACATTTCTCACCTTGACTTTTTCAGCACAGTTAGGAAAGTTTGGGTCATCTGGCACCTTGCACTTACGTAGGGATATTTCTAATAAAAAATTAACAGAAAAACAGTATTTAGATCTACCGGTTTCACATGTTCCAACTTGGCATCACTGGTTATGTACATGCATACAGTACATACCCCAGGTTAAATTCCCAGCAAAACTTCTGAGAGACTCATTGAGGGATCTGACTTTTTCCGAGAGTTTAGAAATATCCAAGGCACTTTGGGAGACTACATTTTCAACTTGTTTCTCTAAGACCATGAGACGATCAAGCATGTTTTGCAGCAATAGTGAGGTAGTATGTTTTGCATCTGGCACTTCAACTTTAAAAAGGGAAAGATAGAATTTTTGACAATGTTGTTTGTGTGCAGACTTTATTATCTTAAGACCTGGGCAAACTAAGACCCCGTTCACACGAGACCGGATCCGTGTGATCTCGACATTTAGTTTGGTCACTTTACGGTCACATTTACTCTTACCACTTTTTCTATGGCACGTTTTGATTAAGTTCTGTAATATTATCACAAATTTAAGAGTCATGCTCGTCTTGAAACTTGTCAAATTGATATGGTGACCATACGGATCCGGTCCCGTGTGAACGGGGTCTAAGAAACATAGTTCTCACAACAAAAATGTTTTTTAATTTGTTTGGAAACAGTAACTCTTTCAGGGAAGCAAGTTCTGTTTTCACAACAATGTTTCCTAAGGTGGGCAAACTGAAAAACATCATAGGAAACATGTTTGTGCAACAATGTTTCCCAGTTTCTCCAGGGCTTTACTTTCAAACAGGGCATTCTACTCGTAATAAATGGAAAGAAACATTCTTGATTTTAGTTTACCTTTGCATCATTACAATTCCACTCTAACAAACAACTTTTCGTTTTGAACAATATATTTTTATGAACTCATGCAAATTAATCTCCTCTCCTCATGACTAACTTCCTCACGAAGGGTTGACAAAGAGCCTTTGCTAAAAGTTGAATTTTTATATAATTTGTTGGGAAATGCAATTGTGAATAATACGAACATAACAGATGCTTGCGGGAC
Organism: Muricea muricata; assembly: GCA_963855995.1. Taxonomy (NCBI): domain Eukaryota; kingdom Metazoa; phylum Cnidaria; class Anthozoa; order Malacalcyonacea; family Plexauridae; genus Muricea; species Muricea muricata. The sequence goes on from OY979725.1 coordinate 2,865,049, forward strand.
ACTAATGCATTCACATGAATGTTTTATGAAACGCCAATTGATGGATTAGTCAAGGCACTTATCATTTGCAAAACAAAATTTGTCCACAGCAGACCACTCAGGGAAAACTATTGCCATGGCAATCAATAATTAATATTCTCACAAAACAAAATTACACTTTCGAATTCATTCCTTTATTTGAAGGCCTCATATCCTGCTCCCGCAACACTTTCCGAACGAATTTGAGGCATTCATTACACAAGTGAACAATCTATAAAAAAAGTATCAATTCTAAAACGAAGTCGTTACATTTCCCAAAACAAAACCGACTTTGTTTGGCCTAACCGCATTCCGCATAGCGGTAGCCACCTGTCGACATGTATATCTGCTTTAAAATGCGGCAGAATCGGTTTACAAATATGGCGCAAATATTACGTGACCAATGACCAATATATTTCGATTAAAGTAATTTTTGTTCAAATAGCATCACCATTAAAGCAGGAACTCTTAATATTAGTGCAGCGAAATGAATTGAAAATAAAAAGGAAAGATTTCCTTTTCATTAAATAACTTTAAAGTTAGATAACTTTATTTTAGGGTGTACTTATGTCTATACTCAAGTTATGCAGACACGCTCTCGAGTACATCTCAAAAATCCTTTATCTTTCACCGGCTTTGAGCTAGCGAAATCATAGTTCAAAACTTGAACGAAATATAACAAGCAACTAAACAAGTACCGTATATTGAACGCGTCCCAGTGTCCCACGAACTCGCAAAGGACTCCTCTTTTGTGCATAAATTTCCCATCTTTAATATTTTTAGACGATTTGGATAAACTGAAGTTATCCCCCCCCCCACCGCATATTTCCCAAAACATAAATGCCTAAATCTATGCGACAAGTATTTTTCGTTTAATAGAAGCCAGTCGAGGATCTCGACTTTGACTATTTAGTTCCGCTTACCCATTGACTGCCCATCAATAACATTTGCTTCTTTCTCCCTCGCGACCGCTTTTACATATTCTTTCGATAGTTCAACGATTCTTTCCCTTAAGTAGTCTTTGTCCACGTGTAGACGTTGTAAATCCAACTGAATTTTTACCAAGTACACTATCCATAAGAAAACAACGGGTACAAGCAGTAGAACAAGTCGATTTGGCGTGCGTGCATATTTATAAAGCTTGGCGTACATTTTCCCAAACAAATGTCGCGTTCAGTTTTAGAGAATCGTTCGCCTATAAACCTTTTCTCCGCGGCAATTACATCCCCCCACTATGTGACAGCTTTGAAGAATAAACTTGAAGAGAAACAGCTCACGTACAAGACACAATAGGTTAGTACAACCTGGTACTCAGAATCTGCATCATACAGTTCCTGTTAGGCTAGGTTCCTGTCTGCAGCTCCACGTGAAGGCTGAAACGTCATTGGTTATTTCTCTAAAACCATAAAATCATTAACTTGGTTCATATAATTTCTTCTATATATTTAGCTGTGTCTACCGTATACATGCAACTCTCGCTACTAGAAAATTGTGCCTGCAGAAATGGCTTCTATGCACGGTTTATAATTATAACATGCACAAACATGAACACCTGTGTCAACATGAGTATTACGAATAACACACTGAGCTGTGGTATAACTGGAGGCGGATCACTTCTTGGCGCGTATTGTGCTTCTAGCTATCTTGATGAGGTCATGGATATAAATCTTCGTATCCATGATGAGGTTATAAAATAGCCAAAGTTAATAGCTAGCGAACTTTGCGTGCTGCATTACTTGGCACGCAAAACAAATCGTTTAAAAGTTAAAACCCCACCATCCCAGTGATCCCACCCTTACCAACAGGAGCCGGAGTAGGCTTGTATTGTTTTTTCTTTGGTCAAATCCTTATACTCTTGCGCGTCTTACCACCATTGGGTCAATGGTGTGATGGGTGCAGGCTGCTTGAGGGTGGTTGGCAGTTCAAGATAACATTTGCATTCGGGGGGTGAGGCGGAATTTTGGAATGGAGAATTTTTCTTTTTCTCACCCGGGAATATGGAATTTTTTGTTTCCTACGCAACGGAATTGGGAATTTTGTGTGCTTGATCGGAATACAGAATTTTGTAATTTAAATAAGTAATAAAGAATTTTTTAGTAAAATAGTAACAGGAATACGGAATTTTTCAATTTTACTCAAAGGAGTTCAGAATTCTTAAGTTCAAAAATTCCGCCTAACCCCCCGAATTTGCATGGATTTCGCTCTAATCCAAGAATGCCCTCATCTAACCTTCCAAATTGGTAAGCAGAAAAAAAAATAAAAGGATCTCTTGGAACGTCGGTATTAATGTAACATTCGACAAATTATGATTAAATCACTTGATGATACCGAAATTTTAATTCATTCTCGTTGTCTAAGATGGGTCAGAATAAGCAAGCAATCATTGTGAAATATGGTCCACTTCATTCTTTTTTCCCCGCCCAATTCAGGCAACGAGAATATCGATACATCAAGCGAATTAATCATACTTTTGTAATTTCTAGCACGATAACAATAGTTTTATTTGAGTGTAGCTGGAATCAAACAAGCAAACAATGTTGTGTGTTTCCGATTGGCAACACTATCGGCCTATTTGTTCGCCGGAGATATTATTAACGCGTTTTGAAAGAATGTTTTGAAACGCGTTTTGAAAAAAGAATGAAGCACAAAATTAGAAATGCATGACTAACTGCAGCTCGCTGCTTGAGTGCAAGCCCAAGCCTACTCTTTACTGTACAATACAGCTTCTTTACAATACAGCTTCTTTCAAGTGAAGCTCTTTACCATATATCTAAGTGCTTATCAACTGTGATAGTTGGTTATTTATTCACTCATAGCAACATACACTCATTGTGACATGCCAAGTCTCTGAATACCGGCCGCGGTACGTGGCACACAAACTCTAAGGTATTTCCGCAATCACGTCAACTGGCCAAACCATACGGTCTTTCGAACGGAAATTTGACGTTTCTCGCAAAGGTTCTTTGTCGAAATATTAAGAGGGCAGAGGACAAAAGGACTCGGCCCGAAAAATCAAATTTCTGCTGGTGGTTTAACAAGCTTTTTATTTTAAACCTTACCGAGACTGGCATACCGAGACTGGAAATCTCAGTACTATTCACCCTAGCAATCACAGCAAATAAGACAGAGAATGAAAATTTACTCACCTAAACTTACGAAAGTATATCATAAACCGTCTGTAGGTATCTATCACTAAAACGTTTGGGCTACAACTCTGGCGATGGGTGTCTATAAATCCTGTGGTTATCATAATAAACTTATATAATTAGGCTATGCAAATGTTTCGTGTTTATTGTCCGTGAACACAATGAATTTCTTGTATCAGGAATGCGAATAATTGAAAGTTACCATTTTCGGTAGAATAGCATCTTTTCTGAGAGACACAATGCACGGCCATACAGGATGTACGTCATACAAAATATTCGTCCTCGCGGCCTTATATCGCGCGCGGATTTAAATCTCTCCTTTAATGGTTCTCACTCATCGTTTGCCAGGCCTAGCAGGGATTTTGGGTGTTCTGCAAATAATCCTGGTATTTTATATGAGGTTTTGATACTTAATTACGGGTATTTGGTTTCCTGTTCAGGTATTCACAACTTTCACTACATCCCATCATGGGTACCAGTCTCCGCCAAACTCAGAACAAAATGTCTTCGGTTTGGGCTATAATAAGCTCAAGACTTTAAAAAAGAGAAGTATTGAAAGAGCTTCTTATAGCTCCAAAGCGATGGCATTTTGTTTGATTTTGGTGGGATTGGTAGCCCAAACATAATTATGGGATTTAGTGTAAATAGTGAATACACAATGATAAGCGTATATATATATAATATCCAATATTTTGGGTATTTAGTATCTACAATTATGCAGTAATTAGTCGGAATTAATTCTGGCAGTGCGGGTTACAGCATAAAAATCACGTGTAAAACATCATTGCTCTTGCATGCACTAAATTCTGCCTTCTGTCTTTTTCCCCTGCCCAGCCCACCCACCCACCAATGTTAGTTCTACACTTTTTGCCTCAAAAGCATTTCAATATATTTGTAAATGCAATGTCTGTTTGCTAGCAAAGATTGAAAGATGGGAGAAGTGAAAGGGAAGAGAGGCAATATGTATTTAGCAAAAATTCCCACTTTATCATGTTTGTTCCAAACAACGTACGTTTTCTACAAATTTGTGTTTTTTTATTATTATCAGAAAGATTGCGGGTATCTTTGTACCCCGCCCTGGCCGGGCCTGCGTAGAATTTCGGGAACTTTGTCTGGAAAATGAGCCGATGTTTTGTTTTTGGTGTCGTGATGATAGGCGATCCTTTGATTGACAAAAAATGTGTGTAACAAAAATTTTAATATAATCATCGTTTATTATAATCACGTTACTATAGATAATTTATTTTGTTGACGTACCAGCATTTCTGTGTATTTCAAGAACGTTCATCAACGCACAACAACATTTGATATAAACGGTTTCCAACTTTTTGGTCACTTCGCGGTCATATTTACCTATGATTAGTTGTTATTAAATTCTGTATTATTACCGTAGTTTATAAGGAATCGCACTCGTCCAGAAGCTATAAAATTCAATAACGTGACCATGCAGACCGCAAACTATAGGTATTGAGTGTAGATTCGTGGATATCATTACAGATCGACCGGGTTCGAAACTGTTCAGCATCTGTTATGGTAGGCCCACCACGGCAAGGGCCGTCAATGCAAGGGAACCTCGTTCCCAGGGCCATTTCAAAAAGGGAAATGGCCCTGGGAACGAGGTTGAATGCAAGGTGAACTGAAACAGTGGCGGATCTAGCGTAAGTCAAAATAAATTACCACAGCACATTCTAGGATATATTTACAGTTTAAAATACCTTCAAAGCAACTTCATTGGTTAGATTTTATTCTTTTGAAATTTATAACCTATGACATTGTTATAAAGTTATTTTGAATTTAAAATTGAGCTGCTATAATTTATTTAGACTTACCCTGGATCCGCCACTGAACTGAAAACGTGGTTGCAAAGTTAATATAATTTTAAAAAATACAGTAGGGATCTCCATTTGCGAGTGAGAACAACCTCCTTGTAATTCCTTGGTCAAGTTTTCAAATTTCCTGAATATATTCTAAAACGCCGGGTCATTTGTGAATAACTTGGGTGAAAATTGCTGGACGCTTATGGATAATTTGGGTAAAAATCAGGAAACATTAATATTCAATTTTGCGGCTATCTCCGGAGATCTGACATCGGATGTCTGCAATCTGCGATCCACTATCGAAGCAGTAATATAGTGTATTTATATTCTTGGGTTTCACTGGAACCTTTTTCAGTAATTCTGAGTGGGGGTCAACCCAAAATGTATCGATGATTGTACTGCACTGGAGCAAGCAAATCTCACGAAAATCAGTCTGATGGCAGTGTGTCGATTTGGAGTTGACCCCCAGTGAAATTTATGACGTCACGTGAAACCCAAGAATAGGTTTTTAGTATAATTTCTTTAGTAAATAATGATTTTCAAGGGTTTTGATTGGTTGCCTGACCAGTAAATATGAGGCATTATTTACTAGTTGGCATTTTTTTCAAAGTGGCCGCTAATGAAAGTAGTTTCGATGTTTTGTACTTTTGCCAAAATTAAAAAATGCAGAAAAATTGAATTTAGTACCAAGTCAAAGAATATAAACAAACTTTGCAATTAAATACTTTTCTCACTATTTAAAAATTACAAATAAACTCCAAATGAGTTACATTTCCGAAGTAAACTGCATTTATAAGTGCATTTTATACATGTTTTACTAAAGAAATTATACTAAAACAATAATTCGCCTCAGGCTCAATTATTTTGGTTAATATTCACCTCGACTTCGCCTCGGTAAATATTAAACAATCATTGAATGAGGTCGAGCAGGATATGAGGAATTATTAAGGCAGAGGTTAGTAACCTTGTTGACCTTAATAATTCCTCATATCCTGCGAGAACCGAATTCAATAATTGTTTTATTATTTTTTGAAAATATTTTAAACTCAGTTTAATTAAACGCTTGCTTTGTAAGTACGAAGACAGACACAAGCTGCTAATAATGGAGCAGCATGAAATTGTTTGAAAACTTTAATAAGCCAATCAGACTACGGAAAAATATTCTTAAAACAATTATTGTCAGATTACGACGAAAGGTCGATTAACAAAGGTCAGTCAATATACGAAGAAATGAGTCATAATGTCGTATATTTGTTCTCAATACACGACGAAATGACTGATAATGTCGTATATTTATTTTCAACCATAAATTTGGGCAACTACCGAGCGGATATGACGATTTCACCTTTAGCTCTTAACCAGTCAAAACTCCTAAAATATTTTATCTAGAAGGTTATACTTTTGTAAAAATCGAATACAAAGATATAATAAAGCCGGTAAATAAAATTACAAAACAAAGATATTGCAGAAGCCGATACCCCAATAGTGGCAATATGGTTAGGGCTTTTTCAGATCCGTCAGAGCACCTAGCACCTCTTACGTGCATTAATTTATTTTTGAGTCGGTTTTCTCTGATGTACCGCGGGTTGTATATAGGTTATTTAACTTGAACAAATAATTAGATCAAAGTTGTGGAAAAATCTCGACGAATCTCGACTTAAATTGTTTAAAGTCAAAAGCCTCTGTTAGAAAACCTCTTCAAAAATAAATTAAGTTAGTTAAATACCTCGAAAGTCGGGATGTATGTCATATACAGCCCTCGGACGCTGCGCGTCCTCGGGGGTTGTATATGACATACATCCCTCCTTCTCGGTATTTAACTCTAACTTATTTCGCGCCAATATAAAATGTTTTGTTTTTGAATGGACCAGCGATTGCGCGAATAGCGCAGGAACGAAGAGATGTGGGTGTTGATTCAAGCTTTATGTTGCGGGTTCGATTCCCGCGTTGATTTTTTCTATATTATTTTCTATATATTAACTTATCATTTATTCTTAACTTCTTTGAAATTAAGATTTTTTGGAACTATTCATATATTAATATTTTCAAAGAAGTGCATATTTTAAAGCAATTACCTGCTGTACTAAAAACAATTCTTCGGCAATCGGCATTTAGCCATTTGTATAAGTGTCTATTGGCCACATTTTACAACCTGCTGTGTGCAAAATAAACTAAGAAGAAGATAGGATTTCAGAAGATAGGATGTTAACGAAGGCATTGGGTCTTTAAAGCATGACTAACGTCGACGAAGAAAGACTAGAAGATGCAAAGCCGTGCATTGATGCGCATGAATTCGCTTTTTCAACGACAAGAGACAGTGGCTATGCATGGCTAGTATGCGGCGCAGCATTCTGCACGTTATTCGTCACGCTTGGCATACATTATAGCTGCGGAGTCGTGTTCGTCGCTTTGCTCGATTCCTTCGGAGAAGGCAAAGCAAAGACTGGTAAGCACTTTACTGTGTCTAAATAGATAAAGTTGAAGTTTATAAATTATAGCATTTATGGGCCGTTGTAATTGGTGAAAGCTGCAGCGCGTGTAAGATATAATATATGTTGTCGTGAATTTACCGTAAAATGTTGCATTTTAGTTGGCAAAGTTAAATAAATAAAAAATAGTTTATCACGCTAAGCTTCTCGAAGTAGCGAATGCCTGCATCGACAAGCAGCAATTAGCATTGTTGAACACAATTTATTTATCTAGAACTTAAGTTGTCTTGATGGGGAATGTGAATAACTTGGCCGAGCGACGCCGAGATGTGTTTCGTGCTTAAAATTATGAGAATATAGCAGAACTAAGCTAAAGCTGCAAGTTTGAAACATAACTATTTTACCTCGTTTTTGGTGAAAAGAAGTGAATGAATAGGAGTCAATGCTCGCTCATTGTCATAGATGTAACTCGATCATAATTAATGAAGACACGGATTTATTTACATTGGACAAAGAATGTCTGGGAGACTGTGGCAAGGTCAAAGTACAAGCTTCGCTTAGGGACCGTTCATTACTTATACCTCAGGGGGCACCGAAGAGAAATTGGGTGGGTAACTGATTTTTGAAACCTCTAAAAGGTTGGGTGAATAAAAGACCAATGAGAATATGAGAACATACTACAATGAATAATAATAGCTAATAAACGAACGCAGTTAATAACATATACATGAAAATCGCAATGACAAAAACAAATAAAACATTCATTTCGAGTCAAGTTTACAAAGGCAGCTTTAAAATCTTGGATTTCTATTAGAGGTTGGGTAAAAAAAATTTGAACACCCAAAGCGGTTGGGTAATTTTTTTATATATACTTTTTTTAATTTCTCTTCGGTGCCCCCCTGACGTATAAATAATGAACGGTCCCTTATAGGAAAGCTATGTTGTATTATATACGGGGATAATGGTTCGGAATATGCATGCAGATGCAAGCGAATATAGCCCTGATCGTGTACGTTATATCTTTGCTTGTTTGCTGTCTGCATTCACTAGATGCACGATCACGTCATATCATGCATGACACTTTGTGTAATCTTAAAGTGCCCATGACACGAAAATTTTTATTGTATAATGAGAAAGAGTATTTAAAACTGTAATACAAGTTCTTTCGTATTTTTGCGCTGCAACGTTTTGTTGATGAGATATTTCAGTTTGAATATTTTGTTCCGTCGGCTAATTACGTCACACTTTGCATAATGAGGCATCAGAAAGTAGATTATAAAGTTGTTTTCCTATAAAGAGATTTGTCCTTAATCTAGATATCCTTTCAATATTACGAGAATTTTGCTCATTGAAGACATAGATAACTGGTATTCAACACAACTCATTATGCAAAGTGTGACGTAGCCGATAAAACAAAAAAATCAAACTGAAATATCTCATCAACAAAACGTTGCAGCGCAAAAGTTTAAAATAACTTGAATTACAGTTTTAAATACTCTTTCACAGTGGCGTAGCCAGCTTCGATAATTGGAGGGGCGAATATTCATATATTTGTGTTCACAGACCTTAAAAACAATCGATTTCGAAAGAAATTAATGATGCAAAACATGATACATGAATATTCGCCCCTCCAATAGACCGACCCGGCTATGCTTGATTGACCGGCAAAACAACAAACTTAAATTTATAAGAAGTTCAAGCTGTCATTACTACCCTTAAAATCCAGGAAATTGCATTTCAGGGATTCCAGATTTCAAAATTTTCCCGGGGGAGCATGCCCCCGGACCCCTCTAGATGGCTCGCACCTTTGGCGCGAGATTGTCCCCCCCCCAACTTCAATGCCCTGGCGCCGCCACTGCAAGCTGTTATCGATTCTTTTGCAAATGTACCTTTAGAATGCTTGATTATAGGACCGACATTGGCAAATTTTTAACAATCGGGGTTTTTTCCACGCTGTATATCGAAAACAAATTTTAGCTTGTCCGACGTAGCAACAGTAACTAGGGAGGGAGAACAATAGATGCGGGATCGTCTATTATCGACGCTGGCTACGCCACTGCTCTTTCACATTATGTAATAAAAATTTTGGTGTCATGGGCACTTTAACCACCGCGTCAACAGGTTTCAACATGCATTCATGCATTCCCTGTTGGAGAGGCAAGAGTCCCTGAAGTCGTCCAGGTTATTTTGAGTGCACTACCAAAGAGTAGAGACTACAAAGAGGGACCACTTCAGTCAAAAAAGCGTAAGGTGCTGTCGTGATGATTCGTCATGGGCGCCATGTTCCTAGCCAGTGCCCTAAACAGAAGCATATCCCCCCGGTATTAGTAACCATTTTTAATATTTCCGGGGGAGACAAGCATTCAATATTTGTCATGGGCGCCATGTTCCTAGCCAGTGCCCTAAGCAGAAGCATTTTCCCCCTGAAATATTAAAAATGGCTACTAATACCGGGGGGAAATGCTTCTGTTTAGGGCACTGGCTAGGAACATGGCGCCCATGACGAATCATCACGACAGCACCTTACACTTTTTTGGCTGAAGTGGTCCCTCTTTGTAGTCTCTACTCTTTGGCACTACTGTCACGGAAAATGTACGTAGGACATTAGGACAGAAGGTCATCTTCAATTTTTTGACTGAACTGTATTAACTGAACTTTTGTATTGAGTTAGCGTTCCAGTTGTCATTGCAGTTTAATATATGATCCTAAATAAAAGCAACACGTCCCTCGAGACATACCGTTTTTAAATATTTCTAGAGGTGAATGCTTTTGTTTTCAGGTATTTGCTGATTGGCAAATCATAATGACTACAGGGCTGAAAAAAACTAAACATAATAACCTTCTGTAAAATTTATGCCGTGCCTCTGCGGGGATTAAATTTGTATAAAAATGACGCAAAAATGCACCAAACTTGCGGCTTCTTGGAAAATGTCATTTTTGCCGCAGCGACCAGGGTTGACAGATTGCATGCATAAATTAGCCAAACTTTTAACAATGCTCTTTGTTTTTCATTGTATTTGCCTTTTGTTTTCTTTGTTTTTGTGACAGCACTAATGATGGTTTGGCTTAATTATTCTCTTGAATAATTGGCAACCCTGGCAGCGACACGCTCACAAAAACGAAGCGCTTCGTGGCGTTGTGTGAGCGCAAACGCGTCGTCATTTTTTGGTACCGGTTGTATAAATGAAAAAAAAAACACAGGTTACTTACTTATACTTACTAAATGGACACAAAAGTCGAATGCTTTTCGCTTGGTTCACATGCATCATGAGTGCCTGTTAAACTACGTCTACGAGCATAAGCTATGGTAGAACGAAAGCAAATCCAAAGATATTTTTTCTGCTCTGTAAACTTCAGACAAAGCCGGTTGTGTCGCTAGTACAGGCTTTGCATCATGAGTCCAAACGGAACCGCGAATTCGATCCTGAGATGTGCATGGAAGCAAGGACGTAACTAGAACGTCAATTGGGGGGGGGGTATATTCAGTTTTGAAGGGGTGGTGGTTGAAGTTAACGTTCGATTAAGAAGCGACAATAGGCCATACTTAATTTTTTGCACAGCACATTTAATGATAAATACATTATCCCCGGTACGTTTAAAAGCATGTAGTCCCACACCTATCAATACCCAAGTCAATACCATATAGAAAGAGGGCTCGCGTAAAGGGGTTTATTTTTTCTGCACCAAAGGGGTATTAGAGAGAGGAGGTTAAAAGAGAATGAAGGTTAATGCAGATACCGTAGATTCTCGGAAATAAGCGCCTTTTTCACCACTTGCTGGAGAATCTCAAAATGAACTCTAAACCATATGTACCATACCTGAAAATATAACAGCTCGAAAGTGGGCGTCCCTGGAAAATAAGCGCCTTTTAAGGCCACCACTAACTTCAAAAGTAAGCAAGGCACTTACTTTCGAGGCTTTATGATATTACGGTAGAATCACCATCACAAAACTCTCAAAATACAAAACACTCTTTTCCCATAGTTCTATTAGTTATACAGTTATTTGCCCTTTTCTATTTGCAGCATGGGTGCAGTCGATCAGTCAGTTTATGCTGTTCTTCTTTTGTCCACTTTCAAGTTTTCTAACAGAACGCTATGGTGCTAGAGCTGTGACAATGACAGGCGGAGTATTAATGAGCGTTGGTTTACTGGCGAGTTCATTTGCTAGCCAACTCAACGTGATATATTTCACGTATGGAATACTGTTTGGATTTGGTTCGGCGCTGGCTTATCTACCAACTCTGGTAATGGTCGGACAATATTTTGAAAAGCGTCGCTCGCTCGCCACCGGGATCGCGACTTGCGGCAGTAACACAGGGGCACTTTCCTTAGCGATTGTACAGGAAGTCATTTTAAAGCAACATGGTTGGAGAAACGTGTTCCGGTTCAATGGTGGTTTTTCCCTTCTGGTTGTAATATGTGGTGTGATATTTAGACCCATTATTCCGGACACGGTCAGCCAGACTCCTTTGGCGGTCACTGGAACTTACAAGAAGAAACTCGGCCTGCTTTTGCGCAACAAAAAGTTCATCTTTTGGTGCGCAGGTAGCACGGCTGGTACCTTTGGCTACTTTATACCACTTGTTCATCTGGTAAGAAAAGTGACTAGTACAGAACCTGTACGTAAAACTGAATTGCTTTCGTGTTGAGACCATGAGAATTCTTTCTTTCATATATTTGGTCTTATAAACTCCACGCCGGAGATACGCCAATATTTCTATTTCGCCAATATTTCGCCACAAGGGCAGGGTCACCACAACAGCGTGAGCCAATTACTGTGGGCCCGTATTACCTATCCCACCCTGTCAACATTCTCTGTGGGAAGAAACCAGAGTATCCGGAGAAAACCCACAACTTTCGGCAGAGCGTTGACTATACTCTTTTCACATCACTACCTTACTGGGGATCGAACTCGGAACCTTAGAGGTGAAAGGCGAGTGGTCCGACCACTACACCACCGAAGCCCCATTTTGTCTTATGAACTCCACGCCGGAGATACGCCAATATTTACTGCTCTGATTTGCTAAATGCACGCAGGAGGTGTCCGGCGTGGCGTGCAAGGAAAGCAGTCTGGCCGAAATAAACATACGAGTTGTCCGCCATTTTGAATTTTACGTCACAAGTGAGGTCACGCTACATTTGATTATCGACAGGCAGTGATCAAAAAGAACCAGAAACTCCTTTCCACTTGCTATATCAGTAACAGCATTTTGGCCAAATATTGTTTCCTACTTAATTTATATATTGCGAGAAATCTTTTTGAAGGCTTATCCAACTTTTGACGTCATGTAACGAGTTCGAGAATTTATCCAAAATTGCGGACGGCTCACATGTTTGGGTCCAAATATTTTAAAAATCAAGAATAATACGGGAAAACTGCAAAGGCCTTTACTGATCATTTTAAAAGTTCTTTCAAATGAATCAAACTTAATATTTTTGCCAATGTCCTTTATTAAAATACCCGGAAAGGTAGAAACCGCTCAAAGATTAGGCAATCAACTTGTACCAAGCAAGAGTTACTGCAACTTGCGCTTTTCTTATCCAAGTAACAGATCACCAATGTCTAACATTCTTTTTAGTTGCGTTATGCAGAGGACAACAAAGTGAGTTTACAAAATGCAACCTTACTTATAACTTTTATGTCAGCTGGATCAGCAATAGGCAAAATAATCTATGGCAGAGTTTCCGACTACTTTCAAAGTAGAACACCAACAATTTATATAGGTTCGATGTTTTTATCTGGACTGTGTTCGATATTGTTCTCTTTCGTATCGACATCTTATATCGGCTTAGTTGTGTATGTTATAATATTTGGACTGTTGGATGGATCGTTCATTGGTCTTATGTCTATCATGACTTTGAAATGCACGGGTTCGGTGGAGCTGATGTCTTACAGTTGGGGTATCTCTCTCATGTTTATGTCCTGTTCTATGGCGGTTGGTCCACCATCTGTAGGTAAGTTCATCAAATGATGCATCCAGCAAAGTTTTTACGGGAAGGGAATGCTACTTGAACAGCCGAGTACGAAACCAGCTTACCAAATACTATTCAGTTACATAAACATATTTGCTACTTCAAGTGTTCATGAAACGATATTGTCTCACAAAACTTGTTGATTGCATTGCAAAAATCAGTTCAAATCGCATTATAACTTCTTTGATAGAACAGAACTTATCGGGAAATTCAATCTTATTTGATACAAAAGTAACACAACCACCGACGTCATTCTGCATGACTTTTCAAAAAGCTTCATTTATTTAAGTAAAGTAGCTAAAACATTACACATACATTGCCAGGTCTGGATGTTAATCATAGCATACACACATGGAAATGAAGTTTTAGTTATTTTACATTCTTATATATCATTGTGTATGTGGTTGTATATTATTCTCATACATCTAATAAAGTTGATTATCTCAGAAGTTATAGCGCGATTCTAACTGACCTTTTCAAATTTCGTTTCATAAACATTTTCAAATATATAATTCTAAATCATTTTAGTGTCATATGTACAGTAGAGTTTTAAACTTCTTTGGTGCACTGAATAAACTCGTTAGTTTAGTGAATATTCTCCTACTCTAACCCTGTATTAATAACGCTCATTTATTCAGGTTGGTTAAAAGATTCAGGCATATCATATAGATCTATGTTCTATCTAACAGGAGGGCCGATGATCTTAGGAGCTCTAATACTTATTCCAACTATTTGGATGGATGCTGGTGATTTCTTTGAGGACAATAGTCTTGTTCTTATGAACGAACCGGCTTTACCAAACTCAGAACCTCGACATCGAATAGAAATACAAAAGTTGACTGTTTTATAAGTTTTTACCACGTTTACACTTGCAATTTTGTCTGCAACTTTCGCCTCCCTAATTAGAAGATATGCAAGTACAATAGATGATATGTGGGTACAATAGAGGACATGTAGGTACAATAGAGGACATGTGTGTACAAGAGAGAATATGAGCGTAGAATAAGGTACATATAGTGTGAACATCCGCAAGTCATTTATTCATTTGCACACCTCTGAATCTCGCATGCAAAACTGCAAGTGTAATCGTACTTTTAATTAGCAAATCAGAGAAATTTTATAGTACTATTTATTTATTACTGTATATAGTTAGACAATACATGTATGGTGGAGTTATACATTCGCCGTGCTCGGCATTTTTTTTCTGGGCGTCAGAAGTTGGGTTCAGAGCAACACATCGTTTAAACTCATTTTCTTGCAAACCGAAAACACACACTACAACACGTAGACTGAAACATCTAAATAGCAAGAAGGTTTTTTGGGGAAAAATTCTCAGCTCCGAGTTCCAACTTAAATATTTCTACGAAATACACTTTTTTGATGCAGATAGTGAGCAAAAAAGTGACGAGAAGGTTCTCTATTCAAAACTGCCCGCTCAAATTATGTTAAAAGGACAAATTTTGACAGTTCCATCGTCATATAGACAATGTTTCCGTTGTGTTTCCACTTACGAATTTCCAACCTTGCCCTAACCTTGTATATATAAATATATATATTCCTCAGTAAACTTTGTAGTTCCCCATTTAACACAGGATGTTAGCAAATCGTGCACTGGATAATAGAGTACTCAATCAGAGGATCAGTGAACAGTTGGTCAAGTCTCCTGAGTGGTGTTTGGAAGAGGCTATTGTATTAACAACTTGTAGCAAGCTTGATGGGACTATTCTTCAGACTTGTTACAAGGTTGTTCCAACAAAACTGACACGGTCATGATGTGAAAATACCGTAACAAATTTACGTTGTCACCTTTGTGACAACCTTGCTAAAATAGGTCTGCATCAGAGTCGTTAGGAGAACCTTCTCACAAGTCTAAAGGATAGTCCCACAAGCTAGTTGTTACAGGTTGTCCGCAAGTTGTTCTACTTCTTTCAAACTTGTTGACAACTCGGGAGAAGCAGAGCAGAGCCAACTTCTCGACGGTTTGTTGAAAGACTTGCGACTACTTATCAGATTTTTACGACGTGGGTACCCGGCCGGTAAAACCGACAACTCTGGAAAGGGCGCTGACGTACTATTTTCACATCAGTGTCATGAGTCCAAGGATTAATGCTACAAAAAACTTATTCTATGCTTGGTTAAAGAATAATAGGCACATGCTACACAATTTGAGTCTCACAAGGTTGGAACGCCAGTGCAATAAGCTTTGTGGCTGAAAGTTTAAGGATTGAAATTTAAATTCAAAAATTTCAAAATTTGAGACTAAATTAAATTCAAAAATCAAATTAAATTTACAATTGCAATGATGCAAGCTGCAATATCTAAGTTATGCATTTAAATTAAAATATTTATAGTGTGAATCAATTAATAATATTACTTGTTTATGCACAATTGATAAAAAGAGTTAAAGTTTAGAAACTCAATTAAATTAAAAAATTAAAGCACTGTACAAAATAATTTACAATTACAATGATACAAGTGGCAATATCAATTTATGCATCAAAATATCTGTAGTATATATCCATTAATAATATTACTTGTTTATGCACAACCTGATACCAAGAGTCACTGGTAAGTATAAATACAAAGTTTATGTTACTGATTTTTCTCGCATCTGTAGTGCGTATTTGAATCAATGACCCAGTGCAAATATTTCATTACTTTGGCATGAATCTAGTCAAATTGTTCCAAATTGTTGCTGCCTATTCAATAGGCATATACTCCTAATATATTCCTAACAAAGCTATGCACGCATTTAATAAATAATAATATTATGTGCTGTCTACATGAAACCAGAAGCGGACAAACATGGCAAGAAATGATTAACGTAATTAACATGCTAATTCTTTCCTAATTTGCATACTATACACAGCAAAAAATGAACAACATGTTCTGGCCTGATGAAAACAGCATTGAACAATGTTTTGCTGCCAACATTGTTCAAGGCTGTCAACAATATTGTTCAACCTTGTTACACCTGATTGCAGGCTAGTTCAGGCTCAACAACTTTTTCGGTATTGTTGACAACAATGATGGCAGCAAAACATTGTTCAATGATGTTTTCATCAGGCCAGAACAGGTTGTTCATTTAAGTGAAGCAAATACTACCAGTGGCAGGATGATAACCATTTTTTTTTGCAAGATGCCACACAGCAAATTTGTTGTAACTTGCACGTTTTTGGCTGTGCATTTAAATCGAAATTCACCATTACAGCCTAAGATATGTTTCAAGTGATATGCAAATTAAGGGTAGAGTCGCATGTTAATTATGCCTGTGATTTCTTGCCATGGTCAAATCAGGATGCCGAGGGTGATACACAGCCAAAAACACCAGACTTGTTGCAACTTGTCATTTTCAGATTTGCTAGAACTAACAACTTTCATCAAGCCTGTGGTAACAAATTTTGACAATCAACTTGTAACAAGCCATGCAAACACATCCTGATATCGACTTTTGTAACAAGTTTTTACAAGATGTCAATAGACTTACACCTTGCACATTTCTGCATAGGTGGCTCAGAAACTGGTGGTTTTAAACCTTTCTGGGCAACCCTATGGTTTTTGGTTGTATATTTTGGTCGCGACTCAACTCGTTGACGGATGTTTCCACCTGGTTCACTAGTTGCCATGAACAAACAACCCTTATAGGTTTCTTCTATTTTAACAATTCCAGCACTAACATTCATCTATTTTAATGTGAAAAGGTACCTTACAGAGAGCCAAGTATCAGAGCTTCAAGATTATTCTTGTAACTGTTGAACCATTATTACAATTTACTAGAAATCTTCTTCAGTTCTTCCAAATTTAAACACAATACCACTGAAGAGAAAGGAACAATTGGTGTCAACGATACGTTTTAAATGGTCCACCCATTGTTAAATTTTTATATAAAATATTCTGAAGTTTCTGAAATATTGAAAATACTAGCCATATCTGCAACTTTTGATACTGGCAATCAAAGAATTTATCAAGCATGGTAAAATTATTTTCTTCAAGAAATAATGCACAAATATGTTCAACATTAAAATCCAACTGGACTCGGATACATATTGTTTACTCCTCAATCCTCATGTAAATTGTGAAGTGTTTAAGAAAATTTCATTTGGTATATATGGGCCTTTACTCAAAACATCTCGAACTAATGCTGCCAGTGTAGGTATAGTGCAGTTAATAGTACACAAAAGGTATGGGTTCTTTCTAGTGGCGAAGCCAGTGCAACAATTTGGTCATGCTATGCAAATGTAATCATTATCATTATTCATTTCTTTAGAAATTGGTTCCTTATACAGTCCATAAACATAAAAAAATTTGCATTTGCATGACCAAATGTTGAGCTGGCTTCATCACTGGTGCTTTCACTATGGACAAAGTGAAATGGCAAAGTGAAAATAAGTGGCTTGAGTGATGGCCTGTTGTTGGGAAGACTGCCAATTGAAATGGCTTCCCAGGAAACCTTGATTTTCACATAACTGTTTCAGATAGTGAAAGAACCAATATCTTTCAAGTACTTTACTCAAAGTGTATGTCACTTGTATCATTTAGATAGTGAATAGGATTCCATGATTTTGGACTACAGTTGAAGATATTTCTACCACACTGCACCAGCCAACTCGCACAGTTGGTTACTTAATCAGTTAGCAAGAATGTCTTACCTGAAAAATATGAAAGCATTTTGCAAAAATATGGCCACACCTGGATAGGGGTGGTCAACATCTGCAATGAAAGATCTTCATCAGAAATGAGGTTGGGAAACATTGATAAGAGAAAGTAGAGGGTTACACAGCCAGAAATGTCACAAATTTGATGCGTGAAAGTTGTGAATTTACCAAATTGATGCAAGTTCCTCATGAAATTGCATCAAGATAGCTTGTGTGCAGATGATCATATGTCTGTTATCATGCCTGTTGGCTTCACCAAGTTAGATCAGGTCCGTGACTTTACACAATCATCATATTATTTGCATACTTGCTGCAAATTGTTGAGACCGCTTGTATCAACCTTGTGGATAAAAGATCTTAACAAGCAATTTGTATATATCAAGCTTGTTGACAAATTGGAACAAACTTGTTATCATTCAGCCTGGGCAAGCAATAAGAAAACATATGATATTGGCAAGATGACTGCAAGGCAAGAAGAAGACTTGTTGCAACTTGTGCATTTCTGGCCATGTAGGATTGAACTGGGTACAACATGATCTTTTTTCTATACAATGATGTTATGTACTCAGGTTAATATGATGTAAGTGTTGCTACTCTGAGTGTATATCCACACCGGGCAAGCTTGAAAAATATGCCTGGCCACGGTGGGATTCGAACCTACGACCTTTGGAATGCTAGCTCAACGCTCTACCAACTGAGCTACGCGGTCAAGTCGGTTCGAGTATATGATATTTCAGAACTGAGTCTAGTTCCTTCGATATCAATGTATTCTAATAGTATGATCTTTTTTCTATATAATGATGTTATGTACTCAGGTTAATATGATGTAAGTGTTGCTACTCTGAGTGTATATCCACACCGGGCAAGCTTGAAAAATATGCCTGGCCACGGTGGGATTCGAACCTACGACCTTTGGAATGCTAGCCCAACGCTCTACCAACTGAGCTACGCGGTCAAGTCGGTTCGAGTATATGATATTTCAGAACTGAGTCTAGTTACTTAGTCGTGAACTACTAACTTCCTGATTAGGGCCTTTGCTGAAACATGCTGAATTCTTATTAGGCATGTGCTTATAATTTTTCTCACAAATAAAGTCAGATTTTTTACTAAATGCTTCATATGCTGAATAAATGCTACTAGTTGTAGACTCTTTTCGAAGTTTGAACAGTTTGAGAAAAAGAGAGACATAGTTTCTAAATATTAAATATTTGGTTGGTTCTTCACTAACGATGAATTTGGATTATCTGATTAAGTTTAACAGTGCCACACGTACATGGTACTTCGAGGTTTGAAAAAAAATATTATCTGTCTGCTAAACCAAAATGTTTTTTCTCAGGTCAAATGTCATTTAGCCTGTCATTTTATTTCTTTACCTAGCTGCGAAAAATGATGAGGTCTCGTATGTTGTAGAAATTAATGTTTTCATGATAGGGATTTAATTTTAGCTTTTTTTCCCTATACAGTCTATTTGACTGTCGTAATCTTGAATTTAAGTGCAAATATGCTGTATTAACATATTTAGACAGCAAAATGATCCAGATTTCTACTGAGCATTTCAGGTACAAGCTAAAAATTCAATGTTTCTATGTAGTTATTGTTTCTTATAAGTCATGGTAATCAAGTGACATAAACTGACATCAATTAAATTCCACTTGCTATTTTTTTCAATATTGCAGTCCAGTTTTATTTTGGCACTGTCATCTTAAAATACAGCCTGCTTTTGGCCATTGGCAGCCCAGTATTTCAAGCCCTGCTACTTAATTACATTGTACACTATTTTTACCTTTGACAACATAGTTTGCAAACAAAATCCAGGTGGCGGCAATCAATCCCCCAAATGCAAACAAAAATCCAATGATAAGCCATACTCTTGCACCTACACATACAAGTAAAAACATTTATATATGGATGAGGAAAACCATATGGTTATAAAACCTTACACAAGGCTGTTAGGATACTGAAAAAATATCGATATTGAAAAAAATTACCAATATGGACATTTTCAATATTTTTCTGCTCTAAAAAAATCTGTGTGAAACTGGGATGCAAAAAAACACTGGGAAAATGCATCAGTATTAAATTTAAAGTACATATTTAAAGACTACAAGTTTTCTGCTACAAATACAATCATATTTGCTTGCTCAGGTCTCATTTGCACTCTCTGTGAGCCAAATTTGTCAGGTAGAACATGAATATCTGATTAAACACCCTCCCAATTACAAATGAAGCATTAATGCTCAAGTTTTGGCCATGGAGCTAACCACCTGACCAGCTTTGCTGAACAGTCTTTCTGATGGGGAACTACTTGCAGAAATGGCTAAAATGTTTGGGCTACTTGACTTCTTCAGCCATACCATAGCAAAACATGTCCATATGTCTCCATATCATTTATTGTGTCTGAGAGTATTTACAAAACAATGAATATGTTGCATTTCAGTATGATGTGGTTAAAGTGGAAAACAGCCTTAAAAGATACTTCTGAGAATGGCACTTCTTATGTAGCCATTAAGAACCAATTGTTTATCAAACAATTCAAAAATATTGACATTTCAAAATATTGATATTAAAAAAATACTAGCATTTAGCGATATATCACAAACAGACAACCTCAAACTGACAATGGCAATGTTGGTTGTGCAGTTAAAAGCATAAAGTTAATAGTACAATGGTTGGGGGCCATCATGGTTACACATTAGTCATTATGAACGAGATTATGAGCCCCATAATTCACCCCCCTCTCTACCTCAGGAATATGTGGGGGATTTGGTATCATTTGATTATACATTAGCTAATTCTGCCAATAAAAGGGCAAATATGATGCTGATCCCCAGCTAGTTTCCACACAGGCCCAAGGTGGGGGAAAAAGGTTTTACATTGATAACATTAATATGGTGTATTACCTTTTGTTCCAAGGAATCCTACATCATAACTCTCACCTCGCACTTGTGAGTTGGAAACAGCATTGATACTTAATTAAAAAATGAACAAAGCTTATCATGATTAACATGATTTATACACTTGAAAACTAATGTAATTAAGCTGAATGGAAACTAAGTCATAAACATGGAAACATAAGCATGAAGTAAGAACCATGGAGAGTATATGCCCATTGAGGCATCCAGTTTGGTATAATTTGAGCTTTGTAAAATACTCACAATATAACAGCTAATGTTGACACCACACCAATAGTATGGTACGCTGGCTCAAATGATTCAATTGCCGCAGCATCAATCATAATCCACCAACCAATGAAAAACTATAGAAAACAAAATGTATTTTGATAAAACACAAAACAATAGATACCATACTCCTTCTAGTTATTGTTCTGGTTGAGAACCATGAT
This sequence comes from Muricea muricata, assembly GCA_963855995.1. Lineage (NCBI taxonomy): Eukaryota > Metazoa > Cnidaria > Anthozoa > Malacalcyonacea > Plexauridae > Muricea > Muricea muricata. Next base: position 2,886,432 of record OY979725.1, read on the forward strand.
CTATCAAAGAACTGACACACAGCTGACACTATTTCAGATTTTCAACAACCAATGGCATTCTTTGTTTTGTATACATACTGTAGATCATAATCACATCAAAGAGCTACCAAAAAATCTTTTTGCCACACTAGAAAACTTAGCGTGATAAATTTCTACTTTTTACTCCCATTTACGTTCAAACATGACGCATGAACTATTTCATGTGTTTGATCATGTTTGAAACGTAACATTTCAAGTGAGTTTTGCCAATTCGAATTTGCACTTGTAGGAATCTCTGTCATTGTTTCTGAGTAACGCAAAAAACATGCTGTAAAAAGCCAGTACACATGCCAAAAAAGTGGAAAAAAGTTTTCTTCAACATCATAATTGTTTAAATATTATACCTCTAACATTACGATTTAAAACAAATATATAGATGACATTTTGCAATTGTCTGTTCAATTATTGATCCACAGTATTATCATTATTTTTTATTATTGTTAGATTTGTCACAGATATTCACAATGACATATAACATTCTACAGGACAACGTACGTAACTGGTGGAACAGAAATTTTGTCCTAATTAATACCTCACCCCACATGTCTATACATATTGATACTTTCTCAGTATAAGAACAAACAAAGTCTTACAAATAGTCTAAGCTTGATCATAATGTGGTAAGAATACTGCACATCTATAATTGACAGATTGCAGCAAATTGTTGTCTATTTGTCAATTATATAATAATCAGAGTTCATTCTGGATTTTCATTGGTCATGAACTGTGATCTATTAGAACACAGACGCATGCTGACGCCATTTCAGTGACAAGCCAATCACAGCAATTTTAGAATTATCGACAGCCAATGGCATGCTTTGTTTTGTATAGATCATGGTCAAATGGCGTGCTAAAGTCTTTTAGTCGCTCTACAAAGCTTATTATGGCAAAATTTTTCACATTTTTATTATATAAAACAAATAGATAACATTTTGCCATTGTCTGTTCAGTTATAGATACATGGTAGAACATTACATCATTATGACGTCATACCGCGTATCTATAAGTGAACAGACAACGGCAAAATGTTATTCATTCGTCAAATAGTTCAATATAAATATACTGTATAATCATAAATAAAGTTGAAAACGAAATTTTAACTATAAAAGCACGATAAGTTATTGAAAAGATGTCATCAAACTAACGTACGATTAGTTAAAGAAACGAAAAATAAACTTTAGCAATTACTATTCAATTAAGCTAGATTGTTGTGCGCCGCTAAGTTCACAAGCTTGTGTAAACTTGCAAAATATAAACTCAATGTCACTGACCAAGCCTCCTGCGACAACAGCCGCAATGGTATTCCTCTTCTCTCCCAAGTCTAATTCGCACGTTGGGCAGTGTGCATTGTCTAAACAGCCACTCATACCCTCATCAGATTCTAACAAAAAATCCACAAGAAAAAGCAAAAAAAATTGGAAAAAATGTAGACGAATTTTTGAAAATCTTGTCCAAATGTTTGCACAACTCAAACTTCGGAAATTGACGGAAACAATACGAAAATCTTCGAAACTGGTCCGAAGGCTGACCGAAAGCACGCTACCACACGCTACTCAGCACCAGTGCTCAGCACACCGAGCGCCATTTTGATTTTCGAAGTTTGTTCTCTTTTTAAAAGTTTATAAATTCTCAGTTTTTTTGCTTGAATTTTACTCTTATTTGGAATGAGTATTTTGGAATACAATGGAGCTGCTATCATTGCAATGCGTGGCAAAGACTGCGTGGCTATCGCGTCCGACAAAAGGCTAGGAGTACAAGCCCAAACGGTGTCTTGTGATTTTCAAAAAATCTTTCAAATGGGCCCGAAATTGTTTGTTGGTCTACCTGGCCTTGCTACCGACGTTCAGACCGTGTCAAATAAACTAAAGTTCCGCCTAAACTTGTACACACTTCGTGAGAATCGAGATATGAAACCAGAAACATTCATGAACATGGTTTCAAATTTACTCTATGAGAGACGGTTTGGTCCATTTTTCGTGGAACCAGTCATCGCCGGCTTGGATCCAAAAACCAATGTACCATTCATCGCTGGCATGGACCTCATCGGTTGTCCAATGATTGCAGAAGATTTCATCGTAAGCGGAACATGTTCGGAACAGATGTATGGAATGTGTGAGTCACTATGGCAACCAGATTTGGAGCCTGACGATTTGTTTGAGACCATCTCACAAGCCCTTATGAATGCTGTTGATCGTGATGCAGTTAGTGGTTGGGGTGCAGTTGTCCATGTCGTCGAAAAAGACAAGATCACAACTCGTCATTTGAAGACCAGAATGGACTAAGGCTTTAGATGGGCCTAATTTCAGCTGGTCAGACAATCTATAAACACCTAAGTTAACTGAACAGTAAAGCAAATGTTGAATACTGATACTTCTAGTTTTAAATTCATTGAATAAATTAATGAAATTTGTTAATTGTAACAGTTATTTTTGTGTGTTGGGATGCATTTTTTTCATTGCTAATAAATGCTTTGCAAGGCATTACAAATTTAAACAAAATTAGCTTCAAGAAAATCAAAGTACAGATCCTAACTTAAATACAACATCACTGCCTATATATTTGCACGGTTTGTCAGCCTGTAACAGATTTCTAATAGTTGGCTTAACGATACAGTTACAATTTACAGCTCAGCTGCCTAAAATCACCATGACGTCACCACAATGCAGTAGCAATCAGTCAGCGGTTTACTTCAAAAGAGAAGAAAATTCCAAAAAAATAAAATACAAGATGGCGGACAATATGAGTGGAAATCATACGGCAAATTCAACTTTTGACTTCTATCTTCGAAAGTTGATGGTGTATGTGGCAAAAAACCCTGGTGAATTCGTTTCGTATGGTAGGTTTAACGAAATTACATTCATAATATATGCCTTTTGTCCAGCATTCTTTCAAATATACTTTTACCAAAATTGTACAATATCAATTTATTGCTTATGTCTTATAGTGTTTCTTCTTTTGTCGCCGTTGATGCTGATTTGTGGGTATCTTTCGTGGAAGCTAATTCAGATGATGGATCAGGAAAAGAAAGAGGCAAAACGTAAAGGTATTACGACATGAAATTCGCTTGTGGTTCTTCGTACAGCAAAATGTTTTAGTTAAAATATAATTTTGTGGAAACACCACCTAACTTTATTATCGCAAAGCTTTCGATCCGTAAGCTAGGGTCTTCATCAGTGCTAATAATAATAATAATACTGATGACGATCCGAGCTTACGGATCGAAAGCTTTGCGATAGTAAACTTACGTGGTGTTTCCACCAAATTCTATTTTAATTTACTATTCACCGTAATTCACCATGCAAACATACAAGGAACTTAAAATGTTTTAGTGTTTTCCAAGTTATCATCCTGAACTTTTGTTTAGGTTTAAAAAAATCTAATATGGCCAAGACAAGGAGGAAAAAGAAGGCAAAGCCAGAATGAAGACACTTTAATGATTTTTTGAATTGATTATGATTTATGAAATGATGATGTGCACAACAACGCCATGAAACGAATGAAGATTTATTCATCTTTCGTGTAGAATGTGAATGTTTCGAATTTACCTTTCGTAGGAATTTATGACAGACTATTGTGGTATAGATATTCAGCGACAGGACTATTATGGTATACATATTCGGCGAGTTATTTAAAGTTGAACAGAACTGTGGAAACTATTTAGTAGAAAAATGACCATGGGGTGTGGAGTTAAAGAAAGTGCCCCCTCAGCCCCTGCCAACATACAAACTTCCCAGTAACTAAGGCTTAGCACTTACCATATTGCGCAGTTGTCATTTTAAATAAAGGCCAATTGTATACTGTGATTAGTATACTTTTCCAGTAGCAAATGACTGGAAAAGCTTGCGATTACAAACAGTTGAACCTATTTGAACTTTTCTGGGTAAATGCTTTAGTATAATCACTAGATATGCACCTTTTCAATTGTTGTATTTAATAAAATTGATTTTTATTATGTGTTTTCAGTTAAAAACGTCATTTTGAACGAGTTCACATGCGCATGTCAATTGCAAAACTGTCGCACGCATGTCTCAGCCCGTCAATTGCTGCAGTTGCGTTACAGCCATATTGTGTAATGTGTATAGCCATGCGTGTACGGGTATGCAGTGTAAGCCTTGAAAACCTTATGAAATCTCTCTTGACAAACTGGCGATGTTATAAGATCCGTTCCTAAGGTCTCCCAATGTTGTTGTGCTTCAGCCTTCTTCTTCAAATGTATTTGCTTGTAATACGATTCTTTAGCCTTTTCAACCTTTAAGAATTAAACAGCTTTTCTTAGCTTTCACTCGTTTTCACTTGAATCTAAGTGGCAAAGTCATGTTGGACATGCGATATACCCTAGATCTGTCCCTAATTAGTTTCATAGATATAACCCAATGTTAGCACGGAAAACTTCCCGCCGCTCTTCTGTTAAAGTTACTTTATGTTCTTAGTGTTATATTATGAAAAATAAAGTTTTTCGTTGCTTCAAGTCCGATTTTCGTCAAGTTTCATACAATTTGATGAAGTCGACAGGCTTCATGCAACGTGACAACGAAGATACATCCAGCTGGCTGCGTAATAAAAGATTTCAAACTGTTACCTTTTTCCTGATGGCTGGCAGGTCGTCAAAAGTGAGCGGTACTCTCTTTCCATCTCTTCCACGTTTTTTAGGCGTGAGCGGAACCGTGGGCAAATGTACAATTACAGGCTGCGCCTTCTGACTCACCCAGCCGTTCCTCTTGATGATCGGTTGTTGCGGCTTCTTGCTGACAGTATCTGTAGCTAGTTTGTCCCTCAGCTCTGCAGCGCTTTTCACACCCTTAGAAATACAAGATTGAATCCTTGAAAAATGAATTCTATGCTATTGATTTGACGAATTCATAATGGAATGGATGGGAATAGGTTGAGGGTAAGGGGCAGATTACATGGAGTGTTTGAAGCGCGGGTCGAGTTTCAGCCCGCTTAACCGAGCTGAAATTGTTTCATCGTTACATTGAGACGTTCAGCCCGGGCTGATTTAAAATTCCAGTACAATTCCTGGCTGAAACAATTTAGTCTGAAAATGGAGCTATTATTTCTTCACTTAAAATTTGCCTAGATCCTTATTGCACTTGTGTGAGACTGTACTTGTTTGAAAACAAACTGAAAGAAATAAAACACGAAAACACAGTAAAACGATATGCGTTCGCAATAATTTAAGCCCGGGCTAATGCGATCATATGACAAACTCAGTCATATGATTTTTTATTTCCTCATATCAATCATATGATTTTTTATAATAAATCATATGATTTCCACAATAAACTATAAAAGACAATAAACTATAGAAATTGGCTTTCTAAAGAACGAATCACAAACAATGATGACTTTCGCTTCAAAAGTCCAAACACAAGGCCTGATCACTTTAGCTTGGTATATTTACCTCGAAATGTGTGTACATTGATAAATTTCTAAGACGTTATCCAGATTTGTTCAAAAACAAAGTGCTCAACGCAACACCGACGCAAAGCAATATTTAGTGCGTGGGAAATCGATTCTTTTTAACGTTTCTTTCACAAACAAGTTAATGTAAACGATAGTTTTGTGATTAGTTTTAATTCTTAAAGCTTATAATTTCAACTGTGTATTAATTTGGCTAAAAAACTGTTCTAATTCACCATGCCAACTCATAAAAAGACAAAAATTAACTCTACTTTTTTCAAGCAGTTTGCACAAAAATATTCTAAATTATTGTTCTTCACACAATACAATTAAACTACGTCTCATTTCAACTCGTATAGGCTGAATGTCTCTTTTCACTGTCTTTCCCGTAATTGAGTTGCAACTATTGACGAAATTGGTTAGAGAAATTGTTGGAGAATAAGTTACGGTTAGAGAATTTACGGTAAAACAGATCTTTAGTAAACTTTAAAGTATTTTTAACAAATGATTCCTGGTACATACTAGCCAATTAAGAACCGGAAATGTCTATGGATTGTTTGGATCGACAATGCAAAACGAGTTGAAGGAAACTTGGAGCAAGAAAATACAGAAAGGAAAAGCCTTAAAGATTGTTTGCACTATTCGTTCCATGTCTCATGACTGGTTCTCTCTGTCACACTATCCCTCCAAACAATCCATACATGCTTTGCGGGCTCGATTAGGATTGTTTATAACTATAGAAAACCCCATCTTTTCTTCCACCTAAATTCCTTATAGGAGTAATTTTCTTTGCATTTAAGCAATTTCAATTGTTAACGGTTCTGAGACTGATAGGTTTTGTAATGGCAAACTAATATGTTTGCTGACTGGCGACATACAGGCTACTAACTATATCATAAATAAGTACAATGCAATAAATCTATTTATTTCTATTAAAATGTGATGTCTATCAGTCAAAAAAGTTTGAATCTTGCTTACAGCACATTGAAACAAAAACTTTTACATTGCAATTAAGATGTTAAAGATTTTGGCTGAAAAATATTTTAAATATTTATTCCATTTCTAAACTTTAATGTGATGTCTATCAGTCAAAAAAGTTTGCATCTTGCTTACAGTACATTGAAACAAAAACTTTTACATTGCAACTAAGACGTTAAAGATTTTGGCAGAAAAATATTTTAAATATTCATTCCATTTCTAAACTTCAATGTGACGTCTATCAGTCAAAAAAGTTTGAATCTTGCTTACAGCACATTGAAACAAAAACTTTTACATTGCAATTAAGATGTTAAAGATTTTGGCTGAAAAATATCTTAAATATTCATTCCATTTCTAAACTTCAATGTGATGTCTATCAGTCAAAAAAGTTTGAATCTTGCTTACAGTACATTGAAACAAAAACTTTTACATTGCAACTAAGACGATAAAGATTTTGGCTGAAAAATATTTTAAATATTCATTCAATTTCTAAACGTCAATACAGGGCTGCCCACGCAGTGATAAAAAAGAATTACTTTGTAAAGGGTCGATGCGTCTTCATGCGTTGTTATCAATAGATAAATTTTAATTTAGTTTGACGTGGTTTTTGTGCATTGTCCACGTAATAAGCCGGTCGTGGGTGCATTGCAGCTGAATGTTTATGAAACATAGGAACAGTCAAAAACATTTGCAATGAGGCCCACGTAAAGCGCTAAGAAATAACGACTCCTTTTAATTAAATCGCTGTGATTGCAATGGTAACTCTTGTGTTTATGATTATATATTGATTGCCAGAAAGTGTGCACAAGATGACTGGAACGATGTTGACAATTTGAAGAATTTTATTATAGACGAACAACTCTGGGCTGTTTTCCAGTTAGGGTTTTTTTGCAAATCATTAATCAATTCAAACTAATTATAAAGTTGGAATAAACAACATGTTTTTAAACAAATTTCCTAAACTACATGTTCATGGGGCTGCAAGGTATCTCGAACCTAGGTTAGCACTAACCCTGGCCACCCACTTTTTCCTCTGGGAAAAATCTGTCAACTGGCAAATTGAAATACGAGGTAAATATAGGACAGTTTTCCAATTGCATTGGATATTTACAAAGTTACTACAAAGTTTCTCGCGACATATTAACTAATATACAAACTACGGTTGAAAATTGAAAACATTGCTTTAAAATCTCACAGGCTAGGTTAGGTGCACACAGTGTCGTTTCCGAGCGTTTCATTCCGAATTATTTCAAAAAGCTTCCGAATCGTTGACCTAGTTTAATTAATGAAAACCAGCACGAGCCTCATCTAAGGACAAAAACTAAAAACAAGATTAGATTTTTCATAGTTCATATTGTTTTCATTTTGACTGTTGTGAAAACGCTCGGAAACGACCTCATGTGCACATAGCCTTAATATCAGCTCATATTTTACTCATAACACTCGGAAACTAAATCTTTTCACATCCGGAAAAACAATGTAAGTTCACCTCATAGAGCATGCATGCAAGCATTCATGGGCATTACTGGACTTGAATATTGAAATTTCACTTAAGGAAGCTCTAGAGCAAAAGGGGGGAAGCAAGGTCTAGCATTCCAGCTGATCTGATCGTAGGGCAAAAGACCTAGAACTAGTTAACAGGATAAAAATCCATTTTGCTGTTTTTAATAATTTAAATCATTGTTCTACGCTCGCTGAAAACTTTGTAATTGTGCTCAGTAATTAGAGAATTGAAAATTTTATGTAAATAGATTTGAACAGATATTGACTACCTTTAATCGAAAAATGAATTTTTATTGACAGATAGTGAACGAAAATTTCCTCCCAGACAACGCTTGAGAAAAAAATTAATTTCAGATGTGCATATATTTGGGGTGAGAAACATAAGACGTTCAATATACATAGTAAAAAATTATACACATCTCGAAACTGCCAAGTTGAGAAAAATTCATCATCAACTGTACAGATTCACGGCGACAGGAATCGAAATTGGATTCGTCAATCGACGAGAAATATTGCTACCACTCATTGTGTCAAGTTTCACTCCTATCGGATTCGAAATTATAGAGCCCAAGGTTTTTTCAGAGTGTCGCCCAAGAAGAAAACAGAGATTAGCAGTATGTATAAAAGACCAGTCTTTGGTCCAGAAATAGTGAAAAACTATATATGGATACACAGGATATGCTCAAAAATTGAAATTCGCTACCTGCTGCGAGCATTGTTTCTTCCAATGACCTCAGAGATTATTTCGAGTATTAAATTGCCAAATAAAGAAAGGTCCTTTGAAAGAGTGAAATGAAAAGTGATTGCACGTGCATAGATATGCATACAGATATAGTATATTACGTACTCGTTCAGGCTTTCGCAAGAAGCCGTGCTTGCAATCGACGCTCTCATGCAACCGTACCAAGTTTTGCCGGTGGCGACCAATTGATATATTGCACTGGGCGTTTACGTTCGGAAATTGCACGTGGTTGCGAAATCATTGCAAGCACGAAAGCTTCTCTCTGTTCAACGACCGCGAGTGACTGATATTTCGAACTAATGATCGCTGCTGCGTGCAGTTGCATACAAGCACCGAACGGTTGCATGGCTGTTGCGAAATTGTAGTCGAGAGGATCGGCTTTAAATTTTTCTAACGACCGGACGTACATATTGTAAACTGTTGCTGCATTTTTTGGTTGAATAAGGCGGCTCATTGCAGTATTACGAAATCATTGTTATTCACTGTAAAAAATTTTAGTTATTGTCTAAGATGCTATTTTTATCAATATTTTTACAACCATTTTGGCGTGTTTTGACCAAATAATATGAGACAACCAATTATTTTAACAAAAGCTTTTTTATAGTGTTGATAAAACTAAAATACAACAGTGTATTTCAGAAGCTAGAAAACAATTATTTTCTTAACGTGATCCACTCACTATGTAATATGCTATTACCCTCAGGGGCCCTGAAAACTTACAAGGTAAGGTCAAGAAACCTATCCACTGAACCCCACGTCCTGCAAGAATATAGGTTGGGCTACCACTTGAAGATTCCCCATGGTGAGTGTACCCAGGTTGTCTATACTCATCACGACCGCCTCTTTCGGAAACAGGTTGTATAGGAAATTTAAAAAGAGCAATTATTTCGCAACAGCACACAGCAACAACGGTTTTCAATATATACGTCTGGTCGTTGACTTTGAAAATCTCTTTACCACCATTTCGCAACTGCTAAGCATGCATTTTCTGTTGCGTTGCATTTGCTGATTAAGACACGTTAATTTAGACGACCAAATATTTTTAATGCACGTTGATTCAACCGCTGTAGAGAATGGTAGCTACCATCACAAGACGATCAGGCCTTGTGATTGCCCTTTTGAAACAAAAGTCATTGTTTGTGATTTGTTCTTTAGAAAACCTCTTTCTCTAGCTCATTGCCTTTCCATGGTATTGGTGGCGATCCAAGTACTATCTAAAGCTTATTTTTGTTCTTTGCTCTTTGGAAGCACATTTAAATGCACGACGTCAAATTTATAGTGATTATACTTTCATAGTCTTGTGTGAAATTTAACAAATTTGAACGTTGTCACACGTCAGTCTCAAGCACAGGAAAACGTATCCCACGCGTTCTGTAAACTTGCTTCGTCATTTGCGACATTTTCTTGACTTAAAATGGAAGCGGTATATAAGAACTTATCTTGCAATAAAGAACATTTTTTACATATATCTTATTGAATGGTTTGACATATAATCCGGCCGAGTATTTTACGAGTTTCGAACGTATTTTGCGAGAAACGAGATGCGAAAACCGTTTACACTGACATCATCATTCTTTAATCTGATTGGATAAATATACAAATACAAAAACTTGTCAATCAAGTTTTACATTTTTCATTTTGACTGCAAAAAGCCGGACTTTTGCTTCGTCTACACGAGAAAAACCGGTATGGACGAGGGCAAATACGGCTTTTACCGTGTAATCCGCTCTCAGATTTTTCGTGTTCTCGTGACCTTATTTGGTAAAATGGCGTGATTGTCATACAATAAATTGTTATACAGTAAATTCCGTCTCATCCTTCTAAATTCATAAGGAGTTGTTGGTGAACTTGTTTAGTGGAACGAGTCATTTCGTGACCCACAATTTATTTGATTAGAAAAGCTGATCTAAATTAGTATTAAAAATAACATTTTTCATTCTTGAAACCTGCTTGAAACGACAACTTGGTCGCCATCTTTCAAGGCAAATTGAAGGTCGCCATTGATAAAACTAGGAGCCGCAAAAGTCACCTTTTTCAAACCCTAGAAGACATTTGACTTAAACATGGTTAAAGGGTCGCCTTTTAACCATGTTTAAGTCAAATGTCTTCTAGACTTGAAACATGGTTAAAAGGCAGGTATGAAATTTTTGTTAGATATTTTTTATTATTCACTACTAAGAATTCCTTGAGAGCAAACATGACTGCTGACATTCAGCCCTATCTAGAACCTTTAAATTACTTACATGCATCATCAACGGCTTGCATATGTTAATGAAAGACATTATATGGCACAAAGTCAAGAAATAACATGCTTTTTGTAACATTTACCGAAGGGTAACGCTGAAGAAAAAAGGTGGGAAAATGATGGGAATATACATAAGATACAATATGTGTACCAAAAATGAAAGATTAAACAACCGCACCTACATATAACCATTCTTATTCTAATTTTATGTCAATTACAATTCTAATTCGACCGAGCCCCCAAAATATCTATCAACAATAAATACATCTTATTACCGCACCACGCAAATCAATTCAACCGCAACAATCTAGAACCCACGGTATACTTCTCACGATCGCAGCACATATATAGTTGAGACATTATTTTCCACGAGAAAAACCTCGCTATTAAACACATTTCTAAATTTCGAACACAATTTTCACACTGGTGTATCAATTAACAGTGTGCAATAAGTTTCAAAGTTCAAGAATAGACAATATATATTATAACCCCATAATTTTTGACAAAAAATTGCAACTCTTTTACTCCTAATTTGGAAGGACCCTACTGAAAAGGCACCCAGGCCAAAAGCTCACTTAAAAATTAACATAAATACATATACACAACGCGGGTTTTTCTAACGCATGGGGCTCTAAGCAACCAAAACGAAATCAAAACAGTCAATTCGTTAGCTATAATTAGACTTGTTGACGAAAGTTCATCGACTTTTTACGGTCGCTCAGATACAAACGGCGACAGTGTTTTTTAGTATTGGTATAAAAACCAGACCGCCATCTTGGAGATATAAATAAAAACTACCGAATCTCCATGATTAAAACGTGACCCACGATTCCTGTTTAAAGAAACAATCGATGACTGTTATTTCGCTTCGAACCCGATGCGACCAATATAGGCTAACACGCATTAACAATTCGAGATTCGAGATGAAAGCCAATATGTATTTAACAAATATTTATAAATACACTATATACAACAACGTGAGCTGTTAATCTGTTTGCTCATTTTCTTCACAGATTTGGCAGCAAATAAATATTAATCATCGTGTACTTGAGAAGTGCCAAATGAAACTTTTCAAGTAAAAATTTATGGCATGCTTCAGGATCATTTCACAAAGCTTTCTTTTTAAACGCACTTGTATATGCTCAATTAGTGTTGGAAATGAACGGAATTTGACAATTGTTATTGTCCAACGAAGTTTGGCAAAAAAATTAGCTTTACATAACCTTGCCATAGAATTGACACCCAGACAGTTTTGTAAAACGCATATATTGTGTTTTATAAAGGTATAAAACTTCTGCCGGGTTATTGTACCAACCGATTTCGGATTTGTTTTTCGTATACGAACAAATGAACAATATAATTTTTGATGCTTGAACAGAAAAAACGATACGAATCTTTATATATATAGAAACTGTCATTATGCAAACGAGAAGCGAATACTTAGGCAGCATTTTTTATCAAATCAATTTGTTCGCAAAATTTGTGTGAACAAAATAAAATGCTGAAGCGTACCATATCAATATAGTTCAAAAGAATCTTGTAAGATACAATGCTGTATGTATATACACTATTGAATCGTCCGGCAGTAGACAGTTTAATTTCCTACACATATAAATTAATAAATAATGTTTCTTCAAAAATGTGCTATAGCTCTGAAATGCCGTGTCAATGAGACGAATTCGTGACAGTTTGTACAGATTGTACGGTATTCTTTGTCCGAGAGAACAAACTCGAAAATGTCTGCTTCAGTCGACGCCAAATGTTCCAATACGCTTTCCTGTAATCCGTGTTGTACCCGCCGTAAACAAACACGTTGACAGCCGAATTCGACCCCACCATGCACAATGCTATGACGATAACAGGTCGGGGAACCGGACAGGTTCTGCACCATACTTCTATGACATCAATGATGGTAATAGGTAAACACAGTACAATGAAAAAGCCCATTATAGCAAGTACAGTTCTGGTTGCTTTTCTCGTTCGTGATGTGCTCAGGGGTAGGCTACTGGTGCTGGTCGAGTTTTGAGAGGTTATGCGAGGCTTCCTCAAGCCCCCACCGCCGTTGTTAAGGTTATCATTACAACTTTCACAAGCGCGGCTCATTTCCGATTGAATCGGACTCGCTTGTTGTTGGACGCTCAACTGAGCAACAACTTTACCGTCAGTGTCTTGAGCCGGAACTTCTTCTTGCTTTAACTCGTCGCCATCATTATTATTGTTACTCATTTCTGCTTCTTCTTCGTGTTTCAAAGAAGTGTCATTAACAGATTTCGTTGCTTTGTCTTTCTCCGTCGCGTTTGCATTATCAGCTTTAGAAACAGCGTTTTGGGTCTCAGTATCATTTTGCGACTGTTTGGATGCACATGCATCGCTTTGCCTACGGGAATCAAACGCCTGGTTTATAGCTGCGTGGTTCACGGCAATCTCGTGCGCTCGTATGTGACTGATATGCCTGCGCGTCGCGCGAAATATATAGGTGTATGTGATCATCATTATGGTTAACGGTGTCACATCGACGATACAAACATACATTATAAGATATTCGTCCGTAAGCGTTGCACTAAATCGACAAATTTTCCCGGGTTCTTCGGGGTTTTTTTGCCAGCCCACTATGATACAACCAGATAGGATAAGGCAAAACAACCATGTTAGACCAATGACGATCTTATAGCCGAATGTCTTTACAGCGTTTGCATAGGAGAACGGTTTAGACACGGCAATGAAGCGATCCAAGGCAATTAATGCCAAATTAAAATTAGAAGCACTGTGGAATAGAATGATCAGCGAGATCACAACATCACAACGTACCAAGCTCTCGTTGCCGGTGTTCAACAACCCGGCCGTACGGATTGGCAACGACAACGCGCCCTGAAAAAAGTCACTGACGGCCAAATTCACGATTAAATAATTGGCAGGATTTTGAAGGCGACGATTTGAGAACACGGCTAAAATGACCAAAACATTTCCAATCACAGTCACTACGGCGATCAGTAATAGCACCGCCACGAATAAGATATCGCGCCAATCCATCATGCAGATTGGAAACCGTCAATATCAACTGCTGCACAATCTTTAGGTAGTTCCAGAAGTTATATCGCCCGAGTCACAATGTATATTTAGTTGCTTGGAAAATGCAAATTAGTTCAGTTTTGTCCACAGGTATATTCCTCCAACCAACAAAGTCTATAGGGACTCTACCAATATTGAATGTCGTCTATCTAACGAATCGTCCAGGTCTGTGTACAGGCTCGGTCAAACACGGTTTCCCACAGAAAATTGGGTTACATAACATCCAATGTTGTATCTGAGCTGGTCACGCTGTAGACGCTTTGTTCACTTTACTTCGAAAATGTCTTTTACGCGATATGCAGTTTATGTGACCACTAGAGTTGTTACGAAGAACTGGTTGCAGTTCTGAAATGCAGGAGCAGTTTATATTTTTCTTTCTTCGCAATCGCTTCGACTACTACCGCAGTTTAGAGCTTAAATACTCATGTTTACCAAACGGTCTTCTATAAGTGCGGTTGAGTCTCTTTGAAAAATATTACAAGTTAAGTCGAAATCTTCAATCCACCTTGAGGCGCTTCGGGAAATACAGCGAGTCTCATCAAAAGCGACAAACGTTTATCACTAGTTCCATTTTTATTTCGACAGGCGACGTGTCATACGATCTTAGTTGCACCTCTTTGTAATTTTTTTTTACCAATCTCTCTCGTTATTGTTCTGGAATCGCTTCGAGCAGTGAGACAGCCAACGATATCGAAAAGTGGCTTCAAAACAGAGATCGCCTTATACTCAGTTCTCTTGACTTGTGCACAAGAAACAACGGAAACTACGGTCCTCTTTCTGCCCAATAATAAGCACTCTGTTGTGCTTCGAAGACACGGCGCACAACTTTACTCCTTCACAAGTTCCGTGGTGAATTTTAAACAACGTTCGCCCAAACGACACTTTCGCAACACTAGCCGACACTTCCTTTCGTTAGAATCCCTAGTCTTTTCCTGACACAAAACGATGACGAAACCTTTAAATTCGTTGAATTCTTTGTGAGAACGTTTACACTGAGGCAGTAGTTAGTCACGCTTGGTAGTTTTTCAAGTGCACAGGCCAACACTGAACGGAAGAATGATATGGACAAAATTAGAAACATTGGCGTAAATTGCAAACTTTTTTTAAGGGTATATAGTTTCCTACCAATATATATGCTGCATATGTATACAAGTGTGTCAATATTAGATAGGCCACCAAAGTCTGACATTAACGGTCGTTTAAACTCTTAAAGTTATTTGCCATTAAGATATATACTTTGATAAGAGGTACATGCCGGCGCCGCGCAGCCCGCCATTGGCTAAGGATTTTACTAAGAACGGATAATATGGTACTAAGAATTTAAAATCGTCTTTGATGCACACTACTGAGAATATACATAAAATATTACCACAACAACTCCATGCATATCGAGGACCAGCCTGTGCGCAGGCTAACTAGCTAATGTATTTTCCTTGTGTAATCAGCTTATTTAAACATTCATCTTTTGCAAACAAACAAAACTTGCTAAAAATTTATAATCAGAATCTGCACGCCCATACTGAGTGTAACGAAATCTCGCACTCGCTGTAAAACAACTTTCAAACTAAAGGAAACCACCGAGAAGTTTCATTATACGTGTGTTTTAAGAGACTTAAATGAGAATCAAGACTATAATCTGAAAGATAACTCTTTGAACAATGGTTAAGTCTACTTCTCAAATTAATTGTTTAACGTATGCACACTGGAAGAAATTAAAAATCTATATTGTAGAATTAGATATAGATCCTTTATGCAAGTATAGAATGGATTTCCGTAATAATTCCACCTACATGTATGTCAGTTTTATATTATAAAAACGCCCGGCAAATGCATGGATTCTGGAAAAATCTATACCATTGAATTCCATATATAGTGTAGAAGACATTTCTCTACTATATGTATGAAAATTTTTTTGTCAATGTTATCTATTTAGATTCAAAATATTGAAGGTGTCAAAGCAGTGCAAACGTATTACGTATTACGTACTGGGTCAAAAATGTCAAGAGATGCGATATCGGAGGATGTAAAATCGTAAACTGGCGTACATTAGAAAGACGTACTAGGAAATTCCTTTCATTGATCGAATGTTCTAAGACTGTTTTTCGAAATGGCTTAAACCTTGGTGGATATTTTGAATTTTGCAGGAGTAAAAAACTTGGACAAATCACCTACATAAACCACACACTAGATTTACTAGAAACAATTGTCAAAGTATTTCTTCCTTTAAGGTCTTCTTTTAAGTAAATGCATGGAATCGGTAAAGTTAGTATATTTAAGGTTAGACATAAACTTAAGAAATACAATTCATGAACATCTGCTAGGATTTTTTTATATGATAGACTATACTTTATTGTGTATTTTAGAAAATAAGAAGACCTGAACATAGATATGACAACAAGATCAATCTTTTCAGGCAATTTTATAGATTGTATTTATATATGCTTGAATGAAGTATAATAATATTATTATCATATTATTATACTGCACAAATGCTACATCAGTTTTGCAACATCAGTCATGAATTCAATTAGAGATATTCATCTCAACCATTAATTAGGCCCATTTGCTTAAATGAAAGAGATTCCTTATCTTATTCCATCGTTCCATTCAGTGGCATACATTGGAGAAAATAATCTATCACAACTTTTTACTAAATAAAACATACATGTGGGCTGGAGTCACTTATTGTGCAATACTGCCTAAAAAAACTTGCCAAGTAGCGTTGTTTGAAAACCAAAATGATTTCAAATAGCCCCAGTGAATGGATAAACCTATCAGTAAAAAAAATGGCCGCGGAAATGACATTCATACCGTGATCTCGCACAATTCAATCGTATGGATTTTGCTAGAATCTATGGATTTGCCAGACTGATTTTTCACAGTATTTAAACACACTATTGTAGTACGGAAACATAATTATTATGGAAAATCCATTTCACCTCCAGTAAAAGTCTATGCCAAAATTTCCATGTCATAATTTTTTTCCTAACTACAGACAACTTCAAAAAACTGGCAGGATTTAAACTTGTGATCTCCACGCACACAGCATGCTTGCCGTATAGGCTATATATATATACTCGCGCAGCATGGATTTCCGGATGTAATTTTCTGATAACGAAAACTTCATTATTATGGTACATTTTCCATTTGGAAAAAATTTTATATGGCATGAGTTTTTACAATGATCGTAATTCGTAACCTACTAAAAATGTATGACTTCTTATTTTGAAATCATATGAACTTGGACATCAACTGATATTAGACTACAACACGAGATTAGGCGACGCCGACATGCTTAATCAAGCCTACTTCCTAAGCCTAAATGGATATTATAAATAGCACAAGAGTCTACAGAGAGTTCCTCGAATATTTACATGGTGAAAATAAAATTGAGTATAATTTTGTGGAAGCACCACGAAAAACACCTTCATTATCAACCGATCCGAACGTTGTATTCCAATAAAATTACTGGTTACAACGTTTGATAATTCCAATAGTTACTGGAATTGTCATTTCATGCACATAAAATGAACCCTGACCCAAACCCCAACCCTAACCCTAACCGTGATAATCCCAATAATTTATTGGATACAATAATTTTATTAGGATACAACGTTCGGATCGGGTGTCATTATTAGCGTAGATGAAGATCAGACGTTACGGATAGAAAGCTTTGCGACAGTAAATTTACCGTAACAATAATATTGCACCAATATTTTATTAGTTAAAAGAACCAAAAACACTGATTTTTCAACCCTTGAAGAAGACAACCAATTTTAAATGGTTATTTTAACTAAAAAACCTACAGTGTCTATTTGGTGTTTCCACAGAATTATACTCGGAAATCTACAGAGGGTACAGTAATTTCAATTAAAAATCAAGTTTTTAATTAAAAAGGGGAACGTAGCTATTGGGGTGGGGGCAAATTCAAATCACGGATGCCAGCAGGGACCGCGGAGCGAGGTGGCTGGCTGGGCTAAAGCCCCACCAATAATTTTCGTTCAATACATATGTTTGCATTAAAAATATAAGAATCGATCGCAAAAACTATATGCCACTTCATGATGATTGTTGAAATTAGAAGTGTTTCCAGGCATCTCGGGGCTCTTGATTTCAAAAATTTCCCCTCTAGATATCTCACACCTTCGGTGCTCGATTAGCCCCACCAATAAAACCGCTCCGCGGTCCCTGGCCAGACCATGGGTGTTGAGGATACAGCTTATTCAATCAAGTTTGACATCCACAATAGTGAAAGGTGCAATATGAGCGACCAAAGAATCAGTCGAGAAAATACAGTTTCAAAAAAAAAATCAGCACATTGGTGGCCTTACAAATATAGTATTTAGTAGCTATGATATATTTTTACATCTGCTTGTGAAACTGTGATTAGTCCCATTATTTTTTGTCACTGCATATTGCACATTTGACTATTGTCGACGTCAATCTTAATTGAATTGGCTGTATGCTGGTCAATTGTCTAAGCACTTTGTTCCATTATTGTGAATGTATGGCGTAATGTTCCGTTGCTATGGCAACACTTGCGTATGAAATTTACTCAAAAATCATATATTATGCTGGATAAGTAAAAAAGAAACACCGCGACTCCCAATTTTTTCTTTGCTTTATATTTCAAACACCACAGACTAACATTGTGCAAAATTGAAAAGAATTCTATAATGCTAATTTTTTAAAATGCGAAAATGCTGTTTCCCTAAAAAACCCCATTTTTTGGCATTATAGAATTTTTAATTTTTTGTATGATACAAGATTTTTGTGCTACAATACAAAATTTAAAGATAGGTCACTGTATAGCACATTTATTTTCTAAAATTTAATTTTTTGATGGCGTCAACGATTAGAAATCCAACTGTAGTTTACGAGTTTTTAACGGGCGTAATCATGGCGTCAGCATCTCGCAAAACATGTAGTATTCGATGTTCTACCTAACTACTTGTTGTAAACGTGATATGTAAGGTGTAAATAACATTAAATTTGGCCACTGCCGTCTTTGTTTAAAGTATTTGTGAGAATTAGCTACTATATCGAGCCATCTTAATTATTTTCCTTCCTTCCTTCGTTACTCTGAGCATTTTTCTGTTATTTGCAATCATAATTGTTCTGTCCGTTATTATATAGTTATTTATAGCTGGTCAAAATTTTTAAATTGCTCTGGATGTCCAAACCGCATGCATTAAGACACGCTCAAAATTTCTTCTTAATAATTGCTACAGCCTCTGTTATATTGTTGAGTTTACCAGTTCAATACCAACTCATTTACTGTGATAACAATTGCTTTATAAAATAAAACTTTTTAAATTCGCTTTGTAGATTTTGACTTGCCTAATTTATATCATTGACGAACAAATTCGTGCAATTCTGTCAAAGATTCATACATTCAACAAATCAGTTGATCTTCAGGGCCAACAGTCAGTAGTTCAGACGTCAAATACCACACGGAGGGTCTTTCATAATTTTAAAAACGTTGACTATTGCTAATGGCATTGTGCGAGTTGCTCTATTTTGAACAAATTAATTTACCTCAAAGAGCATGAAAACGCCAGATATTTTAACTTTTACAGTTTTTGTTAGGCAAAATAGACATTTAAACACTAAGTAGATTTGAGTTTCACGAGAAAATAGAAAAACCGCCTAGAAAATTTATGCCAGAAATGCATGGAATTAGCCGGTAAGAACAAACATATATGCATTGCAATTAATTACTTAAGTGAAAATTGAATTTATTACTATTTAGTCGTCCTTGCATTGAGACTCAGAACACTAAACCCTTCCTACTTCTTTGACGCCAATATGTAGCAATTAACGAGCCTTCATCGAAAATGTATGTATCAGTTTTGTATGATTATGCATAAAAATTCTTAAATGAGAAATCATTTCTATATATATATTGTCAAAGACGTTTTCTGCGACGACGAAGTATTTGGAACAAAGCCCAAAATTGGTCACTTTAATCTTTCGAAATTTTATTGTTCAAATTATATGTATAAATACTGTTTAGGAAGTTTATATCGGACCACGACTGGTCTCAACCTCAAAACCTTGACAAAGAAAAGGTTTTGCGTTAATTTCATGCTTAAAATACTCGTGAATAATAGCTAGACTTCGTCTTCGTATAAAACGCAGTATTCCGCAAGAACTGTTTTGAAATACTAAGTATAATAGCGTATACAGGAGTAGCAACATGATTCAATCCATCAATAATTAACGTTAACCTGTCGAGTTGACAGGGCCTTACTGAAATATACTAGCTGATGCTCTCAGTTAAACACAGTTAAACAAATCAAAAAGAGGGTAAATATACATAACGAAAGGGAGAGCACATGAATACACACAACAACAATAGCAAATAAATTACTTTTGCCTTTGGTATTGAAAATCTTTATGGCTTCAATCGCTTAAGAAATTAAACCATAAAATCAAGGTAAATAAAACGACCTGCCTCACAAATGGATATAAGATGAAACGCTTACTATATACTCTTTCACAACTGATAAATTAGCAATCAACTCTTACCTTTCTTAATTATTGAGACAATACAAAGAGCTTTTCGCGTGAGAAAAACGCTCCACCTCAAAAACAGTAAACTTATTAAGATATAAGTATTCTTTGTTCAAACTGTCAATGTTTTCTCGTCAGTTTCTTTCGTCACGATCCTTATGTTTCAAACGTCTTACAACGGGAAAATGAATCACGAGCCTCGAAGGCGGTCTCCTTTCCTCTTCGAGTGTTTAATGTATTCGTCTTACGTGCTACCTGCAGTGACTTAAATTGTAGAATAAAAAGCCGTCATGGACAACTGCTTATCGCTCTTTTTTGTCAGTTGAGAGCAGATATTTTTGTACATTACTCCTGCTGTTTTCAAAACGTGCTTGCATACAACTCGAAAGTCAAACTTCGTGGCCCTGCGTTTTACGATAATTTAGAGTTAGAAGATTCAGTTCACGGTTGACCTGCCAAGATGCAATGATTCCCTTGCCAGTTTAAGGACTATCTGACAATGTGATACGTTTTTAAGGAGCTCTGCTCTGGATAAGCGTCTTATCGAATCAGCAATCATCTCATTATGAAACAACGTCAAGGCGAAAGGTGTTTTCGTCAATTTCGTCTTTATTGTATAGATTCTCTAAACAATGTTGCTAAATGCATCCAATTGCACCTGCTTCAGTTCAGTTCAGCCAAAGAACTGAAATTTAAACCTGAACTTACTAGACTCGGAGGCTGGTATTTCCATCACGATCCATTACCTTGCCATTAATTGTCATGCGTAGAATAAGCAGCGGACTGATGTTTGGTCTGTTTATTTTATCTTCAGGACCTTAATGTTCTTTTGCTTGCTCTCAAACATCACCCAAAATCGTCTACTAGGAATGTTGTTCCTGTATTTTAATTTTTCTTTTCACGTCCAACATTACTTCTTCTGTTCGACTTAAATTCCTCGATCCTGCTTTGGTCGTCTTCCCCAAAGCGTCTACAGACTCTCGAAAGAGACAAAAAATGACTTCAACTCGAAAATGCTGAACTTTAATATAAGTTTCACCAGTTAATCTGTTGGAGGGGCCATTCACCTTTCGTACAACCGACCCCTGGTGTCAACTACCCACAACATCTGCTTGCTTCTGTCTACCTTTTCTGTGAAAATAAGTCTTCAATTTCAAAACCTTCCTCACAGATATGAAAAACTAGATTCATTAATCTGATTAATAAACGTCCTCCAGCCCAAGCATTCTTCTCATTTTATAATTGCATTGTAGCTTGATTACTGACAGGCTGTCTCTCAAACGGAATAGACCATTCCCCTATTAGACAAACTTTTGAATTCGGAAAATTTAATTAGCACAGCTGGAAAGAGCATCCTAAATTTCATAATACAATTGTGAAGTTTGGTTGCAAAATATTGCAAAATGTGGAAAATATAGTCCCGTAAATTTTGCGAATTTTCTAATATACATTTGTATTACACACGGAAAAGCGTTACCACTATGTGGAAATGTGGTAACGCTTTTCCCCGCGTAATACAAAAGTATAGAAAATTTGGAAACTTTGTATTACTGTATTTTCGACATTTGACAATATTTTACAACCAAACTTTACAATTTTACTAAATTTAGGAAGCTTTTTCCAATTGTGCTAAAATTGTTTTCGAATTTAAAAGTTTGTCTAATTGGGGAATGGCCATCAAAATCTCACTTCAACCAACTCTTCAATTAATCTCTATTTTTTGAACCACTTCCGGTATTCTACATTTTCTGTTTTCTTGACTTCAAGATATACAAGACGTGTAGATACATCATGGTGTGCCTCCAACTATACATTAACGCACTTTTTTCTGTGTCAACAGATTGTCCTCATCTGCAACACTGTCGTAGTTCTAATTATTTTTTCTTAGCGCTTTATTTTAAAGTGAAGATCGAATTTACAATGGTTAATTAAGACTCGTAAGGGCACCGAAGCTCGTCTGGCCATACAATACGTGCATACGTCCAGGTTCCGCGTGCTCCCAGGTTCAGAGTTCATGTTTCATAACATACCATTTGCATTTTGCACAGTTGGATATTCACATAATATTTTGTCGCAGCCAGCTTTCTCTCGCTAAAAAACGTCATTAGCAGTTTAGTGTTTTTCAACGTTTTTCAACGAATCGCAATGTTTTTCAAATGGCAATGATATTTGTTGTCACAGTGTCCTGTGTAGCTTCGTTACAAAGAAAAAAACCCATCTTTTTAAAGTAATATATGCACGTAAATGTTATTAGGCGATAAATTCTGTATTAAATGCATAGGATACATTAGTAATGTTCCTGCCGACTATTTTGAGTTTAGTGATATCACAAGTAAGAGGAAATGGGAAGCTGACATCTTGTTCACATAGAAAAGATAATTCATATTGTTTATAGTTCATAATCTCTATTTCATATTGTTGGTGGCTTCCTCTAATTTTAACTTCCTCTAACTTTAGCAGTAACACCGTAAAAATCATTTTTTACACGAAAACATGATTCTATTTCACGTGTTTGGATAGATTTCATGCGCAGACGATAAATCGTATATACAGCTTTACTCGAGTGTCTGTAATATTTTACCGTTTTCAAAAATATCGAAGATTAATAAGTCTGATTGAAGATGAATAATCTCCAAGAAATCTTAATGAGAGTGTCAGGCTGTCTACCGTTAGACAGAATTATAAATTATGAAAATTTCAGCATTCAAAAAATCCAATGAGATAATGGCTGATGAGAAGTTAAATGAATTAGATATTGATGAATGATTTTATAATTTTAATGTTTTTCGTATACATTATGCGCCTTGGAAGCGCGTCTTATGCGTGTCGCCCCAGTGCAAGTGGGTAGAGACCGAAACAGATATATGCTTCTCTTGCACGGCCATTTTTTTGTCACGCAAGTGCGAAAATTTGGCGAAAAACTACCATGGGATGTTTCAGAAAAGCTCTATGTATTCATTCAATTTTATCACTCAGTGAAAAGGACAAAAGTCTCAGCAAGTATTGGTATTACAGCAGTCAACAATGATTTCTGAGGGTTTAGCCGCTCTATCAATATTCCTCGTAGGAGGAAACCGGAGCACGCGGAGAAAACCCACGACTTCCGGCAAACGGCCTTGACGACATTTGCCGTGGCAAACCCTTCTTTCATTTTTTATGCGGTGTTCATTTTATAGACTTAATTAAAATCACATGCATGCGGTGATTACGTTCAGAGGTCAAACTGTGTATAATATTGAAAGAAGAATGCTTAGATATACGAACTAAAACACTTTATTTTTCTTCTAAAACTTTCACCTATGAAAAATCCTTAGGAAATATTAAATCATCAATTACTAATTAAAATAAAACATATATAACAGAAAACGCGCCATATGAAGGACTTTTAGAGTTTAAAAGATTACAATTCAAAGCTGATCTCATTTCTACTACAGAAAATATCGGAAATTCTTTTTTTTGGAATATGTTCATGAAAAAGATATAAAATACGTCAACATAAAACTGGCATGTCACGTAATTTTAAAAAGGGTTAATATTTGCTTATGCCCGCAAAATTATGCCGGAAAAGTGATGTCATCTTCATATGCAACGACTTGAGAATTTATCCAAGATGGCGGACTGCCCACATGACTGGATATAAAAAGGCTATAAAAGCATTTATTGATAATTTTCATATTTCTTCCAAATACATGAAACAAAATTAGGTTAAAGAACACAAGTGACTGAGAAATTCATAATTTGCAGAGCCGTGAAATACCTTGGCGGAGACAAGGATAGAACATGCAGAATAATGCAATATTAAAATATCAGTACATTTGATGATACGATGTGTAATTGAGTTTCAATGAATAATATGCACACGACCCCAACTTCTCGTTACCAAAAAACTAGTAAATTGCCTTTTGGCGACAATTTTATATAGTAATAGAATTTCTTGAATGCATATGAAGAATGAGGCGCTCGTGATTTTTCAGTAATTCGTCCATTTCATGCAGATCAAATAGGGTTTTTTCATTTCCTCTTAATTTGGAATTAGGATTTTCATTACTTTTGACAAGATTGCCGCCTCAGTTTGAAAACTCGTTTTAAGTTTGTATCAGATGAGTAAACAAACACTGTTCTCAGCCAGAGTTATGTGTAGAGGTTTCCGCACTTTCCAGGTTTTTCCGATGACTATTATTACGGACGGAAAAGCGACAGACATGTTTACTTTCGGGTTCACACAGAGATTAATATTATTCTGGCTTGCATGCACGCAACATAATCATATATAAAGCTAAGAAAATTGGTATGAATCTAATATTAAGTCGATTAGTGGAAGGAAATTCTTACTTAAATGCAATGACTTTCTTTTCCAATTATAAATTGTGACATCTTTATATGGTTGTAACATTATTATATCATTTACCGTAAACTAAATACATATATATTTAACACTCATATTAAACACCCGTGGTTTCGGATTAGGTTTAAAGTTAGGGTTAGGGTTAGGGTTAGGAAAATTCGCGACGGTCGCGCGAGGAGCCACACGAGCTACACATTTTTTTCTTATTTCACTAGTGAAATATGAAAATTATAAGTGTTTTAGTTTCCGGTAAAACACCCATATCCATGTGAAGTCTAATAAACCTTCCCCCGCTAATATATCTTGATTTTTTTTAATCTTGTTATATAACTTCTAAGATAATTTGTTACTGAATTGTTACTTAATTTAAAGTACTGGAAAGGTATATATAGGTCCTTAAGTTCTTTCACTGCATGAAACCATGAAATGAAAATCGACATTTCGAGAGAAGGCATTTCGTCGGGGCGAAGTTAAGGCCGTTTGACTTCCCACGACAACTTCCTGACGAAACACTTTCGTTCTTAATTCTTTTTCTAAAACTTTCCCTTTGGTAATTCATTGTTTTTGTTATAATGATAAAATATTACTCAGGATTCTAACTCAAAGGTTTTTATTCAATTTTTTATTTTTGCGACGTTTCGGATAGTTTTACTATCCGTTTTCAAGCTTTTTTACTTATTTAAATTCACAAAAATCACAACTACAACTAAAAAAATTGAAAACGGATAGTAAAATTATCCGAAAAATACTGGCACTAGTTGTCAAATAGAAATCTATTTTTCGATCCAAATTATCAAATTTCTCGTGAAATATAATTTACTTTGATTTTGAATTTCTGGCAGACTTGTAATTTTCTTCAATGAAGCCAGTTACTAAGTTTCAAGAAGTTTCACAAAGGGAAACACAAGATATAAGTGATTAACAACAGCAAAATGGATTTCTATTTGGTAGCTAGTTCTAGGCTTTTTACTCGGCCACGGTCAGATCAGCTAGATATTAGTTCGAAATATTACTTAATTTAAAGAGTTTCCTTCATAACAATAAAATCTAATCCCTCAGGCACTTCTATAGTTATTGTATTCTACAACGGTCAGGTCTGAAGGCCATGCATTACCAGTCTAGCCATGTACATGGGAAGTGTCCACAGTTTCATACTAAACAACCTGTAAGCTGGGCTGCCTGCTGCCTGTGATTTTTCACAACTCCGCCATCTTGGTTCCGCCATTTTGATATCGGTAACGATAGCTATAGTTAAATTAACTATAAGTACAATCCTGGAAAAAATATTCGTGGACTTTTCAAACAGTTAAACCATCTTTTATATGTTTCAACATAATAATCTGCCTTTCGCAAAAAAAAATTGAATTGTGATTTTAACACCACCCCCCCCCCCCTCACCCACTGGAAGAGCGAGCGTCGATTTGTAAGGTGTTTGACCTTAATTTCAACATTGTAAAGGGGGGGGAGTACCATTAAAATTAGTTAAGTCTACGAATTAATTTCCAGGATTGTAGCTATACTAATTTTAGTAAAGTTAAAATTTCATTCCAATGTCCCTTTAAGGAGTATATTTTCTGCTCCTCTTGGAGTAGAATAAAACACAGAAACGCGATTAGACTTTGACCATGTGATTGGGCGATTAGACCTAGACAAACTTTTGAGTTCGGAAAACCAATAGACGATTTGCATGTTAGACTAACTTTCAATCTAGGCAAGACGAACAAAATCTTTTACCACAGTTAAAAAGAGCATCCTAAAATTAGTAGAATTGCCAAGTTTGGTGGCGAAATGTTGTAAAACATGGAAAATATGGCCTCGCAAAGTTTGCAAATTTGTATACATTTGTATTACGCGAGGAAAAAGTTACCACTTTTGATACAATTTTAGCTCAAAAGTGGTAACTTTTTTCTCGCGTAATACAAATGTATACAAATTTGCAAACTTTGCGAGGCCATATTTTCCATGTTTTACAACATTTCGCCACCAAACTTGGCAATTCTACTAATTTTAGGATGCTCTTTTTAACTGTGGTAAAAGATTTTGTTTGTCTTGGCTAGACTGAAAGTTAGTCTAACATGCAAATTGTCCATTAGCACAGCCGAAAAGAGCATCCTAAATTCCATACAATTGTGACGTTTGGTTGCAAAATATTGTAAAATGTGGAAAATATATATAGTCTTCTCAAACTTTACATTTTACAATATTTTATAACGTTTGTCTAATTGGGGAATAGTCCCGTAGAATTGTGTCGCTATTGGCGAAATATGTAAACATTTGATACAAACTTACGGAGATCTGATTGGCATCCTTAGCTTCCAAGGATTTCTTTTTGAGGTCATCAACCTTAAAATGCAACCGTATTTTGCCTTTCTTCCCCCGCAAGCAATTGGACAGCGGTGGACCACCGATCCGTGCCCGCTTTGCGAGGCTTGGCTCTAAGTTGTACAGCGGCTGGGCGTACGGGGACGTAGAGTTAGCGTTAGAGGCTCGAATTTTTTCCATGTGTTTCTGAAGTTGTTTTTCAGTCAGGCCAATGAGGCGAGCGCCGGCAGCATAATGACCAACGACGTGCGGAGCCTGGGCACGTTTATATTTACTGTGGAAGTAACTATAAGAAGAAATATTTTGAAATACACTTAAGTCTGATGTCCATACATGGTCTTTCTTACAAGAAAGAGATCTTCACTACCTAACGGTAAAACGGAATTTGGTGTTTCGAGCAAAGGTCCTTAGTAGTGGCTACTAAACGAAACGTCAATTTCTGTTTATTAGAGAGGTTTGGATTTCACTTTGACTACCGCCACCTTTCCCGATTTTTAAAGAACCTGATTGGTCAATCGGGTAGGTCCGGCACATTTCATTGGCTAAGAAGGAGATTAAGGTAGCGGTATTCAGAGGTATATATGTCTGCACGAACCTTAAAACATTGCTTGCATATGCCTAATCTGGAAAACAATGAAACAAAACATCTTCTACCAAAATCTTTTGAGTTTGTTGGGAAACATTGTTGCTTACTGGGACGCAAATTATGTTTCCTAACTGGACAAATAGGGAAATATTGATAGGAAACATGATATCTCTGCCCTATGAATTATAAACAGCTAGTGTTTTTTGTTTTATTCAAAAATTTGCATCCAACGTTACCGATCGCAAGACTGACAACCAAGACACATCCTTACAAAAATCCCACGCGACGCGACCCAAAATCCAATGTGATCACATCAATTTCACACGGGACCACAAAAATTTAACACGTGTTTTTGAACATTTCATGTGACATGTTTGCAAGGTATACATCAATCCCATGAAAGATTAATATCTTCGTTTTGAAATAATTACGTGTCATTGGATGCATAGAAGATGTTTCATATGAGAGGTTTCTACACAACCTCGTTCCCAGGGCCTCTTTGTGGTTAAACATGTGGCGGACAGAGGCCCTGGCAATAGCTGGTTGTCACATGACCAAAGTTTACAATATATTTGGAAAATTTATTTCAGAAATTATGCACCCGAGCAGTTGGTAGGAAAATTTTCCAACTATATCTTGGAAAATTTGGTCATGTGGCAACCAGCCTTTGCCGCAAGGGCCTTCTACCTCACGTTTTACCACAGAGGCCGTGGTAACCAGCTTAGTTTCTAGTTTGAATACTCTTGTTTCTTTCTGTTCTGGGAAAACTGCCAGTCCATAACTCTTACCCGACTATTTCCTCCATCGAGTGTAATGCAGAATTTTTCATAAACTGTGTAAGGGCCTCGAACAACATTATCTCACGACTATGATTTTTAGTCTCCAAGCAACTACTGCTGTCTTCTATAAAATGATACACTACAGACATTCACAGGGTGTCTCTGATACCGGCAAGGTTTCTTTAGGGGATAAATTTTATTAGTAATTAATGAGAGACGAACTTATGTTGCACATACATAGAGACATAATACAATCGCATGTTTTACATGCATAGACACATAATACACGCATGATATGCCGCCCATTTATTCAACTTTCTACCGTACAAACGTTTTAAGTTGCAACTTAAGATGCATTTTTTCAAAAACATCGAGGGTGGGGGTTGTCCCCTTGCCGACATCACCGCAGCCATAAAACCAAAGTTTATTCCACTGGTAAATTGGGAAAGCACTGTCATCTGAACGTTGTTAGACGTATAAAGCAGGAGAACAGTCAGGGCTCTGAGTATTCGCGATTGCAAAGATGGCACTTGCACTGGCTATCGTTCCAGTCAAATATACATAGAGGTCACCCTCCCCTCCCCAAAACAAAAACTTACCAAATGCTTCTAGGAATTTTTCTGTGTTTGTCATCAAGTTAAGAAACTCATTAAAATCGATTTCCCCATTACCTTAAAAAACAAAGTGGAAATTTAAAAAAGGGGAGGGAGTATCAATTAAGATTTTGTGCATGACACTTCGCTCGACTTTAACAGTAAATAGACACAATCAGCTAACGTTTGTTTACACCGTTGTCACCCAATTCCCATCTTCGGATCATTCACATGGTTGGATACCATTGTCCTGGTTTGCAAATAGTACATTGGGACAAAAGTAACCAGGCATACCAATCATAAATACGAGTTATTCATTCATGTCCATACTTGTAAATGCGTAGTTACTTTTGTCCTCAGTTACGCTGCTGCAAGCTAATATAATACTAACTAGGCATGTGAGTGATCTGAAAAAAATATGTGAATTGGGTATAAACAAACGGTGGCCGTTTTTGTCTTTTTGTAAAGAGTGTTAAATATGTCTTATTTCAAAACGAGCAACGGTTGAGAAAGTATTTATCAAAATATACAGTAATGTGCAAAACTTCTAGGTCACTCTGTTTTTTGCTTTATATAACAAGCCATATCTAACTCAAAATTGAACCGATTACAAAATGTTATCTGCAACTAAAAAAACGGATATTGCAAACTGGAAGTTCGGCTATTACCGGAAGTGTGGTGTACTACACCTCCTCCCTTTAAAAAAAAATTATATATAACCATGTACAGCTCATGAATAATTAATTTTCTTCACAGTAACGTTACACTATAATAAATGGACAAAATCGGCTAACCCTTGTTTATACTCAATTCACATTTTAACTTTTTTAAGATCACTCACATGCCTAGTTACTATTATATTAGTTTGCATCAGCGTAACGGAGAACAAAAGTAAGTACGCATTTAGAATTTTGGACATGAAAGAATAGCTCGTATTTATCATTCCTATGCCCGGTTACTTTTGTTCTAATGTACTCTTCATACACACGTAAAAACGCACAGTTCCAGAACTGTAAACATGTTGTAACTAGTCCTTTCACAAGCTGTTGACAAATTGTGTTCGCCCTGCTTTATATCAAGTTATTGGAACAAGTTTGGAACCAGCAGTTAACAACTTGCAACAAGCATGTGATATAATTAGACTGTAACAAGGTTGACAACAAAGCCTGTAACAACATTGTTATATCAATGCTGCAACAGGTTGTCAGGACAACCTCAGTTGTTAGGGCAACGTTTGTTAAAAACTCTCAACAGCTTGTTCTAAACTTGTTAAGAACTTCAAACCAGCAGTGCAAAGATAACTTGTTGACAGCTTGTTGACAGAGTTGTTACAATATGTGCATGCGTGTATATATAGATAACTTTCCCTCAACAGTTCCCGGTTTTAATTTTGACATGTGCATAATTTTCACTCGAGATTAAAAAATTTTAAGCCTTAGAACTTTAGCGAGTGGTTTAAGATGGTAGAGACGTAAACAGCATAAAGGTAAAACGTAGCCTAGAATATTTTTACTGTACAAAAATACAAAACGTAGTGTACCATCTTTATCCATTGAATCGAGAACTCCGACAATATCAATTTCACTAAGACATATTCCAACAGATCTTAAAGCAAGATCCAGCTCTTCTGCATCAATAGTTCCACCTCCGTTGCTATCAAACAAGTCAAACACTTCCTTGAATGCTGAAAGACGAAAAAATCACAAAGCTACTGGTGAGTACAGAGATGATACGTATGGCATCACTAGCGACATGAACAAGGCCCTGTTAGGGGTTTTATAGGTATAAGGTATATTTACCCAAAGTATTTTAGTTATAAAGTATAAATAACGATAGACTTTTGGGTATAAAGTATAAATGATCACTGGCGTTATACTTTTAGGTATAACAAAAACTGACCACAAGACATTTTGTGTCAGCTGTTCGAGGCATTTGGAAGCATTTATTTGTCAATAGTTACCAATACTGATCGCTTCTAATATCTCGACAGCCTCAACCTGAATTTGCAGAGTTGAAGTTCCACGGCGGTATAAAATCTGCTAAAAGTAAGGGTTACTGCTACACGCTTTTCGGATTATAGTTGCAATTAAATTGTCACATTCTCGCTCCTACACAGGAAACTTTGAGCAAAATGACTCTCTAAATTTACCGGTGTCACAGGTGATGTCCAAAGAATGAAAACAACCCGGTAAATGCTTTTGCAAGGGGTGAAATAGTGTACAACGCAACTAAAAGAAAACAAGAGTTGCTGGGGTACTTTTGGGTATAAATGTGTCCGCCATTTTTGGTATAAGGTATAAATGACCTCTTAATAACAGGTATAAGGTATATTCAAGACCCCCCTAACAGGGCCTCATGAGCGCAAGCTAAAACAAAAGACAAAACAAAAAAATGCAGCCAAGTGTTCGCAACAAGCATCGACACAAGCACAAGCGTGACACTACGAGCATAAGCCATGGTAGAACAAAAGCAAATTCAGAAGTAAATTCTTTCTGCTTTGTCTTCGTAAAACTTTGAGGAAAAGTTTTTTTATAAGCGCAAATTGTTAATTTTATATTACAAAATGTAAAAACTTTATTACAAAATGCTTTAATAAAACCAAACAATTCATTAATATTAATCAATACTAAACTATTAAAAATGTTTGTATATATATACACTAAAATAGTTATTCTGTAGTATATTGTAACGCATTTTCCGGCTCATGAAGATACTCGTTTTCCGGCTCATGATCTTTTGTTATTTTGCCTATGCTTCGCTGGTGAGGACCAGGCTTTACAAGGATCTATCAGTCTTTATACAGAGGTTAGGATCAATGGTTAGGATACCTCCGTTCCGGTAAACGGGTACTGGTAACGTTATTTTGTTCGTAAACTTTGCATCAACATGTGTGTATTTACTCCTAATTAAATATGTAAATAAATTACATATTTTAAAGAATTCACATCGTGATGACATAATTAATAAATACAAATTCTCTAGCGGCTCTCATCAACAAGAGAGCCTGCCCAGTGCATTGCAAACGCTGTAGTCGTAGAACCACCGATCAGTGTGCGGAAGTAGAACTTGCAATCGCAAAAATCATTTTGCGACTCGTTGTTCACAAAAGCCGATCAATCATGAACACAAACTCTGGCATCCTCCTCCCGTGCTGAAAATGATGACGAGAACACCTACCTTCGATCTGCGCCTGCGTAATACGGGAGCCCAAAGCGGCCGAAGTGCTGTTGCTTGGGCCATCTTCATCCGCATTCAACGAAAATCTCGACAAAACATTTCTCACCCTCAGACCGCTCGTTTCATCTGAAACACTCATGGCACGTGACTGGCGAGAGTATTTCCCGTCAGGCACGTATATGAGATCATCGCTTGTCCTTTCATCGCTTCCCGTTCTCATTCTTTGAGGAGTAATTGAGATCGCATTGCGGCGATATTGCATTGGGTTTTCGTTTCGGTACATTTTTCGTTCGCAGTATTCAAGCGTAGCGATTTCAACCCATTGTTGCAATTAGAACGTTGGAACGTTCAATTGTTAGTGACGTCATAACATGACGTCACTATAATTGATCAATTAGCTGTTCTGGACTAGGTTCCGCAATTGGTCGTAGAGAACTGGTAACGCTTCCAGAAGAAAACCATTGCCAGTTTACATGCACAAACTTATCTTCAATTCGTTCTGAACACACGGGTCTTTTTTAATTTGAAAGTCTTTTTCGAAATTTCAATAAATTTTGACGGAAATTTACACAAAACATCTCGTTTCAGTGTGGAATTGCTTTGTGTCGTCAGAAAAAAACTATGGAAAAACCTACAAAAATAAAACCGACCAAAATAAGCATTTCATGCTAATTTTTTCCGTTAATTGTTTTTAGATCTTGATTAAAATTCATCTACTCCTGGTGTATCCGTTCGTGTTCACATTCAGACATGGTGTCTCCATTCTCCAGTGGGTGTCCAATTTCTTTATTCGGAATATGTCAAGAAGATATCGATGGCGACAGACGGTCTGAAAGTTAGATGAACTACGATTAGACGTTTCTGTGGGCTGAAACTCTTTACTAGAAGTGAGATGATGCTTTTGAAGGCAACTGTGTTGTTATTCTCGGTTCTTTTGGCCAAAACTGACGCAGGTATGGATACAAGTACGGTGTTTTTAACGTGCTTTATCAGGCGTTCCGTGACTCGAGTACGGACACAAAATAATAGGCCTTTTGTTTATTTGATTGGGTAAATAACATGGCTTCATCTTCAAGCACGCTAATATCTGAGATTGAAGAATCATTAACTTTGCTGCAGTCCAAGTGTTCATCTTCGGTGTACATGTCATCGCGATGGTCCAAAATAAACAATTGTTAAACAAGGTTTAAAGAGGCCTAGGGATGTGCGAAACTTAGAATGCTTCTAGTCAAACAAACTCTAGCGCGAATTGTTATCCCAAATCTTGTTTTTTAGGTTTTGTATTAAGAAAGTAGAAAGCGTCAATGGTTTAAGATCAATATATAAAATAGCGTAGACAAGAGTCCTATAAAAAATGGAGCGACATTGCGGCGACTACAATCCATTGTTGAGAGATTTGACGGACTTTGTTGATGAAAGTACTCTAGTCAAAGATTTGCACATCTTTTCTTAACTTTACAAACTTTAGCTGCTAACGTTCAAAACTCCCCTGACTGTTGCTTGTTGTAAAGGAACTCAAGCTACATTATATATTTGATGTATCAGAAAACAAAATTATGAAGTTTTGCAAAGATTTGGCTGTAAGCCGGTACTTTCAAGAATCAAACCTAAAATGGGTAAAGTGATGACGAAGTGATGCCACATGAAAGATATCAATATTAGAGAGGTTAAGATTGATGTGTACGGCAGACCCGTAACCGCAAACGCCAAACTTCAAGTCGGATTTTCAGGTGAAGTGTTAGCTGTTCGAAATTAGGATAATTTGTGCAAGATTATTGAAGAATGGATTGACTAAAAACTTGTCGAAACCTTCGAAAACTTGTAGAACTTACCTTCAAATCCGACTTGAAGTTTGGCGTTTGCGGTTACCGGTCTGCCGTAAACATCGATCTTAACCTCTCTATTGTAAGACACATGAACCAGTAATCAAGGTGAAGATCTGAACTGGTAGAAACTGATTTTGAAATCACCATTTCTTTATAATTTATCACATTGAGAACAGGATATTTGAAGATAGGAAACAATCACATCCTACTCTAAGGGTTCCTCCACAGACTAGTGAATTAGTAGTTGTTTAGATGGGGTTATAAGTTTCGTTGTTTTGTGGTAAAAAGTTTTAAAGGTAAAGATGGTTGGATGGTAGGTAGGCTAAGATGATGTTAACTTCAGTACACTGTTGTATACATAAAAAATGTAGTAAAATAATATTTTTCTTGCAGGATTTCTCCCTCCATCTCTAAAAGACAACGTTAGTGGATCTCCTAAAACAATGATGTGCAATTGTAATACAACAGAATGCAAAAAAATGAAAGAATACAACTGTACATCAACCGAGGGGTGTTATGCGATGTTTATGACTATACCTTGGCCTCGTGTAATTTACGGCTGCATGGAATTTTTACCGTCACTCGGCAGATGTCCGCTTATGATAAGAAATGAAAATACGACAGACATAAAACTTGTGACAAAATGTTGTTATGAGGACCACTGTAATGTAAGAAGACTAATACAGCCATATCTTCCAAACGAAAGTAAGAAATATTTTCATACACTACAAATTTGATACTAGCCTTGTCTTACAGTCACGGCAATAGAAGCGTTTCGAAATAATGACTAATTCATTTGCTCAAGTTTAGCAGTTCCTCTGATCAATACCCCCCCCCTCAAATTTTAAAAAGTTCATTAAAATTTTCACAACTTCTTGTTTATTGAACATATTGACCAATCAGAGTGCTCATGAATACGATATAGCATTCTGATTGGTCAACTAACATGAAGTTGTGAATCTTTTAAGGAACCTGTTCCAAATTTTGAGGAGTTGATCACAGGTACTGCCAAACTTGAGCAAATGAGTTGGACAAATATTTTCGGAACCCTTCTATTGCCACAACTGTAATCCATCCATGCTTCAGGCCTCAAATTTAAGCCCATGTCAGGATGAATTTGCATGGCTTACGCCAGCTTGTAAGTCGGTTGCAAGTTGTTAACAGGCTTGTTGCAAGTTGATTGCCACAACTTGTTATACATAGGTCTGCTGCAAGTTGTTTAGACAAGTTGTAACAAGTCGGAACTGACATGTTGTATCAATTCTTGCAAAATTGACAAATTTGCTGCAACCTATTGACAACTTCAACAAGTAGTCTGTGGCATTTAGGCATAACATTAGTTACTAATACATTGTTAATGAAAAAATGAAAATTATATATTATGAAAAAAATTACTTTTAGAGTTTGTCCCTCCTTTACCAAAATACAAACCTAGTGGATCCTCTAAAACAATAAAATGCAATTGTAATTCAAAAAGATGCAATGGGATGAAAACCTACACCTGTACATCATCACTTGGGTGTTATGCAACATTCTCAACCACGCCTCGTTTATCGGCAAAATACAATTGCTTGGAAGATCTCCAAAATGTTGACAAAGAAGTATGCCAGTTTACCTTGACAAAAGAAAATACTACAGATGTACTAATTGCCAGAAAATGTTGTTATGAAGATTATTGTAATGTAGAAAGGCTTCTGGAGCAATATTTTCCTAAAGAGCGTAAGTAGTACACTTATAAAATGTAGGTACATTTAAATTCATCTGTGTGCTTATGTTTTCCATTTTAAAAAAAACCTATGGTATACTGTAGATTCAGAGAAACACCAGAAACATCAATGGTGCTCACTTTTAAGTACTGTAGATAACAGCAACACAAACAAAATCATGATTACAAGATTATATTGATATTGAAGAAAGTGGAATCCGTAATATCACACACACAAAACAACAACTAGTATGTAGTTTACTTGGCAAAGTATCAGGACTTTTCGATTCCCACCGTGGCTAGGCATATAATGACCCCCACCCAAGTGTAGAAATATAGGCAGAGTCGTGCCAGAAACAGTATAAAAATTATTCATGGTTTTGTTGTCATTTCAGCATCATCTGATTCAGATGAAACTTTGGAGCTTGTTTTCTCAATTTTTGGGCCAATTCTTGCTCTGGTCGTGCTTCTGGGGCTGCTGTATTTCGCACGACCATACCTAACAAGATGGCAACGAAAGAAAGAAAGTGCCATAATGTCGCCTGGGGAGAGCAGTGGGGGAAGTTCATGGGGTGGGTGTGTCGACCCTTCATCAGGTAGCGGTTCTGGGCTTCCTCTACTTGTACAGCGGTCTGTTGCTCGGCAAGTCGATCTCCTGGAGATTATTGGGAAGGGACGTTATGGTGAGGTTTGGAAAGGAAAATGGCATGGTGGATACATTGCAGTGAAAATGTTTTCATCCGTAGACGAACAATCGTGGGTGCGAGAAACTCAGATCTACCAAACAGTCATGATTAACCATGATAATGTCTTAAGCTTCATTGCATCTGATGTTGCAACCAAAGATTCAACCACTCGAATGTGGCTTATAACTCAATACCATCCTAATGGTTCTTTGTACGATTTCCTCAACAACAACACAGTCGATGCTGAAATTATGCTCTCCCTTGCTAAATCTGCCATAGCTGGCATCACACATCTACACACGGAGATCTTCGGCATGAACGCAAAACCAGCTATAGCACACCGTGACATCAAGTCCAAAAATATCCTGGTCAAGCAGAACTACACTTGTGCCATAGCAGACCTTGGTCTTGCTGTCATTCATCGTAAAGAACTCAATCAAGTCGACATTGATACGAGAAACAACCGAGTCGGTACAAAGCGGTACATGGCACCAGAGGTGCTTGATGAAACGATGGATGCAACTTGGTTTGAATCTTACAAGAGAGTAGATGTATATGCATTTGGTCTGGTGCTGTGGGAGCTTTGCCTCAGAACAGTCTCTGGTGGTCAGTTTTAGAAAATATGCTTTAGCAATATGTTTCTGTATGTTTTTAAAAACTGTCTCTCTCTCTGATGCATACAAAACAATTAAACATAACAAATTAGCACTAGAGATGTGGCAGATAGAGTCTTCCTCCATATGAGTGCCAAAATAATGTGGCATTAGACATAGCAGGATAGCAAATGAGGAGGGATGCAAGAGAATAAACTATGTGAAACTTCGCTGTGGATGGACATACAGTATATCATTTCTGCTCTCTTTTTGTAGACATCAAGGCTAAAGAGTACCAACCACCTTTTTACGACATGGTGCCTCATGACCCAAGTTTTGAGGTCATGAAAGAAGTAGTCTGTGTGCAAAAGAAGAGACCCACATTTCCAAATGAATGGAGTAGCAACAAGGTGCATAAACATGTAATTGTCTTAGCTTAAAAATATAAACTGGTTTATAGTATTAACTTTGTATACAGTGGTGTATTAATAAATACTCATGTAATGTTTTACCCTATCGTTCCTGATATCCCGTATTGTCCAACATTAGTGCAATATACCAGTATACAAATACAATATATACAAAAATACATAACATACAAATACATCACTTAACTTTAGCCGTTTGAGATCATTTGACAATTTAGACAATGTGATAGTCCAGTAGAGTCACTATTACAGCCTTGGCAATTGAAGTGTTCCTAAAATATTGTATCAATTCATTCGCCAACATGAACCAATTCATTTGATAAAACATTTGAAAATTTTACAATTTCCTAAATAATTTATTAACTTCCTGTTGAATGCTCCAATCAATATTGACTTTGGCACAAGCGGCCAATCACAATGAAGCAGGAAGTGACCAGAGATGGTCAGACTTGTGAAGTTTGTAAATAGTTCCACAACTGTCAATCAATTTGTTCTAGTGAGCAGATGAATTGATGCAATATTTTAGGAACACTTCAATTGCCACGGCTGTAATAGTAATTTGTCTTGACTTAAGTAAAGACTGCTGACATAGCTTGGAACTTAGCAGTCATGCTTAAGTTGATTCCTCCCTATTGACATTAATTCTGTTTCTCATTAGTTGCTTCAGGGCATGATGGAAATTATTAAAGAATGCTGGTGTCAAAATGCTGCAGCTCGTTTGACATCGTTACGCATCAACAAGAAGCTCACAAGATTGTTGGCAGATTGTAAAAGTCCAGCGATTGTGTCGGAAGTTGAACAAGATATCATAGATTTGCTGAAACCATCAAGCCATGCAAAAATGGTGGAAGATTGCGTGGGATACAATATTTAGATAAGTGTTGGTTTATTATCAACTGAGAAGTACATCGGGATGTGTTCAATACAATATTGAACAGCTCTGGACATTATCAAGCAAGATGTACATTGAGTTGTGTTTGGTAGGAAACAAAACCAACATAATTCAGCTTTGTCAGAGCAGGAGCACTGCCAGCACATGACTATAAATAATGTAATGGGTGTATGTAAACGAAGCATAAAAACTAAGCCTTTAAATGAGACAGTTATCAACATTAAGCAATGTTATACTTGTTATAACTTGTAAACAGATAAACATCAAGAATTATGGGCATATGTAGTTTTAATGCTCACATATCGTGTTATTAGACCATTAGACTTCAAACGAAGTGTTAAATACAATATAAATAATTATGTACTAAATAAGTGTATGTGTGTTTGTTAACAAGTACTGGTATTTACATTCAAATTGACAAAAAAAGTTTTATATTACTGAATATTAGATATATTCTACCTTTTGTCTGTATTTTATTGTTGTTTGATAATGTAGGCCAAATAAAAGACCTAATGCTAATAATCTAGCTATCTCTAAATACATCAACCTAGCTACAAATCTGACTACATATTATTACAATTAATTAATTAATGTTATTAAGCATCCAGATCAGGAACTTTGGAAAATTGATAAGTTCTTTTGCTATGATTGTAAATTAGACCACATGTTACAATAAGCCAAACAATAGCTGCAACAACCAGGGCAAAAACAAGCAGTGCAATATTGCTCGAGTCATTCTTCAACATTTGAGACACTGCTGTTAAATCACCATCGTTCGGTGCAGGCGTTATTTCCAGTAAATGACACATTAATGAATAAATATTGACAATACTGAAAGGATTTGACTGATAACCTTCCTTGAATGCAGGGCCATGTGCAATAAAGAACGGATGCATTTCCTTGATTGAATTATTATAACCATGATCACCATGTTCTAAGTTTTTATCTTTTTTGTTTCTGACAATTCTGTATCCCAAATTGCTCGTGACGAATATTGGGGTGACCCGACGGTTGTTGGCATAATGCCAATAGGAGGGTATATCTTTTTTGTAAAACACTGTCAAATTGGGGGCTCGACTTAAATTCTTGTAGATATTTTGGTCTTCACCTTCGTGTGGGATGATAAACGAGTTGACCATACTGTCGACGAGAGTGTACTTATCAGCAGAGATATAGTCATCGAGGAAGATAAACTTGTTGGGGCCCACTTCGGCCATTCCATGGTCACTTGTCAGTATTATATTCACCTGAAAAATAATCAAACTTTAACTGAAGTTTACATATTTGTGACAAAACCACAAGGCAAGTCAAGTCCAAGCATAGGCTCCCAAAATAAAAGTGAGTATTAATACAGGGTGTATAAAAAAAAAGTAGACAATTTTGAAACGGCTCTCAACCTTGCGAAGCGGCTTGAAGTATGAAGTTTTTTATTAATGTACATTACTTGGGTACTTACGGTGTAGAATAAATGAAAATATTCTGAAATTTAAATGTTTCAAACCCAGGGGTGTGCATATTTTGAAGCACATTAAAAATGGCTAGCGCATGAAATTTAAAGGCTTAAAAGTAATTTTGAGTTGGTAGGTAGAAAATATGTTAGGTGTTTTATTGCTGTTCAAAATTTCAAGAAATTTGATTGAGTTTAAGCCACTCAAAATGTCGCGCGAACGTATATTTTTTCTCAATAAGAATCGTTTTTCTGCAGAAATGTTCTAATTTTAATCAAATGTCCCTTGGGAGTTGTATGCAAATTAAGTAAATACATAAATTAAACATGCACAAAGCAAATTTTGCTAAAAATATGGAAGTTCGTGCGACGTTTTGAACGGCTTAGACTGGAGCAAATTTTCTGAAATTTTGTACAGCAATACAACACCCGATAAATTTCCCATCTACCAAGTCAAAATTACTTTTAAGCATTTAAATTTTGTGCACAAGGCATATTTATGTTGCCGTAAAAGACAGAACCCCCTGGGTATTGAAGTTTTAAATTTCTTATTTTTTTGGTTTATTCTAGATTATAACTACCAAAACAATCTCTTTAGATAAAAAAACATCGTATATTGAGGCGTTTCGCGAAGCAGAGAGCGATTTCAGACTTGTCTACTTTTTTTTTATACACCCTGTATAAATAACAGAATACGATTTAAATTTCAATAAAAATACATTGTATTACCGTGAAAATGTTGTGGCTGTTCTGTTCATAAATGTAATACAATGAATTTTTATTAAAATTTAAATCATTTTTTGTTATCTTCATAAATATCACTTTGATTCTTGGCAGCCTTATGGTCCAAGCCTACGACTCTTGAAACCTTCTGCAATTGGGTCATGCCAAAAAAGACCCATAACCCACCCACAGAGGAAATTTCTACCATCCAGAGATGGTTTATTACCAAAGCATTTCGGCTTTAAAAGAGAGGCAGAAACACCCTGAGAAATTACCTGGAGGAAAACTCCATTACCTCCAGAAAAACCACTCAACCAAGGTATGGATCAACTACAAGAACTTTGGCGATGACCTTTCCTAGAAACATTGCATTCTGTTTTGTTTCTGTTAAGTAGTGAATGTACCTATATACATGTAATGTTGTTTGGAGTTACTGTTCTTTTGTATTTCATTAAAATACTTGGTGACTCTTGTAACCAATACTGATATCTTCATGTACTGTATAGTCACACTAACCTGGTCAAACAACTTCCGTTTCTTTAATTCTTCCACCAGATACCCAGTTATTTTATCGAGGTTCAAAATAGCATCAGCAACCTGTTTTGAATTTGGTCCATAATCATGCCCTGAGGCATCGGGCTCCTCAAAGTACACAGCAACAAAATTAACTGGGGGATCTCTGTCCAGCTGTTGCAACACTATATCTACACGAGCTTTGAACGGGATGCTTTCATTATATGGCGGACTATAGTCAGCTTTCTGACCATGGAATGGTACAGACCCGCCCACCCAATTTATCACTGCACTCATTCTACCATCACCCTGTTTCTGGTTGGTTATCCACACAGGCTCCGAGGCATTGAACCATTTCGGATCAACCGTGGAAGGTGTGAAGGTACTCTTATAGACCGGGTCATACATTACATTATTTATAATTCCATGATTTTCTTCGTAACGGCCAGTCACAATACTGTAATGATTGGGGAATGTTCTTGTGACAAAGTTATTCACAACCTGCGCACTAGATCCATGCTTGGCCAGCCAAGATAAAGTCGTTGTGTTCACTTTCTTCAAGTAATCCCAACGAAATCCGTCAAAAGAGATTAAAATTAATGTTGGCTTTCTCTCCTCGAGTCCTTTTACGCTTGCCAAAGCGAACAAAACAAGAATATATACTTTGAAAGTGAAAAGAGCCATTTCGGCAGCCCAAACTCAGATACCCGACACTGTGAATATTTTAATACACGTCATTAGCAAAGAACGTGTGCCAAATAGGAAATTCTATTTGAACTTTCTTGCCCGTTTGTTCTTTCGAAATCCATTTTCTTACGTCCTAATAAATTACATACGAAAATTATAGTAGTTTCCTTTAATTAAGCCGCTAAATCAGATCAAATAAATCTGTTAAGACCTATTAAAACAAATTTCCTGATTCTGTCTTTTCATTTTTTGTCGGTATTTGCTTTTGCCCTTGAATAATTTCATGGTCGGCCATTATCGAACGCCACGAGCACATCACGAATAATTACCGACGTTACACGATTGACTCCCACAACATGAACAAATTACTTCCCAAAAATAAGTACATAAAACTTAACTAGCGTTAACGAGTACACTAAAAAGTCCTTTTGTTCACTAAGTATATACTGCACTTTCTCAGTATATTATCTATCAACTATTCCATACTGAACCATAAATTTCGAAATAGTATTTACAGATTTACTGTAGGAATACTTCAAGAAACGAAACGTTTCCGATTAGTGGCAATGTCATTTTCACGTATGGTTTTTTGTTACCTGGCAACCCATCCGGTTTCCTTGGTAATTGTAACAATAGAATCTAATCAAGTATTTAGCACGAAAAATTTATAAATCAGCCCATTTTCAGCTTATTTTAGTTAACTCCATAGCATACTAGTTACTGTTTTTAACAATGAATACCGAATCTTGGTGTAAAGTGGAAAGCAGATCCTCTGAGAATTGGACAAGATCGAACCGAAAGCATTTCGCCAAAGCATTTGAAAGCAAGGTATTCAAAGAAGGACCAGATGACTCTGAAGGGAGATTACAGTTCCCAAAGAAGAAAGAGGTGCATCGGGAAAGGAGGCATTTTCCTGAAAAATGTAAGCACATTTGGTATCTACTATTCAGACTATTCACTACCATATAATTTATATGATATAAATGCAATTTTTAAAGCGTTGGATGGATGTCACATATGGTGCACAAGTACTAGTGTAGTGAAGGTGACCTATCTAGTTGACAAATGACAACCTATTAAATACGACATTTCTGAACCTGACCAATCAGTCTAACTGTCTAATTAAATATTCATTCCCTTTTCTAGATGTATGTAATCTGAGGTGACTGAACAGAATTTCAAATATCAACAATATTTTGCAACATGTTGGAATACAATGAGAACATTTACAGTTAATAATTAACTTTTTAACATGGAATATGTACATATTTAATTAAATTGAAAAAAAAACAACCACAAATTGTCATTTCTTCAATATTATGCTGCCTACATGTTCAAACATATTAGTATCACAGTATAGGTATTGTTTTTTTGCATAAGTAATTTTATTTTATAGCCAAAGTTACAAGAAAATTTTATCATTAACAGTGGAAATACAAGCTCTAGATACAAAATTGAGCAAAGTACAACA
Organism: Muricea muricata; assembly: GCA_963855995.1. Lineage (NCBI taxonomy): Eukaryota > Metazoa > Cnidaria > Anthozoa > Malacalcyonacea > Plexauridae > Muricea > Muricea muricata. The sequence continues at coordinate 2,929,697 of OY979725.1, forward strand.
AAAAATATCAGAACACACAGCTCTCCTGTGTAAAACCCCAATAGCAGCTCTCATACATAGCATTACCCTTTCAGGTTTTTTCTCTGGGAATTTTTAGACCATAAAACAGCCCAAAAACTCAATCTGGAATTGAGTTTTGAAACTCATTCTTCTCAACAAAGTGCTCAGGGCAGTTCAATTGAAGTTTTTGGAGTTGAATTGATCAAAATATAGAAATTATTTTCAGGCATATATATTGGAAATTAGGAATGAATAGCCATAAATCATTTAACACCCCAAGAAAAACACGCATTATAGAGATAGTTGTACACAATGACGAAGACTTGCTCGCTCCGTTTCCCATGGTGCATTCTGTGTAAAGTTCACGCCGAAGATTCATGATTGTACGCCGACTTTTATTATAAATTACATTATATTTTTGAAACCCCACGCCAAAGATCTTCGACGTACGGGACTTCAAATGCACCCTGATCCATTTCAGCCCTGTACAACTACTTTTAGAAGGCACTTACTTCAGACCTACTGCAGTTTACCTAAACTCAATCTTCTTGGCTAAAAACGGATCCAGGGAAAAAGGAAGAAAGCCAGTCCTTCCAAATATTTTGTTACACGTTGCATTGCCTCTTGCAACATATCGTTTTTGTCCGAGGAAGATAAATAGTAAGAAGAAGATAAATGTATACAAGTAAATTAGCACAACTTTAGAAGCAAAAAGTTTAGAACAATTTCATTAAAATTTGCTAAAGAAACCATTAGAAACTTTTTCAAGTACTTGTCAGCACATTATTTAATAGAAACCACATGAAAAAAGTGAGTAACTGCGAGCAAAATCTTGCCAATTTACTCATTAAATTTTGGCACAGACTGCACCTGGAATTTAAAAGCAATTATAAAATATTTACTAACCTTTGTCCAAGCCATAGTTAAAACAAAATTTTGTAAAATACAAAGTCTGTACTTTAAAGCTCCAAGCTGTGAAATACCGTTTAGAAAAGTGCGACCATTTATTGTGACTTAAAAAAGTTGAAACGTTTCACAGTATTTTGAAAACTCCATGTGCATAAACCTGTGTGAGCCCACAATCTTCTTTTCGTTTCGTTTTCGTATAAAATAACAGCGGAACAAAAACGTTACATTTACTTTTTCATGTAAGATTTGTTTTTACCTAACAAGTTGCTTGAAGCTCGGCTAACCCTGGGTCACAGAGTACTCTGTGCCTGGGTTAAAGTTTAATTAGCCAACCGTTTTACTTTCTGTATTTCTACACGTCTGTTCATTTCAAAACTTGCGAAACGAAAAAAGACTATTGATTCATACAAAATCAGGGAATAATTTTTTGCAATCAAGCAGCTGAGTCAGAGATATTTCCAAGGATTTTTGCGGTAAACCAGCGTAAGCTGACCGGTTTTTTTGCCGAACAACTGGCCTAAAAGTAAAAATAATCTTACAGAATACAGTACCCTCGACTGGAGCCAATTGAAGCTGGGTTGCCGCAATTACCCCTGGCTTAAAGTCTTTGTATTTTTACACCTGCGTTTCTTTTTAGACTCCATAAACCTTGAACAACCATTGATCCAGTCTAAACAAGATTTCTGAAGAAATATCTATATACAAGTTATGAACAAACTGCTGGGAAATAATAATGTTTAAAAGTTAACCAGAGTTATTTAGCGCTGGGTTTGCGCTAAACTTGGGTTAATGTTTAATCCTCTGTTTCAGTTTCGATATTTCTACACGTCTGTCTATTTTAAAACGTAGGGAACTAAGACTGATATTTATCTAAACAACATTTGTGACACTTTGTTTATCGTTAACCCAACCAAGCCAACTGGCTTGTTACATACACACGTAACTCACACGTAACGTAAGTGGGTAAATGTTTAAACCGAGGGACAAATTCAGGACACATTTCATGTCACAGAGCGGCGCAATCACAAAATCAACCAGATGACCAATCAAATCCCCCACACTAACCGCTTAACCAATCATATTTCATAACAGCGTGACATACAATGTAACCAAAATCCCATCTCCCAGGAGCTTGTCAGCTAACTGAACCCTTAAAAAATGTCTCTAAATTTCAGGCACTTTCTTATGATAGTTAAAATCAGACGTTCCTCGATACAGTTCATAATGTTTGGGTCCTCTCTCTGTCTCCCAGGTAAACTCGAGCGCGGCTTTGTGCGAGTTTGGATATTCTCCGATTTTCGTAGTAGTACAGGGTTCTCGATCCACAAATTGCTCTTTCGCTTCTGTCGGGTAATGGAACAGATCCACTTTATGCGTAGTTCCTGTTAAATCTCTGTAATTATGTCTATGTTCCTCTTTGCGCTGAACAAATTCTGCCAAATCTCGCTCCCTGTCTGGCAGTCTGTTGAAAAGTTTGGGATCAGGACGATTTAAAAGCTCTTCTCTTGCGGCACAGCGAGCCCCCAGAACTCTCTCAGGTTTGTCGCTTAACCAAGTCGGGCGAACCTCCATTCCAACCGATTCCAAGTTTTCTTTAAGGACTTTTTCGGCAACTTGTGAACGTCGATAACCTTGAAACCACCTCGCTGTCCCCTCGCCGTGTTGACAGCAAGTTGTGCCCAAATTCCGAGGAGGTTCGGGCATGTAATGTCGATATGCCGACACAGACTTGGGATGGCGATAAGCTTCTTGACTCGACGTCGTGTATTTATTGTGAACGTGGTTCGCCATCTTGTTCAAGCCAATTTCTTGTAGGAATTTCGTTCGAGTAATTCGCCGAGTGATTTTGTTTATAACATACGCGTCATGTTAGGTTGTCAAGGAAACAAACAAAATCTCCGGTTACACATTAAGAATTCATGAAGCAGTTTTCGGCTTACACGTAAATTTTAAAACCCATTTTAGAGCACATGATTATATCAGTATAATTAGTGTCAATAGTAAGTGTCACGCAAATGAAATGGGTTAATTTACATGTAAGTTGAGCAAGTCAAACCAGGCTCAACTTGATCTAGTCAGGAGCTTTCTAAGTACACCCATGTCTTATGAGTCTAAAGAAAATAGGAGGACCAGTGGCCATGCCTCCCCCTCCCCCCCAAGAAAACAGATGAAATTGGTTATTTCTGAGCAAGGCGCTGTAGCCAAATATTCGATGCTCAACTGAATCAATAGAAAATCTAGTTTTCAAAACTTCTCAAAATGAATCTGGTTTTTCATACCTGATAACTGAGCACGGCTAGTGCAAAAAAATGCATGAATTCGGGGGCAGGCGAGAGCTTGCATGAGATTCTTGTATTAATACTACAAAGTGGTCAAGTGATTAAGAACAGGTTGTTCCAGCAAAGATTCTATTTAATATACTAACTACAATCTTTTAATACAGGATTAAGTCTAGAAGAGTACAGTGTTGGGTAATAATACACTATGTGTAACAGTTAAATGACGTGATTGCGGAATGTTGGACACTATTCTAGAGCGGATATATAAATTGAAATTAAAGTTATAACGTGACCTGAGCAGCAAACTCTACATTTAAATTTTACTTTAAGTCCTTTCCTGCATATTAATCTTCTAAACACTTGTTGTTGCCCAGAATTTCACGTAAAGCAATCTCCAGACTTAAGGATTTCATTGCACAACACATCGAGTAACAACAATTGTTTGGATAAGTTCTCTATAGTTTTGAACGACAATGAACTAAATTGCACGATCTTTTGTCTGTGTAACTGTAATCACAAACACCTCGAAAAACTTATCACAACAGTCTGTTTCATCCAAGGGCAGTAACTCTGTATGAAGCAGTTTGCCATAATATTTTTCAGGTATTTGTGATTATACGTTCTTTCAACTCTCAAGCCACGAGAAAATATATTTCTTCCTGGTAGCCGACAATCTTCTATCCTGAGCACCCAGGAAATATATAATATTCAACTAAAATGGTTAGATTTTACAAACTACTCGCTCTCCTCAACTTTTCATTTATATCAGTATTTCTATCAATATCATACAGTTTAAAATTGACATACACAGATTTTGAAATGATGTATATACAGTACATCTGTGTTTTAAAATCAGGAACTATAGCTATGTGCTTACATTTAATAACGCACACAAACACAACATGACCGAGAACTTAGCAACAAAAACATCTTTTCTTTTTCAACACGGTACGTTCTTCGCTGAATTGATGTTTCGCGAAGTTGAGGAAAACCTGTGGGAAAAATTTTCGACGAGTGAGAAAAATGATCTGGGGAAAAATAACGCCAGGTTAATGGAAACATGGTTCTTACAGGTCACTGAGAGTAATATTTTCAACTAAAGCAAGGCTTTAGGCTATTTTGTTTAAAGAAGTTCATCCTTCTTTTTCGACTACATATAATTCTACTAGAATTGTACTTGTACATTTTAAGGGTATACAGTAAGAGTATACTTTAAAGCTTCTGCATTTGGTCGAGTAGCTAAACCGGCCAGAAATGTCCGGGCAAAATTTTATTCGAAAGACATCTTGACATCAACACTATCAAGCCTTCATTTCCCGTCCTGTCTGACACTGGGTATGCGTTTGGCTTCTTTTTTATTCTACGAGTGACAATGGACGATAAGCGGTCTTCCTGAGAGCGACAGGGGTAAATGGCTTGCTAATGACACGCCTTTAAAGCAGATAAACGACACAAGATGCATAGCAGTGAACGGACAAAAAACATTTTCCCTACCGTTTCCAACGTAGTTTGGCTCACACTGTAGTCAACAATACCCAATCGTTGTTTCGATTTTTCCAAAGCACCAAACACGTACGACCACTGCAAGTTTTGGCTATCAATTTGATAGGTAAGCATGCCCTAAGAAAGAGAGTCTTACGTTCATACTGACCTCTCCCAATACTATTCTCAATTAATTCCTCAGCATTGTAAAAGCTCTGCCACCATGAAAACTCTCACGGGGAAGAATAACTGATTATTAACAAGTTATGTGCAATATTGTAGCTATTCTAAAAGCTTTATTCAAATATTGGGTAAACTTCCAATCAAATTCATCGTTCCTATAAGAACGACCAATTAACAGCCAATCAAATTCGTCGTTCCTATAAGAACGACCTATTAACAGCCAATCAAATTCGTCGTTCCTATAAGAACCACCAATCAACTATTTCCTGACCGTATTCGTGCGTGTCATGGAAATATGACCCTAAAATCGTACCTGTCTCGATTCTTCCAGTATTGCACCTGGGAAAGTTTGCTGGACGAAGAGTTTAGCTTGTTCAACACAGCCTTCCAATGGTGTCATAGGAGCACCAGTTTGTTGAATAACTGGGTTGCCGTAGACTACATGAAAAGAGCCATACATTTTAGCGAACCATGCGATGTCACATATCTAACTTTGGACACCTTATTGGGTACTAACAAACAGTGTCCAGTGAAGTACTCAAAATTTTTACTTAAGTAAAACCTCAATTTTTACGTCAGTAGAAGTCAAAGTACTGACTGAAGGATTCACTTAAGTAAACGTAAAAGTATTGCTTGGAAATTTTACTTAAGAAAAAGAAAAGTATTGGAAAAATATGCTTAAGTGAAAGTGCTACTGAAATAGAATTTAATAGAACATTTACTTGGGCGGTAGTAACAACTCTGAGCCATGATAGCCTTGCTAAGCCAAGCACATTCTCATTAGTCTACACCCCTGAGGGAGTTAGGTAGTAAAGCACAAAGGTATACGTTACTTGGTTCTAAAGTAGATTCCTTCTCTACCGGTTCAAGCTGCTGTTAAACTATATTTCTACGTACCATCAGTTCCTCCTCCATGGCTTTGAGCAAAATATCCTTGCTCGGAATTGAATGCAGCGACTGGACTTGGCGGTCCGGATGACACGACGTTCATGTCGGGTGGAGCAACCTTTAACATGAGTGTGTAGCCTGAACCGAACCTACACGAAACATGGCTCTGTCAGTTCAAAATTATTCTCTCTCAAGATCTACTACGCGTTTTACTCCATCAACCTTCATCAACGTTCACCAAATTTCATCAACTCTCATCCATTCACACCAACTCTCATCAACTGTCATCCACTCTCATCCCTCTTCTACTCTCATCAACTTTCAATCAACTTTCATTAAATCTCATCAAATCTTACCAACTTTCATCAACTTTCACCAACTCTCACCAACTCTCATCAACTTTCACCAACTCTCATCAACTTTTATCAAATCTCATCTGAGGCGAATAATTCTTAATCAACGAGATTCTTTGCTCATTTAATCTCGCCGTAAGATAAACCTCGAAGCCGAAATTCTATCCGTCTTTGCTGGGTAACTCTGTCAGCTCTATAGAGATCCATCTCTTATTTGCTATACACACTTATTTGCTATACATTTTTGACAATACTTACTTGCTCTTAAGATGTTGTATACCGCCCAAACATTTAAATTTGCCATTAACCATGATAGCCAACTGCGTGCACAGTGCCTCACACTCTTCCATACTAGACGATGAAAAATGTAATTTAGCTAGCATTCACTATCATAAAGGGTATTAAAATTATCAACATCACAATTTGGTATTTATGGTATCAAACCAAGAGTTTACGCGGAAATGTGGGGAGGTTCGCACCCCAGCACTAATTTTCTCCGTCTCCCAAGTTGCCCCTAAAACTTAACTTTTTTTGTTGTTAAAAGTCATATTTTGTGTTTTGACTTTGTGCTATAAATATATTAGCCATTAGGGGTTAGGTGCCAAGTGGGACGTATGTCCTGTTCCTTTCTCCAGTCACATTTTGTTTTCTTGTATTTTGTTTAAGGGCATGTATATTCAGTCTACTTATGAATCATTTGTTACAAATTTAATATTATAATATAATAACCCTTTCTGAGATTAGTTCAGCATTTCCCTTGTGAAAATTTGCATACCCCCCCCCCTGTCACACAAATGCAATGTGGTTGACTGCATGATCATCCAGTTGATCTGAAAACACGGAGAAGTACAGGCACTAGTTGTCAAATAGAAATCCAATTTTCGATCCAAATTACCAAATTTCTCGTGAAATATAATTTACTTTGTTTCTGAATTTCAGGCAGACTTATAATTTTCTTTATTAAAGACAATTACTAAGTTTCAACAAGATTCACAAAGGAAAACAAAAGATATAAGTGATTAACAACAGCAAAATGGATTTCTATTGGTAGCTAGTTCCAGGCCTTTTACTCACGGTCAGATCAGCTAGATATCTAGCGCACTTATAATGAGACGAGTGGCTATTACCTGTGCGAAGTAAGAACGATGGATCTTCCACCGCGGATCACAGATGTCAAGTAATTCCACAGGAAACGTCTAGCCGCTGGATCCATACCGGTCGTGGGCTCGTCCTACACAGAAGAAAAGACAACACGGACACTTTAAGTATATTCCACCAATACGCGAGGTGTTGTGTTAGACTTAGCCACACTTGTCTTCCAAACTGGGAGGGGATGGTTGCCTTTCAGTCGATAAAGGTAAGACGTTAGCGCCTTCCCTAACAAAGACGCCGAAATCCTCAGTACCTCGGTTCGCCCGTCAATTAGTTAATGGCTTGTTTGCACGAGACGTCCATTCCAGTCTTGTGTGGAATATTTATGAGATGATTACAAGTTTACAATAACATTCTTTCCGTCGCCCGGGAGAAATAAGGAGATAGACAGCTGATTGCAAACAAACAATGGTCTGTTGGGAAAATGTAGCATGCCATCCCAAAGCGTACTGTGTATACCAACATACTTACAAGGAAGACAATTGGTGGGTTTCCAACTAGTGCAATGGCTGTACTTAGTTTTCTTCTGTTTCCACCACTGTAGAAATGTAAAACGTATTCATTTCATAAATCTCGCATGACCAATGAGTTGAAAATCATCGATGTTCTAACAGTCGATTTCAGCTAAACTTTTTACTCTAAACTTTGTTGCGAAGTTCGGAAGTTCGTCGCAAAGTTCAAAAGTTCATTTCAGAATTCGCAAGCCGGTGATTGGCTCCTCAAATCATAGAAGCCAATCAAATGCTTAGTTTACCAACCGACTTGCGCATTCTGAAATCAACATTTGAACTTTGCGACGAACTTCCGAAATTCGCAACGAAGTTCGCAATCTTACAGTGAAAAGTTAGCTGAAATCGACTGTAAAATTGTTTCAAAATTATCTTTGGGTACTTTACACTTTACCGTACCCGAATAACGTCAGTGTGTGATGGCGTGATTATATCTCGTTCTTTTATAATATGTTTTGATGGCGTATTTATTTTGTGATTACTAGGGTACGGTAAAGTGTAAAATTTCCTTATCTTTAAGTTGTGTTCATGGATTGACAATGAATTTGAAGAATGCTATGCACAGGACGAAACGTGAAAGGTGAAGCATGTCTTTGGCTGTAAAGCATCCTCAAGCTGACATCGGTACGTTTTCACAGATTTAAGTTTTGTCAAGACGTTTTATCCGTGTAAGTTGATGTAAGTTGCTGAAACAATTTGCAGCAGGTGTGCAAATATCAAGTTACATGAAGTCAGATTTTTACAGGCTTGATGAAGCCAACAGACTTGATTTAGCATGAGTCAAACTGCTAATATGTACAACTCACACCAAGTCTAGAGCGTTTCAGGTTTTGTAGCTGTGTACGAGTGTCTCTCTACCTGTATGTTCCACACATTTTATCCGCCCAGTTTCCGAGATTCAAGCTCTCAATCGTGTGTTCAACTAGATCGTCCATTTTCTCATATGGAACGCCCCGGAGATGAGCGTACATTTCGAGCATTTCCCGACCGGTGAGAGTTCCAACCAGAGCATCGAACTATAGGGTTCACGGAGAAAATAAAACATGAATCAATGCCATGTGAGCAGAAAAATCATCGCACAACAAACACCAGAGGCCCTGTCACACGGTGCAATTTTTCTTGCAACTTGCAATGCAATTCTACTTTTGAGACATGTAAACTTGGCAAATACATGTTTCCATCACAGTTTGCCACTATATTTTTAACATGCCAAACATTTGTCACAAATTTACATCTCTTAAGAGTAGAATTGCGTTGCAAGTTGCAAGAAAAATTGTACCGTTTGACAGTCGCTCAAGTTTCTGTATTTTCATGAAGTGTCTAAGTGCCCTGGTCTTTTTAGTATATCGTACAGGTAAAGCAATTTATGCCATACATATTTTCACTATGGAGAAGCGAATAAGCGTTTTCATTGGCCGTACGATATTTTCACTAGTGAAAAATTGTCGTATCAGCATTTTGTTCTCTCACTCGTGAAGAAAATCGTACGGTCATTTTGCTCACAACATGGCCGCCGTGTTGGGGAAGGCGTGAAAGAAAGAAATATTTGGCTTTTATGTAAAAAAGAAAAAGAGTTTTTCGAATGAAAAACATGAAACGGAAAGAACAACAGCTTTGATTCACTATTTAGGCCAAATAATGTAGAGCAAATCGCGTAAATATTCATGTTTTAAAAGGACCGACATCCGGCCGAGCCCAAAAAACCCAAAGCCGATAAGAAATTTCTGGAGCAGCACAGTTCTACAATCTATAAAAGTCTCAAATACTGGATATTACCTGAGGACAGTATCCAATACGTTGCTGGACCTAAAAAAAAGAGAGCAAGGTGTTGATTTGGACCAAGAAATATCAAAGGGAAAGATAAGAAAAGGTTTGTGTTTTGGGAGAACTTACCTCTCGTAGCTGAGTTTGAATGTTGAAGGTATCAAGATACGCTGTTCCAGCCGAGATTGGGAACTCTCCTGTCAGCATTCCAAACGTTGTTGTTTTGCCAGCACCTAAAACAAAAAGACAGGAATTTCGAGAACACCTTGTAATTGTTTGCATCAGCATCGACGCGTTACAAAAATTATGAATGTGTGGCAAACGGCAAAATGCATTTGAATGCATTGAATTGTTGTCTATAACGTTTGATTTCCAAGAAAATAGCGAAAAGTTCACTGATTGTTTGAATCATTCTTTTTGGGGTCTGACTCCCTTCAACATAAATGAACGCCAGGAATCACTCCTTGTCATGGTCGATCTCTCTCCACCTCTTATTGATCTCAACCTTTTGGTCCTTCACGCAGTCCTGCTCAGAGTTTCGTCGTTTCTACCAGATCTTTTCTTGCTGTCCGTAATTCCCGCTCCTTGAAGGTTTGCTCGGTCAGCGAACTGGACCATCACGATCCCTTGATCTTGGCGCAGTCAAACTAACTATATGTCGGCGTATCATGATTTCTGCATTATAAACATTCCCCCCCCCCCCCAATTTCAGACTTGAATGGCGTTTTAAAACTTCAGAGTCTCAAGTTCATTTACGTGACTACACCACTTTTTTGTACACAATGCTTCAAGGGATGCATGTAAATAAAGAAGTAGGAGGAGGGGGTGCACTAAGATCCGTTCACACACTGTTTGCATGTACACCCTTTATTAGAGAATAAAAAGAGAAAGCATAGAAAGGACAGAGAGATATATAGGGAGGGACAAATAATAAATCGAGATATCGCTTACCATTTATCCCAAGCAATCCAAAACAGTTCCCTTTGGCGACCCCGAGACTCAGATTATCCACAGCTGTATGTGTGGCTCCCGGATATACCTATAAACCATTTAAACATCCAGTTTAATGTTCTCCACAATCAAACTGCTCGAGTGAAGGCAGACATACTTTTGTGAGGTTTTTCAAAACAATAGCTTGATTCCCGAGAGCATTCAGATCGAGATTCTCGATACGTCGTCTTTCAGCGGCGACATCTGAGTCCTAAATGTCAAACAAAGATGAATTATACAAAATCAAAGGAGTGGACCAAATACGGGACAAGGCTGAAATTTGCAAAAGGAATCCAAATTTAAACTTGCCAATATGACTTAACCATACCTCTGGTGTACCGTCACTTGTCGTGTTCGCAAGGTGGTCGTGTTTTTGAGCACTAAGGAAAAATCGCACCTAACAAAACGATCAATATACTATTATTGCGGCTAACGTCGCTATATGGAAAAGGCAAGGGTATGGAGTTATGTAGGGGACAAAATTGACTTCACTTGTTGGCATGGCGGTTCGAAATGTTGTGGCGTTGCAATATGGCTTCGTGTCGTGTACTTTTAGCCGGAATCTTTACTTTGTCAAGTTGTTTTCTAAACTCGAGAGGAGTTTTACTCCTTCGAGGTATGCTATTTTTCTTCTTAGTTTCGCAATTCGCAATTGTGCGTGGCGCTTCAACTCTTCGTGTGCTGCTTCAATTCTTCGCGTGGCGCTTCAATTCTTCGCGTGGCGCTTCAAGTCTTCGTGTGGCGCTTCAAGTCTTCGCGTGGGGCTTCGAGTCCTTTTTGTTCTTTGCGGCAACATCGGTTCCGATGAACAGCAGTTAGAGACTTAAAGTTAGTGCTTCCATTTTTAAGGAATTCGTGTGAAGGAATTTTGAAGGCAATTTGAGAAATTTTAAAGGAAAGAATTTTTTAATAATACTATGAGTGTAAAATTGGGATTTACTTTCAGTTCAGGCAAAAATATATAGTCACTAATAAGAACGACCAATCAAATTCGTCGACACTTCTTATAAGAACGACTAATCAATTATTTTCATAATTTCGTGACTGTTTATTGCGAGAATCGAGATGGAAAAAGAATTTTTAAATTTTTGAAAGTGGAAGCCCTACAGTATTTTGTTTCCCGCGCTTCGAAACGTGTTGGTGTGTCATGGCTGACCCTGTGAAGCACGTTGTTTCTGTTCTTAAAAGCGCGCTAGATCAAATCCAGTCTTGCAATTTTTGTTAACGACAGGGGTCCTGGAACAGAATAATGCCTTCTTTGCACTAAATTTAGTTGCATTGTTCTCATTAGTATGCCCTCGAGATCAATCCGCCATAAAGATGCCCGTACTCGCTCCCATTGGATGCGTATACCTTTAGCATTAAGGAATCCCTTCATTCGACGAATAACGCAATTGGGAAATTCATGATAGATCTCAGCCACAACAGTGTCAAGGTTTTCATTTGATATTTCAGTATATCTGGGAACTTCCTCTAACAACCCAAATTGTCTTATTCTTCTACTTATTGTTTTCTGGCTGACACCCAATATTTCGGATATTTTAATTAACGAAAATCCAAAGTTAAGGTACATCTTTAAAGTCTGTCTTGGTGTATCAATTGAAGGGCGACCAGCCGCTCCGGTATAAACAACTGATGATTGACGTGTTCCATCAATAGGCTGAGATTCTTCCTCCAAAAGTTTATTATAAGCAACAATAAGATCATTTAGAAATTCGTTTAGAAATGTTCGTTGCCACAAGCCTTGCACCTCACTACGGACGCCAATTTAAATAACATGTTCCAATTTGTAAACAGCATGATCATACTCCTTTCGATCACGACTTACATTTTCTAGTATTCGAATTATCTCATTTACGTTATTACAAATATACTGCTTTAAATTCAATTCAGGAGAAGTCAAAGAGCTTACAGCACCTGACGTTTTTAACAATATACTTTTGAGTCTGACAGAATGACAGTGATGTTTTGACTTTTGGATTGTTAATATTTATCATTAAAAAGAGGTTACAGTCAGTAATGTAAACAAACGCTTTGTTTACATTTTGAACTGCTACATTTGTAAAATATGATTTACTAACTAAATATCTGACACTGTTCTGGCTTGCTGTGCTCGTATATAAATCTGCGTTTCAATTCAAAAAAGTTTGAATATAAATCTGCGCTTCAATTCAAAAAAGTTTGAAAAATGCAAAATTTGGGCAATGTTTATATTCGGGAGCCTCCCCTTTGTTATGAGTAAAACCGATGCGCAGAACAGACTGTAACCCCTCTTTAAGTGAAGTATATTCATTAGTGAATCATACGTCCGCTGTGCATCGCAGGATTGGAACCGATGTTGCCACAACGAACTAAAAGGACTTGGAGCGCCACGCGAAGACTTGAAGCGCTACGCGAAGACTTGAAGCGCCACGCGAAGAATTGAAGCGCCACGCGAAGAATTGAAGCAGCACACGAAGAGTTGAAGCGCCACGCACAATTGCGAATTGCGAAACTAAGAAGAAAAATAGCATACCTCGAAGGAGTACAACTCCTCTCGAGTTTAGAAAACAACTTGACAAAGTAAAGATTCCGGCTAAAAGTACACGACACGAAGCCATATTGCAACGCCACAACATTTCGAACCGCCATGCCAACAAGTGAAGTCAATTTTGTCCCCTACATAACTCCATACAAGGGGATGCGATTTCAAAATGTGGCAGGAATTGCGCATTTTCTGATACAGCTGCACCATGTTTTTTTGAAATGTTCACTTCGCTGTATTAGAGAGATTAGGGAGATGTATGTAATAAAAAGAGATGTCTATATTGGAGAGATTACTGTATTAGAGAGTCTGTATTATAGAGAGGTCCGTATTAGAGAGATGTCTGTATTAGAGAGAAAGAGAGAGAGGTCTGTATTAGAGAGATGTTCGTATTAGAGCAATGTCTGTATTAGAAAGAGGTCTGTATTAGAGAGATGTCTTTATTAGAGAGATGTCTGTATTACAGAGATGTTTGTATCAGATTGATGCTTGCATTAGAATGATGCTTGCATTGGAGAGATGTTTGTATTGGAGGGATGTCTGTATCACAGATGTTTGTCTTTGAGAGTTGTCTGTATTGGAGAGATGTCTGTACGAGAGGTCTGTATTACAGACATGTCTGTGTAAGAAAGATGTCTGTGTTAGAGAGTTGTGTGTATTAGTGAGATGTCTGAATTAGAGAAATGTGCACATTAAAGAGACGTGTGTATTACAGAGATGTGTGTATTACAATGATGTGCGTATTACAGCATCCAATCAGAAACATAGTCTATCATGCGGACTGGAAAAGCTAATTCATATTACACTGACCATAAACTGTCGTTTCCCCCCCCCCCCCAATGCTCCCCAACCTTCTCCTAAAGAAAGTTTGTTAACAGGCTATCATTGTGTTAAACGCTGAATTATCCTCACCTGTAATAATAAACACAGAACAAAGTAAACAATGGATTCCAGAGCCATGTAAAGACATTGTTTGCCCGCGCCATAATCTTCCCAGTTCAAGCTGTGGTCGGCGTACGTGATGCCCCCCTTCTCACACATTTTTTCACGACTAGAGAAAATAATGCAAGCATTAGGGGGAGATGTACTAGAGGTACTTATATTTCGGTCAATAGCTAGCTTACAGCGCCTCTACCATGAGTTGGGCCGCTTAGAAAACACCAACCCAACACCATCCCATTGAAAAACGAATATAGAAAATCGCTGAAAATGGCATGCTAACCAACCAGCAATCAGCGTAGCGCAAAAACAATATCGCAATAAGCATACTAGTCACTTTTTTAATCACTATTTTGAAGTTAAATAGTGATGAAGTACAAAACACGTTGTTCTGATTGGTTGACATTTCGACTAATCATAGCTAACACATATTTATCACTTTTTTCGACAACCGGCCCCTGGTTGTATTTCAAAGATCACTTTTTTTCATCGATTTTTTTCGTCCTACATTCTCAATCAGATTCGGAAAAGTGACTGGAACATACCCCTCACATTCCTTTCTGAATCCATAATTCAAGTTTATTTCAAGAAAGCTGCTTGAGAATCTAAAAACAATTGGGAAAATCATTGATTGAAGAACATGTGGAAAAAGTACCGGATCCTGGGAACCTGGTTCCAAGGTTTGACAACTAACTGCAAAATTATTTCTGTTACTCTGGTATTCAAATCTAAATTTTTGCAGAGAACTTCACAGAAATTTTTGATAACTTGTCATAATCATCTTACGCGTATGTTGGTATAAGCATACAAATATAGTTAAGAACATCAGCAGCATCGTTCTCGTTAGATGAATCCAGTACGAATTTAGCAATGAGCAATCCCTGAGAAAATAAAACGTAAACGGAACAATTCGTTTTCTTTCATTTTCATGCGTGGTGTTGTTGGTTACCAGAGGCCAGCAAGCCTTAACTGGTAGGTCGTCAACAACAAGGATGGGAGGACTTACCAGGCTCAAAAAAGCGAGAATTAAAACAGTTATGGAGTAGCCAACCAATGGAGTCTTGAAAATGTACGAAAGGCAGTACACAAACGGAATGGCGGAAAGACCTTGGAGTATCTAAAAAAATAGAGGCATCTCCATTATAACCGATCAGAATACCGTAAACAGAAACGTCAAAGTTGTTTGTATGATTTAGGTATGATTTTCGAACCAAATATCATTCATTTCTTTGAGATTATGAAAGAATTCGAACGTTTCCATCCAGACATTTCACAAGTACGCAAATCAGATACGGATCGGTTGCTCATGTTTTATCTATCACTTAATCCTGGGGGGGGGGGTAATATCTATCTAAGGGTAATATCTGTTGCTAAATTTTGTTTAGTTGCAAAGGACAAAGACATTAACCACCCGCCATCTTGAATATTTAAAAATCCATGACGTCACAAGTAGGGGAACATTTGTTTCTTCAAACATGTTCAATCCAACTGACAGTAAGTTTTATACATTTTCCCATACCTAGCATATCAGCCACGGACGTAACTGGAGCGTTAATTCTGAAGGGCGGTGTTTATTGGTATATTTGCGCTCTTCTTTTGAGATCGATTCAATTTCGATCACATTGCCATATTTATTCAACACTTACCAACAAAAAGTAGATTGAGCCGAGAGTTTCGCTGTCAGAATACGCATCAATATTGAATATGAGAAACAGTATAATCACACAGGTCGCAGGAATCATGTAGTTTATGAAGTCCCACAAGTATGCCGCTGACCAGAAACTGATTGGGTCCACTCCGCTAATAAATTGAATATGCTTTGCCTAAAGAGCAGAACGGTCAATCACTCTGTAATCCATTAAAACTACACAACTAGGTGTAAATTTTATCAGCTTGATGCAACTTGTCATATGCAGACTCGTTACAACTTGTTGAAACAACTTGCAGCAAGCCAGTGGATAACAAGTTTTGGCAATCAACTTCATATTCACACTTTGCAACAGACTTGTCGTCAACAATTTGTCGTAAGCCATGCGAACGCACCGGGAGATTTGGTTTATCGATAACCTGTCTGTTGCAAGTTTTTGGTTGTGTATAACGACGTTGAAGTATATTGATCTCAAAACTCAGCTTGCCCTTGGACTATCTACACAGCCACGAACGCGCCAGTCACATTACCTTATAGACATCGTCTGTGTTTATACACAAGTTGTTTAAACAGACTTGTAAGCCTACAAATATCAAGTTGCTTGATGCAACTTCTTCATCACCAACTACTATCAAGCTGTTAAAATCCACGAAGTTTGTCACCAAGCTGCACCTATTGGCTTCATCAAGTTAGATCAGCAATTTGATATTGGCAAACATGCCTTGAAACGACTTGCATCAAGCTTGTGGACAAAAAGTCTTGACAGGCAACTTGCATCGAGCTGCGCTCTGATCAAGCTGGAGCGAAGGCATGCTAATATTTGCGTGACTACTTATAAGCAGACATTCTGTGTGTATAGCAATAAATAAAGTTAGTTTCAATTTTGTTCCACCGACCTTAGACTCTCGTTCCAGAATGATAAAGGTAATGAAACTAGCGACAAGGAACGACATGCCAAAGTTGAGAAAAATAGAAAGCAGCAAAGAGGAAAAATCACCACTAACGTTCTCGGCCTAAAAGAGGAAACAAAATATATTTATTATATTCTATTTAACAACTTTACTGGACTTAGCCGAATGTCCTAGGTGTTTTCACGGCATCTTTCAATCATATTTGCGATACCCGCAATATGACATGCGTAGAGTGCTTTTACGTGACTTCATTAAGGGTCATGAATCTGCACCTTTGATACTGCACCTTTGATTCACTGATTGTGACCATGACTAGAGAACCAAAATATTGTCACTATCTGTTGCACCATTTGCATGAAGAGTGTTCGTGTATATTATTGCTTTAGCCCTTTGAATGTATGATCATGCATCAATCGTGCAAAACATTACTCCTGCATTTTGAAAGGTGGGCGAGTTTTGAACACAACTCAAGTTCTCGACATACAGTCGTTATCCTTGCAGATTATCCCCCCTCCCTCCGACCGGATCATGCTGGATCCATCTCTGAATTTGTATAGAATAGAGAAGAATCTATTGACATAATTCTGAAACATAATCTGCGTTCTTACCTCAGCTTCTGTGTTGTAAGGCAGGGGATGGTTGTAAGCAGTGATGGCATAATCATCGTCTATACTCTTTACAATCAAGTTACTCATAACATTTACACTGCCGGCAACAGTGTGAAGACCCTGAATGGAACAAACGATTTATGTTTCAGTGCTACACAGTGACATCTTGAGTTAATCTTGCAATTGACAATGCGAAAGATTACCTAAAACTGTTATCTATATTTACATGCTGAATTCCCCCCCCCCCCCCCAAGTTTACAGATGGCGATTTTGTCGGGCAAATATGGATAACTGGTCGGGCAAGAAGTGCAGGAAAACCTAAATATAAGGATTACGAAATCCCTGAAAGTGCCGTTTCTAGTGTTCGTAGGCTCCAAATTTTCAAAAATTTTGGATTCTTTACGCGGTTTTCAATCAATCCAGACCACACACCACAAATTTCTACCCTCTCCATCGCCGGGCAAAAATAAATTTCACCCCCCTCCCCTCCTTAAAGCTCATATCCAAGTTACGCTCCTGCTGACCCAACTGGTAGGAACAAGGAAAGACAATGTAGATGAAGCGTTTTTGTGTAAAAAACTGAAGACACTGAAGTACTTTGCTAGCCTTCAGTCCTTTGCTAAGTTGTGGATAGTTGTATTTAATAAGTAAAGTTTCGAGGGAAGCAAAAATATTGTCATGACTAGAATTAAGTGCAAGATAAGTTTTCGATAACCTCCGAGCCTTACACTTGAATAAATCTATAAATACACAAGATAGGCATAAATGGGTCGTTTTGTTTTTGAAGCCATTTAAAAATCTAATAGTGTCTTAAACATCACTTTACCTACCTCATTACTGTACCAGACATAGTACATATTTTCTGATTTGTCCTCATCAATCAAAAAGCCAACAACGTTATCGTAGAAATATTCTTCAGGATTGCTGTCTCTCAGTACATATTCCTCAAAGATGGTCTTCCACTCGGCAGATTGTGTCCGGTTCGGGTACTGAGGACAAGGGTCTCCTCCGAAACCTAAGCTGTGTTTGCTTATAAAAAGAGACGATAAATACAGGGTGAGTAAAAAAAACTGATGCAATCAAATTTAGCCGCGAATTCATCACCGTTTATTTCCATGTGTCGTATTGTTGTCTTGTTTCTGACAAATCTTGCACGGCTAGAATTATGCATTTTAACTTCTACAGGGAATTAGATTTTGTTTTGCATCAACATCTGTCAAATTGCACGAATGCAGTGAAGCTAGCTTGAATTTCAATAGTATCAGTTCTTTTACTCACCCTGTGCTGTGTACACCCATGGAAATAGACCGTAATGAAATTCCCGGCTAATTTGAATTTGAAAGGGCATCAGTTGTTGTATATTCGAATGCGATATTACAGAGCTTTAGCAGGGCTGGCGCTAGACTGTTAATTGGGGGAGGGGGTATATTCATTTGTTCAGGGTCTGTCTGATTAATTTATTTTGAAATTAGTTGCTATTAGAGTTGATTTCAAAAGAAATTAGTCGCGCACAACACAAATATATGAACTTAGTATATATTTCCAGGTGACTATATTGATTTGATTCTTAAAGGTTTGGGTGGTGTAATAGAATTCAAACAATTTGTGGTTTTCATCATGTATTTATTTATTTATTTATTTATTTATTCTGAACTCTCGGCCCGCAAGTACGGGTCCGGTGCAAATGACAAGTTGACACACGTTTGATTGCAACTTGATGACATTGACAAGTTTGTGGCGACTCGTCAACAACTAGTTGCAACAAGCCTGGGGCTTCATATTAGGGAAAGCAAATCACTTTCTTCCTTCGGCAAAAAATCGCTGCTCACACATTTGAGTAGTAGTTATTGTTAATAATCCAAATTATTACATACTGAGTGTACTATACTTATTGAATATAATAAAATACTTATTGACTGAGACCTCGGGAAAGCAGTATGTTTTGTGGACCCTCGACTGTCGATGTTTCCCTCGGCTTCGCCTCGGGCAACATCGACAGTCTCTGGTCCACAAAACATACTGTTTCCCTCGGTCTCAGTCAATAAGTGTTAATTGTCTACCACTTTCTTTCACTAATATGTTTGTAGTTGTTATTTTGGCACATCTTTTAAAACTCGTGCACTTCCTTGTAAATAGCTCTAATATCACTTTCTTGCACCTGTACACGCCCTCCCCCCCTCCCCGTAGAATTACATTTGAGTAGTAGTTATTGTTAATAATGTAAATTGTCTACCACTTTCTTTCACTAATATGTTTGTAGTTGTTATTTTAGCACGTCTTTTAAAACTCGTGCACTTCCTTGTAAATAGTTCTAATATCACTTTCTTGCACCTGTCCACGCCCTCCCCCCCCTCCCCGTAGAATTCAGCTTCGGTTGACGGGGTCAGCGTGCATAAATAAAAAAATCTTTCCATCTATCTATTGACAGGATCTAAAATACTGCCCGAAGACACTTTCCATGAGCCGAATAGCTAAAGTAGATAAAATACAGTAGATAATTTTACCTAAGCTGACCAAGTCGGCGGGGGACAGTGATAGGCAACATATACAGAGACAGCCGGTATTGACCGAAACATTAAAAACGAATAAGAAGCTGACTTACTTCAGGCAGTCGTCTACACATTCCTTGTAACCTTTTGGTACGCACGACCTGCTCTTGGGCTGTAACTACACAATAAAATAGTTTCAATTAAAGCAATGCGGTATTTCACTTGGGCATCCAAAACTGTGGGAATTTGCCGCAATCCAATATCGAATACTCTCTAAATAATAACATAATGCATCTTACAAGTGTTTTGCATTGTTCGTTGATGAGGAGGAACGGCAATTCACAACAGTTTGTGGCAGTTGTGCTTTTGTTTTTGTTGTCTATGTAAATAGTATTCCCAGAGTTCTGATTCCTGAGCCGGCGCAATCCACTCGTCACATCCCTTGCGTCGTTCTTTTGTGATTTCTGAAGATAATCCTTAGTTGCCTAAAGAGAAGAATCATCCGGCACACTAATTAAACGGCTCAGTCGTAACTGTCGTGAATATATCCAGTTGACTGGTACCAAGCTTGATTGGACTATCCACATTGTTACAAGGTTGCTCCGGGAAGACTGGTATAGCCCCGAAGTAACAATATCGTTACAGCCTGTGATAATCTCGCCACAACAGCGGTTGGTTGTACGAAAGGCGAATAGCACTAACCCCCCCCCCCCACCCCCTCAATAGTGACTTATTCAACATCATTTTTACATAACTTGTAATAACCATATTGAAGTCTAGCATTTTCGAACTACAGTCACTTCTTATCTCTTTCGAGTTCAATATCCCTCGTGTCATTGCTTTTTATGCGGCAGTTGAAAGATCAAGATGAAAGGTCCAGTGTAAAGCGATATCAACCTTTCTTACAAACCTGCCCTAGAACTGTATTCTAGAACCTTGTAGCACGTATGATATTCCCATCAAGCTTGTTACAATAGGGCCATTTATACGAGCGAAAATAAGCCGCGGCTTAAATAGGCCGCGGCTTAAATAAGTCGAGAACGTCTGTATAAACGTACAATTTCTTTGCGACTAAAGTAAGCCGCGGCTAATTTTAGCCCAGGGTTCGGGCCTCGTCTTAAATTGGCCGCGGCCAATTTTAGGCGGGAAAACCTCGTAAAAACGCTTCGTTCGCGACCAAGGCAAGTCCAAAGGCCATTCGTGTAGCTTTTTTTGTAACGCGAGCAATTTTCCTTTTGTTGTCATGGTAATGGTATTTAAAACTTCGGTGACCTCGTTATGGTCTATTTATACGAGTGTTTTGGGCCATTTTAATAAATTTAGTAAAACTGGCGCATAAAAGGCTGTGTTCTCGACTTATTTAAGCCGCGGCCTATTTAAGCCGCGGCTTATTTTCGCTCGTATAAATGGCCCTAATGTGTCAATAAGTTCTTCAAACTTGACGGCAGCTTGGAACAAGAAGTGGAAACAGCTGACGGCTTGTTGACACGTAGACGATCGATAACTTGCGAGATTCTTACGTTTTTACCTGAAAAGTAACACTGCCTCCGACGAACTTTGCAAACATAGATTTCGTGTTCTTGTTGTCGACACTGAGATCTCTCAAACTTAATAACCTCGAAGGCTCGTCAGAGATCGGCTTCACAGTTAAGGCGATGGACAGAGCAATGATAGTAAATGCTAATGGCAGAAAGAACTGAGTTAAAAGAGCGCCTTTGTTTCGCTTCGAATGGAGTAATCTCTTCATGAACATGGCTTTGAATTGATGGACCTTCAGTAGAACACCCGTCAGTAGCTCTAAAAATAAGGATGTGAAATTCACAATTAGATTTTATGCTTAATAGAGTACAACATCATAACAAGGAGACGTTAAAGCGGTTGGCAATATTTTTTGGCTTATTCATGAGAAGCATATTTGAAGTGATTACATTAACAAATTATTGCAATGTGAGAAACAAATTATTGCAATATGCTTAATAGAGTACAATAATAACCTCCGGTTTGACTGTAAGTTATAACTCAATCATTCTTCCTATATTTTCACCTTTAACACAGAATGGGGCGAGGGATTACTATAGGTGGAAAGACTAAGTCAGGGGGGGGCATAGCAGGTTTGTACACTAGCCTGTATATACGTTGCACTGTAATATCAGATGTTTTTCATGCACACAAGTCTTGCTAGATGTGGTGACTTTCATGACCAACCTGAGTGGTCCAGTTGTGATGTTGGATCAGCGAGAATGTCAACACTACTGGTATCCGCCTCCTTCGCGTCAACTCTATAAAAGGAGAAGTCCCCACAGTCAAACAAATATCCACTTTGAACAACTGCAACAACAGCGTTCTTAAGTGAGAACGCTGTTGCTCGTCGTAACGTTTTGATCTCACAAATCCCCGACCAAGAGCACAGCTCCGATACTGGCAAAGAATGGTTCTCCAGTATGTTCACATTATTGTCTTGGGGTTCAAGTGAGGGGTTCAAAATGTAGGCGTACTCACGTACGATTCTCAGTAGGTGCGACAGAGAGAAACTAGGTGCAGCTGGGAGTAACTAGGTGCAACAGAGGGTAACTAGGTGCAACAGAGAGTAACTATGTGCAACAGCGAGTAACTAGGTACAGCTGGGAGTAACTAGGTGCGACAGAGAGTAACTAGATGCAACAGAGACTACTCTCTGAAAGAACGACAAAGAGACAGCGTGCTCACTTTTGACAGTGGCCATTTTGATATTTTTTTATTCACTGCTATTTTTCGGGCGATGACTACAACGACCAGAACTCCTTGCGCGCATCACAACGTATGAGATCATTATATAAAAGTTCTATTACTGCAGTGTATTCCATTATTTTAACTTACACTTCATCAACAGTGTGTTCGTAACCTTCTCCAACTTTAATAAACACATCTTCCAAGGTGGTGACCGACACACCGAAGCTGCTGATTCCCAATTTGTTCTTGCTTTCTGTTTGTTTCGCCATAGAAAACAATGAAAACATAACAGTTGAGGGGGTTCGGGGGAATACCAAACTTTTCATGTCATTGCCTCATACTATTCGCTCCCCTTCCCTACTTTCCAATGTTGGTTATGTAACAAATATTGCATTCGCAAATATATCGAGATGTTTTTGAGGGGGAAGGGGGGGGAGGGGAGGAGAGGGGGAAGACGGGGGAAAGAGGGGGGGAGAGCGAGGAAGAGGGGGGAGAGGGAGGAAGAGGGGGAAAGGAAGAAGAGGGGGGAAGAAAGGGGAAAGGAGAGGAAAACGAGAAGAAAAGGGAGAGGGGAAAGGGGGAGAAAGAAGGCAGAATTTAGTTCATGCAAGAGCATTGAGAGATATGGGCAATCATAGTTTACAGATGATTGTCATATTTTCAGAGTGATTTTTTCAGGTGATTTTCATATTTTCATTGTCCGTCCGGATGAAGCATTTCAGGATTTCAGCATCACGCCTGCAGTTCACAACTCGCATCAAGCCTGTTAACAACTTGCAGCAGACTTGTTTTCATCAAGCTGGAGCAAGCAATGCGATTGCATCCTGGTGTGTGCTTTGCCATCGCACACTAGAACGGGTCTTGCGCGTTTGTGACTATGTACTACCATATCACGCTACAAACATTGTTACTTACGTTCCAATTCTCGGAAAAGTGGCTCAAACCCTTCTGAACTTTTACTTGGCAGCACAAACGCAAGTTCAGCGCCAACATCACTGACCAATTTTGCGTCTTGAACGTGGTTGTACACCATGCTTGAAGTAGCTGACACACTGCACTCGCGTTCTTTAACCAACGTTAAACGATACCCAACACCGTACCTGGAAAATATAACGCTCGATTTAACGGCTCTACTAAGAGAATACTCCAAGGAACACAAATTTATCAAAGCACCAAAGTCAGAGAAAACTGAGTGTAGAAATGATACCTGCTTTTCAGGAATAGGGAACTTCCGCAGCATCTTAACTGTCCATCAGCCATGATAGCAATTCTTTCGCCGAGAAAATCAGCTTCATCCCTAAAAAGAGAACATTTAAGTGGATTTTATATTCTCACAATAGTTTGTTATAGGGCGTCAAACTATAAGTGGGGCCACCTAGACAACACTCGCGTAGCCAAGTTTAGAACTGGAAGCATGTTGTGTAAAGGCTGAGTACATGCTGTGTACCAGTTTACGATAACAGTTAATTCGTTGACTTTTTCAAATTTTACGCTTATTACTAGTATGGTTATAGTGAAATTGACATGATTTTTTCGGTGACCTGATTGGTCAACGTGTCATTTTGAGATTGGTTAGTGTTATCTGAGCGGCCCCCAATGGACCATTCCCCAATTAGACAAACTTTTAAATTTGAAAACAATTTTAGCACAATTGGAAAGAGCTTCCTAAATTTAGTGAAATCGTGAAGTTTGGTTATAAAATATTGAAAAATGTCGAAAATATAGTAATGTAAAAGTTTGCGAATTTTGTACACTATTGTATTGAGCGGGAAAAAGCGTTACCACATTTCCACATAGTGGTAACGCTTTTCCGTGCGTAATACAAAAGTATACAAAATTCGCAAACTTTACAGGGCTATATTTTCCACATTTTACAATAATTTGCAACCAAACTTGACAAGTGTATGAAATTAAGGATGCCTTTTCCAGCTGCGCTAATTGATTTTCCGGATTCAAAACTTTGTCTAATAGGGGAATGGTCCATTGTACGACATTCTCCACTTACATAAAATGAGTTGTCAAAATGATCGTTTTCCCAGCTTTATACTTCAGCAAGAGGTCCCATGTTGCCCTGCGAGCATACGGATCCATGCCGGAAGTGGGTTCGTCAAGGAACACGATCTCAGATCCACCAATCAAAGCGATTGCACAGCTGGATAAAGGAATGGTACCGAGATTAGGCGAATACTGTTATTTGTTTACATTAATATACCGAATTCTACACTAGCACATGACATCAGTCATGCATTAGGCGCAACCTTGGTTGAAACATTCACTACCAGGTGATCTGAAAACACGGAAAAGTACTGGCACTAGCTGTCAAATAGAAATCTATTTTTCGAGCCAAACTAGCAAATTTCTCATCAAGTATAATTCACTTCGGTTCCAAATTTCTGGTGGACTTATAATTCTCTTCACTGAACATGATTACAAAGTTTCGACAAGTTTCATAAAGGAAAATAAAAGATAGAAGTGATTAAAAACAGCAATATGGATTTTAATGCGTTAGCTAGTTCCAGGCCTTTTACCTACGGTCAGATCAGCTGGTACTTATAACTTTGCCAAAACGTACTCTTGCTATTATAGGAAACAAAAGTATTAGAAATACATACTTAAGAAATACATACTTAAGAAATACATACTTAAGAAATACTAAAAGTGCTACAGAAATATAATTTATTTGGGCGTTAGTAAAGTGCTGCTACATCAAGGTTTTACTTACCTTAGTTTGCGTTTCATCCCGCCAGACAGGAGTCTACTTTGCCAGTTTGCCTTATCCACAAGCTGAATGTCCTCAATCATGGATTTGACCTCTTGTTCAGCTTCTGGTCCAAATTTACCCTGAAATATTTCAAATGCATGCATTTTTGAATTTGAATAATCACGTATACAACGGAGTTGAGTTTATATAATACTACAGATAGCATTTATATACTAAAACTTAGTTAAATTAGGTTTTCATGTCTCGTGTATGGTTCTGAAATATGTCCAATGTCCGACGCTATTTCAAGGCCGGCATAATTATATGAGCCACATAGGAACAGCTACCCACCTTGAGATTGACGAAGAATTTCAAATGCTCTCGTACGGTGAGCTTATCAAAGAGAACATTATGTTGAGGACAAAGACCCAGGCTATCTCGGATTCGATCCATTTCAGTTAGAATACTGTGACCGTTGATGTAAGCGGTTCCGGAAGTGGGAGGAAAAAGACCAGTTAGAACAGACATCGTTGTCGTCTTACCTACAAAACGCAGGTAACATTTTAAGATCAAAACAAGTTGAAATGTTCAGTTATTACGAACAAAATCTTTCCTCACACTTACTATTTTACAAAGATCATCTCAAAATTGGCAAAATTGTGAAGTTTGGCGGCAAAAAGTTGTAGAAAACGGAAAGTATAGGCCTGCGAAGTTTGCGAATTTTACATACAGTTGGTATTACCATATTTGAGACGAATGTGGTATATAGCCATTTCCGTGCGTGAGTGTTTTCACCCATTTTCGAGTCTTTCCAGGAGTGTCGATATAACTGTATATCAACACGGAAAAATGTTTTATAATTTTTTTATAATATAGCAATGTTAAAAGCCCGAAGGATACGAAAAATTTCCGCTTTTACAAGTAGCGGGAAATTTTCCGTGCTTAAATTGAGTGATGTAAACACGGCTCTTAACCAATCAGCGTTCAGGATTCACAAACGCTTTATTATAAAAATATATACAGTACAAAATTCGCAAACTTCGCAGGGCTATATTTTCTGTTTCTTAAAACATTTCGCCACCACACTTTGCAATTTTATTCATTTTAAGATGCTTTTTCAGCTGTAGTGAAATAATTTCTTCGTGTTGTCTGAAATTACTCTCCACGAGGATTGTCCACTGAATACCTACCAGCGCCGTTATGACCCAGTAGAGATGTGATCTGACCTTTGAACATGTTGAATGATAAATTATCGACGGCAACTTTGCTACCCACTGAACTCTACGACGTAAAAGAAACCATAGTTATATGAATGCATACTTGCATGCATACTTCAGTCCACTGGGGTTTTTTTGCCGGTGTCCCAGGAAATATCCCCCCCCCCCATTAAAATGCCCCCAGGCCATATTTTCTAGGAAATATGACCCCCGCTTCGGAAATTTGGGTTATTGTTTCCGAACAGGGGGTATATTTCCTAGGATATTTGCCCCCCCCCCCCTCCAGGCCATATTTCCTAAAAAATATGGCCCGGGGAGGCTAATTTTTATTTTTTTTGGGGGGGGGGATATTTCCTGTTACACCGGAAGCCAAGTCAGTCCTACGTGGCTCTAACTTGTCGCTTTGCCGAACTTTACAAATTGCGACAGGTCTGGAGCAACGAACTATTTTTTTTGGTTATGTATCATATTGCCAAAGATGACTATAGATGAGTATTTGCTCGTTTGTTTATAATTCCAATTGCTGGAAAATTTTCATGTATCAAGCATGTAGAAGATTGTCAGCTGATCAATAAAAAGTAAAAAAATCGCCCACGAAGCAGGAACTAGTGAAACCACACAACATTTGGTTAGTTGTTTACTTAAACATAAGACCTTGACCGATTATTTCAGTTAGTTTAAGGCACCGCTTTTGTTGTAAAATATAAAATACCCATAAAATGGATACCTGGAAGACTTTCAGCAAATTACAAATGGAAACACCAACTTCCAGATCAGTGGGCTCCTCTTCGTAGTCAGGGTTTTTCAGATGAAGATTGGACATAGCCTAGAAGGAACACAGTACACAATCATTGACATTTTGGTCCTTGTCACAGAGAAACAATAGACAGAGAATGTGTGCTTCCAAAACTCGGATTTTCGAGTCAAAATGGCTCGTCCCAATCTCTTGTGTTTTTCGCGATCATGAGCTTTTTACACTCCTGGTCAAATCCAATATGGCGGATTTCGAAGGGAACGCCAAGCAAAAAGTAGAAACATGACTCGTAATCGAGTGCGCATTTCAAAGTCAATATTATCACAGATATTTTGTTAAATTGACTAGAAGTGCTCTTAGTTCGAAGAACACTTATCCACGCACCAGAAAATACTGCCTTTTATATTTAACGGACATGTTCTCAACTACCAAATTTTATCAAAATGCAACCCATATGACATGAGGCAAAATGAAACTCAATGTTTAATCCTCATTCCACATGTGCACTGAGCACAAATCATGTTGGTATGAAAAGTAATAGCAACCATATATTTTAACTGTAACTGTCTACAAAATTCAACGCTAACTTTCTCCCCCCCCCCCCCTTCCTCAAGTACACGGGCGTAGCCAGCCTTTGGGCTGGGGAGTGCTAATCTCTCAGTACAAGTAGGTGTCCTGTCCGTACTGTCCACTTCATGCAGACAACTGTTAAACGTTGAAAAAAACGTTGTATAGGGTACTGACCAATGCGTAACCGAAAGGGGGCCTTGGTAACTTACAGTTGGTTCTTGACTACTGTCGACCTTGCTGGTAGACGAACCACACCAGTAGGATTTGGTGAAAAAAAACCACGGTGGCTGAGGGATACCATATTCTCCAGGAAAGATTGCTTCAACGTACCTTAAGGAAATTGGAAAGAAATGGTAAGGAATTTGCTGTCTAGACCAATCTATACCATTGTTAGTATTGGACGCGGGAAAAAAGTACACAAAATGCTTGAAAATTTGATAGATGGCTTTCGACAGCCAGTTGACGGCAAGGAGGTTGCAAGTTGTCAACAGAAGTACTTAGTTGATTTTCAAAATTTGTTATCCACAAGCTTGCTGGAAGATGGCTCAACAAGTCGTAACAATTTGAAGAGACTCTTTGCAACTTGAGGAAATAAATTGACAAGTTTTGACAAGTTGCAACAAGCCGATAAAATTGACATCATTCCACAAAAGTTTGACTGCTAATCGGCATAATCAACTATCGTCGATTTCAGGTCACTTTTCACTGTAATATTCCGAATTTCATTCCGAAGTTCGTATGTTCGTTGCAAAGTTCCAAAGTTCATTTCAGAATTCGAAAGCCAGTGTGTAAACAAAGGCTGTGATTGGCCCCTGAACTCAAAGAAGCCAATCAAATGCTTAGTTTACAAACCGGCTTGCGAATTCTGAAACGATCTTTTGAACTTCGCAACGAACTTCCGAACTTCGCAACGAAGTTCGGAATATTACAGTGAAAAGTGACCTGAAATCGACGATAAGCCAATCTATTTTCTTAATTTTGACATTTTTAAAGATTCGAAAAGATTTTGAGCAGTACCTGTGTACCATAGCAACGTGACTTCAACAATAATGACTTACCATGCAATAAAACCACATACAATTATTTGAACAATAAACATAACGAAGACTTGGGCAAGACTGAAACTGTCGTCGGCTGAAGGAGAATCGCCGATGTTACTCCACTGCACGCCGACACCCCGCTCTTCAAACACTGAGAATGTTTTAGCGCCGACACCAAGACAAGAGTTCACGAACATGCAAACAAAAACCTTCCAACCGCTAGAAAATTTCAAGAATTTTTCTATTATTTAGCTTAGCCACAAGGGCAGGGTCACCACAACAGCGTGAGCCAATTACTGTGGGCCCGTATTACCTATCCCACCCGGTCAACATTCCCTGTGGGAGGAAACAAACGTTCACTTACAGCTCCAATGAGTCATATATGTCATCACGTGCCACTATCGCGAATGGGACGTAGGTGATGAACCAAAGAGCGCCAGAACACAACATCGAGAGCACAGCGTTGGAGAAGAACACACTAAAAGGCCAAGACAACATTTTATCAAAACCAAAAGTTGCGCCTGATTACAATTCTTTATATTTCTACAAGGTGTTAGCTAGATATCATCTCCCACCCCTCCACACCACCCCACCCCAGGCCGCCCCCACCCCCCGCTCTATTTACCTCGCTACGTTCAAACAATATTACTTCCCCCCCCCGCCGCACTTGCACCATGTGAGCTAAACCACAGTTGATAAAAGGCATGGTTTGGAGACTACGTCAATTCATGTAACTCTATGTCAACACGGAAAAATTCGCGTCGCTGTTCCGTTGAAGTTCCAGAAATGAGTTCCAGTGTTTTGCAAGAAAGCCTCCAAACCATGTAGAATTCTAACTTGAACCACAATGATCTAACGTATTTACATACCTCACAGCAAAGCAGAAAAGAATGCCGGCAATGGAGTAAAGCAAGAAGAAAACAAACACGACGGAACCGTCAGAGTGTTCAAATATTTTGGCCCCCTGTAAGATCAATAGGATTCTTTCATTTGCAATTATGTATTATTTGATCATTTCTAGGACTTAAACTAATTACTATACCAAGATAAAAAAGCTCCTACATTTTTTCCTTAAAGGCGGCGTCGGGGCCTTAAGTATTAGAGAGTCAATTTGGGAAGGAACGGTGTATTTTCATGTATTGGTGTTCTGCCCAACTAATTCTCAAGAAATCAGTTGTCTTAAGTTACGTATCGTTTACATGTTGTTATTTCTTTTAATTGACATGACGTTGGTAAACCAACACAACTTACATTAACGAGGGCTTGAGCAATGTTTTCTGCCCATATTGTTCAATTTGTCAACAATATTGCTCAGGGGCTGGTTGTATCAAAGGCGTTTAGCTTAAACCATACGGTGGATAAGTGAAATTTAAAAAATCACTTTTACACCTAGTACGGAACCGAAATTATGAGTTTACAGGTATAAGAATAAATAATTAGTTTTATATATAATTGTTCTTCTCAGGTCAAATAACTTTAGGTGGTTTGTTCATACAACATGCAAACTTGTTTTATATTTTTGACTTGTCCACTGTTTAAGCTAAACGCCTGCGATACAACCGCCCCAGCATTTTTGAGCCTGAATTAGCCCCCTAATCAGCCTCAAAATGCTGAACAATATTGTTGACAACATTGAACAATGAGGGCAGCAAAACATTGTTCAAGCCAGTTAGTTTTCATTAATTGAACAAGTTGTTACAAGTAAAGTTTTTCAAACAAGCTTTCAACAGTATCCCCCGGAAATCCAGCCAGAAAACGGCTATATAGGCCCTTTAAAGGCATTTCAGAAAGATTTAAAATTTAGGAAATAAAGTTAAAAAAACTGTTCCAAAGAATAAACTCACCTTCATTATAGCAGTCACGAGAGCTACTGAAATAAATAAAAATAGAAAACATTTGGAAAACCAAGCAAGCCAATGGATCCAGTTTGATAGACCCATCATCTTCATCGATTCTTTCAAACGACACTGTTTCTCATGCACTATTTCCTGTGTAATAATAAGGACAGATAAATTAGCATGTCATGAAGATATTCTGTTAGAAAGTGAGTTTAATGAGCCGATGACCTATAATATGAGACACTTACCTTGACTATCATCATCGCAGTGTATATAAAAGCCAGTGTTAGGAGGATTGGAAGCATATTAGCGACTGTTGTATTGAATAAATCTTGTCGATAATTTGGGTATGGGAATTGCTGCAGAACATATGAAAAAAAATATCGTATTTAATTGAATAGAGCGGATTTTTTGCATGAAGAAGCTCTTTGAAGGGCTTTCAAAATCTTAAAGTATTTCATAGTCAAGGTATACACAATAATATTATATCCACCAGCCAGCCTTTCTGTCCTAGCGACCAGATTTGTACAATTCATTAACAACTGCCATTAATTATACCCAATTGAACGTTTGCATATTGCATCACCGCATACTCCTGTAATTCCCGCGCAAATTAATGCAAGTAAGTTTTAAACACTCATATTAAATAAAAAAAAACTACGGTTGATTGTTTGCAACTGATTTAGAATATACAACTCCTCTTTAACACTTCATTTCATCAGTTTTTTACAATACACGTGTCAGTGTTGTACAAAGAGTCCCAAAAAAACAGGAATGTAATATTATATTCAATTCAAAAATAATTTCATAGTGGTTCCGCTTTTTGGGGACACCCAGTATTGAATATGCAATCGCTCGTCTTCGATCGACATGCGACTGTATTTAAAATACAACACAGCTTTTCGTGTATCAAGTATTACAACTTACATGTCCTATTTCATTCAAAACGAAAAGAAAATATTTTTCAATACCTTCAGAGTGAACTTGTGTGGAGTAGCTGAGCCTGAGAGACTTTGTACAATTGATGCATCCAGTGCATATTGAAGAAACACAAAGCGACTGGCGTACAAACTGTGAGAAATAAGCATGCACACATTATCAGATGCAGAATCTTTCAATAGCTTGTTTACAAGTTGATTGGCAAAACTAGATACAGAGTTGCAAAAAAGCCACGGGTATGCGGGTATTACCCGTGAGGAAGGTTTGCAATATGGACATTCAGTGAGGAAGTTTTCATGTCAACACACTACATAATGTATCCTAAACACTAATTAACATAAAGATCAACATATAAATCTATAATAAATGATGAAGAATTGTGAACGCGACACAGAGTTACAAAAGAATGATAACTCTCCAACATCTTCATAAATGTTGGCAAGAGAGTGTTACACCTCAAAAATAATTCTCTCACGTTAGTTTAAGGAAACGTCCGGAGAGTTGGGTGTGGTCATTGGGAAAACTGGGCGTGGTATGAACATAACTCTCGGAAATTACAAGGATCCGAAATAGCTCTCCGCTTCAAAACTCTCATTGTAGCCTGTCCTGTCAAAACATGTTATCCATAGGCTTGTCCACGTTTTAACAGGCTTGCAAATGGCAAGTTGTAACAAGCCTCTTCTTAAAGGACTGGTCACAACTTGATGGGAATTGACACCATGTTGACAACCTGGGAAAATTGACACAACTTGCAACAAGTCTGAGGCGTGTCCAGCTGTGCTACCAGAATTTTCAGCAAAAAATTCAATCAACCATGTTACAATATCGACTCACCTACCCCCTCTTAGGCTAGAAACGATTATGCACAGGTCAGCACATGTGTTTATTATTCTTGCACGAAGTAGCCATATTGGATATTGTTAGTATATACTGAATAAAAGCTATAAAATTCTATGCTTGAAACAAACCATATCATTACCATCAAGCAACTGATGCACACAATCTTATATATAATTCTCTAAGTGTACACAGACCTGTTTTCGCTCTCCCGAGGCCCCCGGGGACGAAATAAGGGATATGTCCGTTCATTGCGATAACGTTGAGCTTGTGGTCGAATGGCATATTTTATGTCCTTTGGCAATGTAGAACCACTGTACACCTTTGAATCACCAAGGAAAACAACAGCTAGAGAAAATTGTAGCAGTTAATTAAGTGGCAGCCAACATAAGCTGTACAGGGGGGGGGGGCTTCTGGAGAAAGGATTGGTTTTAATCTCGTTTTTACATAAGAAACAAGACCGCTCTTGCTAGCTTACAGAATTTTATCCGAATGTATCATGGTGCCAGCGCATAAGGAATATGTAAAATAAGTAGCCAATCTCATTAATTTTCATATTCATTAGTTAAGATATTTCACTTTGAATACTATTCAATTGACGCTTTTCTCTTACAGCAATATACAGCACATGAATCCATTTGTAAGTTTGCATGGAGCATTTTGAATTAATTCCATACTGTGATATTACGTGATTAATTACGTGATATTACGTGATTAATCATGTGATATTATGTGATTAATATATTAGGATATTTGCATAATATTCAAAGTGAAATTAAATGGATTTATGCAATAAAGATAATTAACATATGGTAATTCATGTGTGTCAGGGTATATAAGGCTAAATTTACTGATAATAGTTGCCATTTGTGCTCAGCTACCGCTAGGTGCAGCTTTAAATCACTGCTCCCACCCTCCCTTTGCCCTGCTGCTTCGATGCTGCTTGCATGTGGAGAGTTTACTTCCGGGTGTCGGTTGTGGGGTGGTACTTGCCATTTGCACTACCAGCTTCAACTATGCCTTTACATATGTTATCAAGCTTTTAGTACGCTCTGCAATATTGCATTGCCTTTGCCTTCCGCCTGTTTGCAGTTTTTTGTTTGTGCCTACTTGCCACATTGGTTACATATTTAGTTAGTCAGCAGCTGCCCGTATGCCTGCAATCATCTTGTACTTACCTGCCTTGCTTGTTGCTTTTAAGCAATTATTTCTTGCCTATTGCTTTGGCCTTATCTGTTTAACTTACCTACACCACTTTGGCTTCATGTATTACCTAGTCCTTTATTTTGCTGTGTAATTAACATTAGTAGAATCATACTAGTATACTACTGCAAATGCTGTAATTTGATTGGTTACTCTACTCGCTATCTATTCCTCGATAGATAGCGAGTAGCGAAACAATCATATTCCTATAGAGATTTCTTTTAAAAAAATTGCTTAAAAATCAAATTTTTTGTTGAATATTCCATGTTTGACCTCTGATTCTACTAAAACAATTAGATTACTCGCTCTCGATTTCTATGCGGTGATAGTTGATTCGGGCTTCGCTCTCATCAACTATCACCGCATAGAAATCGCGAGCTCGTAATCTAATTGTTAAGTATTGTATGTGTTGTATATATCCTATGCGTGTTGTGTGCACCTGCCCGTCACGTTTGATCCTTGGCTTTGCCAGGTGACAGTGTGTTTATGTTGGCTATTCTATATGTCTTGTTCCGTGTTACTATAATTTCCACTTTATGTGTGAGTAGGCCTATTGGAGAAGGTTTATTCTCAGCACCATGTTGGAAATTTCATGGATTCTAATAGAATTGATCGAGATTGGTATGCTTTGAAGGACTTGTTATCTAGCAAGCCCCTCTCCAACTGGCCCTACATCCTCCAGGTTGTATGACTAACATTACTTGATCCATTGCATAGGTCGAGCATTGACATTAGTGTAGGTCAAACCTTGGACATTTAGCACGCCCCATCTATTATGATTACCTAGATATTAATCTTAAGAAGTAAGCAAGTTAATGAATATGTAAACAGTAACAGCTCGGATCAAAAGCTTTGCAACAATAAAATTTGGTGTTTCCACAAAATTTTATACTGTAATATATATTATCATGCAAACACACAGGTACCAGTAACAACTCACTTCACATTTTCTTTGCACTGACAGATCAACTGTATAAAACAAAAAAATCAAATTCCATAAAGTTCAGTACCTGCATAATATAACTCTTGACCTTCTGTAACAATATTGATCATCTCGTCTTCCGATTTCCAGCTTGCTACCACTTTAATTCCCATAATCTTCTCAACATTCTCCATAAGTTTATCAGCTGCAATTTGAAGAAAGAACGGTTTTAGTGAACAAATCTCACTGATTAATGTACACTTTCAAGATCTTTTGATCACAGGCATTTTTTGTTCAGGGATGTTTTTCAGCACTTTTCTGCTATACTAGCACACAACAGGAAATTTTTTTTTACAATTTTTCACAATATGCCAGTGTCCCAGGAAATATGGCCCCTTTAAATTCCCCCGGACCATATTTCCTAGAAGATTTGGCCCCTCTGGGGGTCATGCTTCCAAGGAAATATGAAACCCCTCATAGGAAATTTGGGGGGGGGGATATTTCCGAGGATACAGGATATGGTTCCTGTTAAACCGACAACTATTTTTCATGCATATAAAGATGAAAAACATTTTATTCTTGTATAGTCTTGTAAAGTTTAATTGCTGACTCATGGATCTCAGCCTGACAACCTTAGCAATTGATTATCAGGGAGAAATCTAATTTGAACACATAATTTAGCAGGGGATCTGATGATTGGAGGGAGAAAACTCATTCTTCAATTTGCCGATATATCAAATGACAATCAAAAAACCACATGTGGCTAGTAGCAATTTAGTTTTACCCAGTGTATATCTGACATCTGATAAAGAAGATTCTGCTGAAAGTATCACAAATACTTACTCAAATCAGTAGAAGGATGATAAGCAATGAAGGCTTTGCTCATATTTAGATATTTCAAGCCTTTATCTTTATCTTGATCTTGATCTTGCTTGCTGAAATCATTAGCTCTTCCTGCAACTTCGTTTTGGAAATATTTGTCCACCAAGGAGTTGTCCAGTTTCTGAACAGTTGGTGGAAAATTTGCTGAAAATATTACACATAAAACAATTTACTACAAGGCCATGCAAAAGGTAAATTGTCACATTTAAAAAACGTGAATCAAATATTAGTCCCCTGAGGGGGAGGGGCAAAGGGGCAATTTGCTCCACACCCTTGTAGGGGCCCAAGGAGGGAGACTATTGAAATGCCTACGCAGCTCGGCATTCTTTGTTCGATTTGTTTTCAGAAATCCAAAATAATTTTTTCATGAGTGATGATCTATTTGGCACTTGTGTTAATTTTCATGTGGTCTAATAAAATCATGCAAAGTCTAATATGTTGACCCAGAGATACTGCAGTGCATCACAAAACTACAGGTGAAATTTTGGACACAAAGGCAGGGACCTAGTTGGTCATTTGTATGGTTTAAGTGATTTTGTGACAGGGGGTGAAGTCTCCAAAACTAGGCGAGTCCAGCTTCTAAAATTGACCCAGCTACCATAGGAAACAATACAAGGAACCAAAGGTAATAATCCAAACTTACAGAAACACTTATCTGTTGGTTTCAAAACCAGCCTACAAAATTATATATAAATTAGTACATTGTGGTAGGGCGGCAGTTAAAAACCCTGAATTTACAAGTTCAAATTCCACTTGAGACAAAAAAATTTTCATTGCTATCTGATCGATGCTATCGAATTCACAATATAACTTCTTTGGTAAAATTTTTGTAACTGTGTTCTTTATCCAGATATTTAACTTTATTGGATATGCAAATAATACAACGTGTGACATCACACTGCATAATGGGTGTCTATGAGATTGCTTATTTTGTGGCATATAATAATAGAAAATAACGGAAACAGCACTTGTATGTGCGTAAGTTGTGATCAATCACTAGGCCTCCATATTTATGTGCAATAGTTCGACTACTTTGAAATAAATGAAGCTTTTCCAAAACTCATTATGCAATGTGATGTCACACCTATTATTTGCATGTCCAAGAATGCAGAATATCTCGATAAGAAACAAAAGTTCCAAGCCTTCATAGAAAAGAAGTTATTTTGTGATTTTAAGAGATCTTTTCAATGTAACCAAGAAAATACTTGACAAATTTGCGTTTCATAGGCACTTTAATTAATTAAGTAAAATGATTAAAGCTTTGGCAACAGCAATCCTTGATATATATAGCTATCACACACTATTGTGAATTTCAGGTCACTTTTTACTGTAATATTCCGAACTTTGTTGCAAAGTTCGGCGCGAAGTTCAAAAGTTTATTTCAGAACTCACAAGCTGGTTTGTAAACAAAGGCTGTGATTAGCCCCAAACTCAAAGAAGCCAATCAAAAGCTTAGTTTAGAAACCAGCTTGCAAATTCTGAAATAAACTTTTGAACTTCGCAACAAACTTGTCTTCCAAACTTTGCTACGAAGTTCGGAATATTACAGTGAAACGTTTGTTGAAATTGACTGTAAGCATGGGAGTCACACATTCAACTGTGATCTCATGCCTGTCTGACAGCGAGGAACACCCCGTGTGTTTTTGTTAAGTAATGTATTCATTGAAATCATTGATATGCCAAAGCACTTGGATACAATGGTAAAACTGCTTATTTGGCCACTATTTTATGCTCTCTATTGCCATGTTTTTAAAGCCTCTGTATACCTCTGAGCATCTGACACCTAACTTTTTTCAAAACGTTCAAGTATAGATTTATTAAGACCTCCCTCTTTTTTTTTCAATTTAAAGTTCTTAAGGCCACAATTTGTGGGATATTAGTTTCTCATCAGAATCACATGTCAACATCCATGTAAGCAAGCAGCCATTATCATGGTCTGAACTGAAGTAAACAATACACCAAAGCTTTTGAAAAGGACAAACATGGGAATGATGGAATTGGTACAATTTTTTAGCATTCACAATATTAATTCTGTTTATTAGTCATTACTACTTTGAATTTCAGCTAGCATTCTTTTCAAACAATGTACAAAAAAATGAAAAGAATGAACAATGCAGTTATTTTCGAAGTCATGCAGGCGACAGATGAGAAACATATATCCAACAATAGTGGCCAAACTTAAAACATATACTTCCTGCTGAAGCTGTGCATTCAGTTCAATCAATTATCACATTGTTCTATACGCAGTCAATCAGTTCACATACTCCAAAAAAGAAAATAATTCCTGAAATTCAAGCCAAAATTGACCAGGTGAACTGGTCTTAACATGCCAATAATGTGATCTATGAAACGTATGAGTAATGCGATCTAATGACAAATTGTAACAAATGCACAAATGTGACAATTTATAATTGCAAGACAGAAAACAAAACACATGTATTTAAAAAATTGAAATGACTTGAAATTATGCTATTTTAAACAAATAAATGAAAGGCAACAGCCTGCTAAATAAAAATGTCAAATTGTCACCACACTAGCAAAAAAGAATAATTTGCTTTTGAGCTTGACCGAATATTCGACTGCTTTTAACTTCATCTTTTCGCTAGACAATCAGGATCAGTCGTTAATTAATAAATTTTAGATTATTTCAGTAGCCAAGGCTAGTTTGTTTGTTTTGAAAAAAGTCAATTTTTCTTTCATATTCACTGTAGTCTACATATGAACGCAGTATGTGGGCGACTATAGGAGCTTTTGCATAATACTATTTGCACTTTGCACTAAAACAAACGTTGAGCCAGGTTTTATCCAATCGATTGACGCCGGCTGTATAATCATTTTACGGGCGCCTCCTGCAACATTGACATGCAAAACATACCAGAAGGCATGTCTGCAAAACGAGACGCCACTCATTGTATTACCCGCAAAAAAGTTTATAATACATAACATGTATTTTATATGCTCCGTGAAATACATTCAAATTTAATAGCCTACCTAGCTAGGATCAAAATAGCCACAAACGCCACAGGAAGTAAGATTTCGAAAATCGTTCCAATTGGCCGCCGGATCTAAAGCGAAAATTAAATACACAAAGTTTGTCTGCACCGAACACTGAATCACTAAGCTACTTGATATGTGGATCTGTTGCAAAACATAAACCTTAAAATATGCATATTGCAAGCTGATCGTTTAGCGTTTCGTATGGTAATAGTTCTACAATTATGGGTTATTCTTTACGCTGGACTGAGGTGGCCTCCCGGCGCCGTACAGTTTGCGTTCATGAACAAGATTTGTACATACAGTCAGTTGTCTTAAATGCTACTTAAACGAACTCTTTATAGTAGTGAATAGCGAGAATCTGTATACTGAACGCTTCACCGACTGACTTCTGACTTCTGTATTGCTATAGTGATTGGGTATAAAAATCCATACAAATAAACTCCCCGACCATGTTCAAACAATCATATATGCCTTTAAAGACGTACTAGCTTGTGGCTTGCATTCTGCTTACAAAAAAACGCTTGTTAGATTTCGTACTATACCTGAAGGACAAAATTCTTCCATAAAAGCAAGCGAAATTGCCGAAAACGATACATTTTCACGTATTTCCACTTGCGAAGACGCGCTGAATCGCCTGACGCAGCCACTAATAAACCGAAATCTGCGATGAAAAAGAGTTAAAAAAATCACACATTCCTTGCCAACAAGCTCAGCATTTCCTTAATATTTATAAAATTTCCCCAACGATAAAGTGCGCCGCAGCATTCGTCGCACTTCATTGTGATTCAGTCATCCTGTTGCCTTAAAACCTAATGAACAGACATTACTGATGTTACTTTAAAATAAAAAATATACAGGGGTATAAAAATCCACATTTCGTTAAATTTATCTCTCGCTCGGGCTGGAGCGATCTGCCGGAAATGCTGGCATTCAAGGATAGGCCACTCTTGAACATGAGGAGAACTGGTCATCACAACACAAATTACGCAATTTTAGTGATCAGCCCACTCATGACTTGCATATCAAGAACTTGTATTATGACTATAGGGTTATAGTGACTTTTTTTAGAAAAACTGGGCTAGTCTTAGGATAGCATACATCTTACCAAGGGTTCAGTTTTCAAATCAAAATTTCCCGTATTTATGAATGATATAGCAAGATGAAGACAGTCAATTAAATGCCTGTTATGTAACAGACGGAAGTTCTGTCATTAACTCCAGGAAACGTTCTGGCGTTCATGAGTTTCAAAGAAAGAAAACTTTCACTGTTTTGTTAAGGGAAACAACGTAGTTCTTGCTGATGTTTACAAATGAAATGACTGTAGATAAGAATTTTTCAGCATCGATTTTTGAGATTCAGTCACAAGAAACTTTTACTTCAGTTTTACTTCAAGATGCGCACAACAATTTAGAAGTTATTTTAATTAATATGATTATTATCAGGATTTAGTTGCACATTCCATGCATGCCTGAGTCAACCTCGTACCCAGGGTCTCTGAGTCAGCTTATTCGGGATATTATTACTTTCACAGTGGCGTAGGAACCGGGGGGCCGTGGGGGCACGCCCCCCCCCCAATAATAGCTAATATTTAACAATTATTCGCCGAAGGCGAGGTGATTATCGGGGAATATTTCCCGAAAATCACCGAGCCTGAGGCGAATAATTGTTTTAATTTTGTTTATTTCTTTGTCCGTAATTTGTACAAAACGGCGGCTAGTCTCCATTTTGTAAACTTGTTTTTACTGTTATATTCACCTGTAGGTGAATATAAAGGAATGTCACGTCATATTGGACCAATCACAACGTCGGATTTCTTATGTTCACTTGTGTAAAAATACTAAATAGTAATATTATATATTATATATTATATATTATATAGCTCATGGTGCTGGGTTGTGCCCCCCCCCCCAATAATTACTTTGTTCCTACGCCACGGTTTCAGTATTCAGTTTCAGCGGCATCGAGTCAATGAGTTCACAATACAAGACAATTTATCAATTTCCGCAATATTCATGCAGTAAAATAACTATCCTTGCTTACGATTCAGTCCGGTGACGTTGTTCTATCGACAACCAAACCTCAAAACCACAAAAACAGGTTGTAACAATTTCAACTTTGTTGCTATGGTGAAACTTATTATTTCGAGGGGGTGGGCATGCAGAGCTGACTCTGGAGCTGAATGTACCAATGAAAGGTTAGATCCCAATCGCGCGACATCACGCGATTACGTCTTATTTTAGCCTTTATTACTTAGGCCCGTATAATTTATTCACGTGGGTCAGCCAAAGCGTTATTAAAAATTTCATAATGTTTGAATGTCTCTTGCATTTGTTTGTTTTTGCAGCTTATATTTTATGCCTAGTCATGACAGGAGCTATAAACGCCGAAAAATTAACATATATAATTAATAGTTTATCTATTCAGTGTTAATTAAAAAGGGGAAGATATAAGAGGGCGGTAAAGGGTATTTTCGTGAGCTGTGATCATGATTGGCTAATGTCTCTTCGTGTGAAATGTGAAACGCTTGATGTTATATTATATTAGTACGGTGAAATGTGATTTGTTCTGGCTACAGTGAGACGTCATTCTCAACAAAATTGCTCTGTGAAATGAGAATAATAGGTGTCAATTCTTAAACTTTGAGTCCATTGTTCAAATAAAACTAAGAATTCTTTGGAGAGTGGAGACCATTCAGAGGTCAATGCATATTGGAGAATTATACATATTAAAGAAATAAAATGTAGTCTATCTAAAGGAACGTGATAGATCTGTAAACAAACTGCTATGTAGGTGAAACGTGGAGCTCAATGCTTTTTAAAACACGGGAATTATGAAATTACTTTTTTTGCCTGCTGTGAAGCGTGATCCACAGCCCCCCTTTACCGCCATCATTCAGCAACACACTCTGATCAAAAATGAGAAAGTTAGAAAGACTTGGGATGCTCTTTGCAGTATGTTTTCCCACAGTGGTTTTCCCAATAGTCTTTAGAAGCGCTTACGTCGCGGGGTTTTCAATGCATATAAATACAAAGTAAATTTTTCCCACATGTTTCCCACATTGCATTGCAATTCATTGTTTAACTCTGATGTGACGTAAGGACGTCTAATGTCTATTCAAAAGTATGTCTAATAGGGGAATAGTCAACTGCGAAAAATACAGCTTTACTTGATAAATTATTACCGTGCCGTGTGTTACACAACGCCAAAAACGGTAACAGCCTCAAACTGACGGTTGTATGTGTCTCGTTATGACGTTGCTAGGAATTAGTTAACCTGCACTGAAGCACGAGAACTAACGAATACCCTCATTAACTGAAGGACTTTGCCGTTCACATTCGTACGATTGAACGGTTTCTATTGGCTTAGGACATTTTAATTATCATATTCGTTCTTTAGTTGAGGTATTGTAGTGCTATAATTTTTTGTGATTAGCTTTGCACTCCAGGGTATTAATTACTTCAGCGTCTGTACGTACAGGCAACAGTGGTGTGCAGCTACTACAGCATAAAATATTGAAATTTAATATGAAATTAATCAGAATAATATGAACATCACTACTAACCATAGCCTAAATACGATAAACCAGCCTGACATATCGTTTTTAATTTATACCCAGGGCCGAAACTCCCGGGGGGGGGGGGGGTATGGAGGGGTGATACACCCCTCCAATCTCGAGAAAGCTCGCCTCGTCGGGCAAACGACAGCAAATCGTCGGGCCAATTTCTGCAAATAAGAAAAAAATTGCCACCTAACGTATTTACTGCAATAAAATAAATGGAATAATCACAAAGATTTAAAGTATGAATATTGCAATTGAAGAATAATGCATATTTTTCCATAATCTCAAAAAATACATCGTTTTTCAATTTTCACTGTCTTACATATGAGTATCGAAATTGTTCAACTGCTGATATCGAAACTTGTAGCCATTTTATAGTTTTTATATGAAGTAACCTCAAACGACCATTGTATGGCGGGCCTGGCGGCCATTGTCGAAGCTGTAAAGAAGTGGGCCTCTCAAAAGAACAGGAAACTCAAAATGAAAATTAATTAGAATTGAAATGGTCGAACGGACAGGCCTAGATAA
Source organism: Muricea muricata (assembly GCA_963855995.1). NCBI lineage: Eukaryota > Metazoa > Cnidaria > Anthozoa > Malacalcyonacea > Plexauridae > Muricea > Muricea muricata. Next base: position 2,972,021 of record OY979725.1, read on the forward strand.
AAACAAAACAATAGGGTGTCTTAAAATAATAACGTTATCATACCTTGGCATGAGATGTGCCAAAACTGCTATTTATCTATTGAATGGTTGTTTTTCATCTGATTTTAGCGCACATAATTTGACAGTTGTTGCTGCGTTTAACCCGGTGTAAGCCTGATTTTTATCAAATTATTTTTCTGTTACAATACATAACTATCGCTGCATGTCATTATGTCACAAAAAAGTGGGATTGTTTTTTTTGCAAACACCGTGAAATTAGATATTATAGTAAGCGAAAAATCTAATTTCGCAGTCATATTGTATTTTGTAATTTGCATATTTAACATGAAGTTTAGACTATTACCTGATTTAAATTTTGTGTTTCTTATGAATTGCATTTCGAAACTATTTGAGGTTCAAAATAACCAAGTGTAATACTGTACCTTTCGTCGGGCAATACAAAGGCCACGCCCTATTTGTCGGGCATTGTAGCTACATACCCCCCCAAAAGTAGAACCCAAGTTTCGGCCCTGTTTATACCGTAAAATCACAAGCTAGGGACATAACAATGCATTTCCTATATATTTACATTCTTTGTTCTCTTGCAATAAAATCGAGAAGCCTTGGCCTAGCTGCACGTCGATTTCCAACATTAGCATAGAGCTCTTGGACATTGGCAGGAATGTCTCCTAATCTCTCATGCCTAACGATATCGTTGGCAATAATGTACCGCTCATAAATAGCACCTCTTTCTACCTCGCCTATGCGCCTTACTTGTCGTGGAAGCATTGTTCAAGTTACGATATACGAGTGACTTGCTTGTATAACGTCAAGTTGAGTAAATGCTTTTGAAAAAATGAATAAATTATGCAAAGTTCTAAAGCCAAGCACTGAATACGAATGCTATACAGGGTGAGTCAGAAAAAACTGATGCCCTTTCAAATTCAAATTAGCCGCGAATTTCTTTACGATTTATTCCCATGGGTCAACAGAGAACAGATCGTGACTTTGTACACAGCACAGGGTGGGTTAAAAACCTGATACTATTGAATTTCAAAGTAGCATCATTGCAATTTGACAGACGTTGATGTAAAAAAAGTCTAATTCCCTGTGGAAGTTGAAATGTCAGAAACAAGACAACAATACAGACCAATGGGAATAAACCGTAATGAAATTCGCTAATTCGGCTAATTTGAATTTGAAAGGACATCAGTTTTTTTCTCACTCACCCTGTACAGTCTAGACAATCCACAATGTGTGTTTTGTTTCAGCTAGCGTATACTGTATGTTCTCCTTCCTCAAGAGAGTTTCAAACAATAAGAGTGTTGACGAAAACAACATTTTAGTATTTCCCCTGCTCAATACTTGTTTAGTTTTTTAGCACACTAAAATGACCGAAGGCAGCAGAATGTATGAATATTTGGCACGCACTTACACGGAATCATATGAATTATTCGAATTCATGCATTTGAATACGAATTAACATTGTTAAGCATGTGCAATTGGTGGCTGTTTATGCGACAAACAACATAATATTACATGCAGTACTGTTAATCTTATAGAAGTTAGCCTAAAATTGGAGTTTGGACAAGGCGTATAACAACACACACCCGGCGTTTTGTAGTGGGCTGTAACGATGCTATCCCATATTTTTAAAATCAACTCGTCATTGGATGCTTGGATTCCTTATTGGATGATTGCATTCGTTCTCTCGTTCGTTCAGTTTGGTCGATTCGTACATGTTTACATATGCAAACCAATCAGATTTCCTGATTTCAATTCAACAATTTGCATACGTGCATATTCGTTCGTTCTCGTGCTTCGGTGCAGGTTAACTATTACCCGTAATACGAGAAACAGTGGAACCCCGCCATACGACCACCCGGTAATGCGACCACCTCGATATTACGGCCACTTTTTTACGGCCCGTCAAAAACACCGCGGTCGAACGTTACACGCATGCGCGAGACCTCAGAAAAGCGCGGGAAAAACAAAGGCAAATTGAATACAAAGGAGTGAAAAGCTAAGAAAAGCGAAGAATACAAGAAAACGGCTGAAAATATAAGGTAGCGAAATTTTGAGTATGTTCCTTATGTTAAAAGAAAGTTTTTCTGAGTACCCCTCGTAATTTTTTTTACCCTTTTTTCTAGAGCTTCATAAACGTGCCGATAGCGATACTCCTGCTAAATATCCTTACAGCTGTTGTTGTCAGAATCGAGAACTAAGGCTAGAAAACACAACAAAGTGGAGTGCTCACAATGAAAATTATGTAATATGCCAACAAGTGAAGCATCACTGCAATCAACGACCATCGGTAGCGATGTACTATCATCATCATCAGTCGATGTTCTTCTACTTTTTCGCCGGACAACTCGCGCATGCGCAAACGTTTGACCGCGGTGTTTCCCGTCAATTAGTTAATGCAATAAGTTACTTCGGTAATACGACCAAAGACCACTTTTTGATGCCGCTAACTCGTTAATGGGACCACTGAATATGCCTAATAAGGCTCCATAATGCACAAAATCAATATTTTTTAAGCCAAAATGTTTGCAAATGGCTTCAGCCTTGAAATCCTAGACGCTCCAAACGATTTCAATGAGATTTGAACTTGCCTAACTGAAAACGCGCGTGAGCGTGTGGTGTAGTGGTACCAGCTTTCTTGTGATTTGTCAGTTGGTCTGGTCCAAATCTCGCCGCTTACGTCTATTGCAAAAATTTTTGGTTGAAATAAAGAAAAAATAGGTTAAAGTCAATAATTTTTACACAGCACTCAAGCATGAACGTGTGGTGTGGTGAAACCGGCATTGGTGAAAAATCTCAATTGATCTTGTTCTAAAATCTCGTTGAAGTCTTTTTGCAAAAAAATTGGGTGAATATGAAGAAAAAAATGGTTGAAGTGATCAATTTACATCTCATGTCGGAGCATGCATGAACGTGTGATGCTGTGATACAGGCTTTGGTGTAATTTACTTGCCAGTTGGTCTGGTTCAAATCGCTCTAAAGTCATTTGCGAAAATTTTGGATTAAAAATAACAAAACGAGGTTAACGTCAATAATTTACACCAAAATCTCAAATGAACGTGGGGTGTAGTGGTACAAGCTTTGGTGTGAACTATCAATTGTTCTGTTTCATTTTCCAAAATTTTAGGTTAAATCCTTTATTATCCATTATAATCCCTCATATCCTCGCCTGCTCTTATGAATATAGCTTGCAAAGGATAGAGCTCAACCTGGTAACCAACACGTCATTGATACAAGTGAGGCTATCTTCTTTCCAAACCAGTCTTTTCCCGATTGTGATCGTTAATCCGAAAAAGGTTCTCGCAAAAAGGAAAGGAGTAGACTTTGCTTTGAGGTCTGATATTTACATATTAATTTTTTGATTAGTAAAATAATTGTGTATATGAGCATGAGATATTGAGCTATCTACAAGTAGCAATATTTGTACAACTCTATGTATTTGTAATGAAGGGACATTTCTAATGTTCCCTTTGCGAAACTCTGCTACCGACAACTTCACAATTCATCATCAGAGTCGTTGAATGAAGTCAAATCCCTCGCAGCATAAGGGACGCCAATGGAATCTTTCCTCTTAAAAACATTCCAAAACCGGCCTCTCGGTTTTGGTTCAGACTGATCTTCTTCGACCGCTGACAAAAAGAAGCCAAGGTTATGTACCGCAGGCTCAGATATCTCTGGCTCAATTTTAAACGTGATCGACTTCTTCCCACGGTCCTCTTTGGCCGGTATGGTATGTAACATTGAACATTGTTGGATATTATCTATGCTTCTCGGGATGTCTTTAGGATAACTTAAGATGCTCTCCTCGAAATCTTCGTCCAACCAGTCCGAAGAAACATGAAAATGTTTTCCAGAATTTGAAGGCCCTGCTTTCTGGGATTCTTTCAATGGATTCACGTCTGTAAAAAGACACAAAGCAGGAAAAAAAATTCAGATGACGGATATCAATGAAGATATACAAATCAATCAGTTACGATAATGTTGCAGTGGCAGCGCCAGAGGCGGCAGGGGGTGGGGGCTTTTTGCCCTTCCCTCCTCAAAATTTGTTCCCTGCCCCCAAGTTTACCCCCAACCCCTAAGAGCACTGCAATGTTTCGCTATTTCTCCGAGCTTCATTCAAACTATGGCCTATCTATTGACATCATTAGTAGCTAAAACAATCTTGCCTCCAAAAAACCCACTCATTGGCCCTCCAATTGCCCCATATTCAGTTTAGCCAGGCACCGCCACAGAACTTAATTCCGCTAGACGTACATGCATATTCCCCGAGGATATGTCCGATTGTACGGGATGATTAGCTAGTGCAACTACTGTATGTTGCGGGAGCTGATCTGTAGTGTGGTAATAAATCCATGTTCTCAGTATGGCGAATATAAATCTTAATCCAAGCTCTAACCCAAACCGTTAATCCTAATCAGCGTTTTATTTGTCATGTTTTAACCTTGATGGATTGAAGATTTAAAGATTTGATTAGATTTAGGGCTTGGATTAAAATTTAATCTCGCGTACTGAGAACACGGAATTATGTAGTGTTTCATTGATATTGTTGACAACCAGGAGCAATGTTGCCCCCTAAATACCGTGCGCGCTAGAAATCACACCAAGAAATGCAGATACCCAAATGCCACAATTGCAAATACCCAAGTGCGCCCTTTTGTCTTTCGTATCTCTTTCGGACACATCCTATACCCAGATAAAACGCGACAGACTTGTGCAAATTTTACCGCCTTGTCGTAATTTGTCATTCGTAGACTTGTTACAACTTGTGGAAACAACTTGCAGCAAGTCTGTGGATAACAAGTTTTCACAACCAACTTGCAACCAACCTGTTGACGATTTGCAAACGATTTGTCGCTAACAAGCTGCGCTGCAAGCCATGCGAAAGCATACTGATATCGGCTTGTTGCAACAAGGTGTTGCAAGATGCGAACAAACTTGTTGCAACTTGCAAGTTTAATGTGCATACGATACTCAACTCTTAATTAATGTGTGTTTAGAATCGTCCATCAATTCTAGCTACAGCTGACACTATTTTACCATATGATTTTACTAACCCTTTAAAACAGTGCTTTTGGTTGAAACAGGTTCGGACAGACCTGTCACGCTCATCAGCGGTTTCGTTCCCGGGGGAGGCGGTAATTTTCTCCCATGAAACTTCAAAGTGTTATCTTTCTGTCTGTTCGTTTTCACAGCATCCTTGCTTATACGAGTTGACAACTTGGGCACCGGGCCGAGACCCAAATTGTAAGTTTCGTAACTTAAATACTTTTTTATTTTTCTCTTTTTGTTCAATCCCTTTGTCGTGTTAATATTATTAGGATGGTGCTCTTCCTGCGCTTCGTGAATAACCTTGGACAAGCTGATTGTTTGTGTGGCATCGGCGTATTTTGAACGCATCGACAAATGTCGTTTGTTGTCGAAGGTCATGTGACTTGGTAACAGGTGATTTTGGACGACGATGGAACCTACCCAGTCCTGCATTTCTTTGTCTGGTTTACGTTCCTGGACGGTCTCAGAACTTTCTTGCTTCGAACTACCTTCTTTCGGAAGTTTTTTTGCGTCTATATAAAACACAGTTACTCGTTTAAATTTGATATATCAAATGCCAGATCATTTTCGAAGTCACTTGTGCATACGATCTCAGATCTAACAATCCATCTTTCAACAGACTTGCTCGCGCAACCCAAAGTGAAATGCCTTGCTGCATGTTGGCGATTTTCCGCCTTGCTGCAACTTGTCAAAATGTTGCAACAAACTTGTCAATTTCATCAAGTCGATCGCAAGAGGTCTGCTAAAATCAAGCTTGTTGTAACTTTTCATTTACACACTTGTTATAATAACTTGTTGAAACAACTTGCAGCAAGCCTGTGGATAACAAGTTTTGACAAACAACGTGCTGCAGGTCTGTCGTCAACCTATCGTCTTGCTGATCAAGTCTGTGTCAGATGCCCAGATGCCAATGAACTTGTTGCAACTTACGTTGTTTTTGTTTTGTGGAAATTTTGTCGAAAGGTTTGTGATGATAGATTTACGTGCTGTTTCCACAAAATTATGCTTTGATTAATAACCCTCACGCAAACATACAAGGAACTTTGTTGCAATTTGTTGACAATTTGCCTGTGTGCAACTGTGGCACAGATAATTGTATATTGAGTTTCAGATGACAATATAAAAATAACCACTTCTATTTTATCTGTGCAAGCAAACATACTTTTTGAAGTGCTAGCAGCTACTGGACACCCAATCTCAACGTCATCTTTCTTTCTATGCCTCCGGTATGAAACTAGATCTTTATTGTCAAGACCCAAAGCTAATACAGTCGAATTTGTTGGCAGAATACGGTTGCCGCGTCTTGAGCCAGAAAAACAACATATGTTACCCATAACGGGCTCGAGGAGGAGCATTCTCTGGGAAAAACAGCATCTTTGAAAGTGCTTGACTTCATTTTGCAAATACAGCGCCGATTATGACGTCATTAGCGCGTATGCGCAATGAAAACAATCGATCAATTAGAAACTTTTTTGTTTTAGAGATGAATTTGGATAAATCAAAGCAGACCGTTTAGTTAGTGCAGATATATTCTTTTGAGCATACAAATAACTTAGACCCGTTTTAGATGTCACATTTTCACAGTTGCATCGACAGAAGTTATTACTCATCACTATTGCATCCAAAACTGACCATAAATACAGTAAACCTACTAAAAATTTAATGGTCTCTAGGGTTTTTGGGTTCTTACAATGTACTAGCCTGCTCGCAGCCTGAAATTTCGGTATTTATTCTTTGCAAACGCTGCCGTTCAGCCGTACTTGCCTAAACTTGCCCGCTATCACCGGGTAATAAACACCGGCTATTATACCCCAATGAGAGGTACATAACCCCGGTATGCAAACATGGCGGCCGACAGAGGAGTGAAAGAGGTGGCTTCGCAAGTCCCATTTCACGACATATGCTCTTTGTTGGAGAAAATTCACGGTACTAAAGGAACTGATAAAAAGAAGAGTATTTTACGGTCGTTTATTCAGTCCTGGCGGGAAACTCACAACAAAATTCACGGGGATGCTAAAACAGTGAGTTGTAAAACTTGTATAAATTTGTTGTCAAAGATATGCTACATGAATCCCTCAACAGAACTATGCCATTTTAATTAATGTAGGACGATTCATTCTTTCCTGCAATGCGACTGCTTCTACCTCAGTTTGATAAGGAACGACCAGCGTATGGAATGAAAGAGGTGAATTAAAAATAATTAGACATTGAGTATATATGTAGACAATTAATAAGTGATTAACATTTAGTGCAAATTTATACTACACATGTAAGATATAGTCGATAGACAAAGATTGTCCCACTTACTGACATTGGACCAAACTTTACCTTTACAGCATCATAATATGATGCCAAAGACTTTCTTGCTAAATGCTAAATTTCTTGCTAAAATAAATGATCTCACTCTAATACGCCAAAGATTTGTGCAAAGAGCATGGTGTATACAGATTCCACCCTGGTGTGTGTGCTCAGCTTTGTGCAAATATCAAAGGCAATCTCTGTGGGGGAGGTGGGGCAGATGTGGGGGATTTGTATTTTTTTCAGGTGGTTTGTTCAAATGCCCATAGGTGGGGCAGGCAAAGGCGATCAAATCATTGCAAATCCTTCACCCCCACCCTGGGGGTTTAGAGAACAAGATGATTTATCTGAAGGATTTTTTAACAAATGGCTTTTTTATCAAATATCTTCACATTCCCCAACCATTGGCAGGAAGTATGAATCAAATTTCCGAGGATGAGGGTTCGTCAAATCCCACACATCTGCCCGACCTCCCCTCCCCTCCCCCAGTCTTCATTTTGATACCTGCATTATATAGCAATAGAATTAATAGGGCATGAATCAAATCAAATTAGAGAAAAATAGTCATAACTGAACATCTCTATTTATCATGAAGGCAGCTTTGGCTCGGCATTATATTGAAATACTCAGCATTGGAAAAGATAGCTTGGATGCAAAGAAGTTGCTAAATTACAAGGCACCAACTCATGCATCAAAGGTACAATATATTAAAGATTATTATTATAAGTTGTAGTCTTTCCTACCCCCCCCCCCCCCTTCCTTTTTGCTGGAAGTTGCTACTGCCCATCTGTCATTTATGCTGCCTTAAGTAAAGTCAACTTGGTTTATTACAGGATGCTGGTGACTTTGCAATGGTGGCATATTTTGTGTTAAAGAATCGATGTCCTGAGAAAGGAAGGTTTGTACGATAAGCTTGCTCATACATGCTGACATGCAGTAATATTACCCTGCAAATACATTTTTTATATTTTGTAGCCTAACCTTAAAACAAGTGAATGACCTGCTGGACAAAGTTGCTATGGGCAATGTGGAACATAAAAAGGCGGATACGAGAAATGCATTACAAATTCTTCTCAGAAACACTACTGCATTAGAACAAGTAAATGTTAACTACTTGCATTTAAGGCTGATTCTATCAGGGTACCTGTCAAAGTACAGGTAAAACTGACCATGGCAAAAAACCCAGCAAATATGTATGTTATAGCCCAATAAGATTACTGGTGACAATGTTTTACAATCTTATATAAAATTAAATTAATAAATTAATTAATAAATAAATTAATTATTAATTAAATAAATAAATTAATAAATTAATTATTATTAAATTAATTTTATAATCATTAATCATTAGTTATGACTATTTATCTTATCAATTTTAATGCCCTAAAATATTGATCTTCTGATATTTTTAAACAAATAAAGTCTAGATTTTGCAAATAATTGACGTGCAGTTGTTACCAATTTTTCACAAAATCCTCACATTATTTCATCACTGTGTTCTCGTTTAGAAATGGTTAATACGGATGATAATGAAGGTACAATTAAAGAAAATTGATATTTTCAATTTATTGATGATTTTTTTGTCCTGCCAGCACACGCAGCACTTTCGTATTTACATCAACTGCTGAGTGATGGCATACTTAAAATCCTTTTCTTAGGAACTGAAAGTTGGCACAAGTGAGAAAACAATTTTCGAAGTCTATCATCCAGATGCAATGGATGTTTATAATGTTACAAGCATTCTCTCAAAGGTATTGGAAGAGAATTTTCAAATGTTGTAAGAATTATATAGGACATTAATCATATTACATAATCGAAGAATTACATATATAATCAATTGGTAGGTGATTAAAGAACTATTAAACAAAATAATATCTTAATAAAGGTTTGCCAAGATCTTAAAGACCCTACAGTAAGAAAAAACGACTCGGAAATCACATTGTTTTCGGCATTTAAACCAATGTTGGGTCAACGAGCTGCCATTGATGAGGTATAAATTGCAGCTTTTATTGTTATTTCTCCATTCTTAATTCTGGGTATGGCTAAAGGGAGAGTTATGAAGCAGAGAGTTATAATTTGAATGGTGAAGTCCAAACCACACCCATGTTTCCCAATGACCACCCAATTTCTCCAATCTCCCTACATTTCCATGGACTAGCGTAATAGAATCCGATTTGACAAAACTCAATTTTGGCAATGTTTATGAAGGTGTTAGAGAATTATCATTGTTTTATAACTGTGAGACTCATTTATCATTCTTGTTCTGTCAGCCGTTTTGAGAAAACTTTTTCCAAAAGCATAATGTGTGTACATAGCTCTCTTCATAACCAGAATCGTGAATGCGGCTCAAAGATATAAAACAATGATAACTAGTCTAAGGAAATGTCAGGAGAGTTAAGAAACTGGGTGTGGTCATTGGGACATGTGGGCATGGTTTAGACACAACTCTCCAAAATAGAGATAACTCTCTGTTTTTTCATCACTCTCCTTTTAGGCAGTCCCCTTAATCACAGTATATACCTTGGGTTCCTGTATTTTACTAATATCACTACATATTCCTACTTTTTTATCTAACAGACTGTAAATTTTAATTGATGTAAATATAACAATTCAAAAATTTCTTAAAACCTTGTAAAGCACCATTGAGCTTTGGGAAATGGCACTATAGAAATTAAGTACTATTATTATTATTATTATTATTATTCCAATATCTTTTCTCTGCAATAATGTCTGCAACTGTCTTTTCGTTATCTTCTTTATTCAGACCATCTCCACAATGTTCTGTTTATAACATCACCAGTTATCCCATATAAAAATAGTTGTAGCAGTACAGAACTAAAATTCAATATATTTCAGGTAGAAAAGTTGATGAAGGAGCAGGAATTTATCATCGAGACAAAACTGGACGGAGAGCGATTTATGCTTCACAAACAGGACAACACATTTAAATACTTTTCAAGAGGGTTGGTGACTTTTTGTATGCTTTAGCAGTAAATAGTCATTTCAAAATTTGATTTCAATTTTTACTGCGAAAATGATCTGTTTTTCTATTTCATGCAAGTTAAAACCAATTACAAATTAAATTAGCTAGAACTCTGCATCAGGCTGATGAAACTTTTTACCATTCCAAAGTTACCTGTTGTGGGAAACCATTGATTTTAGACCGTTGACTGTTTTCAAAAAATACATGTACGGTATATCTGGAAACACATTTGAAAATTTTACTTCCACAATAAAACAATTGATCAAAATATCATGTTTCCATGTTACAATATATCACAGCTCCTAATCAAATATTGTTTCATGATGCAAAACAAATCCTAGAGGCTAATAGTAATGCACAGGACATGTGAATGGAATTATTATAATGTTTGATGATTTGTTTAAATTAGTTCGAACGAATACACCACGACCTTTGGCAGTTCTCCTAATGAAGGATATCTCACACCATATATTGCAAACTGTTTTTCAAGGTAGGTCAGTTACAGGGCTGCATAAAATATTTTTTCTTAGACTACAGAGTCCATGAGAATATTTTCTGCAAGTGAATGCAGAAAATATGAACGCATGATTTTGTTACTGCTGAACATTAAGATGTTTAAGTGTGTAAAGTGTATCGTAACATGCACCATGCTTCCAACACCTTCAAATATGTGCTTGCGAAAAGTGACCCTTTCTTTGATCATTCTCATGGTCTTTCTATACTTTGAGGAGTGAGACTTTTCGGAATTTACAGCTTTATCCTATTTTTTTTTTGCCAATCTCAAAAGTTTTCTGGGACCGATGGTCCTGTGGTCCGGCATATTATGGAGCCCTGGTCATTTTTTGTTGGAAGTTGGGTACTACAAATTATCACAAAATCGAGAATAAACACAAGAAGAACTGTCTAATCAATACTTTGTGTCTCTAGTAAGGTGAAGTCGTGTATACTTGACGGCGAAATGATGGCTTTTAATGCTTCGAATGAAATAAAGTTTGTGTAAGTATATGTAAGTATATTCGGAATGGTCGGACGAAATCAGGTTCATACTGTAGTTCAGCCAGCTCGATATATAGACTGTGATGTGCTTCATTTATAACGTGCAGGTCAAAGGGAGCTAACATCGACTTCAAAAGCGAGAAAACATACGCAGGGGAGTCAGGTATGATTTCTGTATGCTGCAGACTCGTTTGTTTTCTTGAGAGGTTTCTCGCTTATTAGTTTGAAGATGAGGGAGGTGGTCAATTGCACATGCAATAAACATACAAGTTGTTCCAGGTCTGCGAACAAGTTGCAACAAGTCTGTTCACCAGCTGTTGACCAGATGTCTTCGCAATGATTGTACCAACGAACAAGTTTGCGACAAGCTGTTAACAACTTGGAACAACCGTGTGGGATTATCAGACTGTAACAACAGACCATTCCCCTTTTTGACAAACTTTTGAATTAGGAATATTCATTAGCACAGCTGAAAAGGGCATCCTTAATTTAGTAGAATTGAGTAGTTTGGTTACAAAACCATGGAAAATGTGGAAAATATTTTCCTGTGAAGTTTGTGAATTTTGTCTAATTTTGCATTACGAGCGGAAAGGTGTAATCAGATTTCAAAATGTGATTACACTTTTCCGCGCGTGACACAAAAGTGTACAAAATTTGCAAAATTCACAGGGCTATATTTTCCACACTTTAACATATTTTGCAACCAAACTTCGCCACTTTACTAAATTTCGGATGCTCTGTGCTTATATTTTAAAAGTTTGTCTAAATGGGGAATGGTCTATTAAGGTTGACAACATAAGACTGTAAGAAGACTCGTTACATCAATGCCACAGGTTGTTGTCCCAACAACCTTGTCACAAGTCTGACTTTCCCATCAAGCTTGTTACAATTTGTTAACAGCTTTTGTTTCAAACTTGTTGACAATTTGAAACAAGCAGTGCGAAGAAGACAACTTGTTCAGAGTTTGTTAACAGGCTTGTTGCAAGATGTGTGTTTTAATAAATACTTATTTGCATTTAATATATATGTGTACTGTACACATTTATCTTAAGCTGTACGATCTTAACTGAATTATTCTGCCCGATTTATCTGCGATAAATGAAAGTGCATGACGAGTGAAATTGTTACAGAATATTTTGTTTATTTTTCATTGTTTTGCAACAGGTCTTCATCCATGTTTTGTTGTTTTCGATGTTCTGTTGGTGAACGGCAAAAGTATTGCAAGTCTGCCTCTGGAGGAACGGGTGGAAAATTTGAAAAAGTATGATACAAAATTTGCCTCACAGTTAAAACATGAAAAAGATCTGAAATTACCGCGAGAAAGAAAGCCTGGTAAATAATGTAAATCTAATGTATTTCTAGAGTATTTACACCGGCTCCTGGTAGAATTCAACTGGTACAAAGTGAGCGAGGAGAAAGCAGGTGAGAAGAAGAGATACACAAGCTGGTCTTTGTCATGTTTGAAGAGCCTTTGAACCGAAATTTTGTACAACTGTTTATTGACTGCATTACAAAGATCGTTTAAAATGACAGTGTAACTTCGGTGGTACAATTTCTCTGGCTGTCTTTGTTCTCGAGATGTTCAACTGTATTCGATATGTAAATTACACAACCTATGACATCACTGTGTGTTGCTAATTTTGTAGCCTAAGACAGTAAGAAACACCTAAAACTGTGCTGCACGTTTGTAAACTACGATTAATTGCTTGGTGTCTGCACTTGTGCGAAATTTATTGATCACGTTGCAAATTACCGATGATTTTTAAAAAGTTATTATGCACTGTGATGCCATAAGTTGTGCATTTTACATATCGAATAAAGTTGAATATCTCAAGAAGGAAAAGAGAAATTCTACTAAAGAAGTTACACTGTGGTTTTAAGCGAACTGTGCAATGCAATTAATAAGTAGTTGGACAAAATTGTGTTTCATTGGCAGTTTAAGCTAACGTGGTTGTACTCCCCTGCAGACAGGATGTGATCAGAGCATTGAACAAAGCCGTCGACAAATATGAGGAAGGATTAGTTATAAAGTCACCGTTTTCAATCTATCAACCAAATGTTAGAAATGGTAGGTCATTTCTGTAAAGATATTGTACTGTATGGTACTGGCTGTATCTCATGGTATGGTATGTCATGTATCGTATCGTATGTTATGGTATGTTATGGTATGGTTTGGTATGGTATGGTATGGTATGGTATGGTATGGTATGGTATGGTATGGTATGGTATGGTATGGTATGGTATGGTATGGTATGGTATGGTATGGTATGGTATGGCATGGCATGGCATGGCATGGCATGGCATGGCATGGCATGGCATGGCATGGCATGGCATGGCATGGCATGGCATGGCATGGCATAGCATAATACAGTATAATATAGCATAGTACAGTAAAAGCAACACATCATTGCTGAACCTGTTAAACGCTTTTAAACCGTAACTCGGTCTTGGATTTTTCCAGGTGGTGGTTGGCTTAAAATAAAACCTGAATATGTTGATGGTTTAACAGACGAGGTACACATTTTTTTCTTTCTGTTTTTAAAGTTAGATCATTCCTGCTTACCAGATCAGGTACATATTTATTTAGGTATTATATTTTATATGCTATTTATTAATCTATTTTCTGACTGATGAGAAATCCTATTTTCTCTTATTTTTTAAAGTTAGACGTGATAATTCTTGGAGGATATTTTGGCAGTGGGGTAAGAGATAAATGCAGGATTTAATTTAAAATGTATTTCTAAATGGAACAAGAATAGAAGAAATTTCCCTGGGTGAAAAAATCGTTTTGCTGTTTAGGCTCGAGGTGGAATGGTTTCCCATTTCTTATGTGGTGTTGCAGTACCGCCGTCAACTCCTGGAGAAAAACCTAACAAATTCTACTCATTTTGCAAGGTAAACTGGGAAATGGTATCGTATCGTATCGTATCGTATCGTATCATATCGTATCTTATCGTATCGTATCGTATCGTATCGTATCGTATCGTATCGTATCGTATCGTATCGTATGGTATGGTATGGTATGGTATGGTATGGTATGGTATGGTATGGTATGGTATGGTATGGTATGGTATGGTATGGTATGGTATGGTATGGTATGGTATGGTATGGTATGGTATGGTATGGTATGGTATGGTATGGTATGGTATGGTATGGTATGGTATGGTATGGTATGGTATGGTATGGTATGGTATGGTATGGTATGGTATGGTATGGTATGGTATGGTATGGTATGGTATGGTATGGTATGGTATGGTATAGTGTGGTATTGTATGGTGTGGTGTAGTTTTCCGTTTGGTATTGTATGGTCTAATTTGAATTAAGATATCTCTGTTATTAAGAACCCATAAATTGTATGCACACTAATATAGCTCGATAAAAACATTAAGTATAAACGTTATATTAGGTTGGTTCAGGATACTCCATTAACGAACTGAAAGAACTATGTCGTCAGTTACATCCTCATTGGAAAAAGTTCGATACAACGAAACCACCGTCGCCTTTTGAGCTACCTTATGGCAACAAGGTTAGACTTGAAGATTTACGTGTGTAAAATATACTAAAACTAATGATACACGGCAAAAAATTGCGAGTAGTTGAAAACAGGATTGAACAATGTTGTGCTGCCCATAGTGTTCAATGTTGTCAACAATATTGTTCAGCATTGTTACACCTGATTTCAGGCTGGATTCAGACTCAAAAACTTGTTCAGTAATATTGACAACATTGAACAATGTGGCCAGCACAACATTGTTCAATCCTGTTTTCAACACCCTTCGACAACTCGTAATTTTATGCGCGTATATACATAGCAAGGTTGTCCTAGCTACATAAAATGTAATTTAAAAGTTCCTAAAGAGTTTGTGTCCTTTATGGCAGATGGCAAAGTGTTAAAATCATTAAGGATGAACTATGGTCTACTGGGAAAGAACGCATCCATACAGTAATTGGGAGAAAATACACAGACATTGATGCGAATTTCTTAAACAAATTCAAAATATCCCTACCCGTATATTAGAATAGATAGATAGATATGTAGATAGATAGATAGATAGATTTATCTATTTATTTATTTATCCACGCTTGCCCTGTCAACTGAGGCTGATTTCCACTGGGGGCGTCCTGAGATAGATGGTGTACAAAAAATATGATGTTTTAAGCTATTTAGAAAGTATGGAAGTATAGAAGTGCAAAAATATGATGTTTAGTCTATTTTCAAAGTAAAGAACTATCGAAGTGCGAGGAAAAAAAGATGTATAAGCTATTTACAAAGTATGATATCAACTAAGTCTGATAATATGATGTAGAAGAAGCAAAATTATACTTACAGGTTTTGTTAAGGCTTTCTTTTAAGATCTCGTTTTAATCAACAAAATCCAAAAATCAATCTTAAGTTCAAACTTTGTACGTGTTCTTATTTTAGGAAAGACCGGATGTTTGGATCGAACCGTCCAAATCAAAGATTGTTCAAATCAAAGCGGCCGAAATTGTGCCCTCTGACAAGTAAGTCATAAAATTTCTTCTGAGATATTTTCCAAAAGCTTCTGTTATCAATCCAGTGCAACAATGAGATCAGCTGGTTTTCTATTATCCAGTTACAAAGCCGGCCAAACGTTACGATTTCCACGACTTGAAAGAATCCGCGACGACAAGAGCTGGCACGAGTGTCTGGACTTGAACGAGCTCGAAAGATTACGGACATTAGCGAAGGGAAAGCTATCGTACCAACACACGTCGACAGATTACGAACCTGAGCCGAAGAAGAGAAAGCGCGTGGTGACGCGTGTGGAGAAGCCGCTGACCGTAGCCAAGCATTTCGCTGGCGCGGATACGTCGTCTGTGCAGAAGGTATAGCCGATATGCTGGCAGTGTAAAATTCCAGGAAACATATATTGCATGAAAACTCCCCCCCCTTTGCGGAACATCATATTCGGTACTTAATAACCTGCATAGCTAGAACTCAGTCCACTTAAAAGATGAATAAATTTGTACTAAAAGAAAAATAATGTTATATTTTTTTGGTCTTTTGGCGAAGAAATCCAAGATTTTCGAAGGCAAAGAATTCTACATCGTAAACGGACCTCCAGAATGTAGCAAAGTTCAAGTGGAGAAAAAGATTTTAGAGGTACGTAGCATTTTGTGTGATTTTTTGATCGCAGAAACGTCATTGTTTTTTTGTCAAAGTCGAAACAACTTGTAACAAGCTTGCTACAAGTTTGTCCTTGCAACTCTAGTCACAAAATAGACAACACAAAGCTGTAAGTACTATTTACAACATGAGCGACCGTGTTGTATATCTGATACAACGCGGACGCGAATTTTGTAAATAGCTTGTGAAACTCTCCAATTTTATAGATCAGTTTGCGAAGTAATTTTGAAAGTACATCTTATATAAGACGAGAAAATCAAAGTTAAAAGTTATGAAAATCAACAGAATTTTGTATCAGAGTATACAGACTCCTTCACGCTCATGATTTCTTTTGTGTTTTCTTTATGAATTATTAATGATTTTCACAACATTATATACTGTTTCAGTCTCGATGAAACAACCTTGGAACAGGTTTTATAATTTCAATCCCATTGCCAAGTTTGTTGCAAATTGTTAACAACTTGTTCCAAGCTTGTTCTAACAACTTGAAGCAAGCACAGCGAACACAATTTGTTAGCAGCTTGTGAACAGAATTGTTAATTACGATGTTTGCATGTTTGTTACAGGTTGTGCGTGCGTGACTAAGCGTGTAATAACTTCAAAACCAGTTAATCTGAAAATATGGAAAAGTACTGGCACTAGTTGTCAAATAGAAATCCATTTTTCGATTCAAATTATCAAATTTCTCATGACAGATAATTTACTTTGTTTGTAAATTTCTGGTAGACTTATAATTTTCTTTATTAAAGACAGTTTCTAAGTTTCAACAAGTTTCACAAAGGAAAACAAAAGATATAAGTGATTAACAACAGCAAAATGGATTTTTATTTGGTGGCTAGTTCCAGGTCTTTTACTCACGGTCAGATCAGCTGGAAGAAGACCTGAAATATACGAAGAACGCGGTTTTTTGTTTTGGTACAAGTATAGCAGAGAGGTCTGCTTGGGATTCAGGCTTATATTAAGGATCACAGATATTTTAAGTCAGCTAATGCATAGATATTAGAAAGGGAAGTGGATTAGTAGTAGTAATAATATTTAATCAGGAAACTTTTTCATATTACATGATTTTCAAGAAGGACCTGCATCAATATAATTATTACAAGCAACAATAAAATATACTAATTATATTATATAACTATGCAATACTGTTCTATACTATAAGACAAAAAAGTTTATAATTTATTAACCTAAATAGGTTGTAGAAAGTTCAAAATTTTGTGTTTAAAAGCATCAATCCCCAAAGAATTTCGGATATCTTTACTTAATGTATTCCAATCACTAATCGCATGATAGCACATTCTCTGTTTACCCCAGTTTCTTATAGTCTGAGGTAATCTTAACTTATCCCTATTTCTAGTATTATACCTATGCACGTCACCATAAGTTAATAATTCCATGGAATGATTTGCATAACCATTTATGCATTTATAAATAAATATGCATCGGTGATAAAATCTTCTTCGTTCTAGTGTAATCCAATTAAGCTTGGCCAGAGCTTAGGTTCAGTTATTTTGAATAAACCGGAAACAAACATTGCACAACTCGCTATGGTAATTATGCGCATGAACGAAATTGAGTTCATGAGCATAATTACCATACAAGTTGGGCAATGTTTGCTTCCGGTGTGCTCAACTGAAGATAAAATATAGATAACAAAAGATTTGCCAATCCATCTCTTTTTCTAATATCTATGGCTAATGTAATGTTTTTTCGTTACTAAATCACAGAATGGTGGATCTATTGTTCAAAATCCTGGGAAGGAGACATTCTGTGTGATAGCACACAAGGCCAACGTGCGGGTGAAGAACATCATAAAGTAAGCGCGAAAAATACGATTATTTTGTATTTTTCATTTGATCGATCACTAATCTTTATTTGATGATTTGATGGATCGAATTTGATGTCCGGATTTGATGGATCGAGTCACTCTTCTACCTTACTGTCTTCTTTAGACAAGCAACGTGTGACATTGTGTATGCTTCATGGCTACTGGACTGCCTGGTGCGATAATGATTGTATTGATTATTTGGGTTATTAATAGTTATTAGTGGGTTATGAGAATATGACCGATTATCGACTACTGTATATCTGACGCTCACAATATATTGCTATGGTCTACTGTCACAAAGTAGCAGGGCTAGATTGGATATCGTAGTCAACTACCGCTATTTCTCCTTGTTGACAAAGTTAATGCGTTTCGCTATTGGCTATATAACTACAGTTCAAAAAATGCAGGGAAATAGAAGAAAACTAAAGAAAAACGTCACAATTGTTGAAGGTTTAAGTTGTGAGATTAAGCCTGATTATACTAGGTGAAAAATTACAGACTACTCAAATATTTCAGTTCACTATCCTTCACTAAAATACCCTGAACACAAGACCAACATGTAGTATGCACGTTTAATTCGCCCTGATGACTGCCTCTCGATTTAGCATTGAACCCCAATTTAATCCGTTACGTCAAATCAAAGCTAATAGCAGCGAAATGCAATTACTTCGCTGCGACCCACCCCGCTGAGTGGATTGTGCATAAGCAACATTACATTTCTCACGACAACTTACACGTATCGTTAGGAAAGTAACAAACTGTTGCCATGGCTACCGAGTCACATGATGTATATGTCACCAAAGACGCGGGAAAGGTTCGCCTTGGATTACGACGCAAATGGCGATAGTTACACCAAGGATTTAGATGTGGACTCTTTAAAACAAATCTTTGAACGAATCGATGAAAAGGTGACGATGTGCGTTTTTGATTTTGTAGAATTGTGTTGAAAAATGGTGGTGTTTCATTGGATGATATTTTTGTTCCTTTTAGAAAAACGCGGTGAAGTTAAAGAGAAGTGACATAGCTGAAGTAGAATCGCGATATTTTCCTCATTCAACACTCGGCCTTTTCAGACAATACAGGTACTGACAATTCGCTACATAGCCACAAACGCTATCGGCGTTTGATGAAAGTTTTGGATTGTATGGATTTTGTGGATTTTACACTTCGATGCTAGTTTGTCACCAAGTGGTATCAAACCTGTTGTTGGCTTCCCCAAGTTGCATCAAGTCTGTGAAAAGCAGACGTGATGCAAGTTGATATTTGCAGACTTGCTGCAAGTTGTTTCAACAACTTATATCAAGCTTGACAATCAACTTTCGTCAAGTCTGTTGATAACATGCAGCAGACTTGTTGTCTTGCAGTCATCCAGCCGATATCAAGACACGTTTGCATGCCTTGCTCCGGCTTGATGATGTAACAAAGCTGAAATAATGAAATAGCGAGACGTTTATCCACAAGTTTGATGCACGTTGTTTCAACAACTTGCAGCAATCAGTCTGCAACTATCAAGAAGCATCATGTCTCATTTTCATGAAGGCAACAGACTTGATGCAACTTGATGACAAACTAGCATTAAATTCGTCATTTGTATATACTTAGGAGACTCCTCGTCCGGAACTCATCCCTGAATTTTTAACCGCCCCCTTACATGTACCTAATATTCTTCTTCAAGATTTTACGTGGACTTGTTCGCAGAAATTGGCATTCCTGAAACGGTAAATAAACGGTTTCATTTCAAGTGTGGATATTTCTGTCAATGGCTAGATTGATTGTTTGGAGCCGAGAGCTTTATCGATTCGTAAAGCCTAATTTCCATTTGGTCGAAGCAAAATCATTCTCGACGATGTGATACAGTCTAAATTATAACGTTTCTTTTGTGAGCTGTATTCAAATTAGTCATATTAGCTGCAGATCGGCGTACAAACTCTATCACATCGGTCACTTTGATATACTAAATGGAAACCGATGACCTAACAACCGTAGAATTTTGACTGTCATTTGTTTTTTGCCTATGCTGCTTTTAGAAAATTTCCAACTGCAGTTTGGACATACAAGCTTGTGACCTACGCTACAATGGCGGAGAAGTGAGCGAGAATTTTGATGAAGATGTCAGTCATGTCGTCGTAAACCAAAGGTAATGCACCTTTGAAAAGTTCTTACCGACAGACCGAAAAGAAAATATATTACCATATACTTTTAACTTATCAAAAAATATCATAAATGTTATTTTAATCAGAAAAATATGGAACGATGTAGCGAAGTTTCTTATATAACTCTGTGAAACATTCTTGAATAGTAGCTTTTCGACAGGTTGTACAATGCGTCTGCTATGAGTGTGGTCTAGCTCATAGAAAACACTAACCAATTACATACAGAACAAAAATATGGAAAATAGCTCAAATTGGTACGTTAACCAATCAGCGTAGCGCAAAAGCAATGTCACAATAAGCACACTAGTAGAAAGTGTAAAATTTGTAAAAGTCAATGGAACAACTATAATCGTAAACATTATTAATAGTCATATACTGATATACACAGCCTGTATTCACGCTTCCAAATCTTATCCTAGCAATCAACAATATATAGCGGTGGACGGGTGGACTATATGCGAGTGTAGTTGCATCGAGTTCTATACTTGCAGCAAATTGGGCAGACCTTTGTAAGATTGCAGAATCCTTGGCCAGCTGGTAGTTTCAGCAAATATAAAACTAGAGATATCCTGAATTAGGTGTGCATAGTTGTAGTACACAATTTAATTTTAAACTGTATATTTCGAACCGATTTGATTAATCTTCAGCAGCAAGCGTACAAGAATACGTTAAAACATCTACTTTTTTATACACCCTGTATAACGATGCTGTGTAATTTACATTAGTTTATGTTCAAAGTAATGTTCAAAATATGGAATGTTATGCTCAAAATATATAATGTTATGCTCGAAATATACTTTACATATTCTGTTTTAGAGATTTATCGCGACTTCCCTTAATTCAGCTGATGTCACGTGATCGAACACGCAGAGCACACGTGGTCACAGAAACGTGGGTTACTGATTGCGTAGAAGCTGGTAGAATTCTGAAGGAGCGCGACTATGGCCCAAAAGACGTCACAGCATAAAATGTAAAAAATGTACAGTCGGTTAGTGGAATTGGTTAAATCTAGCAGCATCCTGCACAAATTTCCCCCGAAAATATCTAAACCGCACGATTTAGCACCATTTTGAATATTTGGGGGGGGGGGGGGTACAATAAAAATGACCTTATGTACTAGACTAGTGTGTGTTAAGCCTAGTTTTCATTTGGTTGTAACTGTCGTCGACGATGCGATCTAGTCCACTAGATCTAGCTTTTCTTTTGACATGGACTGTATTGAAATTAGTCATATTCAGTGTAGATCGGCCTACACACGCTATCACATCGGTTACTTTGATATTGATATATTCACGACATTCACAGCTAAATGGAAACCAAGCTTTAGTATATGAAGAACAACACAGTAATGACCCGGTGGAATACGTGAAAAATTGAACTTTGTAAAATCCTATTAGTGGTATAATTAACAAGACCGCACAGTATAAGGCGTTTACTTCGCCTTTCGAGACGAAAAGGGGCACAAGATTGTTTTTCGTACATGCACCGACTAGATTGCTTGGGAGGAGTAAAAAAGCCGTTCACTAGTTCCCTAAAGGGTTTGCCATTTGATACAATGCCAAAAATTTCTAAAAACCTGAGTTAAACCATAAAGTTAGCAACTTGATGTTGAAAGAATCTTCCCTGTGACATATTAAGTTAGCGCGTGAGTCCGGTCGAGACAACTGTACCGTAGGAATTACATGTAGGTGATGGACAAAAAAGCAGCCCCAATTAAAAATTGGTTCCTTGTTTCATATTAAATGGATTTAAGTAATAGTTCAAATACTCGACAGAGGACTTTACAAGTACCAGGATTGCAAGTACCAGGAGTCGAACAAACTATCGAGTATTTGAACTGACTTCTCAAACTCATCAATTATGCAATTCAAAGTACTAGTACCTTGAAAAATTTCAAACTACTAGTAGTTTGAAAACGAATGCTTAATCAGCCCCGCTGTCCCCTGAGACATTTCAAATCCGCCACCTGCTTTTAAGACACTTTTTTAAAACACTAATTAGATATGTATTTCTTTTGAATTTCCTTCATGAATTTTTAGAAACATAATTAACTGCTCTTGTGAGGTGTTTCTGGTATCAGAGATCAGTCATAGTTCTGTTTCTCTGGTTTGGGAAAAATACCATCACTTTGCTTGTGCTTTAAACTGAAATTTGTGCAGGCACCTCTTCATTTAAAGTGTTCAAGTTTGTTTTATTTTTTTTAGTTGGTTGTATATGTGTATTATAAATCTTTACCTAAGATGTCCCTTGTTATTGTGTCAGTCTAATGACATATGGAAATTGAATATTACAAATAGATGCAAGTATTATTTGTAATAAAACTTATTGTCACCAGTTTCTACTTATGAAGTGAACATTACTGTAAAGTATGGACAAAGCGGTAAAGTATGCATGTGTTTATGGATTATGACAATTTTGAGAGTCCTTAAGGGGGGGGTCCACTCTCATTTTCCCCAGCCTCGTCCCCAGGCGCTCTGATTGCTTTTTCTATTGCGAAATACTGTTCAGGCGCTCCACGCTTCCCGTTCGTCGTCCGGCCTCGCGCGACATCCCGCGTTCTACACGCAACAGTATTTCGCGCAAGAAAAAGCAATCAGAGCACTTGGGGACGAGGCTGCATTTTCCCAACGCAAAATTTGACTGAAGCCCATTTTCCTTGTTCCTGTTTTTGTGTCTTTTACTGTTGCTGCTTTTTTTGTGCTTTTAACCTTGTCATTCTCGGTATTGCTGTGGCTCTTTGGAGAGGTTATCATGATTCGTTTCACCACCAGACCTGCTGTTTGTCATCCTTTCCCCTGGCTTTCACTCTCTTTCCAGTTGCTCGGGATTCATCGACTTGCCTGCGCACAGCGTCGGTCTCGTTCGTCGGCAATCGGAAATAGCGTGTTCATTTTTTCTCCGCAAAGCAGGAACGAATCAGTTCTGAAACCTACAAGATATAGAAGCAATCCTGCCTCTATTTTCAGGTAATAGGCTTTGTTTTGTATCAGTAGTTGTAGCAGAGTATCTAGATGCCTGATATAGATGATTTTTTTGGCAATCAGGATGAATATAAGGATGATTATAGCGAAATATTTGAACATACAAAGTTTATATTTTGCACATGTGAAACCTTGTTCTTCAGTCTTCGTTGTCGAAGTAAAATCCGCTGTTTAGTTTAAATCTACCTTTTGTTTTGTTGTTTGGCAGTATGAAAGCTAATAAGGTCTCATCAGTACAGCATATTAAGCATTTAACGTCCAGCATGTTCAAGTATTTTTGAGCTGTAATGTTATGTTACGAATTTGAGTGCCAGTATTTCTCATTCATTTAACTTTATAATTGGTTTGGCAAGTTATTTTTAATAGTGGATCATGCAGATAATTTCTACCAAGTTAGGTAATATGAGGGCTTAAAATAGGAACTAAACACAAGTGTCACCGGAATTGAAACCTTTGAAGTTTTCCCACGTTACACATGTTCATTATTCAGGTTCTCAGATTCTGGTCAGTGAAATGCATTTTCTAGCTGATGAAAATGCTGGGCTGGCCCTTGTGCTATTATTCTGGCCATGAGGTGGTGTATAATACTTTGGTGGTTAATTGATTAATTAAACCACTTGACTAGCACCTCAAAGTTAGCAGTTTTGGTGCTCAATCCCTTTCTTCGTCAAGGTGTTCAGGCTCCCTACCACAGGGGCAGATGACAGGGTTAGATAATTTGTGTGCACTGTAATTGGTATATGCTGTTGTGGTGATGCTGTTTTTGTAGCTCCCCTCAACAAATAGGCTGTTGGTTAGAAACACATTTTTGTGACTCCCATCTGGTAAATACATCCTATGTATTGGTACATGTGTATTTAACCATCAAAAAGTTGCCAAGCAAAAGTGCCCAGTACTGAGAAAATAGATTGTTTTCTTTATTTGAGATTTAATTTATGCGAGGTCCATATACTGTATGTGTAATTTTCACACATTTAAAATAGTAGTACTGGTAACTAAAAAACTATTTAAAGAATTAAAAAACTGTGTAAAAGTCTTATATCTAGTTTTTTATTTGCTTAACTCATTTTTTGTGGCAATTGAAAGCAAAAGAGAATTAATAGAAGACAGTCACAAATCATCAATTTTCTTAGTGTTGGGCGCATATTTTGCTTGGATATTTTTTGGTAGGCAAATACACATACATCTACATATTAAGTCACACAGAATGTATTTGTCAGATAGGGGTCATGCAATGAAACTATTTGGCCCATGACGTGTCTAATCACATTTTTATTTGTTTATCTTATATTTTGGGGTTTTTTTTCAGATTTACAGTTAAGTTCCAGAAATGCTTAACCAGCTGATCAATGATGAGGAAGTGAATACTATTGGTGAAAAATACACAGGTCAATATTTTCATGTTTATTGCTAATGAATTCAAGTGCTTCGATTATTGTGATTCTCCTGGCACACACATAAAATTGCTTTTTATTTTGGTGTTTGGGAGAATCATAAACATGTGATTTCCTCAATAAGTGGCTATGTTTATGTTTTGAAGAAAAAATACTTTATCTGTCACCAAAAATATGTCAATGACAATGTTGAATGCTTGTGTTGAAGTTATTTCATTAATGTACTACAATTGGAACAATATAATTTAATTTTGGAAATAGCAGTTCTATTCTCAACCACTTTGATCATTTTGTACAACCCTATATCATGGAAAGTCTTGTGTGATTGAAGCATTTTAATCTCAGATATTTATGTAGTCAAAAAAGGATCAACAGTGTTTTACCAAAGTTAAAGTCATATTTGGTTTAAATTAATTGTATTCCTGTCTGCCTAATAGTTTATAAAAAAGGCTTTAAAATATTTAAAACATATTCAGGCATGTCTGACTAACGTTTTTGGTTCACTTTTCTGAAAAATTTTTTGTAGAAAAAACCCCAAATTGTTTTAGAGATAAAACAATCGGGTTTGTCATTATTTGACTTTATAATATCTTACTGATTTAACATAAAGGAGATTGAGGTGGTTTATCAGAAACAATCCATTAGAATTTCATGCAATAAGGCCATTAAATCCAATATTGCTGACTATGTAGTCTAGTTTTTCTGATTAAACCATAAAAAGCAGTTACTTAAATTATAAAATTGATAAGAAATAGAAAAAAACCCATTTAAATTTGTTTTATGGTTTGCCATTTCAATCTTCTTTTGTTTAGGTCATCTTTGACTTTCAGTGTTCATTTGAAATTTGGAAAGTTTATTTAAAAATCACAATAGTTTTAGATGTAAATACATCATAATCTGAGCATTATTTGACGCAATTCAGAACCACTGAAGCACATAAGCTTAAAAGTTAAAATTGAAAATAATTTACAGTGACTCATTCTAATTTGTCTTTGAGACAGATTTAGTGATTTTTAACAGAACTTTCCTCCTTTAAGATGAACTATTCGAGGTCATAATAAGTAGCATATTGTCTTTACTTTAGTACAAAGTGGAACTTGTTTGGAGTTGAGATAAACTGAAGCAGTTGAGCTTTGCAGAAAGTGCAAGTACTTGACATGCATGAAAATTACTTAAATAACATAACAAGGAAAACCAGAAGTAAACCACTAAATTCTGTAGGCTATGTTTTGCATTGTAGCAAAGAAAAGATCTGAAATTCATTGGTGCTAGCAGTGATGCTATATTACAAATTTCATAACATGACAATTCTAGTTTAATCTTTCCTATTAAGAAAAAAATGGTTCGTTTAAGGTCCATCCTGTTTGCTTCAGCCCATCTTTACTTTACAAACAGTTCCAGTTTGTAACCAAAATAATAATATGAGAAAACAGGTCTACATGGCTTTTGAACATGGTCTTTTCAACAGGTTAGTAAAGATAATTTTATACTTCAAAAAGATTTGTTTCTAACCTGACAAATGATACCTTTCAAAATTGACTAAATTCAATCATTGAGCATTTTGTTTGAATAGATTCGTCCATGTTACGTTTTCGCTTTTCATTCTTGAGCTAAGTTCTTTATTTGCAATTCTTGGTTTGGTTTCTTTAACATTTAACGTTTATAAAAGTGTAATAACGTTAATATGAAGTGTATTAACTTGGCACACATTTTTTTTATTATTGATAACTTCTGCACATTTTGAACTTGTGATAAATATAATTTTGGTAGTAGCCAGACAGCTAAAATGTTTTTCTGCTAATTTTCTTTTTGAAAAAAAATGCATTTGAAGCAATAAAGAAGAACAAAATCATGAATATAAAAGAAGATTTTTAAAGTTATTCAAGCAAATTTGTACAAAAAGCTTCTGTTCTCATGCACACCAGAAGAAATGAGATGTCTGTGACTTTCTTAGTATTTTTTGCGTACACTGTTATGCAATAAAATGTCTGAGGGATTTATTTGTTTCTGGAAAAACTTCGTGCTCTACACAATATCCTAAAAATGTTTTTATTGTATATATTTTTAGATTTTTTGTTTAAAGTTATCAATATTTAGTCAATTCTACATTTTCAGGTTAGAAACACAATCAGAAAAATATATGGCTCCGAAAATTTGAATTTTATACCCTTGGTATAAACCTTTCATAAATCGTTTTTAAAGAGAACAACATATCATTTCGACTTAATAAGTAGCATGTTTTTGAGCCATTATATTTATGTAATTGTGAATCAACTTGGAGTTATGTTTTACAATTCCGTGTTAAAATTTATCTACTCCTAGTTGTTTTGTGATTATTTATTTTGAAGCATAAACATTTATCTTGAAAAGACTAAGTTATTGTTGACATTACATGCCTTTTCACTTGTGCTCATTCACTTGTGTTGAGCTCAATGTTAATTGTCCTCTTTCTGCCATGCATGTTCTGTTTTCTTCTATTGTTGTTTGAATGAGTACAAGTTTGTGTTAGTTAATCCCTTTTATTGTTATTCAAATTGTAATATTTACAAGTTCTTTTCAATAAATTGTTTACAAAATTTACATGTGACCCCTTTTAATTAAAAATTCAATTCCCATGGGAATTGAGAAATTGAATAAAAAAAATCCCCCTACCCCGGCCAGCTCCCCAAGTGCTACTTCCACCTAAGTAGAAGTACTTGTTCATATAAGTACAAGTTCTTCTACTTATTAACGGTGGAAGTAGCACTCGGAGAGCTGGCCGGGGTAGCCGGCGAAGAGAAGACCAACCTTGCAAATGCCAATACAATTGCTAAGTTGATCTTCTCTAGAGAGCAGTCGCGCGTACCTGACAAGTTAAAACAACAAACGTTAGTGACTTAAGTACTTAGCATGCAAATTTGATTCCCAAAGCCAAAATGACAAGTGCCCCCCGCTGATCCTACCAACTGCCTACCTGCCTCAGTTCTAAGCTGTCTTCCTCGATTCTAAGCTCCTGCATTCCATTCGTTACTCTCACTTTCCCCACCATCGCACAGTCACTCACAGCTGATAAACCCGCATGCACCACCACCACCCCGACTGCCACCCAATTCCGAAAATTAAAAGAATTAAAATTTCGGCAAAGTATGCATTTTAAATGTCAGTTATTTGAATATTTTAGGTCAAACGTAAACAAAAGAATCTAATGTAAAAACAGGTGAGAATTCTACTTAAATTTACTTGCACAATGTACAAACAAAACTCGGATTTTTCGAGTTAATAGTAATAATAATAATAGACCAATTAGTTGATGTTGAGACTTACTCCTAGCTGTTTTGTTAGAACTGACGATAGATTTTGTTTCTTAAGCATACTTTCAAAAATTTTAATTCCTTTATTAAACCTAACCCCATGCAACTTACACACGGCGCACACCCTCACAGTCCATACATTTAGCTAATAAATTACGTTATAAACAAAAAAGCGAAATAAAAAGATAAATTACGTTATCTCTAGCTACTTAAACCCACTTAGACTGAGTATTTGATTGAATTTTCAAACGTGAAAACTTAGCTGACAGGGCTTGGGCTTTCGTTGTGTTAATTGGTCCGAAGTAAATATAAACCGATACTTACCAAAGTCTAAGGCTGGGTCAAGTAAGCATGAGAATTGTATCACTGTGGCCATTTAAATCTTGACATGCAATTTTTAATGTCCCTAGAGTTAGTATAGTTACTTTATACAGTTAAAATTTTAAAACTTTACTGCAATTCTCATACTTATTTAACCGAAACGCCCGCATTTGCATAGTACATCGCAGCTGCTCCCGAATCACTTCCGTAATTTGTTTTAGTGGACACAAACAATGGCTTAATTGTTCCATTGTTTCTGCTTACCAAAACAGACCTGAAGCACCAAGATACTTATTCAGTTAAAAACCAAAGAGGATATTCTCATTATACAGGGTGTCTCAAAAAAACCCAAAAACTGTTGAAATCAGCTATTGTTAACATTTGAATACCCTAGCACTTGTTAAAGCCCCTTACAGACGAGCAAGTTTTCTGTGTCAAATTTTCATGTCGCAAGTTTTATTTGCTCGTCTGTACGCGCCACTTTGCCAAAGTTTCCTATGACAAGTGCACTTGTTCAAAAGCTAGCGTGCTAGCTTTTCAACAATTGCACTTGTCATAGAAAAAATTGGCAAAGTTAAAATTTCTTCGTCTGTAACGGTCAACAAAGAAAACTTGTCAAAGTAATTTGAGCCCAATAGTACATTAGCCAGCGGTGTGCTGTACACTTTATGTAAGGATCCAACAACGTTTAAACTTGTCAAAGAGAAACTTGTCATAAAAAAATTGTTGTGCATACACACCTACTCTTGGCAAAGTAAACTTTTCATGATAAAACGTGTCATTGAAAACTTGCTCGTCTGTAAGGGGCTTAAATATCTTTTAAATTAAAATATCTTTGTAAAGTACGTTTGTTTTGCCTATGGGAATATTGGTAAAAAGCAAATTAAATAAACTAAAATAACCCATGCATAAAATTTGATTGCATTTTTAATATGCACTCGTAGGTTAAGTTTTTTGTCTGGCATAAAAATGATTAACACTGAGTATTACTATTAATTATGACGGTTATGTCAATAGTTTATCCACTCGTGGGTTCAATTTAGTGCTAGGCATTGAAATTCTAACAATAGATCATTTTCAATAGTTTTTTGGGTTTTTTGGGACACCCTGTATAGTCACATACCATCAAAACAAAGCAAGCTGTATTCCCATGGGAATTAAAAATGCACAAAAAATATAATCAATCCTACTGATTTTCATGCATGTATGAAGGAAATTAACTAAAAATCAAAGAAACAATGTATTCCCCTGGGAATTAGAATGTCAGGTAATATTTTTCTCATTGTTTTAATTACAAAATATAATTCATAAACCCAGACTTAACCCAATTGATTTTTGCAAAACGATCATTCCTACAAATTATTTTGTTTTGTAAAAGTATCCAAATTCAAGCATCAAAGCCAAGTTTCGAGTAATTAAGATTCTTAACAAAATATCAACAGTAGCCATTATATTTTTACCCAAATTTTTTAGACTGGAAATTTGACTGCCAAACTTTTAAAACATTCTATGTAATTCTTTCTTGAAAAGTCTTTAATATCAGTGCTATTGTAATCTAATTTTTCCACTTATTTTCCTCAACGAGAAACAGTAAATTTTTCAGCGACAAACAATGAAATTTACTTTTATCCTCTTTGATCTCTAAATAATAAGTATCTTGGTTTCTACTAACTTGTAAATCACCACTACTTTCTATTACAATGCCGTGTCTTCTGATTCTTGTGCATTGTTATTGTTTTGTGGGTCTCGTCGTCCAGGATCGTTCATTTTGTCCCGTCCTTGCGTTTTTCACATGACATTATCTTTTGCAGTAAAAAAAATTAAATCATTAGATAATGATTATGTATAATTTATAAACTGTAATTTATAATGATTTATAAACTATAATATGTAATGATTTATGCAATAATAAGAGTTCATGCTGAATTTTCATTGGTCGAGAGCTGTGTATTATTATACCACACACACAGATGACGTCATGCAATGGCATGCACTTGAGCGAAATATTTTCGCGGGTTTGTTTTAAGTTATTTTATTGTACAAAACAAAATCATGTTCAAAAACCATGAATGTCGTAAACTATTATTTTAATATCAAGTTACAAGTTCCGAAATTGTAACATTACCCAACGTACATTTGTTAACCCTTATAAAGGGACTGGTATTTGAACGTCAAGTTACTTAAACTTTCTAAGCCCAGCCCCCCCCCCCCCTTGCATGAAGTTGCGCATCTGACGATGTTTCAACGCGAAACACGAGATTTTAATCGCTTATAATCGTATTTAATTTTTGGGAAAATTTTTTTAACGACTTACATTTGTAAACCTTCCATGTAGACCTTGGGTGCTCAATTCATGTAATATTCTAGTTTTCTACATGCTGCGTCCTTTTTGAAAAACAAGAAATATTTCTATTAGATGAAAATCTTGACAAATGTAAAATACATTTATTTAGGATTTCACATGCACATTTTACATGCACAATAGTTAAAGGGATATTGCAATAAATTTGACTGTCTTACTCGAATTTCTGTCTTACTCGAAAGAACTTCAAGAATTATGTAGAAAACTATTTTACACCTTTCTCAGATGTTGTGTGATTCTCGAGATATTTTCATTTAAAACCAAAAATTAGGGTGATTCCAAGTTCTAGATAGACACCTGTATATTAATTTGTATTGACATGTATACTGTTATTAACTGTTGTCTACCGTTACCTTAACCCTTTGATTGTAGTAATTGTACCCAATTATTGTAGAATTACTACCAAATTAGCCATCTGCTATCTTAAGGTTATTTTGGTTATGCATGTTACGTTACAAACAGAGATGCGCAAAATTGGTTTTTTATTTGCTTTTGTAACACTATATTCATTAGTTATATTATTTGTTTGGCAATGCTTTGACCAATCTGGTACCCAGAGCCCACTTCCTCTTGGCCGAGGAACGAAGGGCTCTGGCATAATCCATTGCCTTCCCCACAAATCGGGGAGATCCGGTGTTTCTGCGCATGTGCAAA
Source organism: Muricea muricata (assembly GCA_963855995.1). Classification (NCBI taxonomy): domain Eukaryota; kingdom Metazoa; phylum Cnidaria; class Anthozoa; order Malacalcyonacea; family Plexauridae; genus Muricea; species Muricea muricata. The sequence goes on from OY979725.1 coordinate 3,003,482, forward strand.
ACTTTTCAACATGGAGGACATGGAACTTATGAATAAATTTCACGATTAAATAAACAACGCGTTGTTGAGACTTGGTAAAGCGGAAATATCTCTAAAAGAGGCGCAGTTCGAAGCTTTGAATGCCATTGTTATGGAAAGAAAGGACTCGTTAGTAATTTTGCCAACCGGTTACGGAAAGTCGCTAATTTACCAAGCAAGTTGACTCGGTGCTTATCTTGACTGAGATCATTATTGCAAACGCGACCCAACACTTGACCTTTGCCTCGCAATTTTTCTCGGAATATTCATTGCTTCAGGATCGCTTTTAGTACGGAATTTATGTAGGAAGTAAAACAAAGTAATTAACATAATATCAGCTTTATTCTGATTGGTTACCTCAAAACAATACGAAGACCAATCAAATGAAAGTAAGCAATGGATTGTGCCAGAGACCTTCGTTCCTCGGCCAAGAGGAACTGGGCTCTGGGTACGAGATTGTGCTTTGACGTGACCATGCAGCTTGTCACATGACCAAAATCAACGTTATAAGATAAAAAATAAATCTAAGATGGAAATTTCTATCTTCACCGCTAAGGTAAATGAAAACGATATGAAATGTAAAAATTCTGATCGCATGAAAGTTTTTAGTTGTCCTTAGACGAGGTTTATGCTGGTTTTCATTAAATTGTGTAAACAAGTCGGGAGCGTTTTGACATAATTAGAAACGAAAATGCTCTGAACCGACACTGTATGCATGTATAGCCTAAGGTGAATGATACTAACTTCCCGACGAAGAGCCTTCGCTTGAAACGACGAAATCTTGTTATATCGTTTCGGCTAGAGAAAGATTTCATATTGCCATACCCTTGTACTACCGACACTGGCAACGTTAGCTCGAGATATTAATTTTAATTGGAATAAGAGCTGAAGTCACAAAGAAAATGGAAACGACAAAATAAAATAAACAAATTTACCTTCACTCTATCAATAGATCGTAGTCGTGGCTTCGGTAGTCTTCATCATGCTGTTTATGGTTTCATGTGGTTGGCGTTCTCTCTTACAATATCACGCCGGTACCAAAGTACCAAGCTCATTCATATCCAGTATTCCAGTCATCATAAAATAAAGAGAAAATTAATGTTACAAAATATTTCAAAATATTGGAAACTAAACGAAAATTTGATTGTAAATGACTTTGACAAACCGTACATTATGATTGTTTTTGCATCATGACATCTTCTGATGCGCACGGCTAATGATTCACCTCTTTAAGACAATAACAATTATTCAATATCAATACAAGATTCTTCCCCCATTTTGTTCAGTCATTGGTTGGTAGTTGTGGTATTGACGTTTTACTTGGCACCCTTTGAAAAAAATGACGATGTTTAGAAAACCGTTACAAGACAAGCAACGCGAAAACTACATTAATAAGGATAAGAGAGCACTGAGTAATTATAATAGACGTGGTAGGTCGCAGAGGTTGGTCATATATTTTGCATAAGACGGGATGAGAGACCGGGAGTTAAACATTACATAGTAAATTTCTGATGAATGCCGTAAGTTAAATGGCTGCTGAAAGTTGACATAATCTCAGTGTGCAGAAAATTTTTTATTCCAAATTCATGGTCACAGAAAGAAAAAAAACTTTCCCACTATCGCGGTGGAAATCGCGTACGTGTAAGCACTAAACGCCAAAAAAAAACGCAACACAAATGGCGGAATTTGAAGGCTTTGTATTTCCAGTTCCCTAACGTTCACGGGCAAGTATATTTATATATTTTTTATCAATTTTTTAAGGGAAAATATAGAGGAATTTTCTGAAAGTGAAGATATTTGAGGAAAGCATTTAACCATATATATTAGAAAAAGGGATGGATTGGCAACTCTTTTGTTATCTATACTTTATCTTCAGTTGAGCACACCGGAAGCAAACATTGCCCAACTTGTATGGTAATTATGCTCATGAACTGAATTTCGTTCATGCGCATAATTACCATAGCGAGTTGTGCAATGTTTGTTTCCGGTTTATTCAAAATAACTGAAGCGAAGATCGTGTATAGTATTGAATAGCGTTGCCAATCCATTCCCCTGTCTAATATTTATGATTTAAGTGAAAACTCGAATCGGAGCTGAACCTTCCAAGTAAATGGATGACCCCATACTGCCCAGAAAAATATTTGATAATTATTTTATAAAATAAAATAGTAATTATTTTATTTTATAAAATTATTTCAGTGAAACACAAGTCAACGCCAGAGAATTTAAATTTGTCGTGTAGGATTGTTTGATCCTGCACAGTAATGTCCAAGTGGGGCAATCGTCAGAGCAAGTGCCTGTCATCTGGGGGGTTGTCGGTTCAATCCCCACTTCAGATTCGTGACACCCGTGTGAGGAATCAGTTAGTCGTGGGTTTCTTCCAGGTACTCCGGATTGCGAATGTTGACAGGGTTGTTGAAATTGTAAAATACCAGTAATCAATGGAACCAGAGTACTTCACTAAGGCTGTCAAGGACGAGGCGTGAACGATGATAAGTGGGGTAGTCTGGGGGGAGGATAAAGATTGAAGTGGTGTGAAAGAGGGGAGTACTACCATAAACGGTGTACTCCTGAAAGGAAGAGAATAAACCGAAGAACATTGGATTGGAGAAAAGAAATGGGGCACTAATTAGTGGACGAAATTTGACTTGTTTCAAGGATCAAGAAATTCAGATTTGTAGTTTAAATGAAAGGCAGTCCAAAGGTCATGTAAACATTTGTTAAGTCAAGGTTCTCATTTGATCGCCCCAAAAAAAGGAAATCTGAACTTCTATGTTTCTTGTATAGAGTGCAGTGTATTAATGGACAGAAAAAGTTTTGAAGAAATAGAAAAGAGAAAGAAAGAATAAAAGTAAGTTACAATAAAGTTTATGAAGAATGATAAAGAAACTATTGTTACAGCACTTGATACATGATAATAATCATCATTACAAACACCCTATTAATCACCATAAGGTTGGTGTGGTCTAACTGGACGGGAAGGATTTAAGAGGGCGGGGTTTATTTATTAGTTGGATTGCCAAAAATAATGTTGATCGTGAAAAGAACGTTAACTTATCAGACAGAGGGTTTAATGAAATTTGTCTGAGTAAATTCCTAAATTGCTCACGGGGGGGGGGGGGGGGGGGAGGGTGTAATAGAGAGTTTGCAATGATAGTAAGTATATTGTAAAGTTTGGTTTTCTTACCACGAAATCCTCTTGAAAGTCCTTTTTGGCTGTGGAATTTCGCATCACAGTTGTCACGTGGTTTTCTCGCAATATCTCTGAAATATCTAGCTACAATTTAAAATTCAGTATGTAAGATAAGAAACATTTTACCGAATGGCAGCAAATACTTTAATTTATGAAACAAAATTAATCAGTTGTAGAGGTAAGCATGATACAAATTTTTATACCTCAAAAAGGTTCTGTCGTGGCACCATGTCGAACTGTTCGTTTACGTTCCTGCTAAAGAAAGAAAAATAGAAACTGTGTCATATATATATCATTACATTTATCTAAATTGCGTTAAATTTAAACAGTGAGATTCGACGTGGCAAGCAGACCGAATTTTTCAGAAAGTAAAATATTTGACAACGAAACCATACGTTCAATAGTTAGAGAATACTTGCATGTGTAATAAAAAAGCAATACTGTTCATGTCCAACTACACTAGAACGATTTTCGTTGCATTTTTAGATTGGACAAAAACACGACGCCATTTTGATTTTGAATTTTTACGAAGACGCTCTATTTTGCTTCGCAATTTTTTCTATTTCTTCGTCGTTTTAGCTCGAATTTGCTCCTGATGCTCCCTGCATCTTCCTCGCCATTTCTATGGAATCAATTGATATATATATACATACCTTGAAGGTTTTTGGTGCGTAAATATTTGGTCGAAGCGGAGAGATTTTCAACGAAGCTTCTTCTTCGAGTACCAGCAACAAATGACGTCAGATGACTATTGTGGGCCAGAAGATACCCGTATGTACAGTTAAATTAACGTTTTAGGAAGCTGAAAATCAGTTTTTATTACGCGAATGAAGTATTTTAGCCATTATTTCTAACTCAGGTCTTTCTTCTACTTCTTTGGTCCTAGTTTACTTAGTTAATTTGCCCAAAAAACGCCTGTAAGGGGCGTTTTTGAGATTTTTTTTATTTGCATGCTGATGAGCAAGGAAAGACCCGTTGGAGTTTTCGTTGGGAAACATCTTTCCTCCGTGGTCGAGAGGTAAAGGTAACTGTCTTGACTTTGATTTTAGATGGATCGGGGACCGGTTAAGTCCAACTGAGTTTGGCAAGAATTTAATTCTTCACTCGCTTAGTTGGACTAATTGGTCCCCGATCCACTCAAAATTCAGATCGAAGCTGGGCGTGGAGTGAAGGAAAACACTAGATAGTACCGCGAGGCCAAGGAGGCAAACGTTATTTGCCTGGTGTTTTTAACTGATACTTAAGCAAATTTCCTTAACCTGACTGTTAGGGACAGGCCTGTTACGTTGGTGCATTGAATATTTCTCGTCGTTATTTCCCTTCGTTGAAGAAGACAAGTTGTCTTCGTCGAGAAATAGCGACGAGAAGACTTCAAGGCACCACTAAACCACCATACTGTAAAACTACAGTGTAGTGGTTTAGCTGACTAAACCACTACACTGTGCCAATTGTATATGACGGACTTCTTCTCAAAGCTTACGGTACAACCATGGATGCGCAAAGATGCGCAAACACTTTAAAGCAAGTGTTTTCTTTCATGGAAGAGTAAAAGACGACAACGCTTACTAAATCAAAGCCGTGTAGTCATGTTTTTAACTTGTTTAGCTATGTTTAACGATCTTTTATGGCGATTAGATCATGGCAATAGTCGAAATTTGCTTCATTAACAGTTATCTTTTACGACTTTCCGAGGACCTTACTTATTTGAGCTTTGTATGTCATTACGTCCAGTGTCCTTGATATAGGAGTCATTTATTTATGGCCTTGGGTTTAATTCCTAAACACTGAATGACAGTGCTAAGTCTTTTGAAGTGATGAGATAACATTTTCAACTTAGTTATTACTTTGCCTAGTCACTATGTACAAGATGTGAGTTTAAAGTGTTCTCTATGACTATATGGAAAACATATTATGGTTGTAGGCGTGACACATTCAACATAGTATTAAGTATGGCCTTGGGTTTGATTCCCAAACACTGAATGACAGTCTAAGGCTTTTGAAGTGATGAGATAACATTTTCAACAGAGTTATTACTTTGCCTAATCACCAGGTACATGATGCGAGTCTAAAGTGTGCTCTATAGGGAGAATATGTTACAGTTACAGGCGTGACAAATTAAACATAGCATAAAGTATGGCCCTGGGTTTAATTCCCTAACACTGAATGGCAGTCTTTAGCTATTCCACGTAATGAGATGACATAATGCAACAAGATGGCACTGCGTTATCACTTTGCCCAGAGTCATAATGTAACCAAGCATATAGTATATTCTGCAAACCTTAACTCAGAACGTTGCTGATTTAGTTTCTATTATTTTAACGGAAAATCGTCAATGATTTTTTCATGGTTGCTTTAAACATTGCCGACACTGATAAAGTTGTAACTCGGAATTGTTAGACAACGGCAGCGATGCAGTTTTATTGTGCTGTAGCCTTGCTATAACCTGCAAAATGCTTGATTGTATATAAGCTACGAGCGCCGAAGCTTCAGCGTTGATAGAAAGCTATTGGTCCTACCTTGGACACTTATATTCACTACCAATAGGAACGCTTCAGACTCACAGTTTGTACATAACGCATTTTATGGGTTATATCACAAGAAAACTGCAGAGTAAACTATTACAATGTCGTTGTCGTATAAAACTAACCTGTTACTGCATGCTCAGGAAAATACTAGTTTCCAATGAAGAATAAAGCTTGGCGCTCGTAGCTTACAGACAACCACGCATTTTACAGGTTATATTCTATTTAATATGTGTTTTATCTTATAAATCTTATCTTTATATCTTGTAAAGCACGAATTGCGAGTATATTAAATGGCTTGCGACAGAATTTTCAGTATAGATGCTGTATAAGCCGAGAAAATGGAGGGAAAATTTTCAGTGTGAAAACACTCATTTTCTTTATCACATATAAAGACTCTTTCCCGGCTATGATTCGCTTTTTGTTTTGCTCATGAACTTATCATTAAATAGTTTTAGAGCACAAAAAAACAGCACGCTGCCGTTGTCTTACAATTCCGACTTGCAACGTTACCAATGTCGGCAATGTTTAAAAGCAACTACGAAAAAACATTGATAATTTACTGTTAAACTAATAGAAACTGAATCGTTAACGTTCTGAGTTAAGGTTTGTAGAATATACTATATGCTTGGTTACAGTGGTGTAACATCATGACTAGACAAAGTAATAATGCAGTGACATCTTGTTGCAATATGCTATCACTTAACTGGAAGAGCTAAAGACTGCCATTCAGTGTTTGGGAATTAAACCCATGGCCATAAATAAATGACTCCTATATCAAGGACACTGAACGTAATGACATATAAAGCTCGATCAAGAAGAAAGGCCCACGGAAAGCCATAAAAGACAACAGTTATCAATTATGCAAACTTCGACCTCCCTTCTTACCATGGCCTAATTGCCATAATTGCCACAAACGAGGACAAAAATTGCACGAGCACGTTAATACACCACCGAATTTTTTTTGAAAAACTTCACGTGTCAAACGTTTTTTGACCATGTTCAAATTTGACAAAACGATTTGACAAAAGAAAATTGTGAAGAAAATTCGGTGGTGTTAACAGGCTTGGGTTTTATCGCTCTCTCCTTCGCAGAAGCTCTATATCGCTTGATGACGGTTGCTTTCGACCGCTTGTATTTACCATCTAGTGCTATAAAAAGACTCTGCGAAGGAGAGGGTTTTATCGACAGCGATGCAATATATGCATCACATTTTACGACAAGGTGTTACCAGCTTTGCCTGTGACAAGCAAGTGAAATTATAACAAAAACGTCGCTTCTATACTAATTGTTCACTTTTTTCCAAGAGCCGATCACACGCATCGAACTTTCAAAGGTCTGCACTTTTATATGGGATGTATTTGACTAAGATCAACACTTCAGGTTCTTAATGATATTGACATCCACTGAGCACATCACTATTGAACACTTTAAATAGAGCATGTATAATGCAAATTTGTGCGCTGTATATAATGTAAATATACTTAGCCGCGCCGCTAATTATCAAGATTCAAATCTATTTGTCTGCTCGAGGATAAACGAGCCATTCCCTCCCATTTTTTGGCATAAAATTAGTTTACCAATATTGCGTGACAATGCAGTGCAAAACGGTCGAGGACACACGAGTTGACATCCCATAGCTGCGCAATTGTTACGCAATTCTGAGGCTACGTTTGACAAGTTATGACGTTAGTGTTTAAACAAAAATGTCCATCCGTCAATCTCATTGTCTGCTTAGACATTGTTTTCAGTAACGTTACAGTCGATAACGAAAGATGCTGTTCTAAAAAATTGCCATTTAATATCTCCAGAATATTGCACGATGTTAGAGTTGTTTCAAAGAGAAACCTATAGAATTCTCAATGCACAGGAAATGCCCTTATTTACCTCCTGAGTTGCGCCATTTTCACATGAACACGACTATATCGAAATCACTGGAGTCACGCGGGCATTTCGTATAACTGCACAAGTCAACTAGGTCGTATCTGCATGCAAACAGATGGCTCAAACGGAGCCTATCACGATAACGCTTTTTAAAAGTTCGAGGACCTTCAGAACGTAGAAGAAATATATATGGTTGGGTCTGTGAGCAGCTGAGCAGCCAAAGCGTTGCAACAATAATGGCTCCGTGATAAAGAGTTTGCAAAACAAAGAGATCTCTGTGCGAGGTTAAAAACACGTATATGATATGGGAAGCGGTGGGAATTAAATTATTGTAAGAAATTGTACATTTTGTTTGGTTCAAAAACAAAAACAAGGTTTAGATTTGCTAAGAGTAAGGTGTCGATAAATAAGAAAAAACTTCTTGGGATTTGGTTACTGCAGATTTGAAGCTGATTTTAGTAACTAAGTTGTGTTCGCTGCAATGATTCGATGTCTGCCATAAGATGGATTTTCAATAACACTTCTCACGTCGTAAAATGCTTTCCCATTGCTCGAGGAACGTGACAATACTTATAGTTTAACGTTGAATCGAGCATGACTTCGCAGTTAAGAACACTCCTGGGGCCACAAATGGTTCATAGTTGTTGCCTTCTATAAAAAAACATTCTTTGTTTTAAAGACGCGTTGTCAAGCTGCGGTGTCCTAACTGTGCATCAGTACCAAGATTTGCATGAGAGTTGAAAAGGGAGAGATTACATCACACTTCGACCGTTTGACAAAAACGAGATTTCTCTCCAAGTCAGTTTAGGCGATATATAATTCATGATTGCTCTATTTTCCCCGGCAATTTTTCTGAATGCATGACAAAAACTCTCTGGGTTCGAGCCTTATTACAAACAGTGGCTATCGTTGTATAGGGCCCCCCTGGTTTGAAATTTGTAAAGGCCCCCTGTGTGAGCGCTAAAAGCACAAGTCAGGTGCCGCGAAAGCGCATGTCCGTGTTAAGAGAACGTTTACTTATGGCACATCCTGGCCTGAGGACGACAACTTTGCGGTATTCTGACCTTCCAAAAACGGCATTGTCATGCCCCAGAAGTCACGCTGTGGATACGTTTCTGCCCGATACTGTGAGCAAGGGGCCCTTATATTTAGTTAGCGTGCGCCCAGTCTACACCAGAATTGGCTCCAACGCTAGAAGTATGGTCCACTGAATGAGGCACAGAATAAGGTCTAACGAGGTGCATTGAATAGGCATTAATAACATTTATGAGAAATTAAAGCAAAAAATGTGCCGTCATTGATCAAGCTAGAGTTTTACTGTTGTTCCAAAAAAACGTTTCTTGAGGTTTTACTGATTTACCAATCAAGAACAAAACAAGCCACTTCGCGTAACTTCCTAACTGGTTTGTGGCAAATGTTTAGAACTTTTGTGCTTCGCTGTGCTTGGTCAATTTAACGAATTCTGAAATCGACAAAGAAACATGAACGACAAAGTGAACGTGTAACACTTGTGTCTATTTATAACAATGTTTTTCGACTCTACCACAATTAATGCATGGTTTATTAAGCTTATCGGGGGAAAAGATCTTCAAAGTTACACCCATATCGATTTAAGCGAAATACGTACATTATTTAATGCATAAAATGTCGATATTGAAGCAGCAATTTGTAATTCTTCGTGGCGCCACTGACGTCAGTTGGCAACATATGAAGTTGTGTATTACACTACATTTTTCATCTTAGACGTCGTTTTTATGTCTGAATGTCTATCCTATTCGGTGGATACCTTTTTGAAGACTATTGACGGTTAACTATATGGACTACAGTGGCTGGAGTTGAACAAAATACGTACAAAACGAACAATGGGTGTATTAAACATTTGCCACAGACCGGTCCTACTGATCACAACGGCAAAAGCTAGTACATCTCGTTTTGTAGAATTCCGATATCAGTTGAGTTCGCACGACTCGCCACAGCTTGTGAACGGCAAATTTGCTCCAAGTTGTTGACAAGTTGATTGTCAAAACTTGTTATCCACAAGCTTGCTGCAAGTTGTTTCAACAAGTTGTAAAAAGCTGCAAATGTTGCAGCAAGTCTGATTTTAACAGACTCCTTGTAAGTCGTTGAGATTGACAAGTTTCATACAACTTGTCGCCGACAAGTTGCAACAAGACTATTGACAACCTTGAATATATTGTGAACCTTGAATATCTGCATGCGCCAATTCATTGTTCCTTAGCAAACGAAGGTGTTCGCTTAATTTCCATCTCCCCTGCGATACTGATACCGAGCCATGCATCACAGGTGCCAAGAGTCGGAGCAATACCAAAACATGGAGCGACTTTTGAAAGACTCAGCGGTCACAACCGCTAACTGGATTATAACAATTTCCTTTTTAATTAACTTATCACACTGGACAAGCATGATAGCCCAGTTGGTGGTGCACGCATCTGTCTTTATATATCTGCAGGTTTCTTCCCACCTGCAGCTTTCCAAAACGATCTCCTTCTTTTGATGGATGTGAACGAGCGAATCGGTTAGGACTATAAAGGCGAGATAGCGTACACTCAAAACATTCCTTATCAATTAATCCACTCGTTCCCATCTGTCAAAAGGAGAAATACGCATATAACAACAAAACGGCGTCAGTTTCCATTTATAGACAGAAAATTTTGAGAAACGACAAAACGAGATCTACGGTACCAGCACAACTAGAACGGGCATCTTTAACAGAGTAAAATTGCAAAGTTTCGTTGCGAAATGTTGTCAAATAAGGAAAATATAGACTTGCAAAATTTACAAAATTTGTTGTATTGCATACAAGCCTATACCACATTTGGGCCAAAATTGGCACGAACGTGATAGCCGTCCATGCATAATACAAATATATACCAATTTGGCAAGGCCATATTTCCCTTATTTTACAACATTTCTCAACCGAACTATGAAATTTGACTAATTTTAAATTTTTAATTAAGCTGCTCTTTCAAAACTTGCAAATTGACTAATTTCAATTAAGTTGCTCTTTCAAAACTGTGCTGGTTAATTTCTTTCTTCCTGCTTAGGTCACACTTTAGCCTACAATGAAAATGATTATTTTCCTTGCAAAGCGAGTCCTTTTAAAATTAAACGGTGCTTTTTTACAAGGCGTCTAATAGACATTCTTTGTGTCAAGAACTTACCGATTATCAACGAGATATAATTTATGCACAGATAAGAATATCTGATGATCCTGAAGAAACAGGCTGTGCACATCTTGACTGCATCTTCGTGTACTAAAATTGAATAATCTACACTCCATTCACACATTGCCACATTAGTCGATGTTGTTAACAACATAATTCTATACAAAATACGTTGCGAATTTCAAATTACATAGCTTGAAAACACATTTCACGATTTGCTCTTCAATTCGGAAACACATTTGTGCTGTATAATTAGCAAGCAGTTTAGAAACCATTTAACACCGTTTCAGTAAACTGTAAACCTTTCCACAGCGAACATTAATGCATGAATGAGTATTTTGCGCGACTGTTCATTTTTCAAAATTTCACATACAATTTGAAGACTGAATGCACAAATTAAGAAGCGTCGCCTTAAAATTACGCATGGAGTCAAACATCCATGATGAATTGTGCCGCTAAATAAACACAATTGATAATTTTATCTAATTTGGGCATGCATAAAAGGTTTGTTGGGGTCTCCAAAAAATCTCCAAAAAAGAAATTTTTGACTAAGACATTTTCACATCTGCATTTCATCATTAGGTTTTTTAACGTGGGGTATGCTTTGTTCACATTCTACTGAATAACTTAGAATAATAGGATATACTAGATACATCTCAAACTAACGTTGCAGGTGTCGACATAGTGCAGTCAAAATCACACAAAACATAGGATGTGTCGCAACTTGAAACGATATGGCGACGGTCTTAACAGAGAAGGTCTAAACTCCTTGACTTTTATAATTGCCAGACGAAGGACATTCGCCCCAAACGTCGAATCAATGCTTCTTTTTGTATATCTTTATGGCTTCTGATGGAAAAATATCCTACAAGTTAGGTGTTTTGAAGAAGATTTCTTAATACGTCGTTCCCCCTATCAACTTTTCCTTCCATTTCAGTTGGGATTATCAACTTCAGAAGTGGAACATGTGACTATACGATTATTTGCTATCGAGACAATGAAGCAGTTTCTCACAGTCCTAAAGACCATTTAAAAAATATCAAGTTCGCATATCCGCGTCGATCCGAAAAAACTTCTGATGTAAACACTTTCCGTAACGAATTTGAGTGGGTTTGTATGCATTTCAACTTCATTTCAATTAATTTCGACAGCAAAACAAGTTCAAAATTTCACAAAACAACACCATCAAAATTATGCTCGGTATACATTAACAAGCATTCTCAAGCTATGCATTTCAAGTATTAACGTCTCGTTCGGCGAATCCACAGCTTTAAAAAAAAAACAATCCGGATAGCTACTTTTACAAATCCGACAACTTTTTTTTTTGGAGTGTAAGTTGAAAATACAGTGATTCAACGACAACAACGTGCAAGTCTTTAACTATTTTCACATGCAGATGGCTTAGAAATTAGGCTATTCCAGACTTGTTATTGTGAATGTTTAATGGATTGTCCGTAATGAACACATTATTGTTTATATACGAAAACAATGTTAAAGTGCTTTTTGTTTTGCAAATTGCTGTGGCATGGACGTTTAGACAAGTAAAGAAGGCCCAAAAATGGCTGTCCACTTCGTTTGAAAATACGGTCGCCAAAAAAATATGTATCGATGTATTTATTTAACGTTTCGTAGAAAACGTTATACAGCGAGCACATCTCGATAATTGTCAATATAACTAAACGCACTTATTTGCCCAATGCTCAATTTAACAAATTACTGCATAAAATTTAAATACATAAAATTTAAATACATTAAGTTAAAACACTTAATATCGAAAAAACTAAAACAACATCGCTTTTCAGCATATTAACCGGCCATGTCAAAAGTGAAAAAACGAAACTTAATTAGTACTTTAAGTCAAGTACGCATTCAATAGACAATATGTTATTTGTGGTTTTTCAGAAATGGCTATAACTATACATCCAGCTATGTTTTATAGAAAAATTCTGCGTTGTTTCGTCAATGGAAAAAAACAATTTTATATTTTCCTAATATTAATAAACTAGCACAACAACTTAGGATCTTCCGGCTAACTTCCCATGAGAGGCCTTGCTTGAAACGTCAAATTCTGTTCAATATCGCTTCTTGTGAAAGATCCTATGTTTATGCGGGTTTTTAACTGCACCGCCGACATTGGCAAGGTTAGTTCGAGATATTAAGACAAGCGCTATATTATATTATCCGTGCATATATAGGTATACATTTAAATATAATATACAGACATATTTAAAATAAGTTTCTATGTATAAAAGTTTGTGCATTTCGCTTATCAAATGGGTGGGTGTCTATTTTAAGTAACGATCTGTTCGAGCATATACATAGATGCATGTATAGGCAACTTCGAAAGAATTTTCTGCACATGTAACCGTTTATTGTATGTTTTCACTCCGTTTTCTGAGCTATCGATAACGTGGAATCGATTCGAGGGATGTGCGTTATGACAACTTCGCTGGGATTCGAATCCGGCACTGGCAAAACGCCGGTTAGACCCGCGTTCTTCAAATGACTTAAGCCAGTGTTCGTCAGGGAATTCTCGTGATCACTGCAAAGCGTCTTTTCCATCAAAGATCCGCCTAATGCTTCTTGCCCGTCTGCAGTGCTAGCGCCATCTTGTAAGACTGCGCTCAAAGTTTTAATATAATTTATAGCCAAACGTAAGGTCGTTATCTTCGAGATGTGACCGTCGGCAATGTAGCAAGGCAAGGCATTGCGTAGATTCTCAAATCCCTTGTTCAGCGTTTTCATGCGCTCTCTCTCGCGGGCGTTCACAAGCAGTCTCTTGTTGTACAAAGTTCGAGATCGATTCGTTTGCGTCTTGCGTTCACGTTTGTTGTTACATTGCTGGAAGTTGCCGTGGTGCTGTTGAGCTGTCTCGATCGCCGCATTCCTCGCTCTCAAGTTGTACAAATCCAACGCGCGTTGGGCGGCCAAACTAGGATTACTTTGCTCGGCCGTCGCGTAAAGAATCCCACAATTATTGTACCCGTAGTAGGGCGAAGCGTTCACGCTCAACACGCTCTCCATATCTGATACAATCCAGTTGTAAAAAGCTGGCTTTTAAACCCTTGGAAAATTTTGCTTTTTAAGTGCCTCGCACGCGGCGCTCTCATTGGTCGACCGAAGCCTGTCCACAGGTGCGCCATATTGCCAAGGGTCGCCTGGTCAAACAAGGAAAAGAGGCCATTGAGCGACCCCGCGGTGAAGAGCGACTAATTCACTTATTTTGGCGTTTAACTCAGACCTTTGTACAAAACGACTGAGTAATTGCATCTTGCGGCGAAGAATACAAATTCAATTATTCAATAGAGTATAGAGAACTTAATAACTTTTGCTTCGGTAATTGTTAAGCGATGGGCAGCTAATTGTTGACGCTGTTTAACCCCGAACTATATTAATAAATGAAGAGCATGAATTTCTATTTACATTGTCAGATAACAAGACTACACTGTGTTGGAACGGCGTATATGGGCGATGCTAGATACTTAGGTGATAAGTCAAGTTTGAACTTATTCAAATACTCAAGGTTGAAAATACATACACATACATTCAACCGAACGTCTTGTTAGTTTTTCCGCACTTCTCTCGCTTTCGTTTTACCGGGCCACGATTTACAGTTTGAAAAAAAAGTCTTTTAAACTCTCTGCTTTCAACTTCGGTAAAAATAGCTGACTTTTAGAGACTAAAACTTTATTATAATAAACGTTTTGCAATATAATTGCTTAACGACGGAATAAGCTTAAATCAAAGGAAAACATAGACAATATTATAGCAATTCGCAATTCCACTTAACTCGCACATATATATATTGCAAATAGTTTTGAACACTATTTTTGTTCGTACTTTTAAGATGTATTCGATCCTTTCGAAAGGCGTGAGACTAATGGACTGGCAATTTGTCTGATTCTGTCATAGTTCATTAAGAGTTAAGTAAACAACTCTAACAAATGTCACAACTCCTTAACCTTAACAAACACCAACATGCTCTGTTGGAAAACGACGCTAAGTAAAAAAAAACTCCAATCTGTAAGTAACAATAAGCAACTTCATTGTCTTTGCTCATGGCAAATTTGAGATGATAAAACAAGGAAATCGCCCAAGCCAAAACAAATTTTGATTTTTTTTACTCGAAAGGAATCGTATCCCAGCTAACCCCCCCCCCCTGTTAACTCCTTTAAATTTCGTCGTATTTCACGGCTATACAGTTCATGATCCTAAACCAATTTTACACAGGCAGGTGCCGCTGGGCTTGCAATAGAGATGTAAATCTATATATACACTGTTTAAAACGCTCGCATGACTTAGACTTTATTAAGTGGCCATAAGCGCTGATAACAATATATAACCGTGTTATTATACCGGCTAAGCTTATAATTGTTATTGAAAATTAAGATACTTCATACTGTTTTTACTTAACGTTAAAGAAAAACAAAAATATTGTGGTACGTAAGATTATTTACCGCCGTGTTTTGTGGGAAGTACATCAACTACGTAAAGCTCATGTATATATCACTATATTGATGCACAATCATGCTAATGCGATTAGTGACTTTGACAATGACACAAACAATTTTATGCACGACAAGTCAACCGCGTGTTTGGTCTTGGTTTTTGAGACAGCATAGTTGCTACAGGTGCACATTTACTATAAGGTAGACACAATACAAAACTATTGCCAAGATACGATATATATATATATATATATATATACATATATATACATATATATATATATATATATATATATATATATATATATATATATATATATATATATATATATATATATATATATATATATATATATATATATATATATCAGAATGAGCTTGTTGGAGTTGTTACAAAAACATTTAACAGAGTGCTCAATGGATAACCAGAGCATTATATTAATTGAGAATAACGACTCAACAATTTGTATTTTCATCTTTATTAATTTTAATTTTCATCTTTATTAATTTTAATAGTTTCGTACCACTGATGTGGCACTCATCAGATAAATAAGCCCCCATATTAAGTTCGGCATTTTAAGTTCGTGTAAATATATATATATATATATATATATATATATATATATATATATATATATATATATATATATATATATATATATATATATATATATATATATATATATATATACACTGCGACTCACGATATTACTTGTATGAGATATTTATGCCGTACGTATTCAAAATGAGCATTGCTATTCATTAAAACTTACGAACATCAAAACAAAGTTGTGAGAAGATCTTTACGATGTTGATATTTGATGTTAGTCACATGACTGAAAAAATATGGCGCTGTTCCATATTTCAGGCGTACCACGCTATTAGTTTTAAAAATATGATAACACGATAAGACGTCGTTTTTAACTTAATTGGAAGTGGGAACGACATTCTTTAACCAAAAACAGCATAGGTAACAACAAGAGAATGTTTTATCTAGAAAATAAACGAACTTGGTGTCATAGTTGAAGGATTTTTCAAAGATTACGTGGAACGGTGGAAAAGAGGGATTCTGGATTTCTAAAATGGATAAGAGTGGGAGATATTAGGCGTTTGAAGGAGAACTGTTCGTAAATTATCATGATCAATGTCTATCAACATTTTGAGAAAGTTTGCTTTGCCATATATCTTCAAAACTAGCAATGATGGATTCCTGGTAAGCAATAATAATTCTAAAAGTACCTCCACTGGTGTCGTGGAATAAACGTTTGGCACTGGATTGAGGCAAAAAAATGCTTGAGAGCACAACAGAAGTTTGTCCTTTTGACAGGCAGACGAAATCAGCATGATAAAGCTTGGAAAATGTATGCATGGGTTAGATTATTGATATTCAATGATGGCATGTGACCAGCGAGGCTAAGGAGTCAACAAAAAAGTGGCAAAGTAAACGAGTTCTGCTGGTAACAGCGGAAATAGGGATCAGAGGTCTCTTTTGCACATTTAGGCACATATGAAGACATGTTGGTTGCTAATAATACAGATCTAAATGATCGTTCTACCACTTCTTTGGCAGGTACCTAAAACCTTTCATCAGAAGTTCCTTTTCCAGCATTAGGGAATTATCATGTTGATCTCGACTTGTCTGTCTAGTCTTTCTCGACTTGTTGTGCTCTCAAGCATTTTTTTTCCTCAATCCAGTTCCAAACCTTTATTCCACGACACCAGTGGAGGTACTTTTAGAATTATTATTGCTTACCAGAAATCCATCATTGCTAGTTTTGAAGATATATGGCAAAGCAAACTTTCTCAAAATGTTGATAGACGTTGATTATGATAATTTACGAACAGTTCTCCTTCAAACGCCTAATACCTTCCATTCTTATCCATTTTAGAAGTCCAGAATCCCTCTTTTCCACCGTTCCACGTAATCTTTGAAAAATCCTTCAACTATGACACCAAGTTCGTTTATTTTCTAGCTAAAACATTCTCTCGTTGTTAACTATGCTGTTTTTGGTTAAAGAATGTCGTTTCCACTGCCAATTAAGTTAAAAACGACGTCCTGTCGTGTTATCATATTTTTAAAACTAATAGCGTGGTCCACCCCAAATATGGAACAACGCCATATTTTTTTCAGTCTTGTGACTAACATCAAATATCAACATCGTAAAGTTCTTCTCACAACTTTGTTTTGATGTTCGTAAGTTTTAATGAATAGCAATGCTCATTTTGAATACGTACGGCATAAATATCTCATAAAAGTAATATCGTGAGTCGCACTGTATATATACACGACTGTCTTGATGGCGTCGGTTTTTTTGTACGAAAGGTGAATGTATAGGACCATTGGATTGTGATTTTTTCAAAGACCATAGAACTGGTCTGTGGCAAATGTTTAGAACTTTTGTGCTTCGCTGTGATTGGTCAATTTTACGAATTCTGAAATCGACAAAGAAACATGAACGACAAAGTGAACGTGTAACACTAGTGTCTATTTATAACAATATTTTTCGACTCTACCACAATTAATACATGGTGTATTAAGCTATCGGGGGAAAAGATCTTCAAAGTTACACCCATATCGATTCAAGCGAAATACGTACATTATTTAATGCATAAAATGTCGATATTGAAGCAGCAATTTGTAATTCTTCGCGGCGCCACTGACATCAGTTGGCAACATGAAGTTGTGTATTACACTACCTTTTTCATCTTAGACGTCGTTTTGGAGTCTGAATTTCTATCCTATTCGGTGGATACCTTTTTGAAGACTATTGACTGTTAACTATATGGACTAGGAAGGCTGGAGTTGAACAAAATAGGTACAAAACGAACAATGGGTGTATTAAACATTTGCCACAGACCGGATAGAAGCAATGAGAGCTAGGGAATATAGAACTCGCAAGAGAAGAAAAGTGACTTTAATTTGAAAATGCCGAACTTAATATGGGTTGTGGGTTTAATGTTACTTAGCGCTATTCACTTTTCGTATGGTGTATAGCTCTATTAACCTGGGGCCAGTTGTATCAAAGGTGTTCAGCGCTGGATAAGTCGAAGATACAAAACAAGTTTGTACATTTCATGAACAAACCAGCTAATTTTTTTTATCTGAGAGGAACAATTATATACAACATTAAACTTTTACGCCATAAAATTTACGAGTTCGGTTGCCTACAGGATTTAAAGTTGACCTACTTATCGTTTAAGCTAAGGCCTATGGAATTAAGGTTACTGTTTACCGTCACTTTAACTTTGGAAAGTTGACGCGGAAAATTTTCATTATTCATTATTCATTATTGCAAAATGTAGAAAATGTGACGCAGTAATTTAATGGCCAATCCGCGACAAGAAAATATTTTATTTAATATTGCGAATTCAAAAGTATCAAAGCAAATCGTAGCAACATCCTGTGGCGCGTCTCGTTTTGAATCCGAACATTTCGAAAATATATCTGAATTTGATATTGAATAAGTTATGTTGTGTTTACCCAGAATATTTTTATCAAACGCTTTAGGTAAAAAAAAATAATGAAAAAAAATTCAAATAATGAAAATTTCACGCGGGTATCAAAAACACACGCGGGCGGGTGACGGTAAACAGTAACCTTAATTCCATAGGCCTAAACGCCTTTAATAAAACCGGCCCCGGATAGTGATTTTGCTGAACTTTCAAAGCACGTTCAAAACAAAAAATAGGTTTTATTTCAACAATAACCCAGGTTCAATACAATCTCGCTCAAAACCACATTTCTGACTCCTTGTTGCTATAGTAACCGTCTGAGCAAAAATGCCCTAAGGGGGAGTAGGTAAGGAGATCAGCTCAAAACCCATAATAAAGTTCAGCATATTCGAGTTATAGCTTTAATATCCCTGGTGTCATTGCTTTTTGTGCCGTTCTGCAGCAGAAGAAATCACATTCCAGTGTATAGCGCTATCTACTTTTCCTGCAATCGCCTCCTGGCGTATGAAAACGAGTACTGGTGCCAGATTTTGCTTATTCGCCCATGCCGAAATATGAAATCTGACGTTTTTACGCGTGTTTATTACATCACATACGACAGGGGAAGAATTGTGTAGACAAAGGCCTGTCATTAGCAAATTTTTACTGATGCATTGTTATCAACAGTCGGAGTTTCAGCCCCCTCATAAATTTTAGTTTTAAATGTTTGTCTTTTCTAAATTGTTCGACAGAGCCACCTCGGCTTGTTCGCCTTCACAAAGCTCAAGCTCACCTTCCACTTCACTTCTTCCTTTTTCCTCATCAGTTCCCACTTCATCATCTCCAGATTCATCATCCTCTTCATCTTCCTCGTCATAATTATCAGCACCGGCACCGTAACCATAGAAACCAGAAGCATAAGTGTCATCATCATCATCTTCATCATCATATCTGGGTTCTCCATGCCGACCGTAATCCATACGACGGGCTACAGCGTAAAACAATGTTGAAATTTTTAATAAGTCATTGCTTTCTACTACTACACAAGAATGAACTACACAAGAATGAACTACACAAGAATGTATATTGATCAGTAGTAAAGTTGTTTCAACAAGTCTGTCTCAATGTTGTGAGGACAAAATTGTGAAAAGTCTGATAGTTCTGTCAAGTTTGATACGACTTCTCAACAAGTCGTACCAAACTTGTCGAAAACTAGGAACAACCAGTTCAAACACAATTTTTTAGCGGCTTGTTGACAGACTTGCAACAAGTTCTAAGTTACCAACTAGTTACTAGCTTGTAATAAGTCAGATGGTATTGTTAGACTTGTTACAAGGTTAGACGAATACAGACATAATTACAATAGCCTTGAAACATTGCCTAGCGCATCATTACTGTACCATATTTCCTACAACAAGTTTGAAGGTTGTTAAGGGCGCCAACAGCTTGTCCCAAACTTTTTGTTAGCAGACTGCTTGCTACATTATGCGAGTTTTCACAACCAGAAACGCGCAACAGGATTATTGCCTCACAACCATCGAGCCGCTACCAGGGTGCTTCGTATCGCTTGCTCCGGCTTGATGATAACAGGTCTGCTACAAGTTGTCAACAAGTTTGACTCAAATTGATTGTCAAGACCTTCCACAAGCGTCATGCGAGTTGTTTTGACAACTTGCAATAAGTCTGCATATATCTAGTCTGACTTGCACACACTTCGCACAATAGAACACTTGGCACAGCCGCGGCAATAGAAGGGTTCCAAAAAAAATTGACCAATTCTCTTCCTCTGATCAATTCCTCAAAATTTTGAATAAGTTTTTTAAACGTTCACAACTTCCTGTTCTTTGCATGATCACTCAGAATACTTTACTGCCGTGGTTGTGATAAAGTTAACAGGCTTCAGGCAACTTGATGACAAACTTGAATCAATTCCGTAGCATTTCTGGTTGTGTTTGTTTTCTTTTTAAATCGGCGATACTTTCCCAGCATGAACCACAGTACTTACTTGACATACTAAGATCTTTCGTAGCGCTTGTTTCAAAACCACATTTAGGGCACGGGATTTCTTCACCACGCTTGTATTTAACACCCTTGCGACGTACATGGTCCTCACAAAAACAAAGCTAGACAAAAAATAATTCCCACCATCTATACGCGTCCTGGTATGTTTTAGAAACAGGCTCAACGCTCTGGGTGCTTGTAATTTCACGGCAAGACCGGTTCAACCACAGAATATCAAAGGAATGAACTGGAAACGCAATGATGAAGCGCTAATGATATCCGTGATACGGTCTAATGCAATTTAGTGCCACAAAAAAAGTTTGATGAAAAAAGTTTTAAAAGTCGACAGTTCCATAGACATTGCTGTTCTTGTTTAAAATGTGTAAATACAAATTCCTGTTGGAATATACTTAAAGTGGAGTAACAGGGTTTCAATGGAAAGCGCATTAGAATGTCATCAGCGCTTTAGCTGGGGCTTCTAGTCGATTCAATTCATTGTCTCTCGTTTACCAGTGGTTTAACCAAACCAACTTACAAATTTATAGCTACACTTAGCTTTCATACTTAAGTCTACTTGACTTTATTATGTCTGGGTCCCTCGATTTTGAATGGTCTTCTATCATCAAACCATTATTATTGCATTTGAAATACTGGTCAAGCCGGGCTCACCGTAGAAATGTTAAGCACTCACTGAGAACACGTTTCAAGGATCGTGTTTTTTAAAATGAAATTTAACAAAATAAAAATAAAATCTAGAAACATAAATATAGAATTTGTTTCCCTACCTTACAGCGAAGACACGAATACTGCCCTAACTTGTTACATGATCCACCTATATATACCGCAATTACATACGGAAGTTAATAGGTATAAACACACAGACATGTATACAGGAAGATCCGTACAATCCTTAACACAAAACATAAAGTGGTATCTATTCTATATTAGCATAAATTTCCAGGTGACTATTGATTTACCGGCATTCTGATTGCTCAAGATTTTCTATCTAAGAAGTGACAGTCACTGGCCAGTGACTACAGCTTTTGATTTGCGCTTTTTATGCAGTAATAAATTTGAAGTGAATTTTTGCAAAGCTTAGTTGATTATTATTTGTAAACACCTGGAAATTTATACTAAAACAATTATTCGCCTCAGGCTCGGTGATTACAAGCCTATATTCACTTTGCTTTCGGCTCAGTGAATATCGGCTTGTAATCAGGGGCGTAGCCAGGGCCCTGACTTTGGGGGGGCGAGCTCATTTAAGAGGTGTCGGGCGACATCCCCACCGAGGAAATTTAACATTCTATATAGGGTTTCTGAAATTCAGAAAAATAAGGGTTCCCCATTGGGAAGAAGAATTTACGAGACCATCAAGTTGATAGAAAATAGAAATGACTTTTTTAGTAATTCAAAATATATAAATTAAATCAGGTGTTTTTTCCTCTTTCTTGGTAAACTGGTCTTCTTTCACTATCAGATAATCCCCCCAACAATTTTCTACCCAGATTTCAACGTTTTGAAAAAATGGTTTCTCGGATGATTGGGGGGGCGACCGCCCCCCCCCCCCCTTGCCCCCCTTGGCTACGCCCCTGCTTGTAATCACCTCGCCTTCAGCAACTAATCGTTTAAGAGCCCTGTTCTACCTGTTTCGATGATTCGTACAGGATAGTGCGAGTACAATTTAAGGAAATTTCAAGGACTTTCAAGGGCATAAATCAGAAAATTCAAGTTCTAAAAAGCGTTGTTAAATAACGCTCTACAATGGAAACCAAAATGAACTTAAAATGATGAACTTTTAATTTTTTAATGACAAAAAATGTCCACAACCTAAACGAAAGCGAATTCAAGAATTTTCAAGTATTTTCAATGTTTGAATAAAGGGTATTCAAGTTTTGCACAAGTTCTGTAGTCACGTCTCCAACAAAAAAGAAATCACTTTTTTACAAGCAACTAAAAGGCAACCTACATTTAAAGTTTTCAGACTCCAGGACTTGACACTTCGCTTGATGTTCAAATTGATCGTCTTCGCAGAGTGAATTGCTGCAGAATGAGCAACAGAATATTCTGCCACCTACAAAATCATAGAACATACAGTGTGTCAAGATTAACACAGTGCCTCAACCACACAAACACTGACATTAGATTCAGCATTCACAATTCCCAAGATTCAGCATTAATTGATGCTAAAAAAGCTTAAACATAACATAAATTAACTTCGTCCTATATATGGACCAGTATCTCTCAAAAAAGGCTATACTATAACGGGTTTTTCCAGCATTTTTGCGATTATTTTTTGCAGAGATTATTCAGTAGCGGAAACCGCTAAAGTAGCTGACCTTTAATAAAATTTCAGACAATGCATATTTTTGAAATGAAAAAACCGATTCCTGATCACTGTAAAATTTCCTCAACACTGCTGACGAAAAATTTAACTGGGTAATTAACGAAATAAGGCATAAAATTTGATTATAACACGCACCATTAACAAGCATGAACTACAAATAAATTTAAAATTGTTCCATTAGAAAAAAGTTAGAGCCAATGGTGGACACCAGCAAACTTTCTCAACTAGAACTTCACCATCCCAAATTTTGTTTGTTTTTCTCATAAGACCAAATTGACTCCGTCATCTCTGAAACATTTTCCATGATTTCAATACAACATTGGAACATGCAGAATGAACACATACAAAACCCTCCAAGTCAGTGGAAAACCAACTAGCTGAAATGAGGTAGACAGAGGTGTGCTAAAAGCTCCGAACTAATTTATTCATTCTACAAAGACTAATTTGATAACTTTTGCAAAATTTCAAGTAATTTAATCAAAGTTTGTAAACTTCTGAAAATTCAGCACATATAACACAGTGAGAGAAAGTAGGAACCATCCCTGAACACTAAACTCTCACAAGTACATCTTCGCTAGCCTAAACTTATTTTTTTCGTCAGCCCAAATTGATACCGCGATGCGTGAAAAATGTTTTATGATGCAATATCGGAAGATACTCAAAAAACAAACATAGAAACCCCGTGGATAGCCAAAGAGGAACGCGAAACGAGGGACACGGTAGAACACAACTAAAATATGTGCGTAAAGCTCCAAACTAACTGTTTTAAACCAAACTGCTCTGCGAAGTTTCAACTGATTTCCTCAAACTTTGCAAACTTTCAAAAATTCAGACGCACCTAAGAAAGTGAGTGGGAAAAACTTGGAACCATGCATGAACACTGCCGAACACCATCAAGTACATCTTCACTTGTTCAAACTTAGTTTTTCCATTAAAAAATTGATTTGAAAATGTGTGAAATTTTTTTGATGATTTCGATGCAATATGGGAAGATGCTGAATGAACACATATAGCACACTCCCAGAGAGTGCAGAGGCAAGTAGGTGAAATAAGGCACACTCGAGAACAAAACTAAGAATGGCGCATAAAGGTGCAAACTAAGTTTTCTCATTTTCACATACAAGCTCAGTTAGCGAATTAGGTGAAATGAGAGAGATTCCGAAAGAGCAATAACACAAGTGGCTCATGTCTAAACTATGTTTTTTCTCATACGATGATGATTTGATCATTCTAGCTAAGTTTCAACTGATTTTGCTGCACTTTGCAAACTTTCTCAAGAACTCCAAGGTGAACTCCTTCAGCCAAACATAACAAAGTAGGAGAAAGTAAAAATAGTGGTAAACAGTAGCACACTCTCTGAAGTACATGTTTACATCCCAAAACTTAGATAGAACTCCAAGGTGAGTTGATTCAATGATGTTTGAATAATTTTACATGATTTCGATGTAAAATTGGAGCGTGTTGAATGAAGACATATACAAAATACAAGCCCAGTAGTTATGCAATGAGCTGAAATGAAAAAGATTCTGAAACAGATTTTAGATGGCTGGTTCAGCCTCCAAACAAAGTTTTTTCTCATACCATGACTGACTTGATTATTCTTGCTAAGTTTCAAACGATTTCGTCACACTTTGCAAACTTTCAAAAATTCAACCAAATGTAACAAAGTAGGAGAAAGTCAAAGATAGTGGTAAACAGTAGCACAGTATCTGAAGTACATGGTTACATCCCAAAATTTTGCTAGAACTCCAAAATCAGCTAATTTGACGATATTTCAATAATTTTCCAAATAAAATGAAACAAGTCCAAACTTAGTTTATTCTTAAGAGAGCAGCAGTACAATGATGCATGCAAAAATTCAACTGATTTCAATGCAAAATGCAAAGGTTATGAATCAAGACAGGTGGCACATAGAAAGAGCCATCGGGAGGCCAAAAGGGTAAAATCATGGGTAAGCTGAAACATGACTATAATGCAGTTAAAAAAGTCTGAAGTAAGTTTTTTCGCCAACAATGTGTCATTTGGTAATTTCCACCAAGTTTCAATGAATTCCCTCACAAACTGCACATTTTAAAAATTTCAGGTACAATTCTGGAGCAATTAACAATGAGCAAAAAGTTACAACAAGAGGTATCTCCCACTAAGCTTTCCAAATATAATGAAACAAGTCCAAAGTTAGTTTATTCTTAAGAGCGCAGCGGTACAATGATTCATGCAAAAATTCAACTGATTTCAATGCAAAATGCAAAGGTTATGAATCAAGACAGTTAGCACGTAGAAAGAGCCATTGAGAGGCCATAAGGGTAAAATCATGGGTAAGCTGAAACATGACTATAATGCAAATAAAAAAGTCTGAACTAAGTTTTTTCACAAACAATGTGTCATTTGGTCATTTCTACCAAGTTTCAATGAATTCCGTCACAAATTGCAAATTTTAAAAATTTCAGGTACAATTCTGGAGCAATTAACAATAAGAAAAAAGTTACAACAAGAGGTATCTCCCACTAAGGTTTTCCAAAATAAAATGAGACAAGTCCAAAGTTAGTTTATTCTTAAGAGAGCAGCAGTACAATAATGCATGCAAAAATTCAACTGATTTCAATGCAAAATGCAAAGGTTATGAATCAAGACAGTGAGCACATAGAAAGAGGCATTGGGAGGCCAAAAGGGTAAAATCGTGGGTAAGCTGAAACATGACTATAATGCATTTAAAAACCTTCCAAGTAAGTTTTTTCACAAACAATGCGTCATTTGGTCATTCCCACTAAGTTTCAATGAATTCCCTCACAAATCACATTTTAAAAATTTTAGCTACAATTCTGGAGCAATTAACAAAGAGAAAAAAGTTACAACAAGTGGTATCTCCCACTAAGCTTTTCCAAATATAATGAGACAAGTCCAAAGTTAGTTTATTTTTAAGACAGCAGCGGTACAATGATTCATGCAAAAATTCAACTTATTTCAATGCAAAATGCAAAGGTTATGAATCAAGACAGTTAGCACATAGAAAGAGCCATTGGGAGGCCAAAAGGGTAAAATAATTGGTAAGCTTAAACATGACTATAATGCAGTTAAAACAGTCTGAACTAAGTTTTTTCACAAACAATGTGTCATTTCGTCATTTCCATCAAGTTTCAATGAATTCCGTCACAAATTGCACATTTTAAAAATTTCAGGTACAATTCTGGAGCAATTAACAATGAGCAAAAAGTTACAACAACAGGTATCTCCCACTAAGCTTTTCCAAATATAATGAGAAAAGTCCAAAGTTAGTTTATTCTTAAGAGAGCAGCGGTACAATGATTCATGCAAGAATTCAACTGATTTCAATGCAAAATGCAAGGGTTATGAATCAAGACAGTTAGCACATAGAAAGAGCCATTGGGAGGTTATTGGGAGGCCGAAAGGGTAAAATCATGGGTAAGCTGAAACATGACTATAATGCAGTTAAAACAGTCTGAACGAAGTTTTTTCACAAAGAATGTGTCATTTGGTAATTTCCACCAAGTTTCAATGAATTCCGTCACAAATTGCACATTTTAAAAATTTCAGGTACAACTATTGAGCAATTAACAATGAGAAAAAAGTTACAACAAGAGGTATCTCCCACTAAGCTTTTTTAAATAAAATGAGACAAGTCCAAAGTTAGTTTATTCTTAAGAGAGCAGCGGTACAATGATGCATGCCAAAATTCAACTGATTTCATTGCAAAATGCAAAGGTTATGAATCAAGAAAGGTAGCACATAGAAAGGGCCATTGAGAGGCCAAAAGGGTAAAATCATGGGTAAGCTGAAACATGACTATAATGCAAATAAAAAAGTCTGAACTGAGTTTTTTCACAAACGGTGTGTCATTTCGTCATTTCCACCAAGTTTCAATGAATTCCGTCACAAATTGCACATTTTAAAAATTTCAGGTACAATTCTGGAGCAATTAACAATGAGAAAAAAGTTACAACAAGTGGTATCTCCCACTAAGCTTTTCCAAATTTAATGAGACAAGTCCAAAGTTAGTTTATTCTTAAGACAGCAGCGGTACAATGATTCATGCAAAAATTCAACTTATTTCAATGCAAAATACAAAGGTTATGAATCAAGACAGTTAGCACATAGAAAGAGCCATTGAGAGGCCAAAAGGGTAAAATCATGGGTAAGCTGAAACATGACTATAATGCATTTAAAAACCTTCCAAGTAAGTTTTTTGACAAACAATGTGTCATTTCGTCATTTCTACGAACTTTCAATGAATTCCGTCACAAATTGCATATTCTAAAAATTTCAGGTACAATTCTGGAGCAATTGAGTATGAGCAAAAAGTTACAACAAGTGGTATCTCCCACTAAGCTTTTCCAAATTTAATGAGACAAGTCCAAAGTTAGTTTATTCTTAAGACAGCAGCGGTACAATGATTCATGCAAAAATTCAACTTATTTCAATGCAAAATGCAAAGGTTATGAATCAAGACAGTCAGCACATAGAAAGAGCCATTGAGAGGCCAAAAGGGTAAAATCATGGGTAAGCTGTAACATGACTATAATGCATTTAAAAACCTCCCAAGTAAGTTTTTTGACAAACAATGCGTCATTTGGTCATTCCCACCAAGTTTCAATGAATTCCCTCACAAATTGCACATTCTAAAAATTTCAGGTACAATTCTGGAGCAATTAAGTAGGAGCAAAAAGTTACAACAAGAGGTATCTCCCACTAAGCTTTTCCAAATATAATGAGACAAGTCCAAAGTTAGTTTATTCTTAAGAGAGCAGCAGTACAATGATGCATGCAAAAATTCAACTGATTTCAATGCAAAATGCAAAGGTTATGAATCAAGACAGTTAGCACATAGAAAGAGCCATTGGGAGGCAAAAAGGGTAAAATCATGGGTAAGCTGAAACATGACTATAATGCATTTAAAAACCTCACAAGTAAGTTTTTTCACAAACAATGTGTCATTTCGTCATTTCCACGAACTTTCAATGAATTCCCTCACAAATTGCACATTTTAAGAATTTCAGGTACAATTCTGGAGCAATTAACAATGAACAAAAAGTTACAACAAGTGGTATCTCCTACTAAGCTTTTCCAAATTTAATGAGACAAGTCCAAAGTTAGTTTATTCTTAAGACAGCAGCAGTACAATGATTCATGCAAAAATTCAACTTGTTTCAATGCAAAATGCAAAGGTTATGAATCAAGACAGTTAGCACATAGAAAGAGCTATTGGGAGGCCAAAAGGGTAAAATAATTGGTAAGCTTAAACATGACTATAATGCAGTTAAAACAGTCTGAACTAAGTTTTTTCACAAAGAATGCGTCATTTGGTCATTTCCACCAAGTTTCAATGAATTCCATCACAAATTGCACGTTTTAAAAATTTCAGGTACAATTATTGAGCAATTAACAATGAGAAAAAAGTTACAACAAGAGGTATCTCCCACTAAGCTTTTCCAAATATAATGAGACAAGTCTAAAGTTAGTTTATTCTTAAGAGAGCAGCAGTACAATGATGCATGCAAAAATTCAACTGATTTTGATGCAAAATGCAAAGGTTATGAGTCAAGAAAGGTAGCATATAGAAAGAGCCATTAGGAGGTGAAATGGGTAAAATCATGGGCGAGCTGAAACATAACTATAATGCATTTCCAGACCTCCGATGTAAGTTTTTTCACAAACAATGCATCATTTGGTCATTTCCACCCAGTTTCAATGAATTCCATCACAATTTCCACATTTTCCAAATTTCAGGTACAATCTGGAACAATTAACAATGAGGAAAAAAGTTACAACAAGAGGATTCTCCCACTAATATTTTTCAAATATAACGAGACAAGTCCAAAGTTAGTTTATTCTTAAGAGATCAGTGATACAGTGATGCATGCAAAATTTCAACTGATTTCGATGCGCGAGTGGTGAGTCTTTTGTGAGTGGTAAAGGCTCCACATTAAGTTTGTTGTCAGATGATTATTGATTTGATCATTTTTGATAAATTTCAAGCGATTTTGTCACACTTTGCAAACTTTCATAAATTCAGCCAAATATAACAAAGAAGGAGAAAGTCAAACATACTGGTAAACAGTAGCACACTCTCTGAAGTACATGTTTACATCCCAAAACGTAGCCAGAACTCCAAAGTGAGCTGATTTGATGATGTTTGAATAATTTTACATGATTTTGATGTAAAATGGGAAGGTGGTGAATGAAGAGATATACAAAATACAAGCCTAGTATTTAGGCAATGAGTCGAAATGAGGCAGATTATGAAACAGCAATTAGGCGACTGTTTAAGGCTCCAAACCAAGTTTTTTCTTATACGAGTACTGATTTGATCATATTTGCTAAATTTCAAGCGATTGCATCACACTTTGCAAACTTTCAAAAATTCAGCCAAATATATATAACAAAGTAGGAGAAAGTCAAACATAGTGGCAAACATTAGCACACTCTCTGAAGTACATGTTTACCTCCCGAAACTAAACTAGAACTCCAAGGTGAGTTGATTTAGTGATGTTCAAACAATATTACATGATTTCGATGTAATATAGCAAGATCCTGAAGAGGAACAGATACCACAAACAAGGACAGTGCTTAACCAAATAGGTGAAGTGAGGTAGATTCTGAAACAGCAAGTAGATAGGTGGTTCCGGCTCCAAACTAAGTTTTTTTTCTTATACGATGATTGATTTGATCATTTTTGCTAAGTTTCAAGCGATTACGCCACATTTTGCAAACTTTCAAAAATTCAGCCGAATATAACAAAGTACGTTTTACTTCCCCAGAGCATTTTTTCATGTAAGAAGACTGATTTGATCAGTTTTGCAAAGTTTCGAGTGAGTTTAACAAACTTTGGGAACTTTCAAAAATTCAGGCACACACAAGAAAGTCGCTAAAAGTTGGAACCATGGATGAATGCTAACAAACACTATAAAGAACATCTTTACTTGTCCAAGCTTAGGTTTTTCATAAGAACAAATTGATTTACAATTTGTGAAAAAATTTTGGTGATTTGGATGTGATATGGAAATATGCTGAACCAACACATATAGGACAATCCAAGTCAGTCGAAAGCCCAATAGTTGAAATGAGGCAAAATCTGGAACAGAACTAAGATATGTGCATAACTTTGAAAAATGCAGGCACACATAACAAAGGTAGACTGTGGAAAAGAGCTACGATATGGTTAGGTTCCATTTGGTTTTACTATGCTTTACAAACTTTAAAAAATTCAGGTAGTTAGTATCAGGGAGTACAAGTATATTTTCATAGGGCCAAACTTAGTCAATTTGGTGATGTGTGCAAAGTTTCAAATGATTTTGATGCAATATATGAAGTTGCCGAACGAAGGGAGATAGCAGACAGGAACTAAAGAGCAAAATGAAATTATAGAGACTCTGTGTATACAGGTAGACTTACCATGGTCCCAGACGCCACGTTTGCATTCAACACAGTCACCATTACGTGCAACACATTCACACGCATGCGTTGTAAGGCATTTCTTCGCATGGCATACAAATGCTTCACAAAAATCACATACAGCACCCTAGGATCAAATTTGAGAAACTTTACAAAAATGTTATGTTACCACAGAATAGAGTAGCGTTCAGGTATACTAACATACAATATGCATATGATACTTATTCTATATGCCCTAAAATTGCACAAATACAGATATCATGTATTGAAGAGCGAAAAGTAGCCTAAATGCTCCATACCATATTTACATTTTAGATGTAGCTACGCGTCTAAATTGATTGAGATTTCTAACACTAAAGATACTATAGTGATAACATAAGTAATATTAGGTGGATGGATATATCCCAATCTTGTCCCTGATATAGCATATTGTTAACTGGAATTGATCTGTATATAGACGCATACTATACTATATGATACGTGTATAATACGGGTAAGATATGTGCAAGATAAGTTATGCTTATCATGGGAGACATAAATATGTTAAGGGCGGTGGGTCCATCTTTAAAACAGGTAACTGGAAATCCGGGAATAGTGCAAGGCAAACTGCAGGTTTTTTACTGGCTCCGGAAAAAGATACCTCCGACTAACATTAAAGTTCAACAAATTTGTGAAATTTCAAAATTTAATGGCATTTTTTATATTTTAAACTGGAAACACAAAACAAAAGACACTCTGAAAAAGTGTCTATTGTTTCAACGGTACCAAATGTTGTAATCAAATAAAATACTGGTTACAACATTTAATAATTATTATTATTAATTAATTCTCCAAGCATTTGGTTTTTCAGATTAATATACATGTAAATTATATCTAAATTATTCTATTGTATATTTACAGTTTATAATCATTAAAATTAGATAAATTCATTAAGATTTTAAGAGAAAAAGTTCAAGCAGATAGTTATAAAAATTACTTTTAAAGTCTTTACAATTTCCATGTACAGTAATGTTACAAGGTAGAGAGTTCCACAAAGATACTGCTCGGTATTCGAATGTTCGTTGTCTGGCCGCCAATCTATAAGCGGAAATATTTAGTTTTTGTTTATTTCTGGTGTAGTATTTTAACATGTCTGAGACAGGTAACCAACTCAGTTGTTTGAGTATTGGAGTAATGTGCTCATATTCTGTGTTCCTGTGATTATTCTCGCCGCAAAGTCTCGCACTTTTTGTCATTTTTCTATGTTCTTCTTGGTCGTACTGGACCATACGTTTGAGCAATAATACAATTTGGAAAATACTAGGGACGAGATGATATGTTCCAACATCCTAGGGTCAAAAAGATGTTTAACCCTATTTATCTGACATAAGATTGCAATACAAGTGGAAACAGTGTTTGCTATATGTTCATTAAAACTTAGTGTTGAATCAAGTTGAATCCCAAGATCGCGCGCTGAGATAGTTGGAGTAATCCTTTTCTCAAGTAATGTCACATGAAAGTCATCCGGTAATCGTTGCAACATTTTGGGTGTTCCTAGCACTAGCACTTTGGTCTTGTCTGGATTAATTAGTAGACTATTGTGACCATGCTGTAATTTTTGACAGGTCTTCATTGATATTTCACATAACTTCACTAACATACTTGATGGGAAACGAAAGATACAATTTTGAATCATCTACGTACGATTCTAAGTCACCGAAATTCGGGATGGTGGGCAAATCATTCAAATATATATTGAGCAAAGCAGGTCCTAATATCAAACCTTGCAGTATACCATGAGTGATAAGGCCTGGTTCTGACACAACTGAGCCAACCTTCACCTGTTGCGTCCTTCCGGTCAAGTAACTTTTAAACCATTCTGAGGCGCCAAGGTTTAGGCCTAATGCTTTTAGCTTTGTTAAGAGTTTGCGGTGATCTATACTGTCAAACACTTTTGAGAAATCCAGCAATACTATGACTGTGAGTTCTTTTGAGTCCATTGCTTTAAACACCTTATCTGTCATAAACACGCCAAGAGCCTCACATGAATGTAGTTTTTTATTACCACTTTGATGCTTACTTAGGCATTTCTTTTCGTTCATATAAGAGGTCAGTTGATTTAACGCTACTCGTTCACAAATTTTAGAAATCGCTGGTAATAACGATAGTGGTCGATTGTTATTTGCCACTTCATGATCTCCCTCTTTAAGAAGTGGTGTTACTTCTGATATTTTCCAGGCTGATGGAAAGACTGAAGTCTGTAACGAGCAATTTATTATGTCAGTAACAACTGGGAGAATACATGGAAGTGCATCCTTTATCGTAGGCATTCGTACTTTGTCATGTCCAGGGGCTTTATTCGATTGGAATGCCATGATTGTCCTTCGTACTTCTCCACGTGAGACAGGAACAAAACTAAAATTTTGTGACTCAGCGACAGCCAGCGAAGCACTTGTTGGAGGTGCAGGCAGGTTATATAATTCTATTAAAGATGCACAATCTTCTGATACTCTCCTACCAACTGAGGTGAAAAACTGATTAAACTCATTAGCGACTTCTTTCATGTCCTTTGTGTAGACTTGCTGGGTACTTTAAGAGGAATACAATTCTTAATTATCTTCCACTTTGAATTAATATTGTGACTGTGTTCTAGTTCTTTCCGTGCATATTCCCTTTCGGCATCTCTCAAGTTGGATTTTACTTCTTTTTGTAAATAATTTTCCATGAAAATATCATGAGGTAGGACAATAATCAGGCCTATATGTCACACAGAGGAGAATTGATCTTAGTTTCCTGAGTTGTATTAAACATTTGACATTAATCGACGATTTAGAATAGACACAAACACCCCCTCCTGCCTTTCCCAAACGGTCCAATCTTGTTAGTTTGAAGCCTTCGATTTCTACTTCTGCATTTGTCTCTGTGGAGTTGTCATTTCATGTATATAAAATGCACAGGCAGCCCAATCTCCTAGTTTTGTTTCCTGTAGTACAGTTGTTATAGCTTAGTGCAGTTGTTGCAATGGCGGCCATATTGAAATTTGAATATTATATAAATATACTTTAATAACGTAATAGAAAACGAACAAATTAATATTATTTGCATTAAATATTAATATTTTATGAACACTATAAGCTTAACATGTATTATTTAGAATTTTTGATGCGCTTTGTTCGATTTCGAGTGGTTTTCGGCACTGACTTTTAAGGCTCATGTGGCACTGGTATAAACAAAGATGGACAGGAGGATAATCGCAGGAGGATAATCGCAGGAGCATGCTTACCTTGAGATATTTGCGTTTGAATAAGGGCACCTGTCGGCCGGGTGACCTGCCTTGTCGTTTATTTATACCAGTGCCACATGAGCCTTAAAAGTCAGTGCTGAAAAGCACTCGAAATCGAACAAAGCGCCACAAAAATTCTAAATAATACGTGTTAAGCTTATAGTGTTCATAAAATATTAATATTTAATGCAAATGTATGCATTTGTTCGTTTTCTATTACGTTATTCAAATATATTATATAATATTCAAATTTCAAAATGGCCGCCATTGCAACAACTGCACTCAGCTATAACAACTGTACTACAGGAAACAGAGATTGGGCTACTGTGATAAAATGAAACCTGGCCCAAACCGCGGTGCTTTAAAACCGCCGCAATGCCACAGACCACAGTGTAAAACTGAATGGATGTTTGAATTTATAAAACACCGACCTAGGATACAATAGTTATTTTCATTACTGAGTTGTTGTCAATCGCTGAATTTGAATCTGCAGAAAATGATATGAAATTTAATGACATGCTCCCGGAGGTGATGGTTGTCCACAGGAGGATCAGCGATTTGTCAGAGAAAATGGTTTGCGTCAGTTTACGCGTTCCGATTAAGAGAAATTTTATTTTTCCCGAATTAAGATTGGTTCATAGAACACCCACCACTTCACGAACCTGTTGACATCTGATTGCAAATTATAAATTGCTTGTTTATGTCTGTGATGGAAAAAGACAGAACGCTTTAGAGTCATCTACGCACGAGTCTAGATTGCACGATTGAGTGGTTAATGGAAGGTCGTTTGTGCAGATACTAAACAATAAAAATTGCTCTAAATTTGAAATGCTCTAAATTCAAAAATAACTGTCAAAGATGACTGCTTCGGGAGTAACACCAAAAGTTTATGTAGCAATATTGTATGACTAACACTGTTGAACACCTTGGATCTAACAAAACCAAAGCGGTCAACATCTTCTTGTCCATTGCATCCAGACTACAGTCGGTGTAGTATCCACCCCTTATTAATATATAACAGGCGCAGTAACATTAAGTTAATTAGTAACCTCCAAGTAATGTTTACTTTTCACTTTGTAATATTGTATACTAATAAGAAGGTTTTAAAAACACCAAAGCGGACTGTTGGTTTTCTTTTAATCCGTGTCTAAGCACCGATACACTACATTCTGGCGACGAGGATCATTCATATGAACAATCCTAAACCGAAGAACTCGAACATCTAACAGTATTTTTACAACGCAATCGATAAAAGTTACAAAACGCGAACGAAGCGATAGTCAGTACACACCCATATTTGTTCTACAAAGCGCTTGAACAAATAATTCATGGCGACTTCAACTAATTTTTCATTGCCAAATTTTCCCCCGTTTGATGTTCATGTCGATGGCAACGTTGGTCCACGCTGGAAGAAATGGCTTACCAGATTCGAGCGACTTCTTATAGCGACGAATATCACCGAAACAAAACAACAACGTGCTTTATTGCTACACTATGCTGGCCCCGCCGTCGATGAAATCTTTGACACCTTGCCTGATACAGGCGAAGACAAGGACTATAAAGCCGCTGTAGACGCGCTCAATGCATACTTTATCCCTCAAGCCAATTCAGCATTCGAAGAATACAACTTTCGTCAAGCAAAACAACAACACGGCGAAAATATTGATGCATTTCATACACGCCTAAGACAACTCGCCAAAACCTGTGAGTTCGCCAACGTCGATAAAGAAATCAAAGCACAAATTATCATCGGATGTTCATCACAGCGATTACGACGACAAGCATTGCGTGACAACCCAAGTCTGAAAGATTTACTAACCAATGCCAGAGCCCAGGAACGAAGCGAAGCACAAGCAACGGCTGTAGAAAAAGGTGCGTCACCGATAAACGCAGTTAAAAACGAGCCAAGGGACACAAGAAATAACAAAACACATGGAAAACATCGAGAGTCGAAATTGAAGCACCATAGCAACACTGGGACTTACAAAACTACCCGACCTTCAACCCAGCAATGTCGCAACTGTGGTGGAATTTTTCCACATATTGGTGAGTGTCCAGCAAAGGGTAAAGAATGCAGAGCATGTGGGAAAAGTGGACATTTTGCCAAGGTATGTAGATCCAAAACTAAGCGACAAGAAATCCGTCAGGTCGGTCAAACACCAACAGTTGAGCCTAATGAGGAACCCAACTATATATTCACTGCCCAAACCAACCATCAACATAATACACCACCACTCTGTGAGGTACACATTGCTAACGAACCAGTTCAAACCATCATCGATTCAGGTGCTTCTGTCAATATTATTGATGAATCCACATATGAAAAGATCAGAAGGCATAATCAACACGCTGTGCTTACCACACCACAGTCCAAGATATACACATATGGTTCAAATATGGAACTTCCTCTACTAGGTATGACCACTGCAAAAGTTCGCTTCCAGTCGACCACAGTCAATGCCACCTTCTACGTCACCAAAGGTCGAAATGGCAATCTTTTAAGTTGCAACACTGCCCAAAGCTTAGGGATCCTAACGCTAACTGTGAACACTGCATTGGACAGTGCATCAAACACACACACCCTGAACAAAATTTTCCAGATTTGTTCCATGGCATCGGCAAGATCAAAGACAAGCAAATCAAGCTGCATATAGATTCTGTGATCCAACCTAAGCAACAGTCCCACCGTCGCATTCCATTTCATATCCGAAAAGATGTTGAAAAAGAACTTCAACGCTTAGAAGACCTGGATGTTATCGAAAGAGTCGAGGGCCCCACCCCCTGGGTTAGTCCCATTGTTGTAGTTCCTAAGAAAACCGGAGAAATTCGCCTTTGTGTTGACATGAGAGAAGCAAACAAAGCCGTGAAAAGAGAAAAACACCTTATGCCAACACTGGATGAACTTATTACTGATCTCAATGGCGCAACTGTATTCAGCACCCTAGATCTCACATCCGGATACCATCAACTCGAGCTTGACCCAGAAAGCCGCCACATTACAACATTCTCCACCCATGTCGGTCTTCGACGATACAAACGACTCATGTTCGGAATAAACGCCGCATCAGAAATATTCCAAAATTCAATCGCTGAGCTTCTAACTGGTCTACCGGGATGTAAGAACATTTCCGATGACATCATTGTTTACGGCCGTGACGTCAGAGAACATGATGAAAACCTGCACCGCGTTTTAACCCGTCTGCGCGAACACAACGCCCGCCTGAACCGAGACAAATGTACCTTCCGTAAGTCAGAAGTGATCTTCTATGGACACTCCTTTAGCGCTGAAGGAATCAAAGCTGCCCCTCAGAAAGTCAATGCTATTAAGACCATGCAACCTCCAGAAAGTCCAAGTGAAGTGAAGTCCCTCCTTGGTATGGCACAGTACGTTTCACGTTTCATTCCCAACTATGCCACCATTACTGCTCCTTTACGTGCTTTAACCCATCAGAATTCCGCATGGAAATGGGACACAGAAGAAGAAACTGCTTTTCGAAGGCTACAGAATGAGCTTACTAGCGACCGGGTCATGGCGTACTTCGACCCAAAGAAACCTACTGATGTGCTCGTTGATGCAAGTCCCACGGGTCTAGGAGCCATTCTAATACAAGATGGTAAAGTCATCAGCTATGGAAGCCGTGCATTGTCTGATGTCGAAACTCGGTATTCCCAAACAGAACGAGAAATGCTCGCAGTCGTCTGGGCAACTGAACATTATCATCTTTACTTATACGGTGCCAAGTTCACCGTAATCACAGATCACAAGCCTCTGATTGGTATCTTCAAGAGTCACAAACCCACCTCTCCCAGAATCGACCGATGGAAACTGAGATTAATGCCGTACCACTACGAGATAATTTACCGGCCAGGAAAGGACGATGCCAATCCTGCCGACTTCATAAGCCGTCATCCAGATCAAGCCACCCCATTTCCAGATAACATCGCTGAAGAGTACGTCAATTATCTTTGCAACAACATAATTCCAAAAGCTATGACCGTATCAGAAGTGAAGAAAGAAACAAAGAACGATTCCACACTCCAAAAGCTCTCACAAGCAATTAAAACCAACAACTGGTCTGATCCAGAAATCCAGTCGTACACAAACGTTAAGGATGAACTTTCCGTTTGCAATGATTTGATCCTCCGAGGAACACGTTTGGTCCTTCCCAAATCACTTCAACATCAAGCTATTGAGCTGGCACACACGGGTCATCAGGGAATAGTAAAGACCAAGCGACTGTTACGCGAAAAGGTTTGGTTTCCCTCGATTGACCGGATGGTCCAAGAGAAAATCAAAAACTGTATTCCATGCCAAGCAGCGACACAAGGTACCATGCCAAAACCAGAGCCCTTAAACATGACTCCTTTACCTAAAGCCCCATGGAATGAAATCGCCATTGATTTTGTTGGTCCTTTCCCCTCGGGCGAAACGTTACTCGTGGTAATTGATGAATTCAGCAGATTTCCAGAAGTCGAAATCCTCCACTCCACAACTGCCAACGCCGTTATCCCAAAACTCGATGGAATTTTCTCTAGACAAGGAATACCCAAGGTCGTGAAATCGGACAATGGTCCCCCCTTCAATAGCAACGAATTTGCAAACTTTGCAAATTTTCTTGGATTCGAGCATCGAAAAGTGACACCTTATTGGCCCCAAGCGAACGGCGAGGTCGAGCGCTTCATGCGGACACTCGAAAAAGCAATCCGTACAGCCCATCTGGAACAAAAGAATTGGAAACAAGAAATGAACGCATTCCTACGCCAGTATCGTGCAACTCCTCATAGTACCACCGATATGTCGCCCTCTGAAGCTCTAAACGGTCGTAAATTACAAACGCTTCTTCCTCAGCACACTGAAGTCAACCAATCCGATGTCTACAATTCCATCTACGAAAAAGACAGTGGAAAGAAAAGAAAGATGTAGTATCCACCCCTTATTAATATATAACAGGCGCAGTAACATTAAGTTAATTAGTAACCTCCAAGTAATGTTTACTTTTCACTTTGTAATATTGTATACTAATAAGAAGGTTTTAAAAACACCAAAGCGGACTGTTGGTTTTCTTTTAATCCGTGTCTAAGCACCGATACACTACAGTCGGTTACCATCATGTTGATGGTTTCAGTGGAATGATATTTTCTGTTCCCACTCTGATGAGAGGACACGCGATCAATTGATTAAGAACGATTCTTTTACATATTTTTGAAGCGACAACCACAAGTGAAAGTGGTCGATTACTCGGTGCCAATTTGTGATCGCCTTATTTCAACAATGGTATTACTTCAATTGTTTTTCACTCATCAGGGAGCGTCGATGAGACCAGTGAGCGGTTTAGCCGCTCACTGGTCTCATAGACCGAGAATAACACGTAAACTTCTCTTATCATGTCCAGGCAGCAATACGTTGCAGGTAACTGGCTTAAAGTAAATGGCTCGCCAGTTGAATACGGAATTGCAGCAAATAATGGACTAATTAAATCAGGTGGTTATACCCCTTCCAGAAGTTATTTTTCAAAAATTTATTTTTCGATATTTTTTAAACAAGTGTTTTAGATATTGTAGTTTCAGAATATGTTATTAGATTCGTGAATTTTTTATTCATTATAGGCGAAAAACGCGTTTAAAGTGGCTCAGGTACAAAATTCCTACCTTAGCAACGCCTTAGCAACGGGTTTTCATTCAAAAATCTCGTGAAATATTAATATAAACGAGTCTTTATACTTTCTACTTTTGATGTATGTTTTTTTAAGCAATCTGTATCAGCTTCAATTCTATTGGTCCATTTGCAAACCTCTAAAATGTCTCCATTACTTGATTGACAATATTTAGTGGTTAGTAGCTATTCTTTTCCCGTGTGTGGTTTTCGATAAAAATATTGCAATAATCAGCATAGAAAGAGAAAAAATGCGAGAATTTAAGTGTGAACGAAAGCTGAGAAATTCAAAATGGCGAACATGTGATTGAAAATTTGAAACATTTTGCTGTCAAAGATGACGAAAATTGCCGTTATTGGAATGCCAGGAGTCTTAAATTCAGGTAGCACTTACTATGTTGACGAAGGCGCAACTGTTATAAA
The DNA here is from genome assembly GCA_963855995.1 of Muricea muricata. Lineage (NCBI taxonomy): Eukaryota > Metazoa > Cnidaria > Anthozoa > Malacalcyonacea > Plexauridae > Muricea > Muricea muricata. The sequence goes on from OY979725.1 coordinate 3,043,254, forward strand.
CTTTTCAGAGCTGTTTAACGTTTAAATCAAGACCTAAAGTGAACATGCTGATTCTGTGAACGACATGGCCTGTTTGCTCTGTCATGTTGACATGGTCTCTCAAGAATAGTCTCTTCCATACTTAGTCCTGCAATGTGTTAATATGTTTTGAACTCAATTTCTACCAAAACAGAAATAATCATGAGATTACTGGAAAACACCTGAGGTATTGGAAAATATATACACCATGCTAATGCTATGGTAACCAGTGGTTACCAAACTTGTCGACATAACATGGCCGTGGTATATGACATAAACACTGATTTAGTGAACATAACAAGATTGCAACCCTTTTGATAGATTTGACTCATCGAAAACGAAGTATGTGCCATGTTTAATATATTGGTATAATATTTATTATTAATTTAATATATTGGTTTAATATATTGGGAATATATTAAACCAATAATACTAAACGAACATCACACGAGACTGACCGACTATCGCACGAGAAAAAACAATTCCGCGAGATTCCGACAGCTGTAAAAGGAACATTATGTACAAGATTGATTTATTTAAGATTAAAAACCACCGATTTCTGGGCCACCTATGGTTGTCATTGCTAACATCTCGTTTAAAATCAAGCAATGCATATGTCTGAAAATACTGTGAAAAAATGCGGATAATGTCAAAATTGGTACCAGATAAAATTGATTCAAAGTGTCAAGAGTAGAAAGTGTCACACCCACTTTAAATAAGATTGACCTTATTATACGGTAACTCAAGGACCATTTAGCGTCAATCGGATTGTCGCCAGAAGGAGTAAAAAAAAGTTTAAAGTGAAAGAAAAAGTTTATGTTTTCTTGAGATAGGATGTACAGATGTGTTTGAAGTGTAGGATTGTGTTCTAAGTGAATTTAGGTAGTTGTGAAGCTTTTTCATGCCTGAAAACAGTAACCAAAGCTTTAAAAAAACTGCATTTTCTTTATTCGGCAATTTGGCCAGTGATCTTTGTGACACTCTAATTTTGTAAATATTTATCGTGGAAGGTTGATATTTGCAATAGATATAGCTTATATCATAGTTTAGTACAATGTATTACATTATTGCAGGAATATAAGGCAATTTCCTCATAAAATACCGTAAAAAACCCTCAAAATTCTTACAAAATGCATAATTTGGCTCTCAAATTTAAACAACTTTAAGAAAATTTAAAATGTCAAATACTAGATTAGGTTCTAAGCTTTTCAAAAATGTGTCATTTAATACATCAGAGTAAGTGGTTCTTGAGATATGATACCACAAGTACCTAGCAATTGCGAGCTAATCAACAGCCGTCATATTGCCTAATTAGTGACTTTGTGAAATTTTTTTTCGTAAGCTAAAGGGGGAACAATATGTCCTAGCGAGGTGAAATATTGGTTGAATTCATCAGCAACTACTTTTTGATATTTGGCGTATGCATGCAATTTCTTTTTATTGCCCCAGATATTTATCATTTATATACCCGGAGCGAGGGTGTTCAGTGAAATATTTCCTGAAGTGACGATATTTCCCGAGGGCTTTAGCCCGAGGGAAATATAATCACTGAAGGAAATATTTCACTGAATCCCCCGAGCGGAGGGTCTATAAATGATATACTATACCGAAAATCAAAAACGTCCGTAAGAATAAACTTTTAAGTTCTTTCAGTTGAACATACCTTCGTGAATACGATGCTCTAAAATACAAAATAGCCAGTTCTTTGTTTATTTTTATAACGAGAAGTACAGAAAATTCCTTTTAATTTTTTAAATATTTGTGTTTTCAACGTCCTTGTCCTCCAAAATACTTTATAATTCTTCGTGAAGTTCATCAAACTTTTCGCACATTCCGTCATTTTTGTTTACGAAAACTTGCCAATCTGTGCTTGCGTGTACAAGCGTTGCCATGACAGCGTGAGATATTTACTGTATCTCACTTTAAAAGTGAGATACAGTGGTATCGCACTTTAAAAGTGAGATACAGTGAGAAATCACCTCATCACGTGGTAGAAATACGATATTTTGATTGGACAATTTGAATTTGAGGTATAATATATCGGCTTATCGTCTTCCAAAGAGAACTGGGCTTGTTCTTGTGTTTCTGAACTTCACCGGAAGCATGCATTTTAGCAGCATTTTTCACAGTATTTTTGACTTTGCTACGGTACTCTTTATAGTGGTTCCAATCATTATTGTCACAGGTTTGTAGGAAACGACGGTGAAGTCGATCTCTTTCTCTCATGAGGTCTTTTATTTCGTGCGTAACGTACGGGCAAGGTCAACTACGAATTTTCCCGGTCTTTATTGGGGCGTGCACATCCAAGACAAGATGTGCAAGCTTAAGATTTTTAACTCAGAATTCACATCATTATCCAAAGAAACAGACAGGAGACGATCTGAGTTCAAAGCGAGGTCAGAGGAGGATGACGAAGGGTTATAGTGTTTGTGACTCTGCACGGTAATAAAGTATAGTGCTTTCTTAGGTAATCTCAATTTCAAAATGGTGTAACTTACGCCTAAAATTTTGATCAATAAATAAATTTATCTTTCATTTTCTCTGATGACTGAGGATGAGGTATTGTATATAGGTTATCGTAATTGAAATTTTGGGGACAAATGATGGGAGTCTTTGTCAAAAGTGAATCGAGCTGCTATGTTGTGCTCTGTTTGGTTGGTACGTATAGAACCAGATTGCCCATTTTAACGATTCTGCACATAATCAATATCAATCCGGTTTACCCGATTCCCGGATTCTCTAATACCCGGATTCCCGGTTCCCTGTTCTAAAGATAGCCCGAGCGGTATTGTAGTTAATATTAGTTATGATAAGAGAAGTGTCACTCGGACCACATATCAAATTTAGCCTTTAAAAGTTATATTTCATACAAATTCGATGCTTTCGAGAAAAAAAATAGACAAGACTTACCGCAATTTTGTGGAATACAGCAAATTTCTCTTTTGCATGAAGTCAAATGCAAACACTATTGATGTTAAGTATTTAAACTCATAAAAACTGAATCAAATTCGCATCAATTCCCCCTAAATTATCGTTTCAGTTTACTTATAGTTTAATTTGTTTTTGTTGCTACATATGTTTTGAGCCTGAGCCAGTTAAGAAATTTCTGTACATCACACCACTATAACAGCTCTGCGTCGTGTGTAGACATATTTAATGTACGTGTAATAAAAAAGTATGGCCACATTGTATATTGCTCTCGAGCGAGACTTCTGCACGTCCTCATTTTAGGTATGCAACTGCATGTCATGTCACCTGGAGACATAAGGATCTCACAACTTGTAGCAAGTCTGTCAATAAGCCATTAACATTTTGTGTCTGCACTGCTTGTACCAAGTTGTTAAAACCAAGTTTGCAACAAGTTGTTGACAATTTGTAACAAGCATGGCTGGAAAATCAAACTTGTTACAAGGTTGCCCTAACAACTCTGATACAGACCTGTTGCAGCAACAGGATAATGGTCATAGCAAAACAGAGTACAGTTAACCTGATATTACAAAACATAGCAAATTCAAACCCAACACTACATAGCTGTAACATGAAGACTTACAGTAGCAATATAAACATGCAGTAGCCTAAAAGTGGAGTTCCACCTTTGTGTCATTGACTTTTACCCAGAATTGCTTTATTTTCAAATACAAACAGTCAAGTGGAACATATCCCACTAGCCATAGTTAACTGGACACATTTCAAAAGAAAAGTTGGAAAAAGTTGATCGCTGGACATTTTGTGCTGAATAGAAATCTTAAGAATTTGGCAGTTTACTTACAACCATTGCCATCCCAGTGGCGTGGGAGTTGGGATGCTTCACAACACAGTCACCAGTCTTTGACATGCACTTGGACTTCCCTTAATAAAAAAATAATGCAATGATGTACACTATAAGTACAAAGAAGAGAATGTAATTGAAAGGACTTAATGTACATGACACATTGTGTACACTGTGAACAAAATTAAGTGCAGACATGCAGTTCATCTCATTTTATTAATATTCTTTTCATTCTGTACTCAAGACTGTCACAAAACTGCAGTTGCAAAAATTAAATTCTTACCACATTCAGCACAAATTGGAAGCTTCTGAATCGCCGAACAGAAGTAACAAAAAGCCCTATTTTTTTGACGCCTTTATAAATGTAAAACAAAACTTTTAAATGCTTAAAGATGAAAAGCTAATATATATTTCTTAACTTGTATGAAATGTCTTTTTTATATGAAGGTTGTCTGTTCACAGCAACCACGTATATTATCGTTGATTTTAGGTCACTTTTTACCGTAATATTCCTTACTTCATTGCTAAGTTCAGAAGTTTGTTGCGACGTTCAAAAGTTCATTTCAGAATTCACAAGCCGGTTTGTAAACAAAGGCTGTGAATGGGGCCCTGAACCCACAGAAGCCAATCAAATGCTTAGTTGGCCAACTGGCTTGCAAATTCTGAAATGAACTTTTAAACTTCACAATGAGCGTACAAACTTTGCAACAAAATTCGGAATATCACAGTGAAAAGTGACCTGAAATCGACGATAATCCTGTTTCACTCCTACTCTTGTTCTGTTTAAATAATGCGAAGCCTAATCGAAGTGTATTGACTGACCAACATACATTTCTACACTCCAGTCAAGTGTCTGCATCATCGGGGATCTGATGGATGGGATCTGATGGGGAGAGAGTGGTCTGATGGAGGATCTGATAGGAGAGGGAGTGGGTGGGTGCAAAGGATGGGTGCAGGGGGAATAAAAGGAGATGTTCAGGCAGTAGGTAAGGGTGCTATCCCAAACTTACTCATTAGATTATTGACCATTTGGCATCGTAAAAAGTTAACAGCGAGGGGTTCGTGGTCGACAATTGCACAAGGCTTGATTATCAGAATACATTATACATATAAGATATGAAAAAAATTGACAGGAGGAAAAATTCGCTTACATCTTGCACTTGTCACACTCCTAAAAAAAGAAGAGCACAGTTTTACACAAAATCCTTCCTCTAGAAACAAATAGAGAGAAAAAATATAGAGAAAAAGTAGTTCCAAACCTACCATTTGAACGTTGCAGGGTAATTCAACAATATTTCTCATTTGTTTCGAATTTTTTATTTCTTTCTGCCTTTCACGTTGTTTCTCGGCCTTCTTACGAGCTCCCGTCTTTTTCTTAGGCATATTTGAATAATGGATGAAGGAAAACGCGAACAATTTAAAAATACAACAAGTAAGACATGTGAAATATTAAATGGAAGATTAGAAAATTATTCAAAACACATGCATTGGTCATAAATATTCACCCGATTAGCACGTTTGACCGTAGTGGCCCAAAAATGTCTGGAAATTTCTTGGACCGCGAGAGGTAGCGTATATTGTTTATTCGTATTACATATTGTTTACATACGACACCGCTCGTGCTTGCGCCTTGCGGTGCACGAAATTTCCAGAGACTCTTGAGTTCTTTTATGACCTTCTCCCCAGGGAACTCTTATGGCCCAAAACGTGACAAACATCGAAGCAAAATAGCGATGTTTTGACTCTTGTTTTGGCCGAGGGCTGTAAACCACATAGAGATTGGGACTAGTTAACATCGGGGGCGGGCAATCTCGTTCCCCGAGCCTCCGTTTCCTTCCCAAGGGATCGCAGGCTCGGGGAACGAGATTGCGGGGGCGGGGTGAAGGAGCGTATTGTTTACATGTATAAGATACATACAATATGCTGGTTTTGGTTTTCGAAATACAAGAGTGCTCAATGGGATATAGACAGAGCGAAAATACCTCAAAAACTTATCTCTACAGTCTGTTTCATCTAGAAGTAATCTTCAGTTTGTTTCATCCAGAAAGAATCTACCACTGGAAGATTCCTTCTGGATGAAACAGACTGTAGTGGTAAGTTTTTGAGGTATTTTGCACGACTATAAGATACATATATATGTTTGGCTGGGCATGGTGGAAAGTTCGCTTTTTCTGCACCAGAGATTGTGATTACTGATCCTCCTGCACCAAAATATACTGAAATGGCTGTATGCCACGCCAGAGATCTCTGGCGCGACTGGCAAACTTTCCACCATTAGGTTCAGGGTTAGAATTAGGGTTAGGCTTGTCGTAACTTTATTATATTAGTAAATTCAGAGGCGTTTAAGATTTTAGCGATATAGCCGTAAATTCGGATGAGGAGCTCATGCTGTCTTGACGCCAACGGTTCCAGAAGTGTTGCAATAATTTGTTCCTTCTTTTCGCTTGATATTCGATTTGGCTTGGGTGAGGTAGGTTTGTGATTCGTCGACTGTAGAGTGGTTGGGATGAGGTAAGAGGTTCGTCGACATCAAGTTCAGATGAGGGATAGGTTAGGGGCGATCATTAAGTACGGCTTCAATCTTGGTGGTTATCGTTTGCAGTTCTTCGAGAGTAATGCTTGATTTGCCGTAAGTACGGAAAACTTTCTTGAGCGCCGGATTTTGTTAAGCCTATTCCACTTGGCGACTTTGTTCGCGCGATACGAGGCGAAAACAAGATTTCAGCAACATAATTAGTCAAAATTGGTTGGCGAAAAAAGTCGCATTGTTCGATATAAATTGTTAGATATCATAACTTTCGGTAGGGATTGTGTCTAAATACATAATAAACATGTTGTATAAGAATCGTTTAACTGGACGAAACGCGCGCTCAAAAACGCGATTAGTGATATGGGAGAGCCGAGAGCACCCAAACTCTAGTGCTGGTCTGTAATAACTTGAAAAACCTTGAATTTACTTCAACGTTTTGGAACATTTTCGGGGAGCCAAAGACAATTACCACTATATTATGGAATGTTTTATGTCTTAATGGCGATAGAACGAGTGAGATTATGCAAAAGTTGTGCAGACTGATGTGTCCTTTCGAGCAACCTACATCAGACGCTCAACAGTCAAGCATAGAATCGACTGATGTTTCCATTGGATGTTTCTGAATTTCTGGAGGATCTCCAACAAGGTCAGTTAGTGAATTCAGAGGAAATTCAGGCACTATCGGAGGCGATTACTCACATTACATTTGTGACGTCGCAATTTCAATCTTTCATGGATAAACATAGTGTCCAGAACGACGCAAAAAACGGAATGTGGTAATCATGATAACTTCAGTGATACAAGTTATTTTGCAAAGGGAAAATGAGTGTTCAAAAGTTATATTTGCTTGACATGTTAAAAATATGTTGCATAGACGTTTTAAGAATTTTAAAAATAAAGGCTTTAAGCAGGGTTGCCAGATTTCTTGAATAATTAAGCCAAACCATCATTAGTGCTGTCAAAAAACAAAGAAAACAAAAGGCAAATACAATGGAAAACAAAAAGCATTGTTAAAAGTTTGGCTAATTTATGCATGCAATCTGGCAACCCTGGCTTTAAGTAAAAAATAAGTCCACAATGCATCATTTACATGCATGGTCATGAACACTGAAGATTAAATTAGTTTTATTTTGATTGATTATACAGTATAATTGAGTTAAAAAATCCCTCTACCCCGGCCGGCACACCAAATGTACTTCCCCCTAAGGCTAAGTAGAAGTACTTATACATAGAGCACAAGTACTTACATTTTTACGTTGAAAGTAGCAGTCAGAGACAGGGTTGCCAGATCACTGCATTTTTGAGGCCAAATCTTCAACAATGCTTTTTGTTTTTCTTTGTACTTGGCTTTTGTTTTCTTTGTTTACTTGACTACACTAATGACGATTTGGCCTCAAAAATGCAGTGATCTGGCAACCCTGGTCAGAGAACTGGCCGGGGTAGCCGGCAAAGAGAAGACTAATTTTGCAAATGCTAATACAAATTGCTAGGTTGATCTTTTAAGTACTTAGCATTCGTTTTCATAGCAGTACTTAGCTTGGTTTCAGCTCAAATTTGCTTCTGATGTCTTTCCTGATGTCTCCTCTGTATCTATATGGGCTCGATTGATTTTTGTAAGCACTTAGAAGACTTTTGGTGCGTAAATATTTGGTCGAAACGGGGAGCTTTTCAACGAAGCTTTCTTCTTCGATTATCAGCAACAAATGACGTCAGATGACCATTGTGGCGAGAAAATACCCGTATGTACAGTTCAATTAACGTTTTAGGAAGTTAAAAATCAGTTTTTATTACGCGAACGAAGTGTGTTCTGCAATTATTGCTAACTCAGGTCTCTCTTCTACTTCTTTACTTTACTTTTAACTAAGTTAGTCAATTCACCTAAAAAACGCCTGTAAGAGGCGGTTTTGTATTTTTTTAATTGCATGCTGATGAGCGAGGAAAGGCCTGTTCGAGTTTTCGTTGGCAAACGTCTTTCCCTCCGTGGCAGAAAAGTAAAGGTAGCTGTCTTGAGTTTGATTTTAGGTGGATCGGGGACCGGTTAAATCCAACTGAGTTTGATAGGAATTTAATTCTTCACTCGCTTAGTTGGACTAATCGGTCCCCGATCCATCCAAAATTCAGATCAAAGCTGGGCCTGGAGTGCAGGAAAACACTAGGTAGTATCGCAAGACCAAAGAGGCAAACGTTATGTGTCTTCTGTTTTTAACTAATATTTAAGCAAACCTCCTTAACCTGACTGTTAGGGACAGGCCTTGGTGCATTGAAGATTTCTCACGGTTATTTCCCTTCGTTGAATAAGTCAGAGTTAAATACCGTGAAGGAGGGATGTATGTCATATACAACCCCCGAGGACGCGCAGCGCCCGAGGGCTGTACATGACATTCATCCTGACTTTCGAGGTATTTGTCTAACTTAATTTATTTTTGAAGAGGTTTTTTAACAGAGTCTTTGACTTTAAACAATTTAAGTCGAGATTCGCGGAGATTTTTCCACAACGTTGATCTAGTTATTTATTCAAGGTAAATAACCTATGTACAAGCAACGGTCATCAAAGAAAACCGACTCAAAAATAAATTAAGACGAGTTGTTTTCGTCGAGACAGCAACGAGAAGACTTCAAGGCACCACTGAACCACTACATTGTAAATCTATTGTAAATCTATCTTCGGAGGCCTTTCGGAGGTTATCGGACGTTTTCGTCAACCAAACGTATAAATCTTGTATCCGCGTTTTTCGAGAAACGTGAAGATTGTTTTTTTAAGACATGTGAACTGTGAAACTGCTTTTCCCCGCTATCAAACGTGATCTGCACCACCCCACCCCCACCCCACACCCTTTACCACCCTTTTGAAACTTTTGTCATTATTGGGACTTTTGTCATTATTGCAACAAGTCTGTTAAAATCAGGCTTGTTAATGCGACTTGTCGTTTGCAGATTACGACTTGCTGAAACAACTTACCGCAGGACTGTGGATAAAACAAGTTTTGACAATCAACTTGCAACAAGTGACAGTCAACAACCTGTCGTACGCCATGCGAACGCATCCTGATATCGGCATGTTGATCAAGTCTGTTCAGCAGACTTGTTGCAACTCACGCGATTTTGGCTGTATGAAATATGACCTACCGCAAATCCAAACGCCGTCTTGCTATTTCCAGAAAGAGAAAGCACTAGAAACATAAAACGTATAGGCAATAATAGGTTTATAGGCTGCTTCAAAATGCGTTGATTATTACTGGCGTACGGCTTTACCAAAAACCAATATTCCAATTCCAACAGAAGTCAACATAGAAACAAAGAGAATCAACTGAGCACCGAGATGCCATTTGCCTGCAATACTCGACGGTGGATGATGGTTGCTTTCACCAAGAATCTCTACAACATCAGTGAAGATAGATGATTTTTTGATCGGCATGTGAACAAAGGAATCAGTTAGGAATTGTTCAGGTAAGGAGATCACACTCATAACATCCCTAAACAATCCACTCGTTCACATCTATTAGGGGTCAATTGTACGAAAATGATAGATCAAAGGTGTATAGCGTTATACACCGGATAGTGTTTTTCCAGCCGCATAATTTTTATGCGACACCAGGGATATTGAACTCGCAAGAGATAAAAAGTGACTTCAACTCGAAAACTCTGTACTTTGATATGGGTTTCACCTGTTTCTAAACATTAACATATCTAAACGTTTGATGATGTTGTTAATGACTTTAACCATTTAAATTGCCTCTAGCTTCTAAAATGAAAATCGAGACTTGCTCCAAGGGATTTATTTTGAGCATATAGTTTCGTAGGCGAAGGATTTGTGTCAGATTCTTCGGCGCTCAAGATAATAATGTTGCGTGATCCCACTTGTGACGTGCACCTGTACATCTCCACTGCTTTTAGGAAATCACATATAGCGTAACTTTTTGCCCACATCATTTTGATTAAATTTATTTCTAAAAAACGTCGCCATCGTAATTCAATGAGAACGCAATAAATGTTTAACAATATTTGCATGTTGCAATTAATGAAACCGGCATATATGTCATTTTGTTTGTGCAGTTAAATTTTGAGCTAGCAAAGTCCAAAAACAAATTATAATGCTTTTATTAAATTATAGAAAAAGTGTGGAGCGATGTTCGCGAAAAAGCCATTTAGAAAGAGCTGAAACTAAAACTGTGAATCTGCGATAGAGTTTCGCAGATCAGTTCGCGCGACCTTTGTCCAAAACCTCTGCTCATACAGTTAGCAAAGCAAAAGCCACGGCAGTGTAATGCTTCAAAGCTAATTCAAATTTAACCAACTAAAGCAACATCCCTTAGCAAGAAAAGGCAATTGTAAGTTCTCGTGATAAGGTGTCGATTTACGCGTAAACCTTCGGAACAAAAATAATACTCGGAAACCGGAGTTAATTTGCCTTAATTTACACTACGACGTACATGTAGGAAAAATCGAATTCAAAGCCCGCTTACCATCGTCCAAATGAGAAACGCATGGAAGCCTGTTGTATTCCTTGTACTGCGAATGGAAGTCGATCTTTTGCAACGGTAAACTGGGAATTTCCGGAATCGTACAAAGAAAGCTCATAGTTCAGACGGAAAACATTAATTTTTCTCCAGGTTATTCATTATGTACGAGTTTCAAATGAAAACCGCGATATTAAATAACCAATTTTGCGGGCAAATTGATGTGGAGTGACAGGCCGACGTATGGCTGTGGTTTGAAAGGAATGAAGACGAGCCACAGTCATACGTCGACGATTTTGTACAATGACAAAAAATCCTCCAAATCTCTTCATGATCAGTATCTTGATAAAGGATCTTCCTGATAAATTTCAATCGCAATTTTCCAAGCCTCTTGCGTTTAATTTTTAAAGGAAAATAGCAATATACCTTCTTATCCGCTTATTAATAAAACTTTTGAAGTAATTGTAACATGCGTTGTTAATGTTTTGATAACGTACTTAATTTCTGAAATATTGAAGGACAAATGAATGACATTCAGACATCCGCCATCTTGTTTTATAATTAGGACTACTTTAACTGGGTAGACTGTATAAAACTTGCTGTGAATTAGTTAAATCTTAATGAAGTTTTTTCTTGATCACTTCGAAATTTACGTACGAAGTTTGTACATAAAAATTCAGTTGGACAATTAACATACCTAGTAATTGCTTTTTGAAGAGAAAAAATTTACCCAAGTTGTGATGTCATGGACTTTGAATATCCAAGATGGCGGATGACTAGTTACCATAATAGCACTTAGGGGTTTACAGAGGGACGCCGGAACTGGGAGAGCAGGTGGGGCACTTTCCCTCCCCCTTGCCTGTCCCAACAAAATGCAAAGGGGGCAAAAGTGCCCTTGAATTAAAAAAAATATATAAGACAACGAAAGCAGAGTTTGGACTTCCTCGTTTGATAACAGTTAGTTTTGAAGGTGCCTTATTGATAATTAAACCCGCAGTGGTACTGTACGTAAATTGACGAAATCTGACTCGTATTAAAACCTAATGTGATCACTGATGCAATACCAAGAATATGATACGAAAGAATTTGAATGCAACTGACCCTATGCATGCTCCTTTTTGCTGCGCTAAATAAATAAGCGACTTGTGGCAAGTCTACATAAAACTGACATGTCAGTGTTGTTATTTCAACTCGTTCGCGTAATTTTGAAAACGGGTGTAAAATGTAAATTTGGCCAAAAATTAACTAATTTGGCCATTTCCTCCTTCTCAGTTCCCTTGTGCCCGCTCCACTTTGTTGCTATGTTGCTATTGGTCGAGTTCATTGATCTGGTCGAGCTTCATCGCACGGCTTCGGATTCCGACGAATTTCCGGACGTTTCCGAATTTTAAAATTTTTAGCCCTTCTCGTTGAAAAGACCGAAGAAACATGTTTATGTCGTTTATGAGCAATCCTATCTTCATTTCAAGGTAATATGCTTTTATTTTGTATCAAAATTTGTTGTAGAGTGTTCATATTGTAAATATGTATGATTTGTGTGGATATTGAGCTTAAATTTAAGGATCTTTGGAAGGTAATTTGGTGATTAAATTGCACGTGCTTGAGCGGTCTAACGTTGATAGAAATGGAAATTTAGTTCACATCTAGCTGCAACTCTATAAAGAGATTCAATAAACTCTGATTTAATTAAGTCGTTGGCAGAAGACTGTGTTTTCATTTCTGAAAAATATTTTACTGAAAAAAGCAAAATAATTCGATGTTGTCTCAAATTTTAATCATTAGATCTGGTCTGTGGCAAATGTTTAGAACTTTTGTGCTTCGCTGTGATTGGTCAATTTTACGAATTATGAAATCGACAAAGAAACATGAACGACAAAGTGAACGTGTAACACTTGTGTCTATTTATAACAATATTTTTCGACTCTACCACCATTAATACATGGTTTATTAAGCTTATCGGGGGGAAAAGATCTTCAAAGTTACACCCATATCGATTTAAGCGAAATACGTACGTTATTTAATGCATAAAATGTCGATATTGAAGCAGCAATTCGTAATTCTTCGTGACGGCACTGACATCAGTTGGCAAAATGAAGTTGTGTATTACACTACTTTTTTCATCTTTGACGTCGTTTTTATGTCTGAATTTCTATCCTATTCGGTGGGTACCTTTTTGAAGACTATTGACTGTTAACTATATGAACTACAGCGGCTGGAGTTGAACAAAATAGGTACAAAACGAACAATGGGTGTATTAAACATTTGCCACAGACCGGTTAGATCATGATTCAAATAAGTTTAATTGCGATGAAAGAATACACGAAAAAGGTTCTAAGATCTAAGTTGTTATATTTTGGTATATCTACCCCTCCTCTTACAGACAGGGCTTTCAAAACTAACTAAAAATATGCACTTTACTGGCTGCATATTTACAGCGGTGAACATTCTGTTTATTTAGTGGAGCCCTAATTGGACAATAATCACCCGATTTGTACTAGAGACACATGATCAGTCTGGACGAACTTTAGCAAAGAAAAGATAGTTCACATGTTAATTTGTCTGCTTCGACAGATAATCTGTTTCCTTGCCCATGTTTGTACACAGACAAATTACACAGAAAGTATCTTTATACATAGTTTGTCTGGATAGTTTGTCTTGTGCTTATACCTAGACAGATGATCTGTGGTACAGATGATCCGTCTCTGGTATAAATTGGGCTAATCAGTAAAATTTTCTAATTTTGCAGATATCTTTTTGTAATTCTTATTATCTGATTTTTGAATTTCTCTAGATCAATGTAGCTGCATATTCCAAGAACAATAACTGTTTTCCAGCCCAGGTTGGTATGCAGGTCTTGCATGAAATGAAAGCATACAAAAGTGTTTTTTCATGATTAATTCTAGTATGGGATGCTTTGAACATGTTGTTAGTGAGCAGTGACAGAAATAAGTATAGTCAACACTCTTTCAAAAGTTGTGGGTTTTCTCCGGGTACTCCGGTTTCCTATCGCAGGGAATGTTAACAGGGTGAGATAGGAAATATGGGCCCACAGTAGTTTGCTCACGCTGTTGCGGTGACCCTGCCCTTGTGGTAAAAGCTTAATAAAAGTTGAGGTAAAAAGTTGACCACTTTAAATGAAAAGAAAAATAGAGCATATTTTGGTTTGTTTACTTTGGCGAGTTGGAGTTTCACTTGCACAAGTTGGGTTGATCAAAATTTGAACTGTCACTGATTCATTTCTAAATGTGATTATAGCATTCCTGAAGATCCAAAAAATAACAAACTGTTTTAATTAATTGTTTTAGTGTAATCACATAGGTAAAAAATATAAAAAATGTTTCATATTTCAAAACAGCATCAGTCACAATACCAAAATGACTGGTAGCCATGTTGAAATGAACACCTAGGTGATTATCATGTTGTAAGCACCTCTAGAGCAACCAGTCAGAGTAGAGAATTTTCATTTTTCACCTATGTCATTATACTAATTGGATTTAATTCTTAAGTGTAAAAAGATTGAGTTTTGCAAGAAACCCAAACATGTTAAGACATTTGATTTGAAGTCAACCATTTGCCAGTTTTTCCTATATTTTTCTTTAGTACCAGCACCATTTGACCATTAAAACAATGATTAACCAAAATCTATATTGAGAATTATTTCTTTTCGGACATCTAAAAGAAATTACAGCAGTTGACTAGGGTTTCTTACCAATATCTCAATCCTGTATGAATAGTCAATTTACAGTTTTTGTTTTGATGTTGGAAAAGTTAATTTAAAAATTGCAAGGTTTCTCCTCAACATAGCTTGGTATTTTTGTCTTGAAGTATGCAACATTATACAGTCGTGTTCTACCAAGGACATTTAAATTCAAGTGTACCTGTACTGAATAAGAAGAAGATTCACAGTTAAATCATCCAAACTTATGGATTGAAAGTTTTTTAAAACTGAACGTACATTGATGTTTTACTTATTATATAAACAAATAGTGTTGATGAGATAACCTTTGCAATTTTAATATGTAACTGTTCTAACTTTCACACAAAGATATTTGCAAAGTGGAACTGATTTGAATATATCTGAACTGAAGTAACAGAACTACCATATATATTTATGCACATTCAGTCAAAATGTTTAATTATGAATTTTTTCATAAAGCAGTACCTTAAACCAGCAGACAACTTAATACATTTATTTTTTTATTTTATTTTATTTTTTTGCTTATAACATAATTTCATGGCAAAAAGAACATATTGGAATTAGGCATTGAATTTTGCTATGTTTATGAATAACTATCAAGAGCCATATTTTGTAAGCAGCAGACCAACAGAGAATTTAATAAAATAAATATCTCAGCCATTTTAGAGTTTTCATACAGCTTTAACGATTTTTAATAGCTAGCGATGAACCACAGAAAATATATTTTGATGGTTTTGTTGGCTTTTGTAAAATTCATGCAATAATTAATATTTTTCAATGGCTTGATTTGTTGATATTTTAGTGATTTATTATTTGTTTGGAACTTGATTATTATTTTGTATTTTCATTTTGCTTAACTTTAGTTCAACATTCAAATAGTTCCACTTTGTAATATTTTTGTGTGGTTATCATGATAATAATATAAGAAAACCAGTGATATGGCGTTTGGACATGCTCTTTTGAAAGGTAAGTTTATACTTCAAAGAAATCTGTTTTTAACCTGACAACAAAACCATCCAACATTTGCGAAAAATTTAACCTTTTCAATTTGTAATGAGATAATTGGCACTAGATGTTTTGTTCGTTTTACTGTTGATGCCACAGTACATGTAATATTGCTGCAAAATTGATGATTTGTATGGAAATTTTTGTGAATTTAGTGGTGAGAATATCCTCACAATGGTTCAACATGAAAATGATATTAAAAGTGAAAAATTGAAACAAAACTTATCTTTGTTAAAACAAAAGTTTGTGCAACTGTCATAAAGAATGTAAAAATTGGACCATAATTTTGGGTGAAGATTTCATCAGAAAACTTAAAAAGAATTCTGTGAAGTTTCAAGTTTTTCTAAGTAAATAAATAGATTATATATACTAAACAACTGTTTGTTAAGTTGATATTTAAAGATTTTTTGTGTAATACTGTTGGATTTTTGACAGTTGGAAAGACCAAGCTTTTAGCTTTTGAATAAAATGGTTTTAGTACAAAACAAGAATTGTATTACTAAAGTAATTATTAAAAAACCGATGAAATTTGATCCCATTTGGGAATAAAGATTGACAAACATTTTAGCTATGAGTAAAGTTAATACATCTTATTAGCGACGTTAGCTGTTTCTTATAACAGGTAAATGATTAATGATTGCTGCTATAACAATGCCCAAAGGTGCAAATATGCTATTTCGACCGGGTTATTTTC
This sequence comes from Muricea muricata, assembly GCA_963855995.1. Classification (NCBI taxonomy): domain Eukaryota; kingdom Metazoa; phylum Cnidaria; class Anthozoa; order Malacalcyonacea; family Plexauridae; genus Muricea; species Muricea muricata. The sequence goes on from OY979725.1 coordinate 3,059,424, forward strand.
GATGGATTCTTGTTGTTGTTTTTTCAATTTTTCTTTACATTTCACAAAAATAGTGAAAATCGAATGCTAAATTGAGCTTGGTCTGATGAAATGAAATCACAGTGAATGAGCTGAATAAAAATTATACCAAAGAAAAACATTTGAAAATTTTTTAACAGCATTGTTTTGTCATTCTTTTCATTGTTGTCAGGTTAAAAGCATGTTTAAAGGGTGTATATGGCTCAAAAAAATATGCAGGATAATCTTCCTTTAGTTTTACTTGTTTTCATTCGCATTTTTTCTACTTACAATTAAATTTCAAATTAAAAACAATATTTTTCTCTCAGTGTTTTGGTGTTAAAAGGCACGAATTTCGGTTTGATTAATTTCGTTTTCGTTGCAAAATTTTAAGGCCTTTTACGAAAAAGATTTCCTTTCAAAGTTTTCTAATCGTTTATAAAAAAGTCAGCTATTTGTTTGTTGGAATAACACATACGTCATTCAAAAACATTGTGTTTGATAACTTTTCTAAAATGTATTTTCACTGCACTTTGTTTGTAAATGAAGCAAAATATTTTTTCCTTACATCCAGTCTCTGAGCCATATATTTTCTTTAAAATTTGAAACAACACTCGTCATATGCTTTCGATTTTTCATCAAAGTCCACAAATTCCTGTAATACAGTTGTTTCAAAATAATTTTTTCTGAAGTATAAACATTTATCTTGCCTGTTGTTAGCAGTTTATTCACGGGCAAACAGACCTTCGAATGCTGTGTGTCTATCTGCCATGCTCCGTTCTCTTGTATTGTTGTTCGAATGAGTACTAGTTAGTGGTAGTTGATCTCTTTTTATTGTTATTCAAATTGTAATCTTTACAAGTTCTTTTCAATAAATTGTTTACAAAATTTACATGTGACCCCTTTTAATTAAAAATTCAATTCCCATGGGAATTGAGAAATTGAATAAAAAAAATCCCCCTACCCCGGCCAGCTCCCCAAGTGCTACTTCCACCTAAGTAGAAGTGCTTGCACATATAAGTACAAGTTCTTCTACTTATTTACGGTGGAAGTAGCACTCGGAGAGCTGGCCGGGGTAGCCGGCGAAGAGAAGACCAACCTTGCAAATGCCAATGCAATTGCTAAGTTGATCTTCTCTAGAGAGCAGCCGCGCGTACCTGACAAGTTAAAACAACAAACGTTAGTGACTTAAGTACTTAGCATGCAAATTTGATTCCCAAAGCCAAAATGACAAGTGCCCCCCGCTGATCCTACCAACTGCCTACCTGCCTCAGTTCTAAGCTGTCTTCCTCGATTCTAAGCTCCTGCATTCCATTCGTTACTCTCACTTTCCCCACCATCGCACAGTCACTCACAGCTGATAAACCCGCATGCACCACCACCACCCCGACTGCCACCCAATTTCGAAAATTAAAAGAATTAAAATTTCGGCAAAGTATGCATTTTAAATGCAATTCATTTGGATATTTTAGGTCAATCGTAAACAAAAAATGGAAAATTGTAAAAACATCAAAGGTTGTATCTAAAAACAGGTGAGAATTCTACTTGAATTTACTTGTCAAATCTAGAAGATAGATTTTAGTCTTCAAGCATCCTTTAAAAAATTTTAATTCCTTTAAGCCTATAACCCCATGCAACCTACACACGGCGCACACCCTCACAGTCCATACATTTAGCTAATAAATTACGTTATAAACAAAAAAACGAAATAAAAAGATAAATTACGTTATCTCTAGCTACTTAAACCCACTTAGACTGAGTATTTGATTGAGTTTTCACACTTAAAACCTTAGCTGAAAGGGCATGGGCTTTCGTTGTGTTAACTGGTCCGAAGTAAATATAAACCTGATACTTACCAAAGTCTAAGGCTGGGTCAAATAAGCATGAGAATTATACACAGATAACAAGCAATTTAAAACATGAAGTACAACTTAAGGCAATTTAACTCATGGCAATTTAAATCCTTAACTGTAGTTCACATGCAATGTGAAATGCCTTATAGTGAGCGTAGTTAATCTATATAGTTCAAATTTAAAACTTTACCGCAATTCTCATACCTATTTAACCGAAACGCCTTCATTTGCATGGTACCTCGCAGCTGCTCTTAGGGGCTGATTATATGGTCCCGCTTACCCGGGATTAAGTGAAGCGTAAAATGATCTTGAGGTATTGAAAAATGTCATTTTATGAAACGATACGACCAAAGTTCGAATGCTTTCAGCATTGACCAATACAAAGATAGATTTAACAAAAATTAATGCGATATACACCATTTTGTTTACTTCATATTTCGGCAAAACGAAAATCTCAAGCAATCAAGGATTAAGCATTTTTTACAACGTAAACTATGCCTTATTTCAATACCTCAAAATCATGTTACGCTTCACGTAATCCCGGGTAAGTGGGATCATATAATCAGCCCCTTAAACTACTTCCGTAATTTGCTTTAGCGCACACAAACAATGACTAAATTTTTCCATTGTTTCTGCTTACCAAAACAAACCAAGATACTTATCATATTAATAATCAAAGAGGATTCTCATTAAGTCAAGTTTCATCATGGACAGACACATTGCCATCAAAACAAAGCAAATTGTATTCCCATGGGAATTAAAAATGTGCAAAAAATAATGAATCCCACTGATTTCATGCATGCATGGATCAAATTAACAAAGAAACAAAAAATGATATATTCCTCGTTGTTTACAGGGTGTCCCAAAAAACCCCAAAAACTATTGAAATCACGTATTGTTACCATTTGAATGCCCTAGCACTTGTTAAAAAATTAAAATTTGCAAAGGTAAAGTACGTTTGTTTTGCTCATGGGCATGTACATTTTAAAATTGTTTTCTCTAAACTCTAAAAGCAAATCAGGCTTAGAAAAAATGAAAACAATACTATCTTGTTATTTTGTTTGATGTCGTCATTTTCCCGGCTGAAACAACTTATACCTGTAGGTAGTACTGATAAAAACTAAATTGAATAGGCTAAAATAACCCATGCATAAAATTTGATTGCATTTTTAATATGCACTCGTAGGTTTAGTGTTTTTGTCAGGCATAAAAATGGTTAACACTGAGTATTACTTTTAATTATGACGGTTATGTCAATATTTTATCCACTCGTGGGTTCAATTTAGTGCTAGGCATTGAAATTCTAACAATAGATATTTTCAATAGTTTTTGGGGGTTTTTTTGGGACACCCTGTATAAAGGTAGGACGACGGAATAATGACAAAATGCTTCAACTAAGTAGTATTATTAAGAAACTTTTTTAAAATATCCAAATCCAAACTTTTAGAGGCCAAATTTCAAGGTGTTAAGGTATTGTTTTTTTTAAAAAACTATTCAACATTTACCGATATATTTTCACTAGATTTTTTAATCGAAAATTGATCGCTATGAACTTCTGGAACATTCTACGTAAGTTTTTTTTTTGAAAAGTATTTGATATTAGTGTTATTTCAATCTATTTTTTTACTTAATTTGTATCCTTTCTTACCTTGAGACGAGAAACCGAATGAGTTTTTCAACGAAAAACAATAAAATTTACTTAAATCCTCTTTGATTTCTCAATGATAAGTATCTTGTTTTCTACTAACTTGTAAATTGCGGTTACAATGTCGTGTCTTATCACTCGTGTGGATTGTTATTGTTTTGGTGGTCTTGTCCTCGAGGTTCGTTCATTCTGTGCTTTTCTTTCTTCGTTTTTTTTTTCACATCCCATCATCTTCTGCAATTAATGAATTGAGGGTAAATAATATGATATTTCTCACTCGTTCGCGGCGCCCACTCGTAAGATATCACGTGCAACACTCGAAATAAATCTGGTATTTCCGCGCACCCATGTATTATTCTCCATTTAAATTAAAGTTAAAACATTAAATCTCAATATATTCCTGGCATAATGATAGCAGCCGTGCCCAAAAAACAATAGAAAAGGACTGGTACTTAAACATCAATTTATTCAAACTTTCGTATCATTCCCCTCCCCCCCTCCCCCCCCCCACCACCACTAAAAAAAATAACGCCACTGTCGTGTCTAGTTAGTAGGCTTGGATTTTTCCCCGAGGCTTGTGATGTTTCAAGGGACGAGACTGGAATCGCTAAAAATCGTATTTAATTTTTCAAAGCAATTCTTATCAACTTACACTTGTAAACCTTGCATGTAGACCTCGACTGTTCGTTTGATGTTGCATTCTGTAGTTCTTCATCTTTTGTCTCCTTTTTGAAAAACAAAAAATATTTTTGTAAGATACTATTGAAGATCTGGACAATTGTAGGATGCATGTATTTGGCAAACTAAGTTGTGATATACGTTAGCTAACATTTGACGTGTACAGTAATAGTTGAAGGGATATGGCAATGAATTTCAGTTCGTCTTGTTCGAAAGAGCTTCAAGAATTATGTGGAAAACCATTTACATCTTCCTCAAATGTTGCTTAATTCTCGTGATATTTTCATTCAACACCATAAATTAGGGCATGGTTAATGCCAGATGGTTTGGAAACGCAATAGAACTACAATATAAGTAATTATCTATGCTTTTGTTCTGGTTTATACAGAAATAAGGTCCTTCATCGTCACGTGCGTATTGTATTCTTGCCTAACTAACGAAAAACAACATTTTAGGAAGGTCAGCTATCCGCGACTTGAACAGTAGGTAATTCAAGAATTGCTATTGGTGGATTTGGCAAAAACACAATACACACGTGACAATGAATAACCATATTTTTGCATAAACGTTGACCAACATAGATAATGAGTTATATTGTTAATCTAATGAGTTTTCAAACCGTCTACTCTATTAACTATAATTAGGGTAATTCGAAGTTGTACAAAAATTGCGCGAATAATTGACACCTGCATTAAATTAATATGTATTAATATGTCTACCGTTATCAACTGTTGTCTACCGTTACCTAGGCCCCGTATTCGCGAGTATAGATTGTAGTATTTGTACTAAGTTATTTTAGAATTATTACCAAAATTAGCTATCTGCCATCCTAGGTTATTTTGGATATGCATGTTACGTCACAAGCAGGGTTGCGCGAAGTTAGATTTTCTTCTCTATTTTTAACACAATATTCATTAGCTGTACAGGGTGTATAAAAAAACTGAACAGATTTGAAATCGCTCTCAACATCGCGAAGCGGCTGAAGTATGGAGTTTCTAATTAATATAGATCGCTTTGGTACTTACGCTGTAGAATAAACAAACAAATTCTGAAAAGTTTACTACCCAGGGGGTGCATACATTCGAACATATTTAAGATGGCTTGCTTACAAAATTAGAAGGCTTAAAAGTAATTTTCAGTCGATTGGTAGACAATTTGTTAGGTGTTTTATTGCTGTTCAAAATTCAAAGAAATTTGCTTTAGTTTAAGTGCTTCAAATCGCCGCACTAATTTGTATTTTACTAAATTGGAATCACGCTTTTCTGAAGAAAAATTATAATTTTAATTAAATGTATATTATTTGTACGCAAATTAGGTAAATGCATAAATTAAGCATGCACAAATCTGATTTTACTCAAAATATGGAAGTTTGGCGAGCTGTATTTAACTTGTTGTAAGACGCAGGCGCCAGGTTTTTAAAAAAATTCGTACATTGAGACGTTTCGTGAATTAGAGTTCGTTAATTTGTTTGGCAATTGTTTTACGTGGCCATGTAGCTTGTAACACCACCAAAATCAACGTTAATGAGATAAAAAATGAATCTAAGATGGCGGACAAGCCATTAAAATTTCTGTCTTAACCACTAAGGTAAATACTAACTTTGCGAGGAAGGGCCTTCGCTTGAAACGTCGAACTTTTTTACATCGTTTCAGGTAGTGAATGATCTCGTATTGCCATATCCCTTATACTATTGATACTGGAAACGTTAGCTCGAGATATTAAATGAAAGCTGAAGTAACAAAGTAAATGGAAACGACAAAATAACATCAAGAAACTTACTTTCTCTTTATCTTTGGATCATTGTGGCTTCTGTTGGTCTCGTTCCGTCATGTTTATGGTTTCATCTGGAGGTTTCATTCATTTTATAGAACATCACGCTGGTGCAGTTGTTAACAAGCTCATTCATACCCAGTCAATCATCATAAGAATAAGTAGAAAACTAGTGTTACAATATGTTTCAGACTATTGGAAACTAAATGAAAATTTGATTGTAAATGACTTTGACAAACCGTACTTTGCTTTGGTATTTTCATCGTGACATCTTTTGATGGAGACGGTTAGTGATTCCCTTCTCACGTCAATATCAAATCTTTCCCGTTTTGATCTGTCGTTGTTGGTCGGTTTAACAGCGTTTACTTTTCACTTTCGTTCAAAATCATTCTTTGAGAAAAAAGATTATGGTGTTTAGAAAACTGTTTACAAGCTAAGCAAAGAAAACTACGATAAGCATTAGAGAGGGCTAAGTAATTATAATGGGCGTAAAATAATATACTTATGTATTTTTCTTAAATTTTTAAAGCAAAATCCACATGAGTGTTCTCAATAAACAAAACGTATTTTATGTTGGTCCACTTAAAACACGGGATAGGAGACTATTACGAGCGCCCAAGAATGCCCACGATTTTCTCAATCTGGTTTCACTAATTGATTACGTAATTGAATAGTGAGAGAATAAGAGAGTACTAAAATACCAAATGGTTTTCTGTTCAAGATGGCGTCATACACGTGCGCAGGATGTTGACATATTTAAAAACTTTTAAAAAAATTGAAGCTGAACCTCCCAAGCACATGTATGAAGCTATCGTGCTCAGGAAACTATTTAGTAATTTGTTTCATAAAAATTACAGTGAAACACAAGTCAACAACAGGGAATTCTCGTGTAGAATTGTATGATCCTGTACGGTAATGTTCATGTGGCGCAACCATCAGAGCAAGTTCCTGTCACTTCTGAGGTCGTGGGTTCAATCCTCACTTCGACCGCTAATACCCATGCGAGGAGTTGGTCACTCGTGGGTTTATTCCGGGTACACCGGTTTGCGAATGTTGACAGGGTAGTTGGAATAGTAAAGTATCAGTAATCAACGGAACCCGGGTGCTTAACTAAGGCTGTTAACGACAAGGCGGAGTTAAAATGAATAATAATGCGTTTCACCGTAGTTATCAGATAATGCAATTATCAAGCAGAACTAGTAATTCTTGAGTAACTACGTCAAATGAAAAACTTACAATGATAAGAGGGCTAGTGGGCAGAATGACGATTGAAGTGGTGTGAAGGAAGGGGGTACTACCATAAAAGATGTACTCGTGAAAAGAACGGGGTAAACAGGAGAAAGACTGGATTGAAGCAACGAAGGGGGCACTAATTAGGGGACGAAATTAAATCTGTGTAGTGCAAGGAGCAAAAAATTAAGACTTGCAATCCAAATGGAAGGCAGTCCAGTTTCAACTGGAAATCTGAATTTCCATGTTGCTTGTATAGAGTGCAGTGCAACAGTGGACAGGAGAGGTTTTGACGAAAAAGAAAGGAAGAAAGGAAGAATAAAAGTAAGTTAGAATAAAATTTATGGAAAATATTGAAGAAACTATTAATACAGCACTTGATACATGGGAATAATCATCATTATAAACTCTCTATTGTTGCCCATAGGGTGGCTGACTGGAGAAGGAGCATTTTAAAGAGAGCGGGATTTATTCATTAGTTTCATTGCCAAAAAAAATTTGCATCATGGAAAGAACGTGTGGAAAGAACGTGAGGAAAGAGCTTATCAGAGGTCTTAAATTTCTAAATAACTCACGGGGGTGTAATAGAGAACTTGCAATAATAGTAAGTATATTGTAATATTTGGTTTTCTTACCACAAAATCCTTTTTTGGCTGTGGCATTTCGCATTACAGTTGTCACGTGGTTGTCTCCCTTATCTCAGGAATATCTGCAATGTAAAGTTCAGTATGAAAGATACATAAAATTAAAAAATTCAAATGGCGGCAAATAAAAAATTAATCATTTGTAGAGGTAAATGATGCAGACTTTGGATAAAAATTATTTTACCTCAAACAGGTTTTGTTTTAATCGTGACACCGGTGTTCCATTTTGAACCATCTATTTATGATCCAGCTAAAGAGATATAAATAGAAACTTAGTTATCAATATCAGTACATTTATCTGAATTTAATTAAATTTAAAAAGTAAGATTCGACGTGGTAAGCAGGCCGAATTTTTCAGACAATATTTGACAATTAAACTATACGTGCAATAGTTAGAGAATACTTACATGCGTGATAGAATCCAATATTGTTGATGTCCAACCACACTAGAGCGATATTCGTTGCATCGTAATATTAGACAAGAAGACGACGCCATTTTGAATGTGTATGAAGACGTTATTTTGACGCTACATTTTTTCCTATCTCTTCGCCGTTTTAGCTCGAATTTGCTTCTGACGTCTCCCCTGATGTTTCCTCTGTATCCGTATGGAATCAATTGATATTTGTAAGCACTTTGAAGACTTTTGGTGCGTAAACATTTGGTCGAAACGGAGAGATTTTCAACGAAGCTTCTTCTTCGAGTACCAGCAACAAATGACGTCAGGTGACTATTGTGGGCGAGAAAATACCCGTATGTACAGTTTAATGATCTTTTTAAAAAGCTAAAAATCAGTTTTTATTACGCGAATGAAGTATTTTATCCATTATTTCTAACTCAGGTCTTTCTTCTACTTCTTTACTTTTAGTTTACTCAGTTAATCCGCCCAAAAAACGCCTGTAAGCGGCGTTTTTGTGATTTTTTTTATTTGCATGCTGATGAGCAAGGAAAGACTCGTTCGAGTTTGCGTTGGCAAACATCTTTCCCTCCATTGTCGAGAGGTAAAGGTAACTGTCTTGATTTTGATTTTAGGTGGATCGGGAGCCGGTTAAGTCCAACTGAGTTTGGTAAGAATTTGATTCTTCACTCGCTCAGTTGGACTGATTGGTCCCCGATCCACCATGGACTGATTCACCCAAAACACAAGCCAAAGCTGGGCGTAGAGTGCAGGAAAACACTAGGCAGTACCACGAGGCCAAGGAGGCAAAAGTTATTTGCCTTGCGTTTTTACTAATATTTAAGCAAATTTCCTTAACTTGCCTGTTAGGGACAGGCCTGTGGGATTGGTGCATTGAAGTCTTCTCGTCGTTATTTCCCTTCGTTGAAGAAGACAAGTTGTCTTCGTCGAGAAATAACGACGAGAAGAGTTCAAGACACCACTAAACCACCACACTGTAAAACTACAGTGTAGTGGTTTAGCTGACTAAACCACTACACTGTGCCAATTGTATATGGCGGACTTCTTCCCAAAGCTTACGGTACAAGCATGGATGCGCAAAGATGCGCAAACACTTTATAGCCATTAAACCAAGTGTTTTCTTTCACGAAAGAATCGAAGACGACAGCGTTTACTAAATCAAAGCCGTGTAGTCATGTTTTTAACTTGTTTAGCTATGTTTAACGATCTTTTATGGCGATTAGATCATGGCAATAGTCGAAGTTTGCTTCATTAGCTGTTGTCTTTTACGACTTTCCGAGGAGCTTATTTATTTGAGCTTTGTATGTCATTACGTCCAGTGTCCTTGATATAGGAGTCATTTATTTATGGCCTTGGGTTTAATTCCTAAACACTGAATGACAGTCTAAGGCTTTTGAAGTGATAAGATAACATTTTCAACAGAGTTATTACTTTGCCTAATCACCAGGTACATGATGCGAGTCTAAAGTGTCCTCTATAGGGAGAATATATTATAGTTACAGGCGTGACAAATTAAACATAGTATAAAGTATGGCCCTGGGTTTAATTCCCAAACACTGAATGGCAGTCTTTAGCTCTTCCAGTTAAGTGATAGCATATTGCAACAAGATATCACTGCATTATTACTTTGTCTAGTCATGATGTTACACCGCTGTAACCAAGCATATAGTATATTCTACAAACCTTAACTCAGAACGTTAACGATTCAGTTTCTATTAGTTTAACAGTAAATTATCAATGTTTTTTCGTAGTTGCTTTTAAACATTGCCGACATTGGTAACGTTGCAAGTCGGAATTGTAAGACAACGGCAGCGTGCTGTTTTCTTGTGCTCTAAAACTATTTAATGATAAGTTCATGAGCAAAACAAAAAGCGAATCATAGCCGGGAAAGAGTCTTTATATGTGATAAAGAAAATGTGTGTTTTCACACTGAAAATTTTCCCTCCATTTTCTCGGCTTATACAGCATCTATACTGAAAATTCTGTCGCAAGCCATTTAATATACTCGCAATTCGTGCTTTACAAGATATAAAGATAGGATTTATAAGATAAAACACATATTAAATAGAATATAACCTGTACAATGCGTGGTTGTCTGTAAGCTACGAGCGCCAAGCTTTATTCTTCATTGGAAACTAGTATTTTCCTGAGCAGTAACAGGTTAGTTTTATACGACAACGACATTGTAATAGTTTACTCTGCAGTTTTCTTGTGATATAACCCATAAAATGCGTTATGTACAAACTGTGAGTCTGAAGCGTTCCTATTGGTAGTGAATATAAGTGTCCAAGGTAGGATCAATAGCTTTCTATCAACGCTGAAGCTTCGGCGCTCGTAGCTTATATACAAGCGCTCTTCGGCGCTCGTAGCTTATTTACAGCACAAGATAACTGCATCGCTGCCGTTGTCTAACAATTCCGAGTTACAACTTTATCAGTGTCGGCAATGTTTAAAGCAACCATGAAAAAATCATTGACGATTTTCCGTTAAAATAATAGAAACTAAATCAGCAACGTTTTGAGTTAAGGTTTGCAGAATATACTATATGCTTGGTTACATTATGACTCTGGGCAAAGTGATAACGCAGTGCCATCTTGTTGCATTATGTCATCTCATTACGTGGAATAGCTAAAGACTGCCATTCAGTGTTAGGGAATTAAACCCAGGGCCATACTTTATACTATGTTTAATTTGTCACGCCTGTAACTATAATATATTCTCCCTAAAGAGGACACTTTAGACTCGCATCATGTACCTGGTGATTAGGCAAAGTAATAACTCTGTTGAAAATGTTATCTCATCACTTCAAAAGCCTTAGACTGTCATTCAGTGTTTGGGAATCAAACCCAAGGCCATGCTTAATACTATGTTGAATTTGTCACGCCTACAACCATAATATGTTTTCCATGTAGAGAACACTTTAAACTCACATCTTGTACATAGTGACTAGGCAAAGTAATAACTCTGTTGAAAATGTTATCTCATCACTTCAAAAGACTTAGGACTGTCATTCAGTGTTTAGGAATTAAACCCAAGGCCATAAATAAATGACTCCTATATCAAGGACACTGGACGTAATGACATACAAAGCTCAAATAAATAAGCTCCTCGGAAAGTCGTAAAAGACAACAGCTAATGAAGCAAACTTCGACTATTGCCATGATCTAATCGCCATAAAAGATCGTTAAACATAGCTAAACAAGTTAAAAACATGACTACACGGCTTTGATTTAGTAAACGCTGTCGTCTTCGATTCTTTCGTGAAAGAAAACACTTGGTTTAATGGCTATAAAGTGTTTGCGCATCTTTGCGCATCCATGCTTGTACCGTAAGCTTTGGGAAGAAGTCCGCCATATACAATTGGCACAGTGTAGTGGTTTAGTCAGCTAAACCACTACACTGTAGTTTTACAGTGTGGTGGTTTAGTGGTGTCTTGAACTCCTCTCGTCGTTATTTCTCGACGAAGACAACTTGTCTTCTTCAACGAAGGGAAATAACGACGAGAAGACTTCAATGCACCAATCCCACAGGCCTGTCCCTAACAGGCAAGTTAAGGAAATTTGCTTAAATATTAGTAAAAACGCAAGGCAAATAACTTTTGCCTCCTTGGCCTCGTGGTACTGCCTAGTGTTTTCCTGCACTCTACGCCCAGCTTTGGCTTGTGTTTTGGGTGAATCAGTCCATGGTGGATCGGGGACCAATCAGTCCAACTGAGCGAGTGAAGAATCAAATTCTTACCAAACTCAGTTGGACTTAACCGGCTCCCGATCCACCTAAAATCAAAATCAAGACAGTTACCTTTACCTCTCGACAATGGAGGGAAAGATGTTTGCCAACGCAAACTCGAACGAGTCTTTCCTTGCTCATCAGCATGCAAATAAAAAAAATCACAAAAACGCCGCTTACAGGCGTTTTTTGGGCGGATTAACTGAGTAAACTAAAAGTAAAGAAGTAGAAGAAAGACCTGAGTTAGAAATAATGGATAAAATACTTCATTCGCGTAATAAAAACTGATTTTTAGCTTTTTAAAAAGATCATTAAACTGTACATACGGGTATTTTCTCGCCCACAATAGTCACCTGACGTCATTTGTTGCTGGTACTCGAAGAAGAAGCTTCGTTGAAAATCTCTCCGTTTCGACCAAATGTTTACGCACCAAAAGTCTTCAAAGTGCTTACAAATATCAATTGATTCCATACGGATACAGAGGAAACATCAGGGGAGACGTCAGAAGCAAATTCGAGCTAAAACGGCGAAGAGATAGGAAAAAATGTAGCGTCAAAATAACGTCTTCATACACATTCAAAATGGCGTCGTCTTCTTGTCTAATATTACGATGCAACGAATATCGCTCTAGTGTGGTTGGACATCAACAATATTGGATTCTATCACGCATGTAAGTATTCTCTAACTATTGCACGTATAGTTTAATTGTCAAATATTGTCTGAAAAATTCGGCCTGCTTACCACGTCGAATCTTACTTTTTAAATTTAATTAAATTCAGATAAATGTACTGATATTGATAACTAAGTTTCTATTTATATCTCTTTAGCTGGATCATAAATAGATGGTTCAAAATGGAACACCGGTGTCACGATTAAAACAAAACCTGTTTGAGGTAAAATAATTTTTATCCAAAGTCTGCATCATTTACCTCTACAAATGATTAATTTTTTATTTGCCGCCATTTGAATTTTTTAATTTTATGTATCTTACATACTGAACTTTACATTGCAGATATTCCTGAGATAAGGGAGACAACCACGTGACAACTGTAATGCGAAATGCCACAGCCAAAAAAGGATTTTGTGGTAAGAAAACCAAATATTACAATATACTTACTATTATTGCAAGTTCTCTATTACACCCCCGTGAGTTATTTAGAAATTTAAGACCTCTGATAAGCTCTTTCCTCACGTTCTTTCCACACGTTCTTTCCATGATGCAAATTTTTTTTGGCAATGAAACTAATGAATAAATCCCGCTCTCTTTAAAATGCTCCTTCTCCAGTAAGCCACCCTATGGGCAACAATAGAGAGTTTATAATGATGATTATTCCCATGTATCAAGTGCTGTATCAATAGTTTCTTCAATATTTTTCATAAATTTTATTCTAACTTACTTTTATTCTTCCTTTCTTCCTTTCTTTTTCGTCAAAACCTCTGCTGTCCACTGTTGCACTGCACTCTATACAAGCAACATGGAAATTCAGATTTCCAGTTGAAACTGGACTACCTTCCATTTGGATTGCAAGTCTTAATTTTTTGCTCCTTGCACTACACAGATTTAATTTCGTCCCCTAATTACTGCCCCCTTCGTTGCTTCAATCCAGTCTTTCTCCTGTTTACCCCGTTCTTTTCACGAGTACATCTTTTATGGTAGTACCCCCTTCCTACACACCACTTCAATCGTCATCCTGCCCACTAGCCCTCTTATCATTGTAAGTTTTTCATTTGACGTAGTTACTCAAGAATTACTAGTTCTGCTTGATAATTACATTATCTGATAACTACGGTGAAACGCATTATTATTCATTTTAACTCCGCCTTGTCGTTAACAGCCTTAGTTAAGCACCCGGGTTCCGTTGATTACTGATACTTTACTATTCCAACTACCCTGTCAACATTCGCAAACCGGTGTACCCGGAATAAACCCACGAGTGACCAACTCCTCGCATGGGTATTAGCGGTCGAAGTGAGGATTGAACCCACGACCTCAGAAGTGACAGGCACTTGCTCTGATGGTTGCGCCACATGAACATTACCGTACAGGATCATACAATTCTACACGAGAATTCCCTGTCGTTGACTTGTGTTTCACTGTAATTTTTATGAAACAAATTACTAAATAGTTTCCTGAGCACGATAGCTTCATACATGTGCTTGGGAGGTTCAGCTTCAATTTTTTTAAAAGTTTTTAAATATGTCAACATCCTGCGCACGTGTATGACGCCATCTTGAACAGAAAACCATTTGGTATTTTATTACTCTCTTATTCTCTCACTATTCAATTACGTAATCAATTAGTGAAACCAGATTGAGGAAATCGTGGGCTTTCTTGGGCGCTCGTAATAGTCTCCTATCCCGTGTTTTAAGTGGACCAACATAAAATACGTTTTGTTTATTGAGAACACTCATGTGGATTTTGCTTTAAAAATTTAAGAAAAATACATAAGTATATTATTTTACGCCCATTATAATTACTTAGCCCTCTCTAATGCTTATCGTAGTTTTCTTTGCTTAGCTTGTAAACAGTTTTCTAAACACCATAATCTTTTTTCTCAAAGAATGATTTTGAACGAAAGTGAAAAGTGAACGCTGTTAAACCGACCAACAACAACGACAGATCAAAACGGGAAAGATTTGATATTGACCTGAGAAGGGAATCACTAGCCGTCTCTATCAAAAGATGTCACGATGAAAATACCAAAGCAAAGTACGGTTTGTCAAAGTCATTTACAATCAAATTTTCATTTAGTTTCCAATAGTCTGAAACATATTGTAACACTAGTTTTCTACTTATTCTTATGATGATTGACTGGGTATGAATGAGCTTGTTAACAACTGCACCAGCGTGATGTTCTATAAAATGAATGAAACCTCCAAATGAAACCATAAACATGACGGAACGAGACCAACAGAAGCCACAATGATCCAAAGATAAAGAGAATCGAAAGTAAGTTTCTTGATGTTATTTTGTCGTTTCCATTTACTTTGTTACTTCAGCTTTCATTTAATATCTCGAGCTAACGTTTCCAGTATCAATAGTATAAGGGATATGGCAATACGAGATCATTCACTACCTGAAACGATATAAAAGAGTTCGACGTTTCAAGCGAAGGCCCTTCCTCGCAAAGTTAGTATTTACCTTAGTGGTTAAGACAGAAATTTTAATGGCTTGTCCGCCATCTTAGATTCATTTTTTATCTCATTAACGTTGATTTTGGTGGTGTTACAAGCTACATGGCCACGTAAAACAATTGCCAAACAAATTAACGAAACGTCTCAATGTACGAATTTTTTTAAAAACCTGGCGCCTGCGTCTTACAACAAGTTAAATACAGCTCGGCAAACTTCCATATTTTGAGTAAAATCAGACTTGTGCATGCTTAATTTATGCATTTACCGAATTTGCGTACAAATAATATACATTTAATTAAAATTATAACTTTTCTTCAGAAAAGCGTGATTCCAATTTAGTAAAATACAAATTAGTGCGGCGATTTGAAGCACTTAAACTAAAGCAAATTTCTTTGAATTTTGAACAGCAATAAAACACCTAACAAATTGTCTATCAATCGACTGAAAATTACTTTTAAGCCTTCTAATTTTGTAAGCAAGCCATCTTAAATATGTTCGAATGTATGCACGCCCTGGGTAGTAAACTTTTCAGAATTTGTTTGTTTATTCTACAGCGTAAGTACCAAAGCGATCTATATTAATTAGAAACTCCATACTTCAGCCGCTTCGCGATGTTGAGAGCGATTTCAAATCTGTTCAGTTTTTTTATACACCCTGTACAGCTAATGAATATTGTGTTAAAAATAGAGAAGAAAATCTAACTTCACGCTACCCTGCTTGTGACGTAACATGCATATCCAAAATAACCTAGGATGGCAGATAGCTAATTTTGGTAATAATTCTAAAATAACTTAGTACAAATACTACAATCTATACTCGCGAATACGGGGCCTAGGTAACGGTAGACAACAGTTGATAACGGTAGACATATTAATACATATTAATTTAATGCAGGTGTCAATTATTCGCGCAATTTTTGTACAACTTCGAATTACCCTAATTATAGTTAATAGAGTAGACGATTTGAAACTGTAGCGGCGCCAGCGCGATAAGTGAGGGGGACATATTCATATATTCGTGTTCTGCACAATTAATTTCTTTTGAAGTCGATTCGATTTCAAAAGAAATTAATTGTGCAGAACACGAATATATGAATATGTCCCCCTCACTTATCGCGCTGGCGCCGCCACTGGTTTGAAAACTCATTAGATTAACAATATAACTCATTATCTATGTTGGTCAACGTTTATGCAAAAATATGGTTATTCATTGTCACGTGTGTATTGTGTTTTTGCCAAATCCACCAATAGGAATTCTTGAATTACCTACTGTTCAAGTCGCGGATAGCTGACCTTCCTAAAATGTTGTTTTTCGTTAGTTAGGCAAGAATACAATACGCACGTGACGATGAAGGACCTTATTTCTGTATAAACCAGAACAAAAGCATAGATAATTACTTATATTGTAGTTCTATTGCGTTTCCAAACCATCTAGCTTTATTAACCATGCCCTAATTTATGGTGTTGAATGAAAATATCACGAGAATTAAGCAACATTTGAGGAAGATGTAAATGGTTTTCCACATAATTCTTGATGCTCTTTCGAACAAGACGAACTGAAATTCATTGCCATATCCCTTCAACTATTACTGTACACGTCAAATGTTAGCTAACGTATATCACAACTTAGTTTGCCAAATACATGCATCCTACAATTGTCCAGATCTTCAATAGTATCTAACAAAAATATTTTTTGTTTTTCAAAAAGGAGGCAAAAGATGAAGAACCACAGAATGCAACATCAAACGAACAGTCGAGGTCTACATGCAAGGTTTACAAGTGTAAGTTGATAAGAATTACTTACGATTGACGAAATACTTATGAAAAATTACATACGATTTTTAGCGATTACAGTCTCGTCCCTTGAAACATCACAAGCCTCGGGGAAAAATCCAAGCCTACTAACTAGACACGACAGTGGCGTTATTTTTTTTAGTGGTGGTGGGGGGGGGGAGGGGAATGATACGAAAGTTTGAATAAATTGATGTTTAAGTACCGGTCCTTTTCTATTGTTTTTTGGGCACGGCTGCTATCATTATGCCAGGAATATATTGAGATTTAATGTTTTAACTTTAATTTAAATAGAGAATAATACATGGGTGCGCGGAAATACCAGATTTATTTCGAGTGTTGCACGTGATATCTTACGAGTGGGCGCCGCGAACGAGTGAGAAATATCATATTACTTACCCTCAATTCATTAATTGCAGAAGGTGATGGGATGTGAAAAAAAAAACGAAGAAAGAAAAGCACAGAATGAACGAGCCTCGAGGACAAGACCACCAAAACAATAACAATCCACAAGAGTGATAAGACACGACATTGTAACCGCAATTTACAAGTTGGTAGAAAACAAGATACTTATTATTGAGAAATCAAAGAGGATTTAGGTAAATTTTATTGTTTTTCGTTGAAAAACTCATTCGGTTTCTCGTCTCAAGGTAAGAAAGGATACAAATTAAGTAAAAAAAAATAGATTGAAACAACACTAATATCAAATACTTTTCAAGAAAAAACTTACGTAGAATGTTCCAGAAGTTCATAGCGATCAATTTTCGATTAAAAAATCTGGTGAAAATATATCGGTAAATGTTGAATAGTTTTGTAAAAAAAACAATACCTTAACACCTTGAAATTTGGCCTCTAAAAGTTTGGATTTGGATATTTTAAAAAGTTTCTTAATAATACTACTTAGTTGAAGCATTTTGTCATTATTCCGTCGTCCTACCTTTATACAGGGTGTCCCAAAAACCCCCCAAAAACTATTGAAAATATCTATTGTTAGAATTTCAATGCCTAGCACTAAATTGTACCCACAAGTGGATAAACTATTGACATAACCGTCATAATTAATAGTAATACTCAGTGTTAACCACTTTTACAGGGTGAGTAAAAAAAACTGATGCTCTTTCAAATTCAAATTAGCTGTGAATTTCATTACGGTGTATTCCCATGGGTATACAGAGAACAGATCGTGATTTAGTACACAGTACGTAAACCAATTCTGACAATTCTTGCACGGCTAAAATTATGCATTTTAACTTCTACTGGGAATTAGATTTTGTTTTAGATCAACGTCTGTCAAAGTGCAAGAATGCAATAATTTACTCATCCTGTACTGTGTACTTGGTCACGATCTCTTCTCTGTATACCTATGGGAATACTTAAAGCTCCGTAATGAAATTCGCGGCTAATTTGAATTTGAAAGGGCATCAGTTTTTTTTACTTACCCTGTATACCAGACAAAAAAACTAAACCTACGAGTGCATATTAAAATGCAATCAAATTTTATACATGGGTTATTTTAGCCTATTCAATTTAGTTTTTATCAGTATTACCTATAGGTATAAGTTGTTTCAGCCGGGAAAATGACGACATCAAACAAACTAACAAGATAGTATTGTTTTCATTTTTTCTAAGCCTGATTTGCTTTAAGAGTTTAGAGAAAACAATTTACAAATGTGCATTCCCATGAGCAAAACAAACGTACTTTACCTTTGTAAATTTTAATTTTTTAACAAGTGCTAGGGCATTCAAATGTTAACAATACGTGATTTCAATAGTTTTTTGAGACACCCTGTAAACAACGAGGAATATATCATTTTTTGTTTCTTTGTTAATTTGATTCATGCATGCATGAAATCAGTGGGATTCATTATTTTTTGCACATTTTTAATTCCCATGGGAATACAATTTGCTTGTTTTGATGGCAATGTGTCTGTGCATGATGAGACTTGACTTAATGAGAATCCTCTTTGATTATTAATATGATAAGTATCTTGGTTTGTTTTGGTAAGCAGAAACAACGGAAAAATTAAGTCATTGTTTGTGTGCACCAAAGCAAATTACGGAAGTGGTTTAAGAGCAGCTGCGAGGTACCATGCAAATGAAGGCGTTTCGGTTAAATAGGCATGAGAATTGCGGTAAAGTTTTAAATTTGAACTATATAGATTAACTATGCTAACTATAAGGCATTTAAAATTGCATGTGAACTACAGTTAAGGATTTAAATTGCCATGAGTTAAATTGCCACACCTTAAGTTGTATTTCATGTTTTAAGTTGCTTGTTATCTGTGTATAATTCTCATGCTTATTTGACCCAGCCTTAGACTTTGGTAAGTATCAGGTTTATATTTACTTCGGACCAGTTAACACAACGAAAGCCCATGCCCTTTCAGCTAAGGTTTTAAGTGTGAAAACTCAATCAAGTACTCAGTCTAAGTGGGTTTAAGTAGCTAGAGATAACGTAATTTATCCTTTTATTTTGATTTTTTGTTTGTAACGTAATTTATTAGCTAATTGTATGGACTGCGAGGGTGTGCGCCGTGTGTAGGTTGCATGGGGCTATAGGCTTAAAAGAATTAAAATTTTTTAAAGGATGCTTGAAGACTAAAATCTATCTTCTAGATTTGACAAGTAAATTCAAGTAGAATTCTCACCTGTTTTTAGATACAACCTTTGATGTTTTCACAATTTTCCTTTTTTTGTTTACGATTGACCTAAAATATCCAAATGAATTGCATTTAAAATGCATACTTTGCCGAAATTTTAATTCTTTTAATTTTCGGAATTGGGTGGCAGTCGGGGTGGTGGTGGTGCATGCGGGTTTATCAGCTGTGAGTGACTGTGCGATGGTGGGGAAAGTGAGAGTAACGAATGGAATGCAGGAGCTTAGAATCGAGGAAGACAGCTTAGAACTGAGGCAGGTAGGCAGTTGGTAGGATCAGCGGGGGGCACTTGTCATTTTGGCTTTGGGAATAAAATTTGCATGCTAAGTACTTAAGTCACTAACGTTTGTTGTTTTAACTTGTCAGGTACGCGCGGCTGCTCTCTAGAGAAGATCAACTTAGCAATTGTATTGGCATTTGCAAGGTTGGTCTTCTCTTCGCCGGCTACCCCGGCCAGCTCTCCGAGTGCTACTTCCACCGTTAATAAGTAGAAGAACTTGTACTTATATGAACAAGTACTTCTACTTAGGTGGAAGTAGCACTTGGGGAGCTGGCCGGGGTAGGGGGATTTTTTTTATTCAATTTCTCAATTCCCATGGGAATTGAATTTTTAATTAAAAGGGGTCACATGTAAATTTGTAAACAATTTATTGAAAAGAACTTGTAAAGATTACAATTTGAATTACAATAAAAAGAGATCAACTACCACTAACTAGTACTCATTCGAACAACAATACAAGAAAACGGAACATGGCAGATAGAGACACAGCATTCGAAGGTCTGTTTGCCCGTGAATTAACTGCTAACAACAGGCAAGATAAATGTTTATACTTCAGAAAAAATTATTTTGAAACAACTGTATTACAGGAATTCGTGGACTTTGATGAAAAATCGAAAGCATATGACGAGTGTTGTTTCAAATTTTAAAGAAAATATATGGCTCAGAGACTGGATGTAAGGAAAAAATATTTTGCTTCATTTACAAAGTGCAATGAAAATACATTTTAGAAAAGTTATCAAACACAATGTTTTTAAATGACGTCTGTGTTATTCCAACAAACAAAATAGCAGACTTTTTTATAAACGATTAGAAAACTTTGAAAGGAAATCTTTTTCGTAAAAGGCCTTAAAATTTAATCAAACCGAAATTCGTGCCTTTTAACACCAAAACACTGAGAGAAAAATATTGTTTTTAATTTGAAATTTAATTGTAAGTAGAAAAAATGCGAATCAAAACAAGTAAAACTAAAAGAAGATTATCCTACATATTTTTTTGAGCCATATACACCCTTTAAACATGCTTTTAACCTGACAACAATGAAAAGAATGACAAAACAATACTGTTAAAAAATTTTCAAATGTTTTTCTTTGGTATAATTTTTATTCAGTTCATTCGCTGTGATTTCATTTCATCAGACCAAGCTCAATTTAGCATTCGATTTTCACCATTTTTGTGAAATGTAAAGAAAAATTGAAAAAAACCCAACACGAATCCATCGAAAATAACCCGGTCGAAATAGCATATTTGCACCTTTGGGCATTGTTATACCAGCAAATAAGAAATTCCATTAATCATTTACCTGTTATAAGAAACAGGTAACGTCGCTAATAAGATGTATTAAGTTTACTCATAGCTAAAACGTTTGTCAATCTTTATTCCCAAATGGGATCAAATTAAATTTCATCGGTTTTTTAATAATTACTCTAGTAATACAATTCTTGTTTTATACTAAAACCATTTTATTCAAAAGCTAAAAGCTTGGTCTTTCCAACTGTCAAAAATCCAACAGTATCATACAAAAAATCTTTAAATATCAACTTAACAAACAGTTGTTTAGTATATATAATCTATTTATTTACTTAGAAAAACTTGAAACTTCACAGAATTCTTTTTAAGTTTTCTGATGAAATCTTCACCCAAAATTATGGTCCAATTTTTACATTCTTTATGACAGTTGTACAAACTTTTGTTTTAAAAAAGATAAGTTTTGTTTCAATTTTTCACTTTTAATATCATTTTCATGTTGAACCATTGTGAGGATATTCTCACCACTAAATGCACAAAAATTTCCATACAAATCATCAATTTTGCAGCAATATTACACGTACTGTGGCGTCAACAGTAAAACGAACAAAACATCTAGTGCCAATTATCTCATTACAAATTGAAAAGGTTAAATTTTTTGCAAATGTTGGATGGTTTTGTTGTCAGGTTAAAAACAGATTTCCTTGAAGTATAAACTTACCTTTCAAAAGAGCATGTTCAAAGGCCATATCACTGGTTTTCTTATATTATTATCATGATAACCACACAACAATGTTACAAAGTGGAACTATTTGAATGTTGAACTAATATTAAGCAAAATGAAAATACTAAATAATAATCAAGTTCCAAACAAATAATAAATCACTAAAATATCAACAAATGAAGCCATTGAAAAATATTAATTATTGCATGAATTTTACAAAAGCCAACAAAACCATCAAAATATATTTTCTGTGGTTTATCGCTAGCTATTAAAAATCGTTAAAGCTGTATGAAAACTCTAAAATGGCTGAGATATTTATTTTATTAAATTCTCTGTTGGTCTGCTGCTTACAAAATATGGCTCTTGATAGTTATTCATAAACATAGCAAAATTCAATGCCCAATTCCAATATGTTCTTTTTGCCATGAAATTATGTTATAAGCAAAAAAATAAAATAAAATAAAAAAATAAATGTATTAAGTTGTCTGCTGGTTTAATGTACTGTTTTATGAAAAAATTCATAATTAAACATTTTGACTGAATGTGCATAAATATATATGGTAGTTCTGTTACTTCAGTTCAGATATATTCAAATCAGTTCCACTTTGCAAATATCTTTGTGTGAAAGTTAGAACAGTTACATATTAAAATTGCAAAGGTTATCTCATCAACACTATTTGTTTATATAATAAGTAAAACATCAATGTACGTTCAGTTTTAAAAAACTTTCAATCCATAAGTTTGGATGATTTAACTGTGAATCTTCTTCTTATTCAGTACAGGTACACTTGAATTTAAATGTCCTTGGTAGAACATGACTGTATAATATTGCATACTTCAAGACAAAAATACCAAGCTATGTTGAGGAGAAACCTTGCAATTTTTAAATTAACTTTTCCAACATCAAAACAAAAACTGTAAATTGACTATTCATACAGGATTGAGATATTGGTAAGAAACCCTAGTCAACTGCTGTAATTTCTTTTAGATGTCCGAAAAGAAATAATTCTCAATATAGATTTTGGTTAATCATTGTTTTAATGGTCAAATGGTGCTGGTACTAAAGAAAAATATAGGAAAAACTGGCAAATGGTTGACTTCAAATCAAATGTCTTAACATGTTTGGGTTTCTTGCAAAACTCAATCTTTTTACACTTAAGAATTAAATCCAATTAGTATAATGACATAGGTGAAAAATGAAAATTCTCTACTCTGACTGGTTGCTCTAGAGGTGCTTACAACATGATAATCACCTAGGTGTTCATTTCAACATGGCTACCAGTCATTTTGGTATTGTGACTGATGCTGTTTTGAAATATGAAACATTTTTATATTTTTCACCTATGTGATTATACTAAAACAATTAATTAAAACAGTTTGTTATTTTTTGGATCTTCAGGAATGCTATAATCACATTTAGAAATGAATCAGTGACAGCTCAAATTTTGATCAACCCAACTTGTGCAAGTGAAACTCCAACTCACCAAAGTAAACAAACCAAAATATGCTCTATTTTTCTTTTCATTCAAAGTGGTCAACTTTTTACCTCAACTTTTATTAAGCTTTTACCACAAGGGCAGGGTCACCGCAACAACGTGAGCAAATTACTGTGGGCCCATATTTCCTATCTCACCCTGTTAACATTCCCTGCGGTAGGAAACCGGAGTACCCGGAGAAAACCCACAAC
This sequence comes from Muricea muricata, assembly GCA_963855995.1. NCBI lineage: Eukaryota > Metazoa > Cnidaria > Anthozoa > Malacalcyonacea > Plexauridae > Muricea > Muricea muricata. Next base: position 3,082,901 of record OY979725.1, read on the forward strand.
TTTTGAAAGAGTGTTGACTATACTTATTTCTGTCACTGCTCACTAACAACATGTTCAAAGCATCCCATACTAGAATTAATCATGAAAAAGCAAACACTTTTGTATGCTTTCATTTCATGCAAGACCTGCATACCAACCTGGGCTGGAAAACAGTTATTGTTCTTGGAATATGCAGCTACATTGATCTAGAGAAATTCAAAAATCAGATAATAAGAATTACGAAAAGATATCTGCAAAATTAGAAAATTTTACTGATTAGCCCAATTTATACCAGAGACGGATCATCTGTACCACAGATCATCTGTCTAGGTATAAGCACAAGACAAACTATCCAGACAAACTATGTATAAAGATACTTTCTGTGTAATTTGTCTGGGTACAAACATGGGCAAGGAAACAGATTATCTGTCGAAGCAGACAAATTAACATGTGAACTATCTTTTCTTTGCTAAAGTTCGTCCAGACTGATCATGTGTCTCTAGTATAAATCGGATGATTATTGTCCAATTAGGGCTCCTCTAAATAAACAGAATGTTCACCACTGTAAATATGCAGTCAGTAAAGTGCAAATTTTTAGTTAGTTTTGAAAGCCCTGTCTGTAAGAGGAAGGGTAGATATACCAAAATATAACTACTTAGATCTCAGAACCTTTTTCCGTGCATTCTTTCATCGTAATTAAACTTATTTGAATCATGATCTAATGATTAAAATTTGAGACAATATCGAGTTTATATTTTGCTTTTTTCAGTAAAATATTTTTCAGAAATGAAAGCATAGTCTTCTATCAACGACTTACTTAAATCAGTGTTTATTGAATCTCTTTATAGAGTTGCAGCTAGATGTGAACTAAAATCCCATTTTTATCAACGATCGACCGCTCAAGCACCGAAGCACGTGCAATTCAATCACCAAATTACCTTCCAAAGATCCTTAAATTTAAGCTCGATCTCCACACAAATTATACATATTTACAATATGAACACTCTACTACAAATTCTGATACAAAATAAAAGCATATTACCTTGAAACGAAGATAGGATTGCTCATAAACGACATAAATATGCCTCTTCAGTCTCTTCAACGAGAAGAGCTAAAAATTTTAAAATTCGGAAACGTCCGGAATTTTGTCGGAATCCGAAGCCGTGCGATGAAACTCGACCAGATCAATGAACTCGACCAATGCAACAAAGTGGAGCGAGCACAAGGGAGTTGAGAAGGAGGAGGTGGCCAAATTAGTTAATTTTTGGCCAAATTTACATTTTTCACCCGTTTTTAAGGCACCTTCAAAACTAACTTTTCTCAAACGAGGAAGGCCAAACTCTGCTTTCATTGTCTTATATATTCTTTTTTAATTCAAGGGCACTTTTGTCCCTTTGCATTTTGTTGGGACAGGCAAGGGGGAGGGAAAGTGCCCCACCTGCTCTCTCAGTTCCGGCGTCCCTCTGTAAACCCCTAAGTGCTATTATGGTAACTAGTCATCCGCCATCTTGGATATTCAAAAGTCCATGACATCACAACTTGGGTAAATTTTTTTCTCTTCAAAAAGCAATTACTAAGTATGTTAATTGTTGAAATTCAACTGAATTCTTATGTACATACTTCGCACGTACATTTCGAAGTGATCAAGAAAAAACTTCATTAAGATTTAACTAATTCACAGCAAGTTTTATACAGTCTACCCAGTTAAAGTAGTCCTAATTATAAAACAAGATGGCGGATGTCTGAATGTCATTCATTTGTCCTGCAATATTTCAGAAATTAAGTACGTTATCAAACTTTGACAAAGGATGTCACAATTACTTCAAAGGTTTTATTAATAAGCGGATAAGATGGTATATTGCTATTTTCCTTTAAAAATTAAACGGAAGAGGCTTAGAAAATTGCGACTGAAATTTATCAGGAAGATCCTTTATCAAGATACTGATCATGAAGAGATTTGGAGGAATTTTTGTCATTGTACAAAATCGTCGACGTATGACTGTGGCTCGTCTTCATTCCTTTCAAACCACAGCCATACGTCGGCCTGTCACTCCACATCAATTTGCCCGCAAAAATTGCTTATTAATATCGCGGTTTTCATTTGAAACTCGTACATAATGAATAACCTGGAGAAAAATTAATGTTTTCCGTCTGAACTATGAGCTTTCTTTGTACGATTCCAGAAAATCCCAGTTTACCGTTGCAAAAGATCGACTTCCATTCGCAGTACAAGGAATACAACAGGCTTCCATGCGTTTCTCATTTGGACGATGGTAAGCGGGCTTTGAATTCGATTTTTCCTACATATATGTCGTAGTGTAAATTAAGGCAAATTAACTCCGGTTTTCGAGTATTATTTTTATTCCGAAGGCTTACGCGTAAATCGACACCTTATCACGAGAACTTACAATTGCCTTTTCTTGCTAAGGGATGTTGCTTTAGTTGGTTAAATTTGAATTAGCTTTGAAGCATTACACTGCCGTGGCTTTTGCTTTGCTAACTGTATGAGCAGAGATTTTGGACAAAGGTCGCGCGAACTGATCTGCAAAACTTCTATCGCAGATTCACAGTTTTAGTTTCAGCTTTTTCTAAATGGCTTTTTCGCGAACATCGCTCCACACTTTTTCTATAATTTAATAAAAGCATTATAATTTGTTTTTGGACTTTGCTACAGTTCAAAATTTAACTGCACAAACAAAATGACATATATGCCGGTTTCATTAATTGCAACATGCAAATATTGTTAAACATTTATTGCGTTCTCATTGAATTACGATGGCGACGTTTTTTAGAAATAAATTTAATCAAAATGATATGGGCAAAAAGTTACGCTATATGTGATTTCCTAAAAGCAGTGGAGATGTACAGGTGCACGTCACAAGTGGGATCACGCAACATTATTATCTTGAGCGCCGAAGAATCTGACACAAATCCTCCGCCTACGAAACTATATGCTCAAAATAAATCCCTTGGAGCAAGTCTCGATTTTCATTTTAGAAGCTAGAGGCAATTTAAATGGTTAAAGTCATTAACAACATCATCAAACGTTTAGATATGTTAATGTTTAGAAACAGGTGAAACCCATATTAAAGTACAGAGTTTTCGAGTTGAAGTCACTTTTTATCTCTTGCGAGTTCAATATCCCTGGTGTCGCATAAAAATTATGCGGCTGGAAAAACACTATCCGGTGTATAACGCTATGCACCTTTGATCTATCATTTTCGTACAATTGACCCCTAATAGATGTGAACGAGTGGATTGTTTAGGGATGTTATGAGTGTGATCTCCTTACCTGAACAATTCCTGATTCCTTTGTTCACATGCATCAAAAAATCATCTATCTTCACTGATGTTGTAGAGATTCTTGGTGAAAGCAACCATCATCCACCGTCGAGTATTGCAGTCAAATGGCATCTCGGTGCTCAGTTGATTCTCTTTGTTTCTATGTTGACTTCTGTTGGAATTGGAATATTGGTTTTTGGTAAGGCCGTACGCCAGTAATAATCAACGCATTTTGAAGCAGCCTATAACCTATTATTGTCTATACGTTTTATGTTTCTAGTGCTATCTCTCTCTGGAAATAGCAAGACGGCGTTTGGATTTGCGGTAGGTCATATTTCATACAGCCAAAATCGCGTAAGTTGCAACAAGTCTGTTGAACAGACTTGATCAACATGCCGATATCAGGATGCGTTCGCATGGCGTACGACAGGTTGTTGACTGTCACTTGTTGCAAGTTGATTGTCAAAACTTGTTTTATCCACAGTCCTGCGGTAAGTTGTTTCAACAAGTCGTAATCTGCAAACGACAAGTTGCATTAACAAGCCTGATTTTAACAGACTTGTTGCAATAATGACAAAAGTCCCAATAATGACAAAAGTTTCAAAAGGGTGGTAAAGGGGGTGGGGTGGGGGTGGGGGTGGGGTGGTGCAGATCACGTTTGATAGCGGGGAAAAGCAGTTTCACAGTTCACATGTCTTAAAAAAACAATCTTCACGTTTCTCGAAAAACGCGGATACAAGATTTATACGTTTGGTTGACGAAAACGTCCGATAACCTCCGAAAGGCCTCCGAAGATATTTTTACTTTTATGTGAACAATCGATTTAACGAGAGTCAGAGAGTGGCACCAATTATTCTCATTTTACGAAGCATTTTTATCGAGAATGACATCTCACGGGTGTAGAACAAGTCACACTTCACGGCACCAAAATTAAGCATGTCACATTTCACACGAACAGATACTAACCAATCACAGCTCACCAAAATACCCTTAACCAAACTCTTCCAACACATGCAACCGACATCTCACACCAGAAGTTTTTTTACATTCAGTTCGACTCTTTTCTGGATACGGCTACTTCAGCGATTGTTTTCTGGAGATTTTATGGCTCTGTAGGCTTGGAGTACTCTTGGGACAGAGAAAAACAGTAAGTATAGAAATATCATTAAATCACCACCCTACGGCAGAGCGCGTCCATATCTGGGCGATATAGAAACAATATAAGACACAGAATGCGCACACGGTCACAAATCATCGACTCCAGTTGCTGAGTCCGCCATTTTGTAAAAAATTTTTGCTGGATGATGGACGTACTTATTCTGTGTGCATTATCTGATCTGGCCCCGAAATAGAGAGAAGGGCATATCACCATATAAATCTCTTTAATACCCCTTACTCTTAATGCTATCTCTGTAAATGGTTACGGGTTCAAAACGATTTTATCAATGTTAAGAGAATGTGAAACTGCTGAGAATTGAAACAATAACAATAGATACTCATGGCTCTATTTAAAGCTGTTGTCTGGGCTTTAATATTTTTGACTTTGCTGAGAATTTTATAAACATACCGTTGTGTTTTGACAGAGCGTGCATAGGAATTGGTCTGTGTTTCATCGTCTCATCTTTCGGGATCTTTTCTCGTACAGTCTACCTGCTGCTACAACAAGAGATGCCGGAAAAGGTTTGCTGTAAAATAGATATCTTGAAATCACTTGACTAAATGCCAATAAATGTGAGGATACAGAAAGATGGAATGAGAACTAACACACGCAGCATACAGCATATGCTCTCATACCCACTGAGATTTGAAGAGTTTTCGCTGCGTCAACTCTCACACAACTCTTTTTATCGTTTGCATGGAGGGACGAGATTGACTGGAAGAGTAATAGCATATATCTCACATTACGCTCGCTAATCTAAATACGTTGAAGTAGACACATAGCCCGATCGAATTGCATTCACGCCCTAGCATTTCGACACTCCAGTCTCGTGTGTTCATCTGATGTTGTAAGGCCACTCCTTGTATACTTGAGGGAAGGCCTTCGATTGTCAACAAGATGAGTGGGTGGGGGAGGTATTCTCGTAAAAGATAGCTACCGTCCATGTATATCCACCGCACAAGTACGTAAGGAGCATCCTGCAACATCAGATCACTCCTGTATGATGAAGACGCTAGGCCGGAGTCTCGAAACTTTGGGTCGTGAATCCAATTCATCCGAGCTTTGTATTCTTTTAAACATAACAAGAGAAGCGAACGAGACATGACAACTATACCTGGTTGCCGTGAACATAGCCTGAATATACTCATGTTGTCTTTTTCAGACGCCTGGTCTTCTTGTGATTGCCTGTGTGAGCTGTGTTGGTTTCGCTATTATATCCTGGTTCAAATTCGTCATTGGAAATGCTATTCACAGTTTGTCAATGAGAACAGACGGTAAGGAAACAACTGCCCTTAAAATGTCCTTATTAAAGTGTTTATGCAACGAAATTTCACCCCGACGTTTTTTGACCTCAGTGTAGAGATAACGTAAAATGGGTTGGTAATTTCTTTTACAGAAGTTCGTTGTCTGGCTTGTTTCGTGAGAAATTTAGCTTTGAGAAATATGCAAATATCATACTTATGACATCATAGTGCATAATGTGTTTTAAAACAACATAGATTTTTCGAGCAATTTAATTTTGTCGAACAAAATTCCAAAATCATGACTTACAATCCGATTTGCTGTATTTTAGTGCAAGTTTTGGAAATTTATCATGGATACTGAGAGAAATTCCTACAGCATTAAAAGCTCATTATGCACTGTGATGTCATAAGTATGATATTTGCATATTATTCAAAGCCAAATTTCTCACAAAAGAAGCAAAATGATGAACTTCTGTAAAAGAAGTTACCAACCCATTTTACGTTAACTTTACACTGATGCCATAAAACTTTGTGGTGAAATTTCGTTGCATGAACACTTTAAGTACTTATTAAGTGCTTTAAATCAGAGGGGTGACGGGTTGGGAAAGGCGTCAAATTTACACAGTTAAAAACGAGTTCGTGAAAAATTTCGTAAAATTACTAATTTTTTTACCTGTGAAATGTGAAATGGCTGTTTGTCCCTCTCATGAAACGTGATCCGAACCCCCCCCCCCCCCCCCTTATCACCCTCTGAATTTGACGAAGGTATATGTAAACTTATTGTAAAAGGAATCAGACCAGTACTTCGTACAAGTCAAACTCACTTTTGGAGAGAGGATTCTTTTTTCTATGTGCCTCACATTAACTTAAGATATTTTTTCAGCGTTTAACTCAGCGACAACAGCTTTTATGGCCCTGGGTCTATTGGCGAGTACGTTTGCTCAACGGCAAAATGACCAAGTTTGGTTCTTGGATTCGATCATCGCCATTTCCATCGCTTTTGTTGTGTTTGTCTATGGTCTAAGGTAGCCATGTACTTGTGAACTGCTATGTATACACCCCCGTCTCATGTAAGATGCATCAATCGGCATAATATTACCAAAAACCTTTACATAGACGTTTCCGAACATTTTTCCGTTCAATATAGGCTTCTGACAGACCTACTTCTGGGCCATGGTAAAGAGCAGGAATGGAACTTCATTGATTAACACAAAAATGTCATCAGTATGTTTGAATCAAATGTTCAAGTTGCAATATTGATGTTGATAGTTGCCAATGTTCTATAGTGTGTGTTAGTGGAACTATTTATTTATAAATTTATGTAATACAAATACAGTTGTAAGAACAAAGAATGGTTACTCGTATTTAGTTGTTGTTGAAAATGACCATATGTTTCGATGTTTCCCAACAAATTCACGTAGTGTTACATACTCTTTTAAGTAATCTTTAAAGCACGAGCAGGAATGCTTTACCAGATATAAAGACGCGAGGCGCATCCGAGCTTTTTATATTTGATAACGCACAAACTGCGAGTATGTCAAACGGCTTCAAAAAACGACCCATTTTATACCCATCATGCGAGTTTATGCATGAAGAAATTTTCAGGATAGATGTTAAGCCGAGAAAATCAAGGCAGAAGTTTTGTGTAAACTAACGTGGATCTTTATTACGAATAAAGACTCCTTCACAGCCACATTTCCTTTGTGTTTTCCTCCTAAAGTATAAATCAATGAGTTTTTGAAGATAGTTTTAGCGACCTTCATCAAAGACCCACCATGTATAACACCAGACGAGAAACGCGAACAGTATTAAACATTTACTACACTGTGTACATTGTTTTCTACATTCATTCGCTTACATAAAATTGTCGAGATTAATTTAAAATTCATTCTGTCCAAATTCCACTGAATTGAAGACAAAGTTCCACATACGGGGCATTACTCAACCATGCTCTCGCATGATCACAGTTAAAACGGAAATTCTTTGTATCCTCTAAAAGTAACTTATATACGTGTTACGAAATGGCAAGAAGCCGACGTCTCAAGTGTAGGGTTATAGATACGACAAATGAACCGTGCCTCTTGACCAGCATTTTTGCACTTTTATCCTTTTACTTTCATAGACGGATCAAAGGAATGCACTGGAAAGGCGGGTCGAACGCGAGGAAACGACCCAATACGTTTACTTTGGAACTTTAAATATGTCTGTCGGCCTGTGTAACGTTTCAGACCTATCCAATGTTCAAAGATGTAACGCAAAAATACAATTTAAAGGGGTGAAGTTACAGGGTTCCAAAGCAATGCGTATCGGACCGTATCAGGAATGTCGCCAGTCCATTCGGGATTAATATCTAGACTACAAGTTGTTACAGGGGCTGGTTGTATAAAAAAGTGACTAAAGTTAACCATGATTAGTGGAAAGGTCGACCAATCAGAAGAACGTATTCTCTATACTAATCACTATCTAATTACAAAACAGTGATTAAAAAAGTGATTAAGAGTTTCATACAACCGGCCCTGTAAATATTTTTTCACACACTTGTTTACAAGGTTGTAGGAAGCTGGCAACACGAGGTTCTAACGATGTAATTATGTCAAGACTTCTTCAGCTAAATTACTTTTCTTAATTTAAAATGTTTTATTTCACCACAATCAAAGGTGTATGTTACATATGCAAACGAACAAGTAGGTTTGCATGTTAAAAATACATTGTAGTGGACTGGCCGTGAACTTTCATCTTTGCGATGAAAGTATGTTTCGATTAGTGTTAATTCCTTAAAAAAATTGTTTTCGTAAAAGAAATCTGAGCAAAGAAATTATTAAAAAAAAACACATTCGTTAGAGTGCCATATACACTCACGAGTTGTGGCAAGTTTGTCCACAAGTTTGGACAACTTATTAACAACTTGTAACAAGCTTGACAGGAATATCAGACCTGTTACAAGGTTGTCTTAGATCTGTTGTCACGAGATCATAAGAAAGTTTGCAACACAAGCCTGTATTCTTGTTACTTCATAACCGCCTTGTCGAGACAAGATTGTAACACGTCTGATATTTAACCTCACGAAACATGTTAAAAGATTTGCCAACAAGCTGTCAACAACGGCTTGTTCCAAACTTGTTCTAACAATTTGGAACAAGCAGTGTGAAGACAACTTATCAGCAACTTGAGGACAGATTTGTTACAACTTGTGACAAACCTTATCATAACTTGTGCGTTTCCATGCGCGTACCTTTGAGGTAGTATAAAAGCGAATGAACTCACTGTTGAGCAGAGACATCATACTTTCCTTTCCAAAATGGAACCTTCTTTCCCTTCTTGGATCCTTTTCTGCCCTTTGATTTCTGTTTCTCTTGCTTCTCCATTTCGTGTCGCAGTTCTTTTAATTTCTTCTTTAACATCTTTTGATGTTTTGGCTGAACACCGATAGCCTGTAATTAAAATGATAGGGAAATTAGAGAACATTTGCGGTGACATTTGAAACATTATTTAACGCCTTTCTGCCAGTAAAAAATACGCACCTTTATTCTTGCACTATCCAGTGTTAACAATTCGTTACCATCAATGTTATTCTTGGCGAATAAATCAGAATATTCCTCGAATTCTATGGACATCAGCCAACAGTTAACCTGATGACAAAACAGCATGTTAACGCCAACTAAATATACACGGCACATTTGTTGTATACGACGGTCAGTCTGGGGTATGAAAATGAGTTTTCGATTCACAACTATTACTAATCATTTAAATGAACGACACTAATAGGCAAAATTTTACGTGGGCGTACTCGATCAGATACATCAGGATATGAATCGCAAGTTGCTCCCACACAATTACTAACACCTTCTTCCCCACGACACCCCCCCCCCTCCCCTCCCACACAAACGCCAACGCCTCTTCAAAACTCAGTAACTAAACAAAACTCAACACCTCCCCCATTAACAGACGAAGCTTCATTAGCTCTAGTCCCAGCCCTCCCACAACATTTACCTGGTGAGTGTCCCATTCAACCAAGGGTAGATTCTTCCATTCCGCCATGACAGGTTTTCCTTCGTCGGGATTAGATCCAGAACTGGCTGCTCCAAATGAACCATGGTCACTCATTCCTTCTCCTGTTGAGCTACTGGGCGAAACAGCTGCCCCCAAAAAGACAAACAGGAAATTTTGCTACAGTTGTTACGAAGTCGACTCGACCTGGGCACAACAGGTCAGTGGAGCATTCAAAATTACAAATCTTTGTCCACCTACCTTTTGACGATTTATCATCAGAGTTTTCAGAAGAAATTTTCACGCGTTTTGGTCTGGTAGGAATTTGTGGCTGCAAAGTAAGTAGAGGTTTAAGTAATAACACTGCGTGAGGGTAATTAATGATTAACACCGCAACTGAGTTTTTCAAAATGTGGTATATTTAACGTTACGATTGTTGTACCTCATCAAGAACTTCTCGCGATGATGAACCACTGCTTAGATCTTCCATAGATCTCGACTTCTCAGCCTTGACTTCGCTGTTACCACGTGTCTTCTTCATTCGAGGTAAGCTGTTATTACGGCCTTCCACGAGCCCGCGACCATTCAATGGAACGTTCAGCGGCAGCATACGCGTAGAGGACTCGGTACTTTCTGGGTCTGCGTAATAACCGGTCAGAGGCCGTCTTGGTTTAGACTCTGGTACCGGATCCTCAGCATACTCGCGAACTTTTTCAACCAAATCTTCCACTGATTTGTTCATTATCTAAGCAGAAAAAATATTAGATTAAAACCATCTTTTTTCTTTAATAATCCCCTAAGCGGTGATTTCTTTATAGATTAAAGTCAAGTTTTCATGTTATGAGCACCTAAACGTGGTTCAACTGTAATTTCAAGCACCAACTCAAGCACTTCAATGATTCACATACTTTTACAAATTATGAAAGCCATATTTGCGAACAGATTATAGGAAAAAACTCAATTTGAGCCATGAGCCTGACAATTGGTTACTCGAAATATCTATAAGATATTTTGGATAAAATATTACACGAAACAGGATGAATCCACAAAATAAATCCATTAAATTGTTGTCACGGCATAGAAAGAGCGTTTATATCGTGCAAATCTACGTTAGCAAAAATTTCAGATGCGACAAGTTCAATGTAGTCATTGTTCTTAATTTGTTTGTTCATTTCTTTCACGGTTTATTACGTGGGACAACATTGCAACTCCGATTGGGAAATGACAGCGATTTGTGTACACGGAAACTTGTCTAGGCAATTAGCAAAACAAAAACTCACGACAAAAACTTATGGATACGACTGTCACTACGCATGCGTGCATTACTTAAGGTAGCGGTAGTGGTAGTCAAATCATACCTCGGCTTGCTGTTCCGGATCCAAATCCCTGCTCAGACGCTGTATGTGATCACGGGATGGCCTGCGTCGTTTTACCTCGCCTCCTTGACCTGCATGGAGCTTATCAAGTTGCATACTGTTATCCAGGATGGTTGTTACTGGTATGACGTCAACATCATTGGCTGGACCTACTGTCGAACGGAGAGCTAAAACTACAATGTAGCATTTGTTAAAGAGCAGATGGTGATTTCTGTGGTGAAAGACAACGTACAATACAATACAATACAATACAATACAATACAATACAATACAATACAATACAATACAATACAATACAATACAATACAATAAAAATTTATTTAAACACGGTAAAATCATTCAGTACACAAAAAAAAAACTAAAACTGATTTACAAGATTGCCGTGTGGGAGTCACTATCGATATAGATAACAATAATAATCATTTATAGCTTTTTTAAAGTGAGGAAATAATGTAAGACTACGTATTTCCTCGGGTAAGCTATTCCATAATAGAGCCCCATCGTAAGAAAGGCTCCGTTTTAAGTAATTTGTTCGTGGTTTTGGTAAATTAAGTTTAAATTGGTTATTTCTCAAATTATACTCAGTGTTACGAATAGAAAAGAGAGGTCGTAAATATGAAGGCATATTCCCTTTTAGTATTTTGAACATTAGCTGAGCCTTTAGTTTTCTATTGCTAATCACATGGGCCGCTCGTGTTTAGTTGTGGAGCGAAATGGAAGGGGACCCTTGGGGGAAACTATCACATTGTTCCACACGCCCCCACCTCTCCCTACCTGGTGTCGCTTTCGCAATATCATCGAGATCACTCTCGCTTTCCTGGCTGAAACTCTGATTAGTTTCCAGCGCACCACGCGTTGGCTGAATGTACTGGTCGAATATACTGCTGTCGTCATTGTGTCCATGGTTGCTTGCCTTAGTGACGTCACCTCCACGGAGGGCAGCCTCGAGCTCGCGTATCTACGGGCCAAAACACAACCGAAAAAATGAATTTTGACATGAAATAAAACGAAAAAGTTATAGCCTAGGTGGCCCAAAAACAATTGCTGTTTATTTGATAAATTCGAAATGCATCCACAAATATTACAGCGTTTGAATAATGTGGTTGCAATCGCACGACTGTATTGTTTACGCATGCTCAGCATAATGTAATGATGTCGCGTTTTTATTTTATAGACGAAGCCAATGGATAGTATAACTAAATCAGTCAAATCCGGTCTTGGTTGCGTGCACGACTGCAATTTAGTACAATATTATCACTCAATTTTGCTGGAATTTGTTCGCGTTTGTTACACAATTGCCAAGGGCATTTTGCTAAACAAAATTGCAATATTGCACAAGAATATTGCAGTATTGCGCGACAATATTGCAACCTTGCTCGCAACGAAACACCGTATTCGACTGTAACATTCTTTGCAGTTTAAAACTATGCTTGACCAATACGAGAACGATAGAGTGCAATGTATCAATCCTCATTTCAATGCAGCGATTGTATGTTTTTGCTTGCAATATACACGACGCATCAAAAAAAGGTAATCGAGCGCTCAGTATGAGCTAATATGAATCTACAAAAAAATTCTTGCAACCATGCACTCTAGCATAAATACCAAAAACATAATAAAACCTATATATACCCTTGACTGAAGCTGTTGGACAGTTGCTTCGTTACCAGGCGCAAATTCGTTGCCGTTCCTGAAAAAGAAACGAAAGTTTGAGCCAAACTATCCGCACATTTTCTCATGCTAATATTGTTTTGAGACGAATTTCGATGCAAAACTTCACTGGCTTCACAAAACCAACGCACATAACATTTTTTTAACTAGCCCCACGTGGTTCATAAACGTCTCTCGTTCGCTGCGTTCACTCGTGACATCATCTCGCCCCTCATATGATTTACAAACTGCGACAGGCCTATAGGGCACCGAACAATTTTTTTGAGTGATGTATTTTATTGCCAAAAATGCCTAGATGAGAAATCTGCAAATTTGCTTGAACGCAACTGCTCGAAAATTTACACGCATCAAGCCGGCATAGAAGATTGTCAGCTGATCGAAAAAAATACCCCCCGGTCACGGAACAGGAAATTAGTCAAACCAGGCAACACTTGTTAGCCTTAGGCACTTGCAGGTAGCGGCGCTACCTAGAATCCCTACATTTGACCAGTGTTAGCAAGTAACGAAGTAAATTTACTTCGTTACGTTACTTAAGTAAAAAAATCAGTATTTACTTGAAACGAAGTATTTTTTTTTAAATTTTTTTGATATTTACTTTTTTACTTCGTTACTTTTGTTATATTTTGGCAAAGTAAAAAAGTATTTCTCAAAGCGGAGTTAGCAGTGAGCGGACTGGTTGGAATGTGCTTGGCTCATATCTGAGTGTTCTGTTACTGCTTTAACCTTTCTATTAGCAATTTTTATTTGTCAAATGAAATGGTTTGCGAACTTATATTCTATTTCAGTAGTACTTTTACTTAAGTATATTTTTGTAATACTTTTCTTTTACTTGACTAAAATTTTCAGGCAATACTTTTACTTTTACTTAAGTACAATTTTCAGGCAATATTTTTACTTTTACTTAAGTACAATTTTCAGGCAATATTTTTACTTTTACTTAAGTAAAATTTTCAGGCAATATTCTTACTTTTACTCAAGTAAAATTTTCAGACAGTACTTTTACTTCTACTTAAGTAAAAATTGAGGTGTTACGTTTCACTTTGACTTAAGTAAAAATTTCGAGTACTTTGCTGAACACTGCATTTGACAGGCATGTAATAAAGAAACTTACTGTTACCTTGATCCAACCTTGGTTTTCAGTTGTTCCTTGAGCAAGGTGTTCTTTCTCTGCACCATTGAGTATAATTTCTTACTCTCGTCCAACTGTTTTTGAAGATCTTTGTGTTCTCGTTCGGCGACGGCGAGACTTTCCTGGGATCTCGACAGTTTCTCATCCAGTGTTCGCAACTGCTGCTTCAAGCCTGCCGTGTGGCTCTCGTCTGCAGAGTCTTCTTCTGTAACCTTCGCAAGAAGAAATAGCAACAAGTCCATTTTAACCATGATTTTATTTATCTTGGTGCTATGCACTCAGGTGAAATTGATGTTTTATGTGGTTTTACTCTGAGTTTATATTCACGTGGGGCAAGCTGAAAAATATGTGGGAATCGGTGGGAATCGAAAACACGCTGGAATGCTGGGGTACATACTGGTCTGAACCTGTGGGTCTGAACAAAAAGACTCAAAAAATTGACTTAGTTTTCATATTCAAGTCTAGTGCCAAAGTTAACTTTATTAGGTGTGAGGCTACCATTTTTAATGGTCTCCCTTCTTCAAAACGTCATTCTTTCTTGAAAATACTAATCAAACCGGTCTGACCAGGTAAATTGTAAGCAGCCCCTGAATTGTCTGGGTCATTGGTTCGATTCCCGCATTGGTCAGGCATACAGTATTTTTTAGCGTCCGGTGTGGTAATAAAACCCAGAGTAAGACGACCAACATCAACGTCAATTGTCTTTGGAGTGTTCCTCGTCATGAACCTTTGGTCGAATGACTATCAGACCTGTGGCCAGTTGTCCAAAGGCAAATTAGCGCTAAAGTACCAGATTACATGCATTGAACAATAAGCACTTAATTCACCGTAACGAAAACTATGGCAGATGCACATTTTACCAGGATGCATTGAGGTCAGAAATAGTTTCAAAAGCATATTTGACGTCTGTTGAAGAAGAAGCATAAGAGAGGAGGTTATTTTCTTTGCGTTGTTAAAGTCTTATGCATGTCCTTTCCTGTTTTTCTTTGCATGTTTTTTCAGTCATTTATGCTTGATGCCCGCAATGCATTCAGGTAAAATGTACATGGCGCCATCTTTTTCGTTATGGTCAATTATGATAAAACTGGAGCCATAACTCAACCCGTTCATAAGATTAAATCCAGCTGCTGTAGATTAAATCCAGTTTTGCATGTGTACACGAAAAGTACAAGTTCCTTCACTACTTGAAACGATAAAATACAATTCGACGTTTCGTGCCAAGGTCCTGAATGCACAGGTGCACTTAACCCGAGAAGTTGGCCAGCGCTCAGTGATTACAGGGTCGCGACTCTTACAATAGCTATTTGCCGGTATTTGCCGATCTGAACACAAAGCGTTGAAGTACATGCGCTATAAATATTGCAGCCACATGCAAATATAATTTTTAAAATATCGGCCCGACGAGAACATAGACGTTTTAGCATTTTGTCGATTCACGCAAAATTTGCTTTCTAACCATACTGTACGCATTTAGTTAACATTGACGGAATTGACATCATATGTCATTCCAACATGTCTCGACGCTAAAATCCCTGTTCCTTTACACTTGTTATAAATATAGGTTTCCTAAATACGACAATGGGCAAATTCAAATAAATCGTTTTACCGGGTAACAATGGTAGTACAACAATACATCCTTGTCATACGCTGGAAGAAACTTGAACCAGCCACTTAAAAGAACACTCATTCCTGAGGTTTATTTTTGTAGCTTTCATTCCCTAGTATTGCTTGTGCATTAGTGTATTGCTTGTATTTGTTTGATGACGCCAGTCACAAATTAGAAGTATAAAATGCCAGTTGTAAAAACTCTATACTAAACCAATCTAGGGTAGATTCAAAATTTCAACCTCATTCTTAATCAACTCGCTTTCTCATTAGTTTGGGTTATGAGAGTCGAAAAACTATAATTGCAAACTCTGGCGTCTCGATTCCCAACCTTATTTGACCAGGCCCCAGGGCTTAAGTGTCCAAAAATGTTTTAATACATAATACGGTCACGTACAACAATACCACGATCATAATCATACCTTCTCCACAACTTTTTCTGCCTCGAGCTCTCGAATTCGTTGCTTCGCCTAACAAGGCAAATTAGATATTAAAATATTCATTTTATAACCTAGTTTGAAACGCAACCTAGTTTTTTAACAGTGCCATGTCGAAAGGCCCTTTGTCAGAAAGGCAGGTAATGTTGGGAACTTTCTTATTGAGGATTCTTTGCTGCAAACATCAAAGTTGAAAAAAAATCTTTCGTCACCTGGTTCAATTCTTCTTCCAACTCCTCACATTTTGCCATGTATTTGACAGCATCGGCCTAGGTAAAAATAACCTCATTAATACATACCATCCAACCCTGAGCGAAAGGCCTAGAAGTCAATTTGAACTTGAAATTCAATTGTACAGTCAAAAACAAACTCTCACACATGTAGTTGCTAACAGTTATGAAACATTTTGGCTGAAAAGTGAAAGGATCAGGCAAAATGTCCTACTGCTCCTCTACAAACATTTTCCATCGCACCACAGACTACACTCTATATTCAACAGACATACTGTTCGTGTTAGCTATAGTTGTAGCGATAACATGGAATCATTCCTATCTGAGCACAACAAATACGTGCTAAAGAAACATAACAACAAGACAAAAAATACCAAGACGAACAATGATACAAAGACATGCAACTGCAGAAAACCGACGAATGTCTTGTGAGCAACACATGCCTGACAAACAGCTTAGTATACAAAGCAGAAGTCTCCACTGACAATGATGATGCTAAAGTTTGTATCGGGGTGACGGCTAACACATTTAAAGAAAGTTTCAGAAATCACACAAAGTCTATTAAGAACGAACACCATGGCAACGAAACAGAAACTAATCTTCATATTAAACTACAGGAATTAAATGTGTATGTTTTGGAAATACACCTCTTATTCAAAAAGCTATTAGTAATAGTTACAAATATAACAGACCAACCTTGCCAATGTGACGACCCTTCTCTCTTCCCATTAGGAACCTTGATTTAGAAAATTGAGGATGGAAGATTGATATTGAAGCCACAGAACATACAGAGGTTCAACTTCTCATTAACTTTGCATACCCCTTGCTTAGCCAGTGCACTAAAAAGAGGCATCCTCCCCCCTGATAATAGCCATCATGGATATCAAAAATGGCCAGGGGGGGAGAAGGCCTCTTCTTAGCAGACTGGCTAAGCTATGAGAAGTTGAACCTCTGTATTCTCTGTGCCAATACACAGGAAGCAGTAATTAGGGGGTGTATATAACTGATTATGACTAGCAGTTAATTGTTTAGTGATCGACGTACATACCTTACAGTTCCCTTGGTGTTTTTCAAAGTCTGGGCAGCAAACATTTGTGAGACACCGACCAATGAAATGCCATCCACTTCCAATATCTGATCATTTACTTGAATCCTACGGTAAAAAACAGAGGCAGATTCTGCTGTAGTGCTAGGCAGTGGAAACTCAATACAGATTTCTTGTGGATTCATGACAGCAATCATTGGAATATGTACCTTCCATCAGCTTCTGCTGCTCCACCTGATGTTAGAGACTTCACAAAAATGCCCAGTTTCTCAACACCAGAGTCTGTGCCGACACCGAGACCAACAATGCTTAAACCTAGGCCACGTTGATCTGAAAGTACAAAAATGAGAAGTTATGAACATATCAAGCTCAAGGCAAATTGTCAGGGGTAGAAAAATAAACAAGCACAAGTAGTACATGCAAGAAATCTATGAGCTTGGGTTTGTGGTCTACGCATGCAAAAATAAACAACTTGATCAATGTTGTGCTGCAACCTGTCAACAACTCTTGTCAACAAACAATGTTCATGGCTGTTGGAACAATACTGTTAACAGTTGACAAATCAATTAGGTGTGATTAATTCAACTCAGTAATAGAGATGTTACACAAATAGATCATTCCCCAATTAGACAAAAACAGTACAGTTCGAAAGAGCATCCTAAATTTAGAGAAATTGTGAAGTTTGGTTGTAAAATATTGAAAAATGTCGAAAATATAGTACTATAAAGTTTGTGAATTTTGTATACTATTATGTGAAAAAAAGCGTTACCACGTTTCCACATAGTGGTAACACTTTTCTGTGCACAATACAAAAGTTTACAAAATTTGCAAGTTACTCAGCTACACTATTGAAAAGTGAAATCATTTACCATTAGACAAGTAAGAAAATAAATAGCACCACTGTGGTACATTCTAACAAGGGTATAACAAGAGTTGAAATCAGTTGTTATTGGGATTGATTTCAAATGCAATATAACCCCCAGTTAATGCTCTAGTTGGGGTCCTGGTTGCAGCTTAGAGGGTTAATTTGAATACTAACCTCCTTTATCAAGATCCACTGAGAAAATGTCCATTTTTTCGACACGTTTTTCAAGTTCCCACTCGGCCGAAGAACTCACGGGATCAATATCATCATTTCCTCTCTCGTAATCCAAGGGGTGGTGCGTCTCGTGAACACTGTGTGGTGTGTCAGAAAACCTTACCCCACGTTTGCCCTTGTCCTTTGGTTTTCTATCCGTATCATCTTTGGGAACTTCAAGGTCCTCGTGATGTTTCAGAATGTAATTGAAATGAAAGTTTCTTTTCAGTTCAGGCGATGTGGCACTACCACTCTCGTCATAAGATGAGTCGTGAACGGCATCGTCATCATCGTGCGTTTCATCATCATATTCCTTTGGCATTAAATCATCAATACTATCATTTCTTGGAATTGTTTTATCAGTCTTTTCTGCAAGTTCAATTGACTCGTTTGTTTCTAACAGTTCTTTATCTTCAATCACTTGTTCTGGAGACTCCTCAAGCCTACCAGAACCCAGTGTCTCGGCATCAGCTTCGCTGTCTTCTGAGTATAGCGGCCGCCGAAACGACTCCCTGGTGTAACGCTGTGTTGTCTTTTGAGGAGGCGGTGTGACCTCAGGGGCAACCCCCTCTTTCTTGAGAAAATCATGATACATTGATTTGTAGCTATCAGCTTGTGTGTGGCTTGCATCAAGCTGGGTACTTTCTGCAACATTTTGATCAGATTCAACATCATTGCCTTTGCCTGGTTTTGGAGGTGATGGGCTGGCAATGAACTGGGAAACATCGATATTACCCTTTGATGCCAAATTGTTGTCCTCGATTGGTTTATCATCAACATACTTCGGAGCAAGATCTTCACGATTTTCATCTTGCTGATGCGATGCTATCCTGGCACCTTGCTGAGGAGTTGCATCCACTCTCTGAGATTTTGTTGAAACGTCATGTTCCTGAGAGGGTTCCCTGGGCGATATAAACCTTTCATCATCTCGTTTGTTCAACAGATCATTGGACCCGTGAAAGGACTGCCGTTTGGTTGTGGCATTGAAGGCTTCTGGTCCGTCAAACATTTTCTTAAGCTCTCCTGTGGGATGTCGTTTTTGCAGCATCTCGATAACTTTCTTATCGCTAATACGCTGCCGTGAATCATTTGGATCTCTTTCAAGTTCTGAATCATCGGAGGAATCTGATTCCTCTTCGCTTGAACTCTCTTTGGCAAATTTACTTGCATTAAGGCTAAGTCGCCATGCCCCCTTTGCTTCCTCCTGTGACAATTTAATACCCTTCATAGCCAGGCTGCTTTGGGTGGATGGACGCCCCTGTCCCCTGGATAATTTTGCACCGGGGTCAGAAAAAACTCTTGCTCTTTCCAAAGGCACAATATCTCCAGTCCATTCTTCCCTGTCAATATTTCCATTAGCAGGTGGATCAATATCTTCTCGTCTGTTTATTTGGTTACCTTTCTTCGACTGTGCGTCATGTGTTTTGATAGTTTCCTTGTTGACATTGTGTGAGCCCCTTGATAAGGCCTGATCTGTATTGGCCCCATAACCAGACGTCTTAAAATGACTACCGGCTTCTTTCCTTCTGCTATTTTCGACTTTTGGCTCGCCATTGCCCGAATCAAACAAGCTACGCAGGTCTTTTACCCTCGGTCTCCGATCAGGTCTTTCACTTTGCGTTTCGTGGTTCGTGGGTGATGGGGAATTAGATTTCCTGTCATTGTTGATAAATGCTTGGCCGCCTAAATTGCCTCTGTACACATTGCTACGATTGCCAGACAAGTCCCGGTTTGTTTGCTTATCCGCTTGCTGCGCGGACGTTCTGTCTTGGAAGTTGTTCGTTCGCCCAAACGAAGGTGCCCTTTCGCCCTGCAACGCCGTGTTTCCGTTTTGAGCTAATGTCTCCTCCGTTTGCGAGCGACGATTCGATGAACTCTTTCGTAATAAATATTGATAGTATTTGTCCTCTTCGTCCTTCGAGGCAGGCAATTCAGTCTCTGCGGTTTGTGTGCCATTAAAATCTTGAATTCTGCGCGATTCCACATCATCTAGAGTCCGTTTTCGCCTGCCTATGCGGTCATTGTTCAATTCTGGCCCAGAGTACTGAGTTCGTCTCGATGTTTGCACCGCATATTCTGACATTTGAAAGCGTTCCTTTTAACACTGTGGCAGTCTAATACAGCAAGCAGTTCTCCCTCATTAAAACCGCGGCAAAAATGTACCTCTGCAACGTGATTATTGCCCACAAAAGGAAAGAAAATGGGACAACAAAAATATTATTATGTCGTTCAAAACATAGCAAGGAAAGGGTACTGGTCACGTGTCGCGTCTGGACCAATCAGAACACCTTTGACAACACCGAACAATACTAAAGAATGTATCAAACTATTTTCATACTTTGTTGCAATTTAATTCATGTGGAAAATATTTTTGGATTTTTTTGTTCATTTTCACATGTAAAATCTAGAAATCTTTGCATGGGACAGTTAAAAATGTTGCAAGAACTATAAACTTATCTTGGTTTTGAGCAAAAAACCATGGTTTTAATGCGAGCGAGAAATATTTCGGTCATACAGACTACAGTACTATATATTTGAATAACAAGAAATCAATGCCGAAAGTGCATTCCACGGGGTCGTTATGGCTCAGAACCTGGTATTGTTCTTGAAATAATGGCACAGCGTTCGCGTGAATTCCTCAAAGAGAAAGAATGTCGATTGACAAAAATTAAGGAACATAATCATGGAAACATTTTTGCTCTTTTATACTCAAATTAATCTTATCTCACAAATAAATATATTCATCCACTCGAAAGCCCGCATTCTTCAATTCCCACAGAGAAATTCAGTGTGAATTGGCAAATTGTTGGCAAATGACTAGTAATACAAATAATGTGAAAACTGACTTCCTAAAATTTCAAGGGCTTAGCCAAAAACAACTTGAAAGCGTTTGCCAAAAATCTGATCAGGAAATTTTTGAAATTACTCCGGAACTGCTCTGAACAAAACAGGATAAAATTTGTAATTTATACAGAAAATTTGCCTCAAATTAATCTTGCTTCACTACCAAATCTAAATCCGCCTAGCCCCCAGTCCAACCGCCAAGCTGTTACCTTATTAAGTGGAGCAACAGATACTGTTAAAAACATTTATCCTAGAAACAAGGCTACAAATGCCCACGTAATGTTTTTAACCATAGAAACAACGTTAACACGCTTCCTTGTCTGATTAGTGGCTAGCAATAAACCGAATGCGAAATCTAGCTCTCCCAGTTCAGTCAAAATATGGTTACCATGGAATAACATTTATTAAATTACGAGCTTGGGATTTCGGCTACGAGATTATAATTGAGTCGGTTGCCTTTGAGGTACCCTGATAACTAACTCCGATTTCGTGCACTTCACTGACAAAACGTGTATAAAGGAATCTACATATTTAATAGTAAGAGATAGACACCTCGAAAGTCAGGATTTTAATGTCATATATAGGCCTAGTTAGGGGTCTATATATTACATCCTTTGTATTTATTTCTAAAATATAAATCGACAGCGAGTTAATACTTCGCCATGAAAATGATCTAGCTATCGAGGAACCGATAACCAATAGATCATAGGCAATTCAATCATAGTATTTGCACTAGTTAACAATTAGATTACGAGCTCGAGATTTCTAAGCTTTGATACTGTAGTTCATGCCCGACTCCAACTATCAACGCATGGACATCGACAGGGAGTAACCTAATTGTTTTAGTAGAATAAGAGATTAGAAATTGACTTTCAGGCCATCATGTTAAAGAAATACTTCAAACAAGTAGCTTTGAATTGCAAACATAAAAACTGCATCGGGAAAACTGTTGCTTTGCTACCCGCTATCTATCGAGGAATCAGATAGCAGAGCAGTCAATCAAATGACAGCATTTGCAATATGGTAAACTAGTATGATTCCAAGAATATACTGGCATGATTCCATGATAACGCACTTCTCATTTCCCGAAATTTTGCATGACGAAAAACTACAGTTTCACCGTGAAAAATAGAAGGCGACTGCCGCACGCATTATAGTGATATACGGAGCAAATATAGCATTGTTCAAACAAACATGAGAATCGATATGAATTGAAAGGAAGAGTTTGTATGAAAGTTTTCTCCAGACATATTTATTATTATCGACTTTTGACTCAGAGCAAGTGCAAAGCTAGCGCTTAAATTGGGAAAGGACGAATGTTAATATATTCGTATCATCTGGCGACCAATCTCTTTTGAAATAAGGCTGAGCATGCAAGAAATGAATGTATAAGGCCCCCTCCCCAATTAAAGCGTAGCTTCGCCCCCTCCCCCCTACGTTTGCCCCGGAGTAAGACGATGCACAAATATCCTTTTCACCTGAGTATAACAAAATGCGAGACATAAAATTTAAGATGCAAAAGCAATCTTATACTTTTGACTCAGTTTTACTTCTGCGTAGAAAACAGGTATATTTTGTAATATATCTGTGATCTATAAAGAATTAGCACTGAGCCAGAACTTCATACAATTTCTTCCTCCTATAATCGCTTTGTATAATGAGCTATTCAACTCTCGAGGCCGGTCAACATAAGCAAAGCTCACGTCAATTCTTCGGTTTCACTGGAACCTTTTTCAGTAATTCTGAGTGGGGGTCAACCCAAAATGTATTGATGATTGTACTGCTCTGGAGCAAGCAAATCTCACGAAATTGCACACATTTGCTGCCAAACACAAGGTCAACACATACAGTGAAATTTTTTTCAGTCTGATGACAGTGTATCGATTTGGAGTTGACCCCCAGTGAAATTTATGACGTCACGTGAAACCCAAGAAATTCCACTGAAATCTCAACTCTCGCTTTGACGACGATTGATGAGAATCAATCATGAGATCTGGCGGTAAAGCGAGAACCAGACTTGCATCTCTCATCAACTCTCATTCTCGCCTTGACCGCAGGGTCGTTTTCGCATTTCATTGTTGAGATATCAGACGCGACTGAGACGGGAAAAAAAACAACAGGCGAATTAATTAGTTGTTCTGAAAGCGGAAATCTTACGTTCTAAGATCAATATAGTCAAGGTCGCACGATGCCAGTGAAACTAATCCTGCTTCAGTTCTGAAGAGGGGCGAAGTCAGAGAGTTAATTGAAGGGGTTGTATATCCATACATGCGTGTTCTGCTCGACTAATCTCTTTTGAAATCAACCTTGTTTCAAAAGCCAAATATATTAATATACCCCCCCACCCCATTCACCCTCTAGCTATGCCTCTGGCTCTAAACCACCTTGCTGAGTCTACGACTTCATATTTAGCTTTTCACGTATGGTTTGTAGGCTAATGAATCATCAGTTTCTTCATAGACAATCAATCGCTGGCCCTCCATGAACGATATTTATAGCTTCAATTTGATATACAGTCCGAAGTACTTCAACTCAAAACTTAGAAAAAAAGTAGCTTAGCTCCACCCATTAACTATCGAGTAAGCGTTCCAGTTGTATGATAGTTGTTATCAATGGTTTCATGCCAAGTAACCAAACCTTGAAGAAATCTGCAGGTAGGGCGCTGAGTCCCAGTCTCCCCGTGTGGCGAGAAGGATCACCACTTGATAAGCGTGGTATTCCGTGTCAGGGAAAAACCCACAAGCCATTCTTATTCAATGAGCGTCCACTAAACAAAACATTAATTTGCATTCAAGCCAACTCAGTTGCTTTAATAACAATAATAAAGAACATTAAAATTTTCCCCTAACAAAAATATTTTACATTTCTCACCGCAACCGGTGAATAATTCCTAAATAACGAATTTAAATAAACACTAACATTATTATTGTAGAATCATAATTGTATATTTCACTTGCAGTAAACATTATGTGGGTGGGCGCTAATTCGACACAGTCACAGAGGTAGGCCACTTCTTCATCGACTTTCTATATGTTCGCTTGTACCCGAACCAATGTTTCTGTCCGATGCTTGGCTATTTTCGCGGCGCTGTACTCATGTCTACCTTGTGCATTTAAGCAACAGTTCCGCCGACAGCTACATGGGAACGTTCCTTCGTCGACCTGACATCCGATGCCGTTCAAACAACAGCTACAAGTCTGTGGGAAGCAGTAATCCCCACAACTACAGCCGCAGTTCAGCCGTGATATTCGAATATCGCGAGCTACCTTCAGTTCGCTCTTCTTCCATTTTTTAACGCCGGCCAAGCGCAGTAGCTTCTGGCGCAGTTTCGACGGCAAAGGTTCTCTTTCGAACTGGGCAAAATCGTCGCTTATCGTACACTGTTCCGAGTGTGAATGTCTCAGAGATAAGCCAAGGGCAACTCCTGCTAACGAAGGAACGCAGCTGAAGCTTTGAACCCGTTGAAAGTAAAACACGGTAACGTCCCCATAATGTACTGACTTCTTAGCCAATTTCTTTGCCCTATCGTTTCTACACTCGTCATCTTCTAATTTTCTTTTGGCCATTCCACATATGTTCGTCGGCGAGCGCTTGCAGCTATATAGGTTCTAAGATTATGAGGGATATTATCAATATGTGGCCAAGTTCGACCGACGTAAATCAAAACATATTTCACCGTCACCAACCAATGGTATTCCAATACGATACAGTCGGCCTTCACATGGAGAATTCGAGCACAGTCTATTTCCGTCATGGCATGAGACTGCAATTTTGGTCACTGGGCAATGTCGACGTTTGTACCAGTTGAAAGGCTTTCTGGAAGAATGCCTGTGCAGGTGGCTATTGCTTTGGAAAAAACGCACGGCGTTCGCTTCGCATCGTTCGCTCGAATTGTCCCCCTCCCCAATTTCCTACGACAATATTTGCAGTTCCCCCCATAAATTTTGTGTGTGAATTGTGATCTCTATTGGGAACAAATGGCATTTGTTTATAATCTTTTTTTGTGGCGTATTTATGTTTGACATTAATAGACATGTCTAGGCTGACGTGACCCCAAGGGCAAACACACAAGGTGTCCAATGGAGCGAGTAATGAATGGACAACTGAAGTGCCATACATTTATTTTATTTATAAGGCAAAACTATTTTAAATTAAAATAAGATTTTGTGGAAACGCCACGTAAATCTGTCATCGCAAAGCTTTCGATCCGTAAGCATTAAGCAAGGAACCTCATAAGTGCCAATAATAATAATGCAAATAAAAATAATACAAAATTATATTTTAATTTAATATTCACCATGCAAACATACAAGGAACTTATTAGAAAACTATTGCATCACAACAGTCCACTAATCGCTTGAATATAAGCTCTGGCCTTTGACCGTGTAAATTGGGAATTTTTCGAACAAACGCATTGCTCAAAAATTCCCGATTCACACGTCAAAAAATATTTGGCAGATAATATTTCTGGAAGTTTGAGCGTGCAAAAGGGATTCAAAGGCGGAGTTGCAGCTGCAATTTTTCTCGCAACTTGCAATTTAATTCCGACTTAAGCTGACGTTATGTAAAATTAGAAGAAGTAACAGGTTTTCCGCCAAAATTCTTTACTCAGTTCTAAAGACGTCTTTTAAAGCATAATGTGAATTAGATTC
Organism: Muricea muricata; assembly: GCA_963855995.1. Classification (NCBI taxonomy): domain Eukaryota; kingdom Metazoa; phylum Cnidaria; class Anthozoa; order Malacalcyonacea; family Plexauridae; genus Muricea; species Muricea muricata. Next base: position 3,108,619 of record OY979725.1, read on the forward strand.
ATAATTTCTAGCACATTTTTAATAAAAACAGCCAAAGTGGTTTCCCTCAAGAAAGTATATTTGCCCGTGTTCACGGTGGAAAATGTACAATTTTTTCATGTACAATTTTTTCTTGCCAGGATACTTGCCCAAAGCTATAAATGCCAGCTTTCAAACAGCAAATCAGCCGTTACACAACGGCTGTCAAATTCACTTGTCAAGTAATTGTGCAGTATAGTACGTTAACCCGCCCTACTGGATTTGACCTGTGCAACGAGCTCTTGACCGCGCGCGAATTTCCTTGCCACAGGAGATTGGGACGGGCCAAAATCACTACTGTGAGACATATGGAGCTCGTCAGAACTTCCCAGGGAGGGGTATCGGGCAAAACTACAGGTTTGACATATTCGACAATCTCCCTAATGCAGCTGCCAAATCCCGCGGGTTTGCCCGCTAACCTGGGCAAACTATTAACTCTTGCACTATAATTTACTGTGAAATGGATCTTTTTTGTAAAATTATAATTACACAATCCATCATCCTCTCCATCAAGTTTGTTTGCTTTCAAAGCATGATTTATCGTATGTAAATTTCTGACCTGGGCTACGTTTTTGCGTCGTCTCTCGGCACGCCTTCATCGTCCAATGCCTTAAATACGGCATGATGTGCAAGAAATGACGTTTCGTTTTCTGAAAGAAAAAGAAGAGACCCGCGATGAATACATATAACTCCTGGCGAAGCATGTCGTACTGAAACCAGCAAACACAAAACCGGAACATCAGGTCAAAATGCTAATACACAAGTATGCTGTTGATGTCTGTATAGGTAAGAGTTCACTAATTGGAACGCGTGATATTAGTGCAGATAACTGTACATTTCCCTATGTTCAAAGCATAGTCTATTTGACGTTTACTTTCAAACAGTTGAATACATCACATCGGAACAGTAGGTTGTGAGTCTATCATTAGAAAAATACCAAACTTAGTTAGCCCTCAAGTAAGTGGCATAAAGACGGTATTTTAATCCAAACGATATAAATACCTGATACGTGTTTGGAGACATCAAGCCAGCTTTCAAGCCAAATATGAAGATCACTTGAAGACATGTTGGATGTGTCCAATCCACGTACGTGACATGCCTAGATTTGGGAATTAAAATGAAATTAATTTAACATTCGTACGCCATTTTTAGGAATTAGCAAATTCTCTTTTCTTATACAGCCCTAAACTTTGACGTTAAGTATTAGTTCATTTTAAAACTCAAGCTCCCCCCCCCGTCCTCCTGGTTCATCACTCCAGTTAAGGACTATTCAGAACTCACTACTCACTCACTGACCTCTTTTAACTGCTTTTCACTCAATGTTTCTATTCCTTCGCGAGCAAGTGCAACATCATCTTTATGAATGACAATCATTTCTTTCTTTAGATTTCTCTTTAGCAGAAACGACGGCCACCACGATCTCATTATCCAAAACGAACACAATTTTTGCTGCAGAAACGAAAAAATACAAACTAGTAGCAAAACACAAAACAACGTATGTCCGACATCAAAGCTTTCTCTTCACATTAGGTACAACTTAACACTCACTAAATGCTTCCGTTCCAGATTCTCTAATTTGAAAATTCCACTTGAAAAAGCTGAAAAGGCCTTTTCAACAGGTGCATCAATATCTAAGTCAGCCTAAAACGAAACAGGTATCACTACAATCAAACAGTTGAGGGATAAACAGTTAAGGTAATGTTGCTGACTGATTAAACAGCAAGATACAGGATTTTGAGTACAGACATCAGAGATACTGCCAAGCATTTTTGTCAACTACGGTACAATTTTTTTTGTAAATATTGAGTTTTTCAAGGAAAGCAATATATTGAAAGAAATAAAGAAGTACAAATTTTTTATCCACATTTTGGCACATGTATCCCTAGGTTAAAAAATGAGAATAATAACGTTAAACGCATTTATACTGTTTTTATGTGGCTAAAACATTAAAATTGATAAATTATGACAACACTTTGAGAGCCCGTTACTGATTGCGTTCAGTGATCTCGCACATTAGTGGTGCAATATGCTAACTTACAGTGGGGGGTCATAAGTCTGAGTCCACTCCAATTTTTGTGAGCCACTTAGAAATATTGTCATACCTCCAAAATTTTTACAAATTGAAACATGCACATTAGGTTCTTAAACATGCACATTAGATACTCAGACATGCACATTATGTTTGCAAGTGCTTTGTACATTTTTTGCTTTAATTTTTTTGCAATGTTTCCCAATTTTGGCAATGTTAGTTTTTGCTGTCCCAAAGATTTAAATCGAGTTAGAGCAAAAACGGTTACCCTGAATAATGAAGTGTCTTTGAGAATTGAGATGACAATTTCTAGTTGCCAAATAATTATAATTTTGTCATCAAAATAAGCATAATTGAGCCAACAAGAACAGAAAATTTGATAAAGACAGAGTGAGATTGTGGTGTCAAATTAACATTGAAACATAATTTTGGCGAAAACAGTCTGGACAGATGTGTTAATGATCAGTTCGTGATATTTAAATGGAAATCAGTATTCCTAAACATCATCACATTCACCAAAGGTTCGCTGTACTGCATGGAAAAGGCTGTGTGGGAGATGATTTATAAACGCTGCTCTAATTTATGTAAACTGCATTTCACAAAGACATGAAAAGCAACTTGATTTAGTGCTCATTTGCTTCAGCCTTTATCTCCTTTCCTTAATCTAATTGCAAACTTATGGGGCCATTTTAAAGAAAAAAATGAAGTAGACAACCAGCAGCCAGGACAAGTTTTGAGATAAAACCATTCCTTGTTAAAAACAAATTACACCTGTTTTAATCCTTATTAATCTACGATGAAATAAATGCAAAAAAACAGCACAAAATATTTTAAAAGCAATATTATGGTCAAGCTAACTGATATACATTAAACAAATTCTCACCATCATAGTTATTTTGTGCAACAATTGATGCTCTCTATTTCCAGGTTTCTTTGTCTCTTCATTGATGAAATTAAATATGGAATAGCGATGTTCTGCTCTCTCTTTGCTGTCCAAAGCTATGAATTTCTCTCTCTGTTTTGCTGTCCAGAAATGATAGGAAAGAAATGTTCGAGGCCTCAAAAACCTGAGCAAAGAAAATGCTAGCTATTTCAGTCAGACTCCCTAAAAATGGTTCCCAACTTAAGGTTTTGTACTCACCCAATTATTGGTCCAAGATAACCAACAACTGGCAAGCAAGATAGAGCCACTATTGGCAAGGTCTTTTTTAAATTCTTCTGAGTCTGCATTGCAAAACAGTTACAGAAAATATGAATGACTATGCAAATCAATTTACAAACTATAAACGGGTAATTAGTGTTTTCGATATTTTCTCAATTGTACTATGCACCACAGACTTCATGGGAGCAGTACTTGGCAAATCTAGGATTTCCTCCCAGAGGAGGTTAAAAAACCCAGGGGGTTGGATCTGCCTCAGAATTAGATTGGTAATTTTCTCAGGGGAAGCATTTCTGCCATGGAGGGGCAGCAACCTTGCCATGGGGTACCCACACTCTAGCGATGCCTCTGGATGCAAGTTGTAGTATTTATCAGCTTGACATGAGTAGGTGATGAAGTCAGACTTGATCGCAACTTGATATTGTAAAAATCAGACTTGATCGCAACTTGGTATTTGCAGACTGGGTACAAGTTGTTGAAAGAAACTGGCATCAAGTTTATGGATAAACTTGGGAATTAACTTGCAACAAGCTTGTTGACAACATGTAACAAGCTTATTATCATCAAGCCTGCTGCAAGTGAAGTCAACGCATCATGATATCGCCTTATTGGCTTCCCGCTTCACAACTACCAGGTAAAAAGTCTGCTGCAGACTTGCTGCATCTTCTCTGTTTCTCACGGTATATCTATCTACCATTTTTAAGTGTAGTTTTTTATAACGCTTATCACCTTAAACATTTTCCATAGATCTTTTCTCGTCAATACATCATAGTTCCCATTGTTGGCACGTAGTTTTCGCCTGATTTTCCACGTCAATTTAACATCGTTAAATAAATGCTTGAATCCCAAATAAAAATCATAAAGAATCTTTTTTAACTGCTGATACCTGCCCACTAAAGTTGCTGTATCCGTGCTAGTACAACGAAAAACCAAATTATTGACTTCCTGCCGTTTGTCGCTCACTCCTCTAGGGGAAATAAGGCTATTTGTTCGCTTTTTCTCCACAAATATGCATGACGCGCTTCGAGAGCTAAAGTAATAACATCTAGAGGCATGCTTATAAGCAAAATTTCCAGCGTTTAGACAGTTAAATCTCGTCGAACGAGAGCAATTTTTATGTACAAAATTTGCTGCACTGGCCGCCATCTTGTTTTAGCTCGGATAATAGCTGACGAATACAAATCGCGGGCTCATTCCTGATTTAAGACTCGAACAAATGCTATATAATCATTATTTTTTCTCCAAAATTTTAGCGACAAAATTGCTTTAAATGGCACTTACTCGTCCAACTAGAAATGTTTTCTTTAATTTCGAATGCATAAAATCAATGTTATTATCAAATGTGTACATTTTCTGAAGAAAATTGATCCTCTTTAGAACACAGTCTCCCACAGAATGCGGACCGAGCGATTTCCAATATGGCTGCCTCGAAATAAAAATTTGGTACACTTTAGCTTAAGTTCGATTCTCAGCAATTAATGCAAGTTTAGTTACTATTTTGCGATTATTTCTATAATTTTAGTTTTAAGGTAATGTTAACACAGCACATTTTAGTTAAATCATGCTGGTTAACAGGTCAAACTCGTCTTATGTTAAGTCAACAAGTCTCAAAGAGTTGCTCTCGAAGCCATTTGAGGGCGATTTCTCAAGGTACGGTTTTGCACAGTAAGATAGCCACAACACTAACAGATAAATTAAACGTGATTACAAAACAATTCGACAGCGTCCTTGGCATTACCGAGGTCCGTACTGCACAGAGTTTGGTGCAAACAGCCGAAGATGAATTTATGAAAAGCAGGCGACAAGTGGAGGAGATAAGAAATGAGCTTGTTCGATTACAGAGTCAACTTCGAGAACTTAGGAGTAAGTTGGACCGAATTCCACGAGAAGATGAACGTTATTTGCAGCTAGCGACGGAGGAACATAAAATCTTGATAGCAGAGAGGAGAGCTAAATCAGATTTGGATGTGTTGCAGACTCGTGAAAGAGATCACTTTTCGGCTCTTTCAGCGGCCGTGAGAGGAGCTCATGAGAAGGAACGAAGTCGAGCAGAGAGGACAAAATACTGGTCTATCATTGCTTCTGCATGTGGCGCTGTTATAGGTTGGTCAACTGACTCAACTACTTTGTTACTTGCTGCAGGCTTCTGTACAAAAACGGTGAAACACTCACGCCCCTAAACAAAATGATCTCGCTATATAACCCCGTCTATCACATCAAAGACCATCACAGGAATGGATTGGAAACTGTTGCTGATGCGGCACCCCTGATACGGCCTGACATGCTTTATATTGGAACCCTGTAACATCAATTTAAATATACTCCAAAACTTTGTGTTTACATATTCTAAATAAGAACGTCTATAGAACTATCAACTTTAAAATGTCTTAGTCCCATAGGTGTAGATTTTAGACATTGCTGCTCTTGTTCAAAATATGTAAATACAAAGTCCTGGAATATATTTAAAGTGAAGTTACAGGGCTCCAAATCAAACTGTCTGTATGAGGCCGTATAACACAGGTGTCGCGTAAGAAACAATACTAGCTCTTTCGTTTAGCCCGCGTTTCCAGTCCATTCCATCGTCAACTTTGTGTACAAGGTCATTTCTACGAAAGCCTGACTTGTATTTGGTCGTAATTTTCCTTGTTTTTCAACAGTCACAGCCATTGTGGGCGATTTTACTAATTGTGAGATGGCTTTCTTCTGATAAATTCCGTTCTTCTTGCTTAGATCAAAACTTACACTGTAATTGGAGTTGTCCAATGCAGGAGAAATTTACAGGCTTTGAACAGTTTCAATGTTTTATTTTCTTTTAGGTATCCTCGGTTCAACAATGATCAACATAAAAAGAATGAAGCAAATAAGATTAACTGTTAAGGAAAATAACGAAGAATTCATTGCCAAAACTATGGGAGAATTAAGAGCCACCTCTTCAGGTGCCGCAAACCAAGACCAAATATCAAATGATTTTCTTGCAATGTTAAAGGAAAACAGCAAGACCTTGGAAGCAATCGAGGAGAAAGTTGAAAAATTCACAAGTGAAGAAGTTCTTGCTTCCAAAGTAAAAGAACTGGTTGTTTCATGTTATGAGAATAATAAGATGCCGAATTTGGAAGACCACTCGTCGCAGCTGCATAGATGTTTAAACGATTTGACATGGTGGACAAAAGCTAGCTTTGTTGTGACTGTGATCACTTCAGCTTGCACGATGTTGTACGTCATTTCCAAATAGAGTAGAATAAAAAGTCTTGTGTCCATTGCAATCAAAGCATAAATATAATTGTATTTGACAGTCTAAAGATCTTTTAATGCTGGCTTCGAACTTCGTCGATCAAAAGCATTTCTAAACTACAGAAAAATTGAAAGGAGAGAAATAAACAAAAAGGCAACTCAAAAGTGCAACATGTCCCCTAATTTTTATGCAGTTTACTGGGCAAAATAATGGCGGAAAAACCATTTCAAAGTTTTTATTGGCCCGAAAATACAATTGAATGGCCAGAACGTGCATGTCCGGCCAGTATACCTCCTGTCTAGAGACTTCATGTTCTGGGTTGATACTGTTATCCTGTCTCGTTTATTTAACTTTACGACCAGACATGCAGCACTAGTCGTACTGAACAAAATACAATTGCCTCACTAGAAATCGTACAAATGTACAATATTCTAACAAAATTAAAGTTCTTATATCGGCAGTTTGTTTGTTTTAACCACATTGCATTTTAATGCACTGTTGCGTTAATCTTCTGGTAATAAAGTGGGAGGAGAAAATTTAAAGCAGTTAATGAGATATCTGTCAGATAATGTGGTAAATATGATGAAATAGCGGAGAATATGCAACGTGGTGGGTCCGCGCAAGAAATTCTGAAGACTACAGTCTAACTATTTGGAGATGCATTCCGTACGCTGTGCAGTTTTAAGTGCATGTTAGTCTAGGGGAGGGTTTACATTAATCTTTACAGCCAATAGTTTTTTGCTTGCAACGCTATATTCTTTGCTTGAACATAATGGTTTTAATGTATATCTTAAACAAAATACATCGTCATATCGTCATGGTAACAAGACCACCACATCAAACATTTCCCAAATAATGTTGCATTCTCAGCCAGTTGCGACAACCTTTGTAAACAAGTGACGATGGTCATTAAACTTGAGAAATACCTGACAAAATTTTTAGTGTAAAACCACCGCCAACAACCGTGCGCAAACGGCCTAAAAATACCACGTAAGTTTTTCCTAGCAACACCATGTTCATTTACCAGCTTGTTCGAATGTAATCCTCAATATTTCGAGAAGAACTTTTGCCTGTTCAACAGATGTGAGGCGTTCGTTTGATTGGAATCATTTCGGTGCTGAGCTTTTTGCTTCCTGAGCGAAATGATTACCGAATCACCAATAGGAAGCGACCAGAAAGCGGAGTGAAAAGATTAAAAACATTTTGCACACATTTTTTTATAACCTGTGACGACTCCGGAGGCAGAGGTTGTGTAGGGCAGTAGACAAAGTGATTTCGAGTCGAGCTACATTGGCAGAACTTAATTGCAAAGGCAAGAAAATCGCACGAAACTTGTTGAGAGAAGGTACGCATTTGCTAATAATTTGTTAATGTTTTTTTGGCAATTATGTACGGTAATTTATCATAGAAAACATAGAGGTATACTTAAATGATATAATTTATTGTTGGTATTCAAAGAATTGACACAGTTGCTAAATATGAAAATGTTAAAACATATTAAGCATTGACAGTTTCCTTCAAGTGGATGGCTGTTTTCGACACATGGTACTATCGATATTTTTTTGACAAGTTAGCAAGATAGTGATCCTAAAATTTCACAGACTTACTTCGTTAGCAATTTTTTCTCTTCGAGAAAGCCTAAAATAAATTAACAAAGCTTGACACAACCATTCCTAACCACACTGGAACGCCGCGCCGGGGGTAAAAATTCGTCCGGAAATTGGCGTTATCGCCAAAATGAATTCCTGATTAGACTAGCGCAAAAGCATGCACAGTTACTCAATAGGTACAGAACCTCTTTGAAACATTCGAAATTTTCAAGCCTTGAGAAATTTTCGAGTTTCGTGCAAAACGAAAATGGAGTAGCGAGCAATCGTACAATAAAACATTTTGACCCAAATCACACGTAAATGTTTGCGTCAAGCGCATCTGAAAAGCGTATGTTGTGATGTCAGACGCAATTTCGCAGCGCTTGTACTTGTCGAAGACGAGGTGAGTAGCTTAGAAAAGAGACGATCGCTAAGTTGATCGAGAAGAAAATTTAGGAACCGAAGGTCGCAATAACAGACCATTTCGCGCGTCGTAACGAACTACACGTGAGAAACATATGTCGCGCAATGGACTGACCGCCCACAGACAGTTTAACAAGCGCTAAGTAGGTAGAGTTATTGCGTGACCAAGAACTCTTGTTGTGTGGGAATCGACCTCAACCTGTTAATAAGCTGTTAAGACGATGACCAAGTGCCATTTGCTTATGGGCCATACAGCTGAAAGCTAAGCTAAATTCCCGAACGCAACTAAATCTGATTTTGTCAAAGGCTTTCTAAATGTGCCTCTAACAGGCACCCAGCCCATCCTTTTTTAGAATGCATTTCCTGGAGGTGAAAACACAATGAAAGCCTTTAATCTTTAACAAAGCTTTGATTGAATTTTTTACATGAGTGTGATGAGTCTAGCGAAAATAGAAGAGCATGTTGAGAAAATAACACATTTATATATTTTATATTTTCCTTATAAAATCACCAATTCGAGGAAAGGATAGCTAACAGCGTTATGTATATTTATGTATATGACTTAATGCGACCGTCTTTTTCTTTCCTTTCAGATTACATAATGCCGATGATCTTAGTGATTTTCCTCGCATGGCATCTATCAGCTGATCTCGTTGCGATGGTAAGGCTGACGTCACCGCAAGACGTGCTCCGCGAAAAGAACGAAAACGAGCCCACGCTATTCGTGATGAAGAAAACGCAGTTTCGACACGACTGGTGCAAAACGCGCGTTTTGAAACAAGTCGTGGAAAGCGATGGATGTCGACCACTGCAAGTGCACAACAACTACTGCTTTGGTCAATGCAATTCCGTCTACATTCCCCTCTCAGGAGACAAGAATTCTTTTGAATCGTGCGCAGTTTGTACGCCAAAACTCGCGTACTACAAAATCGTCACCCTAAAATGCCCCCGAAAAGATGTGAAATTCAAGCGAAAGAGGATCCAGTACATCAAGAGGTGTCGTTGCACTGCTGCCGAACTCACAGCTTTAAATACTTATGGAAAACCAGATCGTGTGTTGAGCAACGGACGTTAAAACAGTCTAAGAATTGTTACAAATTGCATGCCTAATTTAGAAAGAACTCGGCGCCATGAAAATTATCGCTTGTATTGGAAATACAATCATAGTCTTATTTGTCTGTAAATAAATAGACAAACCAAAAATAGCATTGCTGGTTTTTGCTTTAATCGTGTGCCACTGTAGGAGTTGGAGCTGCCCAAAGCGGATAGACTCATGGTGAACTACACTCGTTTAATAAAATTGTATGTATATCAGTGCTCTGACAACTAATTTCCATATCCATATTTCTATAGGGGTAGGGTAGTTAAGAATGAGGCAACAATAAACTTTTGAAAAGAATGCATCCTCAGTATAACTAATACCACCCCCACAGAAACAGCATAATTCTGAGGAAATTTCCTCAGATTGTGAGAGCCCTGATGTATATAGAAGCGAAACCTTTCATGTTATTAGGCTAACTTTGTATCATCATAAAACCTACATTACTAACATAGTTGTTAAATTTCTGAGCAATTGTAGTGTTTTTCTTCTTCTGCAGATCACTTTTTTGTAAGCTCCAAAAAGACATTAACAATTAGAATCGATTTCTATTTCAAGCTAGTCAACGCATGCGCTTTAAAAAGCAGGATTAATTATGACGTCACGATAGGCTAGATCTGTAAAATGTTTTAGACGAATAAATTAACATCGGGTAGTTTGTTCTTGTCAATGAATTTCAAGTTTTCCTTGGCTGTCGTGTGGTTTAACCTATTTGTCGACCCAGCTTTAGTCTCCTCAGAAACAGAGCCAAGCTGGAAAGATTGCCCAACTATTGAACACAAGCGACTCATTGATTGCAGAAATTTTGGACTGACTAAAATTCCATTAGATATATACGATTCATCCTGGCAAAATATGTAAGTCAGTTTAAGTTTATACCTAACGTACGTGCAATACCCTGTTTCAGTTCAGTTCAGTTCAGTTCAGTTCAGTTCAGTTCAGTTCAGTTCAGTTCAGTTCAGTTCAGTTCAGTTCAGTTCAGTTCAGTTCAGTTCAGTTCAGTTCAGTTCAGTTCAGTTCAGTTCAGTTCAGTTCAGTTCAGTTCAGTTCAGTTCAGTTCAGTTCAGTTCAGTTCAGTTCAGTTCAGTTCAGTTCAGTTCAGTTCAGTTCAGTTCAGTTCAGTTCATTTCAGTTCAGTTCAGTTCAGTTCAGTTCAGTTCAGTTCAGTTCAAGTTCAGTTCAAGTTCAAGTTCAAGTTCAGTTTAGTCGAGGTGAGGTGAGCTGAGTTGAGCTGAGCTGAGTTGAGTTCAACTTAACTGTATTAGCCAGTCTAGTGCATTTTCGCCAAATTTTGTAACTCATTGTATTGCAGCCGACTTAGCAAAAATCCATTTATTTGTGATTGTACAATGAACACGTTTCTTCACAACGAGAGATTTTCAGAGTATCTAAGGAGGACCAAAGATCTAAGGAGTGCCAGATGCGCCGAACCTGCGGCCTACGCCGGTGTGAGAATATTAAAGTTACATGAAAATCCAACATTCTGCAAAAATGATAAAAAAGAAAATGAAGAAGGTTTGTTGATAAGAGAATTGGGGTTGTTCTATTCCCATTTCCCAGCTTAAATTTTGACGAAAGCATATTTTCTCAACCTTCTCGTCTCATGGCCAAGTCATCGATTGCTTGTCAGTGTCTTGCTCAAATCTTACTCCCGTTCCCAGAATCACATTTCTCCAGTCTAAAAATAAGGTCTCTAAATTCAAGTCCCTAAAATGCCCATATAGGTAGTTCCCATCTCCCACAACAGCAATAAAGTAAAACTACACTTCGTATCTACTACAGCGTAAAATAAAATAAAATAAAATACAAGAGAATTGCATTGCAAATTGCAAGAAAAATTGCCTCTTTCAACATGGCATTGAAGTACTCTTTCTTGAATATTTCACTTTTACAGGCAATGGTTTCTGGTCATTCTTATCGATAAATCCCCGTTTCATCGCCGCCATTGTACTCGTTTCCCTCTTACTGATCTTGGCGTTCATAACCTGCCTCAAGTAAGTTTCAAATAAAGTATTCTAAAGTTTTGCGATTCCCCTCAGTGGAGTCACTACGCATCCCAAAGTCGCATGATCATGCAGCGAGTATCGTCGAAGACAAAATCAACAGATTCTCTTCGACTTACGTGCAAATTGTACCATTTCATGACCGTTGAATGGCAAATAAAAGTAAGTCGTTTCAGATCATATGCGAAACAGGTTAATTTGCATGTAAGTCGAGGTCTTTTGTTCTACATGCAAATGACGATGAAAATTTGTTGAAACTTTTCGGAGATGAATTTTGTAATATGCGCATGATAAAAAAGTTGGGGTTCCGAACTCGTTTGTGTAATATGCGATGTTTCCCCCAAAATAGCACACATGCACTAAAGTAATTCCTCATTTACTTTCAGGAGATGTAAAAAGGATAATTACTCGTATCATAGAGGATTGTTACTCTCGCACTCGATACGGAATAAAACACGAACTCCTTTCGCTCTTTCTAAATGGTTTGGTAGAGCATCAAAAAATGATTTGTAAGTTCATTTTTGAGTCGGTTTTATATTTCTCTATTGCATTTCTATTAAAAATATGTTAAAACATAGGTCGCTTAACTAAGCTCGCACGCAGTGGCACGCGACGCACGCACGCGGCTGCCTATCTATTATATAATTATCCTAATAATTGTAGGATAATTATATAATAAATAGGCAGTCGCGTGCGTGCGCGCCACCGCGTGCGAGCTCAGTTGGAGCAGTCGCGTGCGTGCGTGCCACTGCGTGCGAGCTTAGTTGGGCGACCTATGGTTAGAATGAGCATTGAAAACTGCCAAATTCTCGACCAGTAAAATGACCGCTGTATTGATTTCGACGCGCAATGCATGACGGTTGACGCATTTATTAAATCGTTTAAAAGACACTGACGTTTTGTGCAAATACAGGCACTCTACGCATTAATGTCCAAGCATAAAAAGGCCTCGGATCGGATCGGTTCGAGATAAATCTAAATTCAGCAAACTCTGTAAACACGGTACTGGAAAGGTAACTCTGGTTATATGCTTGCCAATATGGCAGAAATTGACGTTCAGCAATTAGAAAATGTCTTAAGCCTTTTTAGAAACATTTTTCCAAGCTATTTGTCTTTTTCCAAAAAAAAAATGTGTAAAAAAACCAAGGGATAAGTTCATTAGGTTATAAACCATACCATTGCTTTTGCAATCAAAGCAAAAATCTCGGATAAAATGATTGTATTCGCAGGCTAGGCGAACTCTGGCAAAATGTTAACCGCACCGATAAAGAGACTAGCACTTGAACGTCGATTCGGCTTCAAAGATGGCGGTCAAGTTATCGTTCCAGTGTAATACAGAGATCACCGACACACGCCTAACAGCGTGTTTCCTTACTGCGGCAAAAGTTAATGTAAGAAAAAAAATTGTGTGTATATAATAAAATAAGCAATTATTGTTTTTAATTTTAAGAATAACCTTGAATGAAGCCGGAGAACTGACTGACGACGATGATATCGTTTACGAAAACATCAGATAATTAAGAACTACGAACGAAATGTATTTGTACACTGTTTTAATTTAACATACAATCAATAATAAAATAACTGTCGAGAAAAATGTGATTAAGATGACATACAGAAGTGCCACGGTAAACAACACACTTTGAAAACATACAGCGCAACAGCTGCTGGATGTGAAGCGAGGCAACTTTTTCTGGAAATTACACTACAATATCTGACATAGAGCAATGACACGGTTTCTCCGCAATGTCTTCTGCGAATATTTCATCTCATATTATGTATATCGATGAGTCGTCACCAGAGTAAGATGCGAGTCGCTGTTATCTTTTTTTTAGACCGAGTAGTACCGCTCTATATTCGAATTAAGTTGCTTAACAAGTCAGAAATTGCTTTATAAGATTTATAACATGTCATACACTTAGCCGCAGCTCCGGACGAAAATATGTTCAGGGAACTATTTCGTTTCAGCCTATTTGTGAACTAACGAGAGAATTAACAAGAAGGATATCTGACGTCAATAGCAAACGCACTCAGTCAATATAAGGTATTTATTACGCGGCTAAAAACAATACGAGCATACAGCCAGGGTAATTGCTTCTAAAAATACGGTTTAATTATGTTGTTTACAACATTACTTTACTTTACGTCTAAAAATGACGAGCCACACACCGAGCCAGATGCTGCGACAACGCCAAAGTAGGAAATAAATAAAAAGCCACTTGAGCCTTTAAAAGACAGCGAAGCCGAAGGACCTTTGTCAGTTTTGTCTGGAAGTCGTAACTTAAAATCAGTCTTTTTTGTCAAAAAATAGAAAATTTGTGTTTTGTCAAAAACTAAAAAAAAATGTCAAAAATATCTTGCTAGCTTCAATACCAGTTAGAATCAAGTAAAATAATCGAAGATTCGGCTACGATTGCTTTGTACGACGGATGGTAAAATTTTTCATCATGATGTCACAGACAAAATGGCCGGCAGCAGCAAATTGAGCTCGCGATGTACTTATTCTGGACCCTTTAAAAGTTATTTATACAATATTGTATTGCATATACCGGGCTTATTGGAAAAAGATTACAATCTTGTTTTCATGTTTTTTTAAGTTTTCTTTTTATACCTTTGTAAGGAATTAATTTGGTGTAATAGTACTACCGTTTTCAAATGAAGTTCCCTCATGCTGAAACCTTTGTAGTTATTACAAGTTCAGATTTGACTTCCTCTACCACTACCACTACCTTTTCCTGATTTTTAAACAATTTGATTGGTCAATCGGGTAGGTCCGGCACCTCTGATTGGCTAAAAGATAGGGTAGCGGTGGAGGTATTGGAAGCGAAATCTGAACCTCTCTATTGTCCCATCAATACCATTTTGTTTTATTTATAGTTTAGTCATTTTCAAACTGTTCTTTCTGGCAGTATGCTTCTAACAGTCAAACCGCTTCGTTTTCGGGCTAGTTGTTCAAATTCCAAATGAAGATATCCAGCAACTTGTTTATAAACTTGGAAATATTTTCAGAAATCTCATCAGGATCCAGAGTATTTTTCAAAAATAAACTTGGAAATATTTTCAGAAATCTCATCAGGATCCAGAGTATTTTTCAAAAATCGGTTAGCTTAACCCAGATTTAGCGTATAAAGTTTGAAGATGATTTCAGAGCAGTTGGTTTCTGTATTTCTAAACATCTGCTTACTTTACAACTTCGGGACAGTAAACTACCATTGATCCAGACAACACTTCTGAAAAAATATTTCCAAATTTATAAACAAACTTTAAGGGAAATTTAATTTTAATTATACGTTAACCCAGGGTTAAGCTAACCGGCTTTTGAACAACTGGCCCCAGAAGTCCCAAAAGTCATGGAATTTTTCAATGACATTATATGATCTCCGTCGTTATCTTCCTAGCAAGTACATCGGATGCGTATAGAACATTCCGGTTATCAGTGCACATCCATTTATATACTTCAATAGGACTTCTGTATCCTTTATTCTGTGTCAATAATGCATCGGTCATTACTAAAGGGGAAAAGAATAGACCGGAGGTAGGTTTTCAAGATGGCGCCTGTTTTTCAAGATTCTTAAAACGAGAACGAATCAACATACGTTTATAACATTCCTAAACCTCATCCTAACCCTTACCCGGAGCCTAACCTCCATTTAGGAATGCTATAAATGTGTAGTTGTTAATCGTTCTCGTTTTAAGAATCTTGAAAAACAGCCACGATCTTGAAAACTTACCTCTCGTCTATCCTCTTTAGCCATCGCCACAATACATCGCTGTTAGTTTTGCCTGCGTACAAATTCTGCCTGAACTTACGTTTCGGCGCCTGACACTTTAAAGGTGGGTGATACTAGCGAAGACACCGAATGCACCCCGATTGGGATTCGACAAGGATTTCACGTATGTTTAATAAAGCTAGCAGGCGAAACATTAAAAATCATTTTCAATTAGGTTCAACCTAAACGATTATTTCCCACAATGTCAATCATTAAATTTAGTCTGAAAAACCCGAACATTTTTATAAAACAGGAACCTAAAGAAATACCGAACCTATAATTAATATAGCCACAGGCCTTGCTGGCGGGATCCTAACAAATTAATTAACCGCATTTTGCCAAATAATTACAGGATCAGCTCTGCGCGAATTAAACTCAGTAGTCAAAATTCAAAAAGCTATATGATGCCATGGCAACGTGTATTATCAATTCGTTGCGATGTTCATTGACAATTTACATAGTAGCCAACAATATATATTAGATTATCACTTTTAGCATATTTTCAACATGTATTTATGCTTGAATCTCTTCATACCCGCAGAAAAATTGTTTAGAAGAGTTTGATTGCTAACTGAAGTCTTACATAGCCGATTTTAAAAGGACCCCATAATATCTGTAGCTCCTGCCTTTAAAGTAATTTAAGCAACTCGCGTTAGCGTTAGCCAAATTTTAATTAACAACTTTTACAATTTTAGCGATAATTTGTTTTTTCAATCGGTTATATATTAGTTTTTCCTGACCAAGTGCGTAGTTCAATTGTACATAGTAATAGTCCTACAGTAGTGAATAGAAGGCATTTGACTGCGGTTTATGTAATACAAAAGGCACCTTCTTAATTTTGTGTATATTTGAGCTATCTATAAACACGTATATTTTATTGTGAATATCAAAAATGTTCCCCACCGCGAGCGTTTATTCAGCTGTACTTTAGAAAGTGGCAGGTACACTTATACAACGATTATTGTCTACTGTTGCCACTAGCTTTGTAGCATCAGTGTTTGCTTTAAAAAACGCCACTAAGTTGAAGTCACGATTCATTACAATCCTAACACTTAATGAACACGAAAATGAGGAGCTATATTTACTTTCACGTGCGGTTTTGAAGAATCTCTATTTGCTTATGCCCGTTGTTTGTCAATATTTCCACCGCGGCAAACGCCATAAAAAGGCGGCGAGCTTGGAAATGCGCCTTGACCATTTTTTATGGCACTCAAGGTTTGCAAGTATTGCGCAGATAAACTCAGGCGACTTTGTGCACGTCTTTCCAGCGTTCTAATTATAGGTAACCTTCATTCATCCAGTGTTCGTCGTGGTATAAATTTACGCGAAAATTCCGCTTTTTGTACAAATAAATCATTGCGCTAATGAGATACTCAACAGTATCAAACACAAGCCACAAAGGAAACAGACCATTTGTGATAACCAGTTCATTGTGATTATCAATAGCGAAACGCGTCTCTCTCTCTGTCAATCGTCATTCGGACCCGACTCGGTCCGCGACCCGTTCGCACGAGCCCACGTCCCGGCTCTGCTTCGAGGCGCAGTCATTTCGCTTGCTGAATCATCACCAGGCGAAATAGCGCGCAAGCGACATTTTAACGCGTCTTTTAAAGCCGGCTTGATGTTGCGGTCGAAAGCGCAGTACAGCAAAGGCGTCAGCAACTCGCTAACAAACGACGCATACAACGCCACAACGTACAGTGCACTTGTACGAGTGACGTTCTCCGCGCTTGTAGCTAAACGTACAAAGTACACGAACACGAAAGGTAGCCAGCACAGCACGAACACCGTTGCGACAAAAACTGAGACACGCGAGCCGTGGACGGCTGCTGCGCGCATCGTCATTTGCGTTGGTTGCGGTAAGACTGCGTTTGCCTGTCGCCTTCGGTGGTACAGTTTTTGCACAACAATAGCGTACATGCAAACCATGCTTAGTAGAGGTAGCAGAAATATAAAGAGCAGTTCGATGCTAAGGTATAGTTTGTCGAGCCACGTCCAAGGCATCGCCACAATTGTGCACGTATACTTCTCATCGCCGGTCGAAACTAAGCGCAGGGTGTAGAGGTAAGGCAACGATAGTAGTGACGGAACACCCCAGGAAACCGCGACTAGGATTTTGGCGATTTTGAGCTTCATGGGCGGCTTCAAGGGCTTCACGACGTTACGGTAGCGCTCAAGCGCAATGGAGAGGTGCGTGAAAATATTCACGCCAAAAAAAGTCATTTCCAAATATTCGATCGCCTTGCAGGCAGGCTCGCCAAACAACCACTCGTGAGTCAGCTCTTCGGTGACCTCGAACGTCATAGTGAATAGCGTAGCAAGAACGTCTGCGACGCAAATGTTACAAATGAATACGTAGAGGGGTTTGTGCAATAGGCGTTTCATCCTGTAAAGCAAAACAAACAAAACAAAGGAGTTGCCAAGCAGAGTTAGGAATATCAGTAACGATAATCCGACCGTGATCAAGCTCGTATCAGCATCACTCAAAGAGGCCATTAGTAAGCCGGGAACGAGTGTACGGCTACATTACTCGTCAAAAGGGGTGAATCGATTGTTATGTTAAAATCGTTGTACCCTTGATCTTAAGATCAGAAATCCCGTAATCCTTTTACAGTTCAACACCAAGTGACAGTACCAAATTCTGTGCCTTCTCTGTTACTCCCAACAATATGTCCACGCTTTCGTAGTACTTATTCAGATACTGAATGCCTTTGACAATTTTTTGGGCAAGCTGGACGTGTTCGGCTAGCAAGATAAGGATCTGAACGGCAACAAGCCCACCACATCTACACCACTCTGTTTTAAGTGCACAGATACGAAAAATAGTCACTGCAAGCCGCCAGCACTGTCTGATCTGTCCGGTTTTCGACGTCCTAATAAGTGTACAGTAATTACGACGTCCGTCTTGATGCTATATTCCAGCTCTTTTACTGCTTTATTATGACAGTATATAATGCGCGCATTTACAATGGACACTATCCCACCGTTATCGCACCGTTAACTCCTGTACACACGTAAAATATCGGCAGCCAAGCGCGTACCTTCAGAACGCTAAATAAGCGGGACGTTTACAACGAGTTCCCTTTGTTTAACTGTTTGTCCGTGGTCTGGACTGCAATATTGCTAACGCACGATCCCAATGCTGTTGTACGGTGCGTTGTGATCGATTGCTTCCTAATGCAATCAGTGAATCTAATCCCACAAAACTAAAATCCACTGGGCAATGATGTTCATGTAATACAACAGGCAAAACTGCGCAACACTGTTTCGTCGTTATCACAATTATACGGGATTTGACAGTTTTAGCACGAAGATCTGCTCTACTTGCCTCAAGAGCCGCTACATAGCGAATATATCACAATTAATCGTATGCATACAAGTGGACAACGGGTGCAGGTGGCGATTTACACATCACTTCCAGCATCATCTAATTGAATTTCACACCATTGCGAATAAAAACATCACTATACACGGGACCAAGAAAAACATTCTGATGTTTCATGCGCGCGTCACGAGCTTGAAATTATAGCAAAAAAAAAGACAACAGGTTTTTTCAGCTTCATTCATGCGCATAATTATAGGCTAAACGTTTACGGTTGACAAAAACTGTATTGCAAACTTTTTTTATATACACGACGCTAAAAGCAACATTTCTTTCTTAATTATTGATGAAAACATACGCGCGAAATGGCTAAGTCTCTGGGCGAATGTTTGCGTAGGCAAAGCCAGACCTTAACTCCGGAGGTTATTTTGTTTCAAAAACACGTACAAACGATGTCAAACACAAAGCCATTGTTAGAATTTGAATGTCGCTATATATACGATCATATTTATGTACATTTGTATGGCGTTTTACAACTGGCATTCAGTTTTAAAAAAATTGTCAACAGATCAATATGACCAATTTCTTTATCAGCTATGAGATAGTGTTGCTTTAGTTATGCAAAGTATATGCGATGTTTTTAAAACATAACACAGTTTAATGAGTATGTTTGTCCTGAATGTTCACACAAGATAGGTTCGCATAATTATTATGGGACATAGAAATGGCAAGACTTAGTCACTTAGGTTTGTTGCCTTTTTGTAAATTTTTGCGTGTACTTTAGTAATTAACGACCCTTGTCGTAAACTTTTCTATACTTTTGTCTTTTCTCAGTCGCGCTTTACGTTTGATTCAGTATTCACGTCCATATGACAGACATAAGCAGAGTTTTCCTGACAATTATGGACAATTTTTAACTCGCCCACACCGTAAGTGTGAATGAAGCGAAACACCCATTTAGTATAATATAACGATGTCATTAATATGCTTGTGTCATTAACTACAGTCTACAGCACATTGGCGCAGTAAGTCTCGGTGATATTAGGTTCCAATATCGCTTTGGCAGTTGCTAGAAGTAGGCGTGTATTTTTTTGATCCACTAAAACCTGACTAAAACCGGACTACCGCGCCCTATTTTCAATGGACTGGGGCTAAACTTCATGGGGGGGAAGAGTTAAACACAGATAGAGGGAGGGGAAGGCTTACTGTCTTCTATAAAAATTAAAGTAGTTTAAGAAATTAATATTACAAGATATAAGCTGATATGAATAATAAAACATATGGGATTACACATTGTTTGTGTATGATAAGGCAACAGATTGCAAGGCTTATGATTTTCAGCGACATTTGACACACAGGATAATCTATACGTTGAGTTTAGTAACAATTTGTCATTATATTTATATGAATTCCTGTAACTTTTCTGCAAACTTTCGATTAATGTTTAAATAAACTAATCACAGCACAAGAACACCTACCTCGCCCGCGAACAGGCATCGCTTTGAGCACGAAATTGGCCTTAAAACGCCCGATAATAAAACATTAACGCTTTTGGAACTACGCATGCGCGGAAAGTGGCTTCAAAAGTTTTAATATTGGCCAAATAATTAGGATTAAGGAAAGATAATTAATAAAAATTTATTCGCTTAAATAAAGTGCATATAGTCTAATTTAAATACTCAAAGCGCTGAACATAACAGAGAGTATAAATTGAAAAACATCAATTGGAAGAGATCTTACAACTAGAATCATGTGATCGTTAAATTGTAAGTAAGGCAAGGCGATCGTTACGGGGTTTCAGTTTAGGGTTGCACATGTTCACTTTCTGCATGGATTTTATTTTCTTGATTGCATTGCAAGGAACATTTGAAGTTATAATATAACTTCTTTGGTCGAATTTCTGCAACTGTATCCTTTGTAGAGATACTCAACATCGTTGAATATTATGGTTGCTTATTTTGCCACAGATTAAAATAAAAGAACAATTAAGACTAGACTTTTACGTGCGCAGGGTACCATTATAGGCCTCCTCGTTTACAGGTTAAATACCAACCCAAAATCACTCGGCTTCGTGAATGGACTTTTGAAACAAAGAGCTGAAATAAATTTTCCGTGTTGACATTGACTTGCATCCACACGGCGCTAGGCCAATTCGCGTCCGGAATTTGCAATATTGTATATTGTATTGTATATATCAATTTATCCAATATATATGGCGTTCAGTATGTGATGAGTTTTGATACCACCAGAAGCAGTGTATACTCAGCTGACATGGAACAGGATGAAATTAAAAACCTAATTGAGCATTTCAAAAACGAAATTATTCTTCACTGTTCTGTCATATGAGACATAAACTTAACAATTAAATCTTAATTCTTTGAAACCATGCCAGAAATTTAATGTTCCACGATCCTTGAAAACAGGGTCCAACGTTTAATTAAAAACAATATAATTTTGTTGTGCAATTTTGCCATCACAACCCCCCCCCCCTCCCCCAACTGATGTTATTGCGCTCCCCTAAGCAGAAATTACAGAATACACAATTACAATTCATTACACTATTTATAAAAAAGATCAAATAATTATACAGACTCTATGTTTCTTGCTCACATTATTGTTTTGCCGAAATATTCATTAATCACGTTAAATTTGCTTGCTTAGTTAAAGCTATCGAGAGTAATTCTAACTGATGTAATGACGTTTTGTTGTCGCTTAGTAACTCATATCAATATTTCCATTATGTTTAATGGCATACATTTCACGCTCATTCAGTTTGAACCACAAAATTAAAACTTAATTAGTTAAACCACTTAAGTTAGTTTAATGAAATTTGCCAGCCGAATTCATAGATGTCTCAAACCGAGGTCACTAAATTTCACTTGAATGTACGGGAGATACTCAAATTGCAATTTTGCAGATATATCACGCGAAGGTATCTCTCCCTGGTCACTATATAAACGCTACAGAATACCTTTGCGTTCTCTCTGGGTCCTTTATATAGGTAGCGAGATATCATGCGTGCACATGGTCTGTGTGTTTTTCAACTATACCCAATTACCGGCCGACACCTGAAATTAAGTATATAAGTTCGACATAATTTAAACTTTAAGAAGGAAGATCGTATGCAATATTCATTTTCTCAGAAGTTTAGTTTGTGTTAGGAGCCAAACTGAAGGAAATCATACGGACAAAAAGAAGCTCGAATGAGGTCTAGGGTTTAACGCCGCAAAAAGAATTTAATTGTTATTCTTTATTGTCTTTTTCTTTCATCAACTAACGTTGCCAGTGTAGATAGCGAGGTCAAAAGCGCACAAAAACATAGGATCTTTCACGACATGAAACCATATGAAGAGGACATTCCGAGCAAAAGCCCCAGTAGTCGTTACTAGCTTCCCGACGGAGGACCTCCGTTCGAATTCTGTTAATTATATCATTTCAGGTAGTGAATGATCCGTGTGTGTTTATCAGATAAACCTGTATGATATGGTATATAGGATACACTGGTTATGTGGAAATATTGAAATGCACTAATGTGGTAATAGGCTGGCATAGCTTAAAGGAGAGGTCAAAGACGCTTTCTATTTATTTATTCAGGCCGCACAACAGATCCCTGACTAAAGCATCTTACAAAATTGCAATTCGTTTTTGTCCCTAAGTCTAATATCAAAATTACCCTTATTAGGACTGAGGCTGCCTCTATTCTTGAAACGATTAATTTTGCGTTAAAAACATTGCTCAGGTTAGGCCGGGTAAACAAAGAAACGCACAGGCATTTGGATTAGAAGCTCTCAGTCAACTCATCCAGTATGCAAAGTACTCATTGCCATCACTTTTCCGGAAGAAGACGATTCACCTGTCTAGCCTTGTCAAACAAACGGTCTCGTATAAGCATCATCGTCATACATAACTCTTCAAAAGCGTCGCTTTTTCCAGCCCAAGCACAGAATAAATCGCTTGCTCAGGTTCGATAAAACAGAAGAAAACGATGTTGTTTTATGAGGCAACTCTATCAAATTATGCCTCTGTTTAAACTAATATACACATCTAACACAAGTGTACTTGATGTTTCCTGTTTTGCTTCGTTCCTCGTAAAACATCAAGAATTTTAGTTTACTTGTTCAATATGTGTTTCAACGTTTAATTCACGAACGTATATTTAAAATTCCTGTACAGCTCTTGGAGTTTTACCATCCTACGTCTTCCGGAAGCTTTTTCATCACCTGTACTCTGAAGCATCAACCATGTTCATCAAACAACGATGCTTCTTCCTCAAATATAACTTTTCACAGTCCTCGGACGTACATTCTACATTCATCCCACAATTTAAGCTTTCTTTGTTTTGGCTGTCTTAGAAACAGTTAAATATTCTTACAGTCGGTTCTGAGAAACGACGATACGAATTCTTAATTTCTCACGATCACTTCTCTGCATATGCGGTGAACTCGTATTGCGGCAACTTAGAAAACAAGACAAATGATTTTTTTACATTCAACAGATACCCAGTTGGCACAGTCAAATTTTTCACAGAAATTCACGACCGTAGCAACGGGATAGGACTGCGTGCAAGACGCAGTTTGCCACGATGCCCAGACTCTACTCATGAATTGTTCCGTTCGCGTCTGAACTCTCTTCTTCTTGCGTGTCTTGAAAGCAGTTAAATATCTTGGCAACAGACGGAGCTAGGTTGGAATCGAGCAAACAGTAAAGTATGGGCACGATTGCGTCGTTTATAAACGCAAGGTACATCGCGGTAGCATATAACTCGTCCCTGCGATCCGTGTTCACATCCGAGTGGACTAAACGAGTGAATCCTTTCACGATAACAGGGATCCAGCAAAACGCGAACGAAACGACGACGATGATGGACACGCGAACACCACGGATCGCGGCACGGATGGTATTAACCGTCGCGTTGACGGATCCCAGATCGCCAGTTTGCCGTTTTCGACGGTTCAGGGTGCTGATGATGCTGCCATAGAGGAAGAGAAGAATCCCGAGCGGAATTAAAAAGAATATGGTGAGGTCCACGCTGTTGTACGCCTTGTCCACCCAGGTCCAGGGCAAGTGCACGAGCATGCAAATCTTCATGCCGTTCGATGTTTTACTGGCGAACGAGAACGCGAGGGGGATCGAGATAAGAAACGAGAAGATCCAAATGCAGGTAATGATCTGACGGGCGATAGGTTTTGTTATCTGGACTTGCGGCTTGAGCGCGAACACGACGCTGAAGTAGCGCTCGAAAGCGATGGAGAGATGGGTGAGCACATTGACGCGGAAGAGAGCACGTTGCGAGTACTCGATGATCCGGCACATCACTTCGCCGAAAATCCAATCTTCGCGCAGCTCGTCGACCATTTTGAAAAACATCGAGCAGACTACGACGGCGATGTCGGCGATGCAGATGTTGAAAATAAAAATGTAGAGGGGACGTTTCAGAAGCCGGCGCTGAGGCTTCACGAGTATGTAGAGGCATAGAATGTTACCAAATAACGTAGCGATGATGATAATAGCCAGAGAAACGGCTTGCCCGGAACCCATTGCTTAGGAACAGTGATGTTGGGAAGAGTAGAGCCAAACGAGTCTGTGTACGAACTGTCAATAACGGAATATTACCCGTATTCTAAGTTCAATTGTGTACGCATGTATATGAAAGACCCAGCTGAAAAGCGTGTCTATTTAAACATGACCTAATAAAGCAAGGTTATTATTATGCAAAAAGAACTAATTGACAATTTACTGAAGCCAAGGTACTGGAGTTTATGATGCAGCATTACATGAGTTTAGGCCGCAGTAACTGCGAACAATCAGTCAAAAATGCAGCCAGCTTTGACAGCTATAAACTCAGACACGTTTCTTGTTGTTTAATTAGCTGAAAAAACCCGGCTCTCGACGTGAGTGTTTTAATGCCATTTGTTGGCAAACGCAGGACAGGACAATTGCCGAAACAAAGCGAATCAGTAAAATTATAAGAAATTAAAAGATGTAAACATTGTTGCAAAAAATTGAAAATTTATTCGCCGCCCAGTTTTATATCATTATATATATCGGTTTTGTTTTTATGACACGAAATGATTGATAGAAATATCAATGTACAGCACATGGGCCAGGGCTATTACTAGAAATAATTGTTGTGAGGTTAATACGTTTTGTGAAAGCGTTTAATTATATTTGTCATTTCCATTTGGTGAAAAGCCATTTTATTTTCGGCATTTCTTTTCGAACAAATTTATAAAGCGCGACGGAACAGCTGCCCAATTTAATATGAAAAATATCTGATAGTCAAGTAAGCTACGTCATCGCAACACTGCGACCTGATTGGCCGCTCGTCCCTTACATTAACAACGTAGGTGTTATCTTGGGGCGAGGAAGACATTCGCCATGCCAACGCAATTATCCGAGCAGGCGCTTTTAACCGTTATTGTCCTGTTCACGGGAATATTTTGTAATCAAAACATTTTGACACAATAATGCGTTGGCGTATGTTGCGCATGCGCAACATAAACAGTAAACGTCGCCATGGCAACAATTTCCTGTTCAATGGTAATAATACAATTATATAGAAATTCAAAAAAAATATCAGTTTGATTTCGTTTTATTTGAATGAAGGTCGATTTTAAGACCTCGCTATTTTCTATATCACTCTATTAGATTTTGCACCACACAATATCATTGCTAAATGTCAAAAAACGTAAGGTTGTCATGTTTCAAAATCAGTCACACATTATTCTTTCAATGAACTACCACACTAAACTTAAAGTACTGGAAAGTTTTCATTCAAATTAAATTTACCCATAAT
The DNA here is from genome assembly GCA_963855995.1 of Muricea muricata. Lineage (NCBI taxonomy): Eukaryota > Metazoa > Cnidaria > Anthozoa > Malacalcyonacea > Plexauridae > Muricea > Muricea muricata. The sequence continues at coordinate 3,134,059 of OY979725.1, forward strand.
TATCCATTTGTCATATCCGCGAATATCCCTAACTATCGTTTCATCATTCCCAAAAGTCATTTCGGTTACCTTAATCAATTTCGGTTACCTTTATCAATTATTCATGATTCACCCATACCACTTTTATCCATCATTATAATTTCGTCATATCCATAAATCACTTTCTTTATCCATCATATTCATTGGCTGGCATTCCCTTGCAATTCAGGTTTGTGACTTTAAAAACAGATCCTGCGAGGGGCTCGTCTTTAGCCTTTTCCTCACTTAAGCACTCTCTAACAAACAAATACGTAGGCAATGTTGGAAACTTATTAAAGGGATATGCCAACATAATTTTGGCTTATGGATAAGAACCTGTGAAGCAGGGTGTTAGCCAGGATTCCATAGCCATCTAAATTCAGAAGTAGACGTCCCTAGGACGGTCAGACGGCCGCCTGGCTAACACCCTGCTTTGAAGTAACTATTATACTCTGTGGTTAAATGTTTAATAACATGCTCAGTTTCTGAAATATTGATCAAAGAACAAAAAGTACAAAGACACTACCTAGTTACCTGCCATCTTGGATATTAAAAAAAACGATGACGTCACAACAGGATGAAATTCTTTTCTTAAAGAAGCAATAAGCGAACATATTTAATGTTAATGTCTCTCTGGATTTGTACGTATATACACTTCTTACGTAAATTGCTAATTGCCTCAGGAAAATTTCAACTAATTGTGAGGAAGTTTTATTCACTATACCGTGTTGCGACGTCATTAAAACAGACCTAATTATAATTAGTAGAATCATACTAGTATACTATTGCAAATGCTGTAATTTGATTGGTTACTCTACTCGCTATCTATTCCTCGATAGACAGCGAGTAGCGAAACAATCATCTTCCTATAGAGATTTCTTTTAAGAAAATTTCTTAAAAATCAAATTTTTTGTTGAATATTCCATGTTTGACCTCTGATTCTACTAAAACAATTAGATTACTCGCTCTCGATTTCTATGCAATGATAGTTGATTCGGGCTTCGCTCTCATCAACTATCCCCGAGCTCGTAATCTAATTGTTAAAACAAGACTCTTATCGTAATTATAAACAACATTCATTACCTTATAGATTCTTATTGATTAAAAAAAGATTAAAAATAAATTATAATAAAATTAAAGATTCAAAAAAAATTTGACTGTCACATGCTCAGCACATGCAATCATAGATATCTCAAATACACTAGATAGCGCATCTGCATATCAAAAGTGAAGCCAAAAATCTCAGCGTTATCCCCTCATAACAAAGGGCGGCGGCCATATTGGTCATTCCCACTCATAAAAAAAAATGCCAAAGAAAACACTATACTTTTCTGCATTTGTGTATTAAATACTTTTTAACCTCATAAAACAGGATTTATTGTCAACTTTGTCGATTTCCGCAATACAAAATACACAAATTATCATGCTCCGTGTAAACTCTGTGGGAACGACCAGCGCCTGCAATCCGGCTTCAATTTTCGCCTGCCCACACAGTGTGGGATGCACAATCTAGTGAATATGAGATATCTATGATTTCAACATTGTACAGGGGAGAGGATATGAGATATCTATTAATGCAATCCATTGCAAAACTTTTCCATTCTGAAATCCAGTGTTCTCATCAAGATACAGGGTATGTGGTTGCATCAAAGAAGCAGAGGGTTATGAACCAATGTAACACAAATTGGCCAGGAGAGGAGCTGCGGATTTTTACTCTTGCGAACACTAAATTACGGCCCACAGCCAGCTCGCTATAACGAGAGTTCACTGTACAGGAAAAATGACCTCAAGGCATCCCAGGAGATTAATCCACCCCGGAACACGTACCTCGCAGAAGTCACAAACAGTTCGTCGAAGTTCTTGCCTCCCCAGCAACATGAGGTCACTTTGGACACTGGAAGCTTCACAGATCTGAGAACTGAGCCATTCGCTGGATCATAACGTACAACCTGCCGACATTGAACAAGTTAGACTTGAAGAGGATGAAAGAAGAAAAGACTGTGGAACGATTTTCTGTTTTTTCCCTATTCTGTGGCAGAAAATTCGAATTTATACATCATTCAATAACTATTCAGAAGAAGCCTCACTATGCTTGCCATTAACCAAGAATCACACATGCTCACCATTTTTAGGTTTGATGGGCATAAGTGCATTCAAACAAATTTGGGAAATGGGGGTGTTCAAAAAGACAACAGCATACCAGAGTCCTGTCAGTCCAGAACTTTCTCCAATGTTTGCCCGCAGGCCTGTACGTTTGTCTGTACATACATGTATGATTGTCTGTCCTTTCTGGGACAATAAAAATTTTCTGGGGCCGAAAGGTCCCATGGTTGGTCCCATACTTTTTCACCTGTGGTCAACGAGTGCTGAATCTTCTGCGTGATGAACATTGCTGCTTCACTGGTAGACGAAGAGATTAAAATTCAAAGCAATACTTGCCTGTCCCCCGTCGTACATCGCTACCCATACTTTGTCCTCAGCATCCACACACAATCCATCCGGCCACTGGAATATTAAAATGTTACAATATAAAAGGAATTTATACTAGATAACGTTTTATGAATTCTCAGGTTTCACTCAACATAAAAGCAAACAAATAACACATACTCCGAGTTTTGAATCAACTTCGATGGCCACTCTTTTGTTTGTGGCTGAACCAGAAGCAAGATTAAAATCAAAAACAAACACTTTCCTAAAAGAAAAGCAGACCAACTTAATCAAGAACAAAATCAGAGATTTAAATGGCCGGGGGGGGGTAACATTTATATTTGGATTCTACCAAACTAATTTCTTTTGAAATCCACCTTAACTCAAATTATAATAAAAGAAATTAGTCAGGCAGAACAGGAATGAAATCCCCCTGACTTAAGGGGATCAGGCAGTTTCTGGTCTTTAGTGTAATGTATAGTGTAGGACAGAAGAGTGTGTATAAAACTTAAGACAGTAACGTGTGAAACTGTTTTATATAAAGGCATCCTTGACTGAGTGTACCTTTCATATGAGTCAATATAGTACATTATTTTGTTATCACTTGTCCAACCCATTCCATTTGATAACGAGATCTAGTGGTGAAGACAGATTGTTATGAGTGAGATGTTGTGTGTACAGTATCAATGTAAGTGTAATCAACTGATTTATGACCAACCTCTTGAGCTACTTGCGAAACACTGGAACCATCAACGTCTAGACAATACTAAAGTTAGAAAATATTCAATTCTCACACAGGTATGGCATGGTATAGCATGGTATGACATATTATGGTATGGTGAAGTATGGTATGGTGCAGTAGAGCAGGATATGTTAGTATGGTATGCAGTATGATATGGTGTAAAGTATGGTATAGAATACTAGGACCTGCATGTTATGTTTTGTATAGATATGGTATTGTATGTATGTACTTCATGGTAATGCAATCATTGGTATAATGTGGTATCATATGGTATACATGGTATTAAAGGAACAGTATTCCATGGTGTAGCATAGTATTTTACGTATGGCGACTGTTGTGGTATGGCATGGCATAGTATGGTATAGTAGTATATAGTATGGTATAGTAGTATATAGTATGGTATAGTAGTATATAGTATGGTATGGTAGTATATAGTATGGTATGGTAGTATATAGTATGGTATGGTAGTATATAGTATGGTATAGTAGTATATAGTATGGTATAGTAGTATATAGTATGGTATAGTAGTATATAGTATGGTATAGTAGTATATAGTATGGTATAGTAGTATATAGTATGGTATAGTAGTATATAGTATGGTATAGTAGTATATAGTATGGTATAGTAGTATATAGTATGGTATAGTAGTATATAGTATGGCATGGCATAGTATGGTATAGTAGTATATAGTATGGTATGAAAGAGTTGGGGTGGTAAGACAAGGTATGGTGCAGTGGTATGGTAAAATGGCAAGGTAGGGCAGCTCTTGTGTGGTGTACAATAGTATGAATTACCATGTTTGTAAATGTACTCACTAGTGATCCTTGATATGGTAGAATTTGTGTTGGTACAGGTTCAGGACCGAGAGTGCCTAAGTCAGGTAATAAGTTATGGACTTAGTATTTCATTGCTCAAGTAAACTCACACATGTAATTGCCACCACATTTATTGAATAACAATTTCTGCTGACATGCTAATAAATATGTAATTACCTGCCCAGTATCTGCCAACCTGAAATTCAAAGTGAACATTAGTAATCTTACAGTAATCCAACCCCACTTTCTTTCTTTTCTGAAGGAAACAAAACATTAAAAACTTACTGCATCACATTTACCATCATTAAATCTATTGCCTTGTTTGTCATCTAAAAATGCAATTCAATTCAATTTATTTAACATTACGAAAATGTTAAATCCCATACATTCCCCCTTACCAGAAACGCTCTATGTATATATAGACTAGAAACTTACTATCCACTGTCTTTACAATCTCGAGTTTTCCTGTCTGAAAAATAGAAAGAATTAGTTACTAGGGGCTCGGGCCAATAGAACCTCCAATAAATTATGACACTGTTACACTCTGTTCAATAATTTACCTCTAGGTCCAAGAAGCCAAAATGTCTGTGGTATGTTACAGCCAGTGATGTACTTTTGTTTTTACGAGGAACAACTAAAACAATTCAACAATTTATTATCACTGATCAATTTGTAACTAGTCCGCCAGTATGTGCCTTGGAAATAGAAGATAAAACTAACACTGGATTTGCACTGGACAGTACTGAAATAATGATAAATTCGATGCATGAAAACTCTCATAAATTTTCGCCATCATGGCAGCACCTTAAGCAAGTAGTCCAGTCTATACATTACATAGCATCGTCAGCCCAACACTTTAGTGCCAAGTAGCTAATTTCATTATTAACATTACTCATTTCTTCAGAAATTGCTTGTTTTAATAGTCAAGAACACAAACATATTTGCAAAGCAGCTAGGACTAAATCATTAGCCAGCTGGCTATGCTAGCAAGCTTATATACAACTTAAAATACCAATCATGTGGAAGCCAACTTAAAGTCAATACCTGGTATACATATAATGTTTTTATGCAGTACAGATTAAATACCTGAGGTCACAGGTGCATCCAGTTTGATGGCTCTGTCCTGTTAAATAACATTAAGAATTTTTAAAAATAAGAAAATTTTGAATATCAATTACACTGGGTGTGTTTGCGCTATCTATTCAAGCAGGGAAGCTCAGGGTAGAGAAATGATTCTAAACAAAATAGCCAGCTGTCAAACTTAGCCCAATGCATAGCAATGGCCAAAGGCAGGGGTTAAAACCTAGCACCCTAGCCAAAAGGGGGCCCAGAAAAACAAACAAACTATAGTACATTATAATTTATCAGTTGAAATATATTCCCCTCCTCAACACATTAGTGAGGTTCAGATTTCACTTCCACTACTGCTCTCTTCTAGCCAATGAGAAAATAGATTAAGGTAGCAGATAGATTAATGTAGCAGCCATGCATTTATTGGCGCTCAGGCATGGGCAGGTTATATACTTTGAAAGCCTTTTCAAAAGGTAATCTTATTAATGAAGGCCACACAAAGACATCTTGAAACAGAGCCTAAGGCCTTAATCCCCCCCCCCCCAACGTGCAGTTAATTTATTTGCAATAAGATTACATTTGCTTAGCCATAGATTTTGGGCTAGAAACCTTGACTTTTTGTCAAGCCTCCTACTGCAGTTATATGATAAAGTTAATTAAACTTAACTACAGACAGTCAATGCAATATATTAAGGCATTAAGGCAGAACATATAAAAGTTTGAAGTGAATGTATTACAGGCATAATGGAATGTTTATTGAATATTTGGAATATATATTTGGAAATTCCAAATAGAATACAATACATTTAACCCATGAGCACGTCTATTTGGCTATTTTATTAAATGCATATTAAAATATTCTAATTTTTAATTTAAATTAATATCTTACAGTTCCGGCAGCATAGTCGTAAATATGCACGGTTTTCCCTTTTGATTCATCGTTTCTGTCAAAAATATCGAGCCACAACAGACGCTGGTTTTTATCGTCCCAATGGGGTCCTTCCCCCAGACCTACTTTAAAGCCACTCGCGTCAAAAATACATTCAACTTTTGCCATTTTTTCTCCCAGAAGTTCTGGGAACCGAATCAGGAAATCAGGTGACCCTTTGTGTCCCCAACGTTAACGATCCCTTGAAAATCCTGAAATTCTTCCTTCCTTCTCATGCATTATCAGTGAGCTTTATCAGTCATCATTCATCAGTGATTGTTAGGTTGAGCCAGTCTCTTCGCAATTTAGGCCTCAGGCCCATGCTCAGGGCTCTTACTGGGTAATAATTCGGTCATGGCTTTATAGGATACCCTAAAGGTCGAAATGTCGAGAGAGCACTGGGTTTCTCACTCACTGGGTTTCTCACTCACTTCACCAAATTTGGCTAAAGCGCGAGCCCGAAGGGGGAGTAATGATTGTCGCGCTACGCGCTCCCTCTTTAGCTAAATTTGGTGAAGTAGATATAGTCCCAGTGAGTGAGAAACCCAGTGCTCTCTCGACATTTCGACCTTTAGGGTATCCTATAAAGCCATGACCGTAATAATTCCGTGTTCTCCGTACGCGAAATTAAATTTTAATTCAAGCCCTTAATCTAATCAAATTTTCAATCCATCAAAGTTAAAACATGACAAATAAAACGCTGGTTAGGATTAGGGTTTGGGTTAGGGCTTGGATTAAGATTTATATTCTCCATATTGAGAACATGGAATTACTACCTCTTTTGAGCCGGTTTTCTCTGATGTACCGCGGGTTGTATATAAGTTATTTACCTTGAATAAATAATTAGATCAAAGTCGTAGAAAAATCTTAACGAATCTCGACTTAAATTGTTTAAAGTCAAAAGACTGTTAGAAAACCTCTTCAAAAATAAATTAAGTTAGTTAAATACCTCGAAAGTTGGGATGTATGTCATATACAGCCCTCGGACGTTGCGCGTCCTCGGGGGCTGTATATGACATACATCCCTCCTTCTCGGTATTTAACTCTAACTTATTGTGTGTTTTTGCACTTGGCATAGATATACATTAGATAGCGCATCTGTACACAGCAAATGCAAAAAACGCACAACCTGTTCTGGCCAGATGAAAACAGCATTGAACAATGTTGTGCTGCCCACATTGTTCTAGGCTGTCAACAATATTGTTCAGTATTGTTGAGCCTGAATTAGCCTGCGATCAGGTGTAACAATGTTGAACAATATTGTTGACAACCTTGAACAATGTGGGCAGCAAAACATTCTTCAATGCTGTTTTCATCAGGCCAGAACAGGTTGTGCGATTTTTGCTGTGTATATCAAAAAGTGAAGCCAAAAATCTCAGCGGTATCTCCCATAACAATAGGCGGCGGCCATGTTGGTCGTTTCCACTCATCAAAAAAATGCTAAAGAAAACACTGTACTTTTCTGCATTTGTGTTGGTCCGTGTCAACTCCGTGGGAACGACCAGCGCCTGCGATCTGGCTTCAATTTTCGCCTGTCCACAGTGTGGGATGCGCCATCCAGTGTATATGAGATACCTATGGTTTTTGGCCTCTCGCTTTTGCTTTTGAGAGGCGTCCAAAATAGTTTGTTAACCAACTAATTTCACCAAAAACTTGATTACTAAATATAGAACTTGGAGTTCTAAAAAAATCCCGAGACTGAGTTCTTAAAATAAAAATCCCCAAAACATCCCAAATGATTTGATCTCGGGATAAAATCCCAGACATGGCAACGCTGATCTCCAAAATGTATTTTTTAGAATTCTTTAGATTGACCCCAAAATATTCTTAAAATTTCCCCCAAATTGACAGACAATCCAAGTGACAAAGTCAAATTACGTCGTTCCTGTATATTTCACTTCTATCTTTAGTCACAAGCACAAATCCCATTTTATGTCAAGATTTTGTTAAAATTCTTGCGCAGGATGCGCAAAAACATAACACTAGAGGTAGTGATAAGGTTAAATTAGCCCACTAAATATTTCGCGACACCCCCCTCCCCATGTAATTGCCTAATTTTGTAAAGTGTGAAGACTTGACAACCAGGGTGCGATCTTGCAGGTTAAATAAATACAGAATGACTTCAAAAGCATGTATATTATTAAAGTATATCCAATGAATGGTAAATAAACAAAAAACTGATACCAAAGAATGACCAAAGAACAATTATTATTCACTAAACTGGTCGATTTTTTCCCTGAAATCCCCCTTCCCCACAATCAAAACGGCCCTCCCTTACAAGGAAAATATGTGCAGTATAAAATCGTGTGGATTTTGATATGTTTTCACGTCAACAAAATACATGATTGTGATGGAAAAGTATCAAGAACAGCCCCTAATTTGCCTATAGCTATGACGTGCGTAAAACAAGTGATCGCGTGACTGCCAACTCTCATCAACTCTCCTCCTTCTCACTTGGTCTTCATGGACAGGAAATGAGAAGCAACCGAAATTATCGAAAGCACGATGAGAATTGATTAATCGCTGATGTTCTTAATAGAAATCTAATTTACTTAATGAAATATTGGCTAATTTTGAAACAGAAATTGATTTCGGTACATTTGATAACTAATCCCATGTCTCTTCCAAGGTGAATTTAAATTTAGTCTTTATCTATAAGGCGATTTTGCGTAAAGCTCAAAATAATGAATTTCTATTTAACGTGAATTTGACATCTAACAGATGCGTGATAATATTTTGAACCACAATTATACTTTTAGGCCCTCTTTTTGCTTTGAATTTTCAACGAAAAGAAAATTTTATAGTAAATTCGATGAATTAAATTCGACGGAAATGCGACGTCTAAACCAGGCCTTATTGTTGGTTTTTTTTAACATATTTTGAGCAAAAGCCTTTAGTATGTGTTTGTCCAGGACATAAAAAACAATCAAGACTTCAAGCTTTACAAGGAAATCCTTAAAGGTTGTAGCAAATTTTGAAAATCATTCCGTAAAAATTCTTAAGCTGTTTAAACTTTTGTAAAAGCAATATACTGATGACATTACAAGAATTGGTAGACGCAGCTTTATTATTCCCATGCTAAATTTATCCTTCTTCATGCTTCATCTATATTTAAGTCGAAAAACACAACAGACACAGGTAGTTTCGGATATGAATTGATTTGTTGTGAGCTTCACTCAAGTACATATCTAATTAAGAACCTATTATGGGCCTTTCCGAAGCATCTGGGATATTTAAGGACCTATATCGCCAAAACGATGAGTGTTGTTTGCGCCCGAAATCTTTCTAATGACGTCAATAAACTCCGCATTACCGAATTATATCACTTTTGAATCACTTTCAAATATGGATCTCATAAAATTCGTTAAATTTGACCCTAGGGCGTGACCCTTCATAATCCAAGAACGTTGGAAAGCCAAGAAAATCCTAGTTCAAATCGTTGTCAAGTGCATGTGTCTAGTGTCTCGATACAGGAAGACATTAAGCGAGATTTCAACACAGCGTTTAACAAAGATATCTCCACGTCAATTTCCCGTGATTTCCCCAAGCTATGTATAGGGTGCTTTTCAACATTGTTTATCAGCACATGTTGAAGTCGTTAATTAGGAATAATTGGAAGACGTACGGTTTAATGACATGCAAATAACTCGCCTCCTTTTCCCTTTGAGAGAAGCAATATGGCTATAGTATATCTGTTGTTTTGAAATACTGTTTTTAAGACAGCTAGCAGAGTTTAGATGTATCGTTTACAACATGAGCCGTCGTGTATCATCAGCATGTACAAACTCGAGCCGAAGGAGAGCTGTATATCTGATACAACATGGACGCGAATGTTGTAAATGATTTGTGAAACTTTCCAATTTTATAGATATATTTGCGAGAAGTGATATTGAAAATACAGCTTATACAGGGTGTCCCAAAAAAATGTCCCTTGCCAAACATTTGGGTTTACCCAAAATTAAAACACAATCTATCACAATATTTCTTCTTTTGCAAATTTTAGGGTGAGAATATTGAAACGTGTGGTTTCTGTGGCATTCCAAAAAAGCAAGACCAAAATTCTGATTTATCCAAGTTTTGCATAGTTTATTAACTTAAATTTGCATCATAAATCTGTTTTACCTAACACAGTGATGTCGCCACCACGAATAGCCATATAATAATAATATCCTCACCTTTGTTTCACGAAATATTTTTTGTTGGCATACATCACAGGCCAAGTTTCCAAATCACCATTCCACCAGCCAACGCTGTCGAGCTAAACAGTAACTGATCACTTGTGAGTTTGCAGCACTGTGAAGAACAAGGATGGCGAGGCGGGTCATATGAGACATGAGAAACAGAACATGTTTAGAATTTCAAAACACAGCAAAGGACGAAAATCAGTGATGTTATGACATTCAAACTTGTTCTAGTTCTGTTATTGTTATTTTGAATCTTGTCAATTAAATGTGCGAGTAAGCAAACAAAAGTAAAATGTTGTTATGCAAAACTTGGACAAGTCACCATTTTAGTTCTCCTTCTTTGGATTGCTACAAACATAACACAGTTTATAAATCTGAAAATTTGCACCAGGGAAGAAGGTATGATGTTGGACTTTCCCTAAATTGTAACAATTTACAGTCTGAGCTCTTGCTTGCTTGGATACCCTGTATAAAACGAGTTAAATTTATGAAAATCAACAGAATTCTGTATCGGGGTATTTCACGCTCATGATATCTTTTAGGTTTTCATCATGAATTATTAATGAGTTTCATAAACTTATAAAAAAACCCACAGCTAGCTGTGGTCCGCCCACAAAACAAGTGCTCAATGAAACAACTTGTTTGAAATAATTTATAACAGTATTTGTTTAAAAAACAAAGTCGATTAAACTATACAGAACCCTGGATTAGACGTTGTTTAAGTTTGTCTATACCCTTTTCAGAAGCAAAGTTTAGAAAAGAAATTCCCACCGTATTGACATACTTCAAATCGTCTAGACATACCCTCTCTCTCTGTTCAAAAACAAAACAAATTCTGATCATGCTTGGCAAATGTCGACGTGCGAGATGTGAACAAAATGCCATCAATCAAAGCAGCTTTGTGAAAGGTGCTCAAGGAAATGCCATGTCTATTCGTACGTAGAACATTTCATAGTTAAAAAAAACTGAACGAAAAAAATGTGAAGACAGCTCATCATACCATATCGAGTATGTTAGCTAGATCGCACGTGACCACCGTCACGGCCTTGTGGGGCCTTTGAATGACGTTGAGATCCCATTTACCACTACGGCTGAACTTGCGTTTTAAACACAAAATGTGTAATTATATCATACCTTTCTTAATGCAAAAGATCTTTGAAGCAAAAAGCAAGCTATTAATTAGTGGTATATTCTATACGAGCTGCTGCGTTAAAATTGAGCTTCTAAAGCTTAGCTTTTCATTTTTGCAGTATGCAAACGCCTAGATTTTCTACGCCTCTACGTCCTGACTGTCGTCGATGAGTGAAGTATGTCACGATCTTTGATCCCAGTCCTAAATTCGTCAGGCGAAAACAACACATAACTTTGTCTCCATCTTCAGAGCCAAATTGACTGTCGTTCACTGGTGCCAGTCGAGATTTCATGTTTTCACTTTGATTGATCTAGTAATATGTTATGCATTGTTTATGAACGTCAAAACGTCAGGTTTTTAATACAAAAAAGGAAATAGTATTAAAATATTTACGACTTATTGTTAAACGTTGATATCCGCCACTTCAATTAGCTTTACCCAAACTGGCCAAACATAGTACCTTTATCCGTATTTTTATCGTCCCAGTATTTCCAAAGAATCGTTTTGAACCATTACGATAAAATACTGATCTAAATCTATTAATATTAAGGCCAATGTTAACTACTCACGATTCTCGCATCAACCTCGTTGTCGCATGTATAAGATTGTCATTCTGGGGCGATCTTAATCACTTTTTTAATCACTGTTTTGAAGATTAATTAAATAGTGATTAAATACGAAATACGTTGTTCTGATTGGTTGACATTTCTACTAATCACAGTTAACTATAATCACTTTTTTACTTATTTATCCAATTCTTACTCATAATTTCAAATACCAAAACGTGTTCACATTCACATACACTGGCCTAAGAAGGATGAATCAAGTGGGACTTAGTATTGCATCGTGCAGATATAGGTCTTATACCTGTGCTGCGAAAAACTGCTGTAATACCCGATTGCAAAGACCGACTTCCGCCAGCCGAAGCTACCTTCCAAAAGAGGACACTGACGTCCCTTTCAATAGGTCAGCCTTGAAACGACCCGCTGCTAATAAATGTGCCACGGGCAACACCGAAGAAAATTTTAAAAAAAAACCCCTTGTTCCACATCAAATTGATTTCGCGCAAGTTATTTGAAAACGCCGTGATTTATTATGCCCATTGCACAGCTCAAGGCACAACTTATTACCTGCTTACAAATACCGCCTCGCATGCTGCAGTGCCCTGCAATTGATCGCAATTTGTTTTTTTTAAAACAAACAATTGCATTACACGCGTGATTAAGATGCAAGATCAATCATCACCTGTTGTCAAACGTAAAAATATATTTGATTTGATTACAGTCAATCTAAACGGGTCGTAAGATTTGTGACTTCTTCAAGGTGCCGTGATTATATTGTCATTTCTGAGCAACTGTCACAGCCAAGCCACAGAACAAACATACACGGAAGTGCAGAACGATCACAACATTACGACCCATGAGAACAGCGAAGAGGAAATGGTCTGAAGTTTTCAAGGGCTGTAATTAGCTGGTTCTACAGTCTGATCCGAGGCGTTAATAGCGCCTTATATTAACACTAAGAACTTGATCTCGTTTATCAGTTGAAATCATGGAAGCTCTTGAAATAGGTCTCATCACAGCAATGAGCTGCATATTATTCTTCAGCTTGTTTGGGAATATCATATTATTAGTCGTGGTGTATGGTCAGCTGCCTTACCAAGCCGTTCGCAACTACTCTTATCTCATCCTGAATTTGGCAGTCTCCGATATTCTGCTGGCAACTTCGAGTATACCGTTTGATATCGTCCAAAGACTTAAGGCGCCCGCTTTCCCATTCGGTCCGACGATGTGCAAGCTTCTCTGGCCCTTTCAGACAGTGTGTAGCATGGCATCTATTTTCACTGTGGGTGCACTCAGTTATCAGCGCTATAGGCTTGTCGTGAAACCGTTCAACGGAAAACTGCACAGACGTCGATTTTTCATAATGCTCGCTTTGATATGGCTGTTGCCTGTGTTCCTTGCGGGTTTACCTTACTCGTTCGTGCTTCGGTTGGACGAGAACACCACATCTTGCATAGAGGAATGGGTGCCTGCATCGAGACAAGATCAGATCAAACTTAGTTTTACAACGTACTTGTTTGTCATTCAGTATGTGCTTCCGTTAGGATTGATAGTTTGGTGTAATGTCAAAGCGATCATCGAACTTAAGAGGTAGGTAAAAAAAATAATTAATGCCAACATTGTAACTACATTGCTTGGATTCTCAGAGTTTTTATATTTATACTAATTTCGATCTTCAACGTTAATTGAAATAACACATGCATGCGTATATGTGCATACCTTGTCAGACAACGCTGAGGCAAGTATAAAGACAGATAAAGGTTAAATAATCACAACGGCTGGTACTTCATGTCCTTATGCATGGCCCATTGACTGAAATTTGAAGATTTTTTCGGCTAATTTGCATGTGGAAAATTAGTTTTCAATCCATGTTATTTGTCCGAGTGTCAGAAATCGCCGTAGCGATCGTTTCAAATATACTCAGCTTGCTTTAATGTAAAGTAGTGCGAGTTTGCAACATTTAAAGTTGTCCACGAAATCAACCCGACTTGTCAAAAAAATTGACGTATACTTTAACCACGTCTCGTGTTTTCGTAGGGTGGCCCAGACCTATACCACATAAATAAATATTTAGAAAACACACAAATACATGTCAAAATACACATGCGCGGCACGCAGAGCTACATTTACTAACACGCAAGTATATTTTAACATATTTTAAATTTAGTCTTTTTTCATGACGCACTTTTAAGCAGTAGAGTCAATGTTACTATTTTACTGCGCTGTAATTTTAGCAGATTTTTTTCCGGTCCAATGTGACGCAGATTCATATAATGCAAACCCCGAATCCCAGTGTTTATACAACACTTTAAATTGCTAATCGTTGTTGAAAAATGTCTGGTTCTCGTTCAAATAAGCGGAACCGAACGAATTTGCGATCGTTAATTTTCAGCTTGCGCAATTTTCAGACGACTTTGTTACGTTCGATCGGCGTGCGTACAAATATTTGCAGTCTCATGCTGTTCAAGATCTAAAACATCCTAATGGCTTACAGCATGATACTCTAACAAAGGTCGATAGAAATGATTCCGACTACTGTATGTCCCTATGATCTAAAATTACACTGCTGTCATGCAGGAAAGATTTGCGTGACACGGAATTTTCTAGCCCGCCTTCATGTAAACATTATGGTCAATCCCAGTCGAGTTTAGAGGTGGTCTTTATACTTAAAATGCATTCAAATTCAAATCACAAGCGGAGACACAATTTCAATTCAAATCGCACTCAATCGAGACAAAAGATTCGTTGATGTCTATATCGCTGCGCGAGAGTTGTTCTGTACTAGAATTGCTTTGCAAAAAAAACCCCGTCTAAAAACGCTATTCCATAGTTAAAAGGATCACAAGCAAATGTAAATGTCAGTTGACCAATTCAGGTGATATAAAAGAGCCGTTTTGTATAATGCAATTGCTCTCTGCGCTATAGGATGCCTATTTTTTTTGCTCAATTCAATTAACCAAGGAGTGCCTTATGTTGATAAATAGCACTATGGTTCCAAACCCCAGGCGATTGACGCGCGTGTGTTATCGTTCAATGTTAGGCAAAGCAAATGTTTTGGTCGAAGTTAACAATTGCTGCACGTACAATTACAAGTACCCGGCGTGAGCACCATGAAGCACGTTTCTAATTTATCACAGATTGATGATTGTGTGATCTTTCCGATATGAATTAAAGAGCTACATCTCACAATGCTTATTGGCGAGATCAATTCACGCTTCTGAAAATTCCAGAAACGACTAAAGATTTCAGATAACGCAATATTTGCAACTTTGGAATACTGCTGTTGACGAGCAATATCACCTGGCAGCTGAAAGTTCATTAAAATGTGTTCCTTATGGATAATTTTTTCATATATGAAGGAAAAGTCAAACGGCAAATGGCAAAGGCCACGGCCTGTATAGGGTGATAAACTTCCTGCGATTGTCTTCCATGCGCAAATTCGCGCGTTTTGTGAAGCACACGTTTTAAAATATCCATGATAAGTTTCCATTCATTTAACGACGCGTATGGTCCAAATTCTTACTGCTAAACTCTCCGTTCGTGCGAATCAAAATTGAACAAAAAGACAGCGCAAAGTTTCTGAAGATAATATGATTAACTTAGTTACATAGAGAGAAGTGGAGATTAACGAATGACTAAGTTATGACAACTGATAAATCACAAATATACAATAATTTATTGCATTTTCAAAGGTATTAACGTATACCTCTCAGAGGGATAAAAATTAGCACGAAAATTTCGTCTGCATTCCCTAGTAATAAAATAATTCAACACTCAACGGAACATATGCAAGGTGTGTGTCATTACAGCACTTTCGGTTGATACGCGACCACCCAACACAAAATGCTTCTTCACACAAATAGTTGTTTTTTGACATTTGAGCTCCGACGCTGACTAAACTACAGGCGTGGTTTCACCGCTATTTTGGTCGAAAATAATTGTTCATTTATTACGGAATATTCTCGATATGTGAATTCGAATTTGACGGCTTTTTTCAGTTGTGTGGTTTCTGATATTAAATTAGCGACGGCGCTCAAATGTCAAAAACAACTTTCGCTGTCAAACATTTTGCGTCGGATGGTCGCGTGTCACTCGAAACTGCTGTAAACGCTACGTAAGCTTGCAGACGCTGAAAAGTGCTGCAGAGCCGAGTTTAAATCCTGTGGAGCCGCGTTTAAATCCTTTCCGGCTCGAGGTGTCACCTTTGAGACAGTAAGAACGATTGGTATTCCGGAAAAGTCTACAACATCTCTCTGGTGCATGTTACTTGACTTGAAGAGAAAAAAAATAGCATCAGTTTTAACCGTGAAAAATTGAATGGACTAGGAATGCAAGCTAGACCTAATGACATCCCAGTGTCCTGAAGGGTGGGTCGGGGTGGAGGAGGAGCAGGAGGGTGGCGGCGTCTATTCCCATTTTCCAGCCTAAATTTTGACTAACTCCCATTGCCCAAATTTCAAATCGTAGTGGCTGTCTTGCCCAATGACTCCCAGTCTGTGTGCATGTGATCTCACTTTTCCCAGCAGGAAATGAGGCGATTTCAAGCTCCTATTTAACCACTTTTAAGACGCTCACATCTGCGGTATGGCCTGACAACGTTTAACTGAGGAACTCGGTAACATTATTTTAAATATATTTCAGGACTTTGTTTTTTACGCCTATGCATGCAAACTTTTATAATGGTGCAAAGAAGGTCGAAAATCACCATTTAATGTTTTCCATGAACTTTTAACCAACATGCAATCTTATTGCGGTAAAAAACCCGTCAACTGAACATTAAAAAGTCGATAGCTGCATACATATTGAAGAGTAAAATATGTAAATACGAGTCTGAGATTTGGTATTTTAGCTTTGATTTAAAAAGTAATGTCATGGTCTATGAGCTTTAATAACTTGGCCGCAAATACAGTTTTTTTAAAAAAAAGGAAATAGGTTGGAAAATGTTTTTTGAAGATGAATTTCCAACATCTTGGCAGACCAAATATGGGACTTTCACCTGGCGTTATCGCTCCAGTATTTATTGAGTTCACGTACCGCCCCTTCCCCACATTTTAAACGTAGAACGCGTGGGCATACCTAATTTTAGCGCGCAATGATAAAAGCAGAATGCGCAATGATAAAATGTAATTAAAATATGTAGTGATAAAATTTGGATTCCTGTTTAGAGAGATATTGGACGGCAAGAGATGCAATATAGCGCACTAAATTATGTTTTTAATACGTTTTGCATAGCGAACAACTGTATAAGCTTTTGATGCGTAAACTCTGATCTTCGTTCTTCTTCGTTGACATTTTCATACTATGAATTTTCGATTCTCGCAGTAATATTCCATTTTTAAGCCCGTTTTCCACTTGGCGAATTTGTTCGCGCGACGCGAAGCGAAAACAAGAATTCGGCAACGTGATTGGTTAAAATTGGTTGGCGAAAAAATTCGCCGCGAACAAGTAGGAACCGTTCCTACTTTTTTTTCTGTTCGCGCGAACAAATTTGCCAAGTGGAAAACAGGCTTTAGAGCTTTAAGAGACATCACGGCAGTTTTCGTAAAGATAACGCTCGTCGTGGACTTTTTTCCATAAATCTCTTTTTCTCCTAAAGAGAATGTTGGAAGGGCGGACTGTCTATTTGTTAAAGGTTCAAAAATCAACAAAAAGTTCCCATAGGTGTTTGCAAAACAAGTGAAACGTGTGTTCTTTCTAGCTGAATTAAGACGCGTGAGAGATCGCCGCATGCGTTGTTAATTGTTATAAGCCATTACACGCCGTCGTGGGAAACATCTCCTTTTTTCGTCTACTCCTCTTATTAGCAGGAGGTTGTTTAATTTTCACCAGGCTTCAATCACCCTCCCCCACCTAATTTTACTGACATTTGATAGAGTTTTTTGGTTTAAACTTCATTGATTTTCTGTGGTAGTACTATATACAGTGTTCGGTAATGTTCGGTGACAAAACTGCAATTGGGTAATAATTGGGGGTTTCTCGGACGTTCTTAATTTCCCCCTTCCTTGTTCTAGATATCTGAAGTATCGTAAAAGAACCTCGATCATTTGTGCCTTGTCCATTGAACACCATGAAAACACTGTGAAGATGCTCACGGCAATTATGGCCGTTTTTGCGCTGTTCTGGCTACCTGGTCAAGTAATGGCGTTCTTGCTGGAGTTTGAAAAAGAGAATGAATTCATGTTACACTACGGTGTAGATATCGGTTATCTATTCGTATTCACTAATTGTTTCATGAACCCAATGATATTCGCTTACTTCACTCAGTGTCATAAGAGCTTTCCATTTTCGCGTCGAGCGACAGCGAGTTCCATCAATCCCACGATCGCCTGCGAGCTTGGCTACTCCACAGGCAGGCGAGAGTCGGAAAGACTGAATCCTGCCCAACACAGACGAGGATCACTTCCTGGTAATCTTAAACGGGTACCCGTATTACCGAGGTTAAAACGACCGTCGCTCCCGGCTATATTGCAATGCGAAAGTATCACTGCAGAGCAAAAGAAAAATCTACTCCAAGCAGGAAAAAATAAGGACTTTATAACTTCTAAAAAACTTGGCAACTTGCTTCCGCGAAAGAAACAACTACCCGTATTGACAGAGATACAAAATTCTGATACCGTTAGCTCTTCAGCGCAAAACTGCGATTTGTCGTGCAAACGTCATAACGTCGATCAGCAATTTGACAAACAAAAATGCGTGTCACTTGCCGAAATTCGACCGAAGGTAGACACAGTTCCTTCATTGAAAAACGTCGTTTTGCCGCACAATATTCAGAGCAGTGACTCGACGCAGAAATGTGACTCGATCCCAGGACCGCGCAAGAAGCTCTCATTCTCCCTACACGAGAGACAAGACTTCTTATCGACGCAAAATATTCAAAATACCCCCACATTCAAAGAACAATTGGATATCGCAAAAGAAACGCAGAATAAACTCTTAGACAAACGTTTTTCATTTTCAGCAGTGAAAACGCATGATTCCGAGAAACATCATGATGTAGATGCTGGAAATAGAGTCATGAAAAATTTCATCGAAATAATGAAAACAATGAAAGAAGACGTCTTGAGGAAATACCTGGAAACAACACCAGAAACTGTCTTAAAGTAGCAAAATACTACTTATGATTAGCTCGCATGGATGCGAAGAAATATACTATTCCACAGCTCAAAAAATCTTTAGCTCTTGTGCAACTAGATACTATGCAATGTTGCACTTTAGATCTCGCATCATTCTCGCGCAGGAAAAACGTTTATTGTTTTTCTCGGAACGTGACGAAATAATAAAGAAAACAAAGATTTCTAGCTTGTACTGGGTTTAAAGTCCGAAATTTTGTCCAGCATTTTCTTGATTGCATTTCAAAGATCACTTGAAATCCCGATATATATAACTTCTTTGGCAGGAATTTTGTATAACTTGTTCCTTGTCGAGATAACTAACATCATAAGATATGCAAATAATACAACATGTGATAACACGTTGCATAACGACTTTTGAAAAATTAAGTTTCACTTAATGGAAGCAAAGTGCAGTCTCAGACATTAATTCTTTATTGTAATTTCCTCAAATACTCGCGGTGATGTCACACGATAACGTCGTATTATTTGCATATGGAAAATATTTAAAATTTGTCACATGGAGTTACAAAATTTCTACCAAAGACGTTACATTGTGAATTTAAGCATTTAATCACAATGCAGTCAATAAAATACTGCACAAAATTTCGTGTCACAGCCATTTTAAATTTAGATCCTTCTACGTACTGAAGGTGAGGCAATGTGCAAAACGAGGACGTACACCCCAAATGGACAGTATGGTCAGTTACCAAATTAAATTTAGAGGAGACCAATTCAAAACCGTCCAGCAATGTTGGTTTTACAGAGTTGAATGTGTGACTGTGAACGAAAACCTGGACCAAGACTAGGTATTCTTGATAGTCCAGATCTCGGACTCATGTCAATACATTCGACTAGTTTCAAGATACTAAAAGATAAAGTCAAGTGATGTATCAAGAGAAAATATTTTCCTGTGTATATGTATAGAATATAAACTATTTTAAAAAATAGTTGTCGTTTCTCTTTAAATTAACCATGCACGGACAATCAAACGAATGGACCAGAAATGCAGGCTAAAACGCGAGTGATATCCGTGCAATTTAAAATTGAATCTCAAAATTTAATAACTCTTAGCTATACACAAAATTACGAAACGTTTTAGCATTAAGAACTTTTAGAATTACGTGGAAAATAATAATACATCTGCTGCTTCTAGTAAACCTTTCCACATTATATGGGCATGTTACGGGTCAAACACAGTCATGCGATATTTTGATGTTTATTTTCAACTAACACATCTCGTTGGAAAACGTATTATTATTATTCTTATTATTGTTGTCTGAACATTTGAGATTAGTTTTGTGTGTCTGTAATGCCGAGTAAAATCTAACTTGCAAGAAAATGAAATCAAGATGGCCGACAGCAAAGTTTATTAATCTATTGCATATAGAAAATCTTAAAAGAGATCAATATATCAGTCCAAAAGTTTTCTTAAACGAGACAAACGGCAGGAAAAACTCAGTTTTTAATAAATCTAGGTGTTATCATACATCGAAGAGGAACTTGTATGGTAAGTACAAATTTTAATGTTAAAATACCCTCGACCTCAATCATCCAAAAATGTTCCCTACAACTGATTTTTGCCCCTATCTGTGGAAAATATTTTAATCAGGATTTTATTATTTGAAACAGCGCAGAGGGAAATTTTTAAAATGTTTCGAGTGCCAAGACTTTTGTTTTTGCCAAATCATAAATATTCCACGGTCTACATAAGAACCATAGAAAAAACTTTTACGAATGGACATTTTTAGGTGTATAGATAAAATGACGATATATCTTCTTCCGGGCAAAGAGTTACCAGTGCTATAGGTACACTTATATGTCTAACGCGGTAGGACATCAAGAAATAATCAATTTCTTTTGACTTTGCCCAGCAGCAAGGCATGGCCCCGTTTCATGCGCTTGTTTAAACAGCACGAGACGAAAATGCAAATAAAGGCTTACAATTCCGTACGCGTACAAAGAATACAGCATTCTTTAGCAGTGAAGAATTGATGTAAGTGATATTTTATACTTATGTGTATATGGCTCAGAAGTTAGAGCATTCAATTTATAAATATTTATACAACAACATTTGTCTTAAACTTAGTGAGGGTGCCCGCATGACTGTGATAATTACGGAGAAACTCGTAAATATCCTGTGCGCTTCGAAAGACACACGCCAGGTAACGACTTTACCAGAAGACGAGAGTGCTTTATAGTACATCGATACATCGGCTTTCATCCTTTTCTGTTTCCGTTTACAAACCGGTTTAATAGCCCAGGCAGGATTTGAACTTGAGAAAGCCATCTGATTTACAAGTTATCACAGCGGCAGATGAATCTTCTCGAAGTGCAGCTTTGCATGAAATCGTAAACAAAGACTTTAAATCTTCAACGATGAAAAATATCTTTTCGATAAAATAACTTAATGACTCTCGTTAATTAAAAGATTGACAGTCATGTGCGGGTTTTGCTTGGGACAGACTAATAGAGGTCGGTGCAAATACAGCAGATGAACTAAATATACCGGTTTTGGCAGTTTCAAAATGAATTTATATTGTATTACGAAGTGTAAATAAAACTCCATCTTACCGTAAGTATATGAAAATCACTCATATAGTAGTTATAATATAATTAGTGTTTCCATAAGGATACTTCAGTTCAAATTACCGTTCCAAAATTGCTAGTAATTATAATGGTTTAGTTTTCTTCGGTGTCGGATAGATTACAATTGCAACTTACAGTAGTCCGTATTGTTAATAGTTACTCGGGAAATACTGTGCACAATATTCTTACATGCATGCAAGTCTTTGAACAAAAATAATATTATGAAGTGTATTATGACACATAATGATTCTGGGTTATGGATCTAAGCTTGGTTTCAATCAGTTAGAAACTTGTCGAGTGGCAAATGAGTGAATGTTTCCATAGGAATGGCGAGCAATAATATAAGTTTATAAAGAAGAATATACAATGTCAATAGTTAATAATGATTCCGGATTATGGACTATGCCTGCTTTTACTTAGAAAGTTGTTGAGTTGCACATGAGTGTTCCATGGAATTGGTAAATGGGAACTTGATATATATAATATAAGTTTATGAAGAAGAATATGTAGCAGTTAATAATTCGGTTGTTTTCAATCAATTAGAAACATGCTGTTCCAGTGCATCAAAAGACATTATAGCACATAAGCTACACATCCATGTACATCTAACCTAACGCTTCCACCTTCGTCTTCTCTTCAGATCACAGTTAATAGTGTAGACTGTAGTTCGTAATTAACGCCGGATGAAAAGAGAATGAGAGTTGGTTGAGAATTGGCAGTCAAGCAGGAATAGAAGAATGAGCTGGCGTTTTGACTATACGTTTTCACTTCAATAAAATACATGAATATGCTGGAAGAGCACTACGCACCAGGCAACACACAACTACAACCAAGATTCGCGTGACTGTCAGCTCCCATCCTCGTATATCTACAGTATATAATTATATCTATATATACAATATTGTATAAGCACTCATTGACATATAGTCATCGATCTTGCAAGTGCATTGTCTTATCAATATGATTCTTCCTATACTGAGACAGCGGGAAATTCTGGGAGAACTGTAGTTTACTGCACATTAACTTTACAAGCTGGTTACGTGATGTAACCAGTTCAAATTTCTCGACAAACATTTTTTAAAAACAGCGTTTTATAACGAGCTTGTGGAAAAATAAACACAACAAACAATTCAATTTACGAGCAAACAATGCGGCCTCGTGTTTGTTTACGTAAAACCAATATCACGGAACATTAAATATAGGAACTTTTTAGCGCGGGCTTGAGATTACTTATGAACCGCCAGTCACCAACACAAGCGTTATCTTTGCTTTAACGGCAGCCACTTGAATTTTAAAAGAAATTTCATGCCTACGCGATTAGTGCTCATTCTCTCGAAGACTTATTTCCACTGGAATTTTTTAATCAAAAGTAATAGGATGCATAATTAAAAGTATTTCTAGATCCCGAAAGACGATTTGAGCATCTTTCGGGCAATATTTCGTGCCTTAAATATAGACGCTTGAATTAACCGTGTTTACTTCCAATTTATATTCATTAAAAATACATAGAGCTGATGTTTATATTGCGAACTTCGATTTTAGGTAAATATGCCATCGTTAGAGAAATATCGTCGAAGATAAATTACATGAATATTTTATGCATCTTCTCGAGATAAAGCATGCGGCATGATATTGAAGTTTTTTAATGAAAAACAACGAGTTAGTGTATCCTAAAGTTTAGGCGCGCTTAAATATCGCGTGATAAACAGCTGGTAATAGTGGCCATAAAAACTTAACTATCAACAAAAATGAACTCAAAATAGCTTAATCGTGTATAAGCTTTAAAATAATTATTTGTACAAACAAAACACTAGCATCAAACATATATAGGCGGATGAAATTATGATTTGAAAAAGAGTGACATTATTTTTTTATGTTTCCGAGTAAATGCACAGCATGAATAGATGCATTTCTTGCAGTGATTACGGTAAATAGTGTATCAGAGTTCCTGATATCACAAACGCCGAGGCCTTTTGCGCATTCTTTGTCTGGAGACAAAACACGTTAGATTTATACATAGATAACACCCCGCATGCACAAGCTGAAAAAATCTGACACAACAAACACATACACCGCGATGGTACAACGATGTTTACATGACAGTATCAACGACGATATGCACAGAACCGAGGGCGTTACATTGACTCCTACGGACAGAACAGTAATCAGCTTTTGGCTGGAGAGAATTTTGCATGGGTCAATCTATTTTTAATCGCAGCTTAGCCTAGATATCAAAATACAGTATCTACAGTGCATGTGGCCACAAGCACAGTCGTACTAAACAAAAAGTATCTTTTTCAAAGGCGCGTGGATTTTCTTTACAGAATGAACAACATTCAAATCTTCACCGGTGCACTATCGTGGTTAATTTTCCTCATATCGGTTATCGGGAACATAACATTAATCGTCGCCTTGAAGCACCATTTTTGCAGTTCATCGCGGCAGTATATCTGTTTAATGTTCAACTTGGCCGCCGCTGATATCGTCTTCGTGGCTTCCTCGATCCCTTTCAACTTCGTCGAGGGATTTTACGATCGGTTTCCGTTCGGTCCGGCGCTATGCAAGCTTCTAATGCCGTTTCAAACTGCAGCAGGCATGACCGCGATATTTACTTTGGTAACTCTGAGTTGTCAACGCTATTTCATGATAGTGCGACCGTCTGAAGATGCCCAAGAAGGCCACAGGATGACGTTGTTCCTAACATTTCTTAGTCTCTGGTTGTTGCCAATTATTTTGGCGGCAGTGCCTCTCGCGATAGCGTTGGAGTACAAGAACGGGAAGTGCTCGGAGTCGTGGCCGGATCTCTACAAGCGATGCTTTACGGTGTATTTGACAATGATCCAGTATGTTGGTCCGCTCGCCGTCATTGCATGGTGTAATGGACGTGCTGTGGTGGAGTTGAGGAGGTAAAAAGACATTGTGCTGTTGTCAGTGACTCTACATTCTTTCTTTCTCTGGTACTTCTTTCTTAGATAAATCTTCAGCACTTGTCAATCTTTCCTCACTAGCTACTTCTTCATTACCTTACTTGATTCATTCCTTCCATTCTCCCTTCCATTCTTCCATTTCATCCTAACGTCTGCTCCGTTATTCTTCTTTCGCATGCCATCTCTGACTTCAACCGCCCATCTAATTCATTCCATTTATGGATACGTATAAATCTAATGCATCTAAACTAATTTCCATACATTCCATTCCATTTCACTCTGTACTATTTTATTTCATTCCGTTCTTTTCCATTCCGTTTCATCCCACTCCACCTCATTCCTTTCCATCCTATCCAATCCAATTTTATTCTCTTTATTCATTCAAGCGCATGAAATTCTTAAAAGTATTAGTTAGGATTTTAGTAAACATAATTATAATTCTGGTTAAAGAGATTTCAACTTCAATTTCGACAAACTCAATTTGATGCAAACAAAATTTGATGCAAACTCTCGCTTATCACATCTCTCATCCTCGTTTAACCAGAGACCTGGGGCCGGTTGTATCAAAGGCGTTTAGCTTAAACGGTGGATAAGTAAAAAATATAAAACAAGTTTGCATGTTGTATAAACAAACCAGCGAAAGTTATTTGACCTGAGAAGAACAATTATATACAAAACTAAGTATTTATTCTGCGTAACTCATAATTTCTGTTCCGTGCTAGGTGTAAAAGTGATTTTTAAATTTCACTTATCCACCGTTTAAGCTAAACGCCTTTGATACAACCGGCCCCAGTTGTTCAAATGCCGGTCAGCTTAACCCTAAGATAACATAAAAATCAAAACTGAAGAAATTTCCAAACAATTTGTTTAAAACTTTTGAAATATTTCTTCAGAAATCTTACTTGCATCAAGCGCTGTTTTTGTCTCTTTTTTTACCCATAAACGAAAATTCTAAAAGACTAAAATAATACAGCGGGTTAAAATTTTTTAGCGACGGTTAGTGCTAATCAACCAAACGTTGAACAACTGCAAAGAGACATTCCTATTCATATTATTATGCCTATTTCACTCATACAAATGTTTCTTTTTAATTGTAGACACGATCTCTACAGAGAAAACTACGCAATCATTAACGCCACAATCCTGGCACGCCACAACAACGTCGTGCGCATGCTTATAGCCATCGTAGCAGTATTCGCCATATTTTGGTTTCCAGGACAACTGGCGTGGTTGGTATACACGTTTTCAAACAGCGACGAGAAATGGATAAGACTACTACAAGTTTCTGAGCTATTTGTGTTTGCTAACTCAGCACTTAATCCGCTTATCTTCTTCATTTACAACGGCGAGTATTCGTTTGGAAAACTGGGACATCTGTTAAGATTTAAACACAACGACTCACATCTTACAAGATTCAGGGTAAGGGCCGGATCTGGCACTGCAAACATGCTATCCACGGTATAGCTTCGGGTTGCGATCGCAGTATCTTCGGACAAATCCTGTGCACAAGGTAGGACGACAGTCGAAAATCACTGGGTTTTACAAATTATTCTAAACTACGGTGATCTACTAAAATTTCAAGTCATTTTGAATTATGTACGCGGATATATGCGCTTTGCGCTCATTATATATATTCTTAGCATATTTATTAAAGATATATACGCAATAATAAAATATGCAGACATAATGAATAGGAATCAGTTGTTGTGTGTTTGCACAGTTAAATTTTACATCCTACAAATCATTGAGGTGTTTGAGTAAATACGAATGCAATTATAGGTAATATGTTTAAATAGAGATTGTCAAGAGTCAAGGTTTTTCCAAATTTTTGCTTTTGAAAAGCGCAACAAATTTATTGAAACAGCAAAGTTGAAAGTACGTGGATTAACTATGCCCCAACGACATTCGCATATAGTTCATATATTTTTAATCATTTTGCCTATCGCCGACGAACTTTATCCATCAGATATACAAAAGTATATGAAATTTGAAAATCGTGCAGGGTCATATGTTCCATACAATAGTGTCTTCCAGTCAGTTTGATGTGGTTTTCTTTCAGCTATTCCCCCCCCCCCCCCCTACATGAACTGACATTTGGAAAACCCATGACAAGTGCCATTGATGCCAGCTCTCGATATGAATCCAGCAACTTCGTTGGACAAATATTTAAATTGGCAATAAACATTGACTTCTCTCCAACGGCCTAAGGCATGGTCCTTTCATAATTGAAGACGTTATCTAGAATTCATAACGATTGCGTGTAACATCAAAAGACCCTATCGTTAGCTTTGTATTTCTCTTCAATTTGTGGGATCGTAAATTTATTTGTAATTAAAAATTATTTACAAATTACAATATTTTAAACTAAGTAACCTCATGTTGTTGTACAAAATTTCATAGTTATACCTTATCCGAGTCTGTGTCATAGGCCTCTTCTTCAACTATAGCAGTTTCAGGAGATTCGTCCAAACGCTTCATTAAGTCATTATTAAGGTTCTTAGTCCTCAACAACTCTATAAAACTTCCGCGAAAAATCTCTTCGTCACCCGCAACCTTAATCACCTGCGACGAACCGTGAATTCTTCGGTCCACGCCGTAACTGTGGCAGCCAACAACTGGCGCGTACAGTCCGCTTATATTGGAGAAGAGCGTCGGTGGAACCGAAGCTAGCTTGCTGTCGTCAGCGCACATCGCTTTTGTTGAGTTCTCATCAAGTTTTTCCAGCAAATATTTAGGCATCGCGGGCGCGTATCTCGAATCAACCCGAGTGCCGTCGCTGCCACTGGTTTCCTGACTATCGGACGCCCGCGAGTTGGGCAGCAGCGTCGTGCCCTCGCGGAGTGTCCTGGTCGGCGACGAAATCTCGCAATGATAGCCACAACAGTAGAAGACTGAGGCTAAGAACTTCCTTAGCTTGTCGTAGCATTCGTTGTTGTACGTGAAGAAAATCACAGGGTTCAAAACGCAGTACATATAGTTGAAAATATCGACTAATGAGAGGATTGAAAAGTAGTTCGGAACGTCTTTGATCTTTGTTGTAATAGGTAGTAACCACATGATCTGGCCAGGGAGGCCAAATAACGCAAAAATAAAAATGATCGATATTAGCATCTTGACAATTCTCTTGTGAGCGTGAAGCGTTTCCTCGGAAAGTCGTGCACAATTTAGTCTGAACATATATCGCCTGAAAATGGTGAAAACAGGGAGCTGTTAGTATAATCGATAATTCTGCACACATTCACAAACGCTTTCACCATATTATAAGCCACACTATTCACGTACAGTAAATACATCTGGACTGCCTGCTCGCAATATTTTTGCTTGAATTTTGCGTTATCAATTGAAAATGACGAATCTCTGACGAATATGAAAGTGTCTGAACATCGCTGACTCTTAAATCATACAACAAATACTGGTCAGCAGTCAACTTCATGAGCAAACACTCATATTTCGGCCATATTTGATGACGCTTTGGGCCACACGCATAAAAACACACAAGTTGTAGCAAACCTGAAAGCTAGTTGTAACAAGTCTTTTCACAAGCTGTTGACAAGTCGTGTTCGGACTGCTTGTTCCAAGTTGTTGGAGCAAGTCTCGAACAAGTTGTTAACAACTCGTAACTACCTTGATAGGGCTATCAGACTTGTTGTAAGATTTGTCTAACATGTCTGATACACTCATGCATATAACAATACTGTTACAGCCTTGTGTTGTGACAATCCTGTTACAACAGATCTGTATCAGAGTGGTTAGGAAAACCTTGAAACAAGTCTGATATTCATTATTATTCCCATCAAGCTTGTTCCAAGTTGCCAACGGATTGCTCGAAATTGTAGATAACAATACTTGTTGCATCATGACTCTATAAGACTTGTTGGAACAACTTTGCAACAAATTTGTTACGAGTTGTTAACAGTTTGCAATAAATTTGTTGACGGCTTGTCTGTAGACTTGCTGCAAGATGTAAGACTTGCCACAAGTTGTGAGCCTGGAACTATAGCTACCAAATAAATATGGTTTCCTGTTCTTAATCTCTTATATCTTCTATTTTCCAATATGAAGACTGTTGATTCTCAAAAATTATCAATGTACAGGAAATTTGGCAAGAAGAAAATTAAACTTGATGAAGTATTTACTAGTTCTGATCGAAAAATTCTAGTTGACAACTGGTGCCAGTAATTTCTCGTGCATTCAAATATAAACTGAAAGAAAGCTTGTGCTGTCATATGTGTAAGGTTTCTCATTCAGGCATTAAAATATTAATGCGAAGCTTAAGGAAATGGCAACAAAAAATTTTATCGTCTCGTTTGAAAGAGACTCTAAAACGATATATAGAAGTCTATTACAAAATTTTTATGTCTGTTTTACTTCGGGAGATATTGTCACCTAAATAATCGAACTATCCGCCATCTTGGATTAATTCTTAATCTCATTAACAATATTTTGGTGACGTCACAACACGGATAAGCCAGTCAAAGCTTCTCCTGAATACTCACCACCAGTCCGTGCTGAGATTCGAAACACTTACCATGTATGTTGTTATTGGAGAAGATCAATTATTGTGTCGTAAGAAAAAAATATGCGTGACTCCAGTTGTGACGTAACATGCTTATCTACAAATTTCCAAGATGGCGGACAACCAAAGATTTCAAGTCAAAATATCTCACCAAATAAGGCAGATATAAAAACTCAGTAATAGACTATATATTGTTTTGGGGTCTCTTTCAAATAAGACGATAAAAATTTTCGTTGCCATTTCCCTTTAAGCTCTACTAACCGAGCTACGAGGTTACTGAGCAGATCTCTTATCAAATTCCCACGGTTAGCCATGCACGGCTTGCTATGCAGATTTGGAGACAATGAGAGTTAACAGCGGAAAAATAACAATTACGCTTATCTCTGGATGTAACACAGCCCATACTTTATAGCAATTGTATTTTTTCTTATCGAAAATGACATGTATAAATAGATTTATTTGAACAAAGCTATAAACTGACACGGACTAAACTTAACAAACGAGGGCGGGATTGAGACTAAACTGTAGGTTCTGGTATTCTTTATAAAAATACTTCATAACGAGGAAGTATATGTCTGTTGTTTTTGAAGATAGTAGCTACAGATTAATAGCGATAACCATCGTAGATGTCTTTGCTTGTATAAAATAACAACAACATTTGAAAAACAAGGACCAAATTGAAACAAAGTCAAAGAGCGAAAGAAACTAATCTTTGTTCCAAGAAAGATAAAATACGTATAATAGATCAATGCATGCTTAGCACAACAAATATAAATAAAGATTACAGGAAACACGAGCAAATACGACAACCTACCTTTTCAATCGACGTATGGTCAACAAATTCAAAGTAGCGATAACAAACAAAGGCAGAACGTACTGCACTGAGAATAAATAAACCGTGTAAGTATTAATCGCACCGTCACTCCAAGTCTCCGCGCATGTCCCTTGTGAATACTTAAGAACTATCGCATAGGGTAACGCTGTGATCAAGAATGGAATGATCCAGCATAGAGCTACCGCAAGTACCGTCACTTTTCCTAACGACCGACTGCTAGTTGGATAGGATATGACGTAGAAACGATGCACGTTCAATGCAACCATGTTAAACACACCCGCTCCAAAACACGCCGTTTGCAAAGGCCACAAAATGGAACACATGACGCGACCAAACGGATATTGATCATCATGCATTAGTTCGACGATTTGAAACGGGCACGTACACAGTACCATTATAATGTCATTTATGGCCAGGTTTACGACCAGGATTTTATAACTGCGATTCACCTGTTCTCTATGAGTCGTTAAAAGTGACCAGACGACCAAGACGTTTCCGGGTACACCAAGGACCACAATCAACGTGTAGAGCAAATAATTAAAAATGTTTATAATTTCTGTAGTTTCGTTCATGTCGGCGCTCGAAACGTTCGACATGATGCGAGGTATAGGATGGCTCTACACCTCCTTTCCTCTTCACGGCCAAATGAAAGAGCTCTGTAGGCACAACTCTATGAATTACAATGAATCTTCTTTTCTTCAGCTAAAAAATTGAGTTCTGTAGATCAGATAAGCAGTTAAACATTTATTCTAGCTCTATTTAAATATTTACTCTTAGACTGCGAGCAGTCCCTAAAGAAAATGAGTTGATAAAAGGATGGACTGCGGACAACTCAGGAAGAGATGAAATACGCGTTGCCTACATAACGCAAAATTCCCATTTGTTATACGTGTCCGTCCGAAAAATCACGTAGATAATACTACAATACAAGTAGTCTCTAAAGAAAAGGGATTTGTACTACAATTACGTATCAGATTTGATCGACGGACACATCAGTTTCGACCAATGGGATTTTTGCGTTGTGTGGGCAACGCGTATTTCATTTCTTTCTATGTTGTTTGCAGACCCTCCTTTCATCAACTCCTTTCCTTTAGGTACTGCTCGCACTCTAATTTATTCTAAGAAAACAGAAAGGATTAAATCATGGTCGTGAAACAGTCTTAATGTATTAAAAATCCACGTTAATTTACACAAAACTTTTGTCTCGATTTTCTCGACTTAAACAACATTGTATTGAAAGTTTGTTCGCAAATAAACCCATGCACAAGATGGTAAAAAACAGGTCGTTGTTTAAAATGCTCGTAATTCGTGCTTGGCCATATCTGATAAAGTATGTTCATATGTTGCCCTCAAAAACAGTCTTTCGGAGTTGCTGTTGTTTCGCATTTAGAGAAAGGAGCTATGGAATAGAAGTATGCCATCACGAGAAGCTGGGGGAGCACTGTTTTCTTTCTACAAATATTGAATACATCTGCTATTATAGTAAATCAAGTTTCAAAAACCGAAGCTTTGCCAAATGAATTTCAATCCTTTAGTTCCCAAATGCAATTGAAATAACACCACACTTTTCAATACAGCCAACCGCTGTACCAAGATTGTATATTCTCTTTCTAGCTATGTAGCTATATCCTGTTATATATATATATTATTAAATACTATAGTCTATACCTACATGCCGTTTCTATGGTTTCCGAAGTTTTACACAACTATTAGCAACGCGTCTGTGCCTATACATGTCCGTTATTAATTAAAACGCGCTTTTGTAATGTATATGCTCTTCAAATTAACAATCCATGACATTCGGCTAGCAAAACAAAAGGACTGATAATCAATGGCCATCTATATTACTTGTGAACTTCAACGAGGCCATGCATGTGATAAATATTTAACGCTCAACGATTCCGATCCAGGGCCATTTTCACGAGCTTGAACATAATTCATAGAACAATAGAAAAAAAGTAAGACTTACCCAAATAATATACTACAATAGCTAAAGCGTTAATACTACACCCAAACATGATTTGCTCATCTGGTGTATACGAACGCATGGCGCACAATATTAAAAAATTTCTTTCACAAAGGTATTATATAGTCATGGGAACATTGATCCAATTTCAACAGAAATCCGATCTCAAAACCAGATGTTTTAATTTATGTATCTTCCAATATATGCACGATTGCACGTGGAATATCGCGCAAGTATTGAAATCTAATAATCTATCACAGAATTTTGGCCAACACATTGTCCGCCAAATTAGAGAACACGTCACAACAAATAGATAGGAACTGCATTATTAGAAACGTTTGACCTAGTTCAGAGATATAGCTCTGACGTATATAGCAATTAAGTTATCCCACTGGCAACGTGCATGGTTTTCATAACGATATGTATATACATATAAATTGTATTTCGACTAAAATGTAACTGAACAGTACAACCCTAAAAGAAAATATAAAACCCTACCCTATTAAAGAAAAATGTTTAAAAATGAATTTAGTCATCATATTTAGTCATTATGTTATCAGTAGCTTTGTACGTAGAGATTAATTTGGTTGAACCTTTATATAATATAGTTATATTTTTTACTTAAGATTTTTATTATGGGTGTAAAAACAAATTAAAAACATCTTAGATAGCTGGATTCTTCATTATGGATTTTTCACGTATATCATATAGCTAGTAAAATGAATTTATTAATTTCAATGTTTCAAGCATCTGAAAATACTGAAATTGTTTATAGTAATATTATAGGCATGTAGCAGACGATATTTCAAACATCTTCATATATATGGATTGAAGAAGGCTGTGACGCTGAACATTACTTTATTATTTTTATTAAACTTATAGTATTTGCTGTCTGTCGCAGTCTTATTTAATCATTTGTTTGGGTGAGGCTTATATCTATATTGTGCGTTGTATATCTAATATATATATCGCCAAAAAATGGTAATAGGAAATGTTTGAAACAGTCCACAAAAACATGTAAACGAATTGTGAGCCAAATATTTGTAATATCCCACAGGTATTTCCTGGTTCAAGAATGTGAAGACGACATAGCATTAAAGTTACATGTTCCGCATGTATGATGATTGGAATTAGGTGTCATTCAATGGCAACATTCCTCAAAATCAAAGTGGCTGTGAGATTAAAGTGGCTTACCGATTAAATCATGTCGCGGTGTTACGCTAATTCATTTGCTAAGGTACTCATCGTTAATCACACGTCTTTCACGAGCTTTCAATTTTAAATTGCTATCAGATCTTTATGTTTGCTCTTCATCCCGTTTTGTTATTTTAATTTAAGTATAACGACAAGGATCCACGGGACATGCGCTTTGAACATCGCTATTGACATCTTCTGCAAACATCCTTTTCTACAAGTCCCCGGCATAAGGCCATGAAATTCGGAAGAACTTCCCGAAATCTAAGGCCTGCTAGATAGGATATTGCATGATACAAGAGAACACATGTTTGGACGTTGACAACCTGTTCGTAAACATTACGTCCTTCGCGCAACAGTAGACGACCACAAGTCGTGTTAATCTAACAAAATATTGTCCAAAAACGGTATACATTCATACAAGGCAATTTATAAATAGATCGCCACGATTAGGCATTGGAAAAAAAAGCTGCGACGCTAATGTTCCATAGCCTGTGGCAAAAATCGATAAAATACAGCCTGTACCAGCGTTTCAAGTCGTTCTATATTATTTTATATCAGTCAAGTATATCTGGATCAATATAAACATCGTCACAATCTCAGTTTTCGACGTGAATTCTTTGTAGAGCAGACAAAGTTGCACCGAATACAATAACTTATACGTTATAATCTGTCGCGTTAAGATAAAAAAAACAAAACGTATCATCGTGTGATTTTTACTACTTTAGAAGTGATATACTTATAATAACTGTGTCTGAATACAATGTGACGACAATAATATCGTTGTCAAAAATCAGTTTTCCTCGGAATGCCACATAATGCACTTATAACAACACTCCTGATCAACTCTCTACCTCCAAACTGGTAACAGCGCTATAATTGCTCACACTTTACGCAGCCGATTTTTTGTATTATACAGTTAACAAGGGGTCCAGAAAAGATTTAACAATTATCAACATAATAATTTGTTCGCGTACCTCTGGGAATCCAAATCTGTCGGCAGTTACACGTTTCGGATCTTTTCGTGAAATCTTAGATCACGCAGAACAAATCTAGAAAATACGAGACGAGTTTAATGTAACACTGTGTTGTTACTCGAAGATAGATCGTCTTCTCAGATACATATACAAAAATGTCGACACGGCTGTGCTGCTAGCAATAAAATGCAAAGTTTACTGTCACCTGCGGTTCGTTGGTTCTCATTAGCGTATCTAAGTCCCCGGTTATAATAGCGAGCAAGGCATAGTCAGCCAGGGGGTCGTGATTAACAACAGATAGCATCTGATAGCTCTATTAGTGCAAACAATTACTTACAACAAACTTTGTGTATACGTGCCAAACACTTGATCTTAAAAAAATGTTGTTCTTAACGTAAAAAAATTAAACATGAGTGACAACATGAATGGGAGCGGAAGGATCTTTACGGGAAACTGCGTGTATTTGAAAATGTAAGAAGCAAATGCGAGCACAAACAACAGAATTTGAATTTCAGACAAAGAGCCGGACTGAAATCTGCTGAGATACTATTATATTCGATGCGGATATTATTTCACCCTCCGGGGCTGGTTGCTTGAAGCTTGATTCGGCGCAAAGCTTGCATGTACATGGGTTAAAGATAAACCCAGTGTTATTATAGTTCTGGTATGCACATCAGTTTCTTTCAAAACTACAACAGAACGCTAGAGACAAGATTTCCGAAGGAATATTTCCAAGCTTATATAAGCACGCTGCCGGAAGTTTCCTGCACGCTGCGGGAAGCCCAAAGAGCCTAATAATAATGTCAACTGCTATTTGCCTTTAAAACTTTTGTATAGATATTGACTCTACTAAGATGTC
Organism: Muricea muricata; assembly: GCA_963855995.1. NCBI lineage: Eukaryota > Metazoa > Cnidaria > Anthozoa > Malacalcyonacea > Plexauridae > Muricea > Muricea muricata. The sequence continues at coordinate 3,168,911 of OY979725.1, forward strand.
GTAATTATGTCAAATTTACTAACAATTTTTTGATGTCTACGTTTATGCTTAAAAACATTTTAAATACTAAATTCATTTTGGTCAGGATTAGCTTTCGTAAAATTTTACGAATTTCGTGTCGGTATCTCGTTTTGAGGTTAGCGACATGTTTCACGATAATAAAAAAACTTTAGATCCAGGATGTGACAAGGTCCAAGACGACATCAAAATTTCAACACAAGAGTGAACTCTATTATACGTAATTAACGTGTTTAAGCATATTCCTAAATCTGTTTGCTCATACAAAACCTCATAAAATGCACTTATATTCTTCATGACAAGCAGCTATCGAATTTAAAAACTTGTTTTGGGGTCTAAAACGCTAATAACCAACGCCGAATGTTTGCCTTCTTTTTAAGTTCCGAGAAATATCGCCACTGATGTTGTTACAAACTTTTACGAAAACATTCAATTGTGATTTTCTACGTGAATTTTAGACACGATAGCTCGCCTGATATTCAACATTTGAAGGTCAAACTTTCTGCATATAGTCACGGCCTACTCAAAAATATAATCGTCGGTTGTATAAGTGTTACCTATACATTATTGCGAAATAACTTTAGTTCATTTCCTAGACATTGTCTTGCTTAATAATAATAAACAAAATATCGTTCGAAGTTTCTCGATCATTAATATTTCTCACAAAATTGTGCACACAAAATTGCTTTAATTTGGGCAAATACCAACCTGAAATGATCAGGCTTTGTCATTGTACTTTTAAAACAAAAGTCATGTTTGTGATCCGCTCTCGTAGAAAACCAATTTCTATAGTTCATTGTCTTTTATTGTTCAACTAACCCCTCACAAAGCCTTTTAGTATAGGTTGGGGCGAATTTAAACACTGCAGAAGATACTCTATATTCTGGTATTCACAGGCCAATAACATATATTTTTATGTCAGGGTTATGAAGCTGCCGTTAACAACATGGCAAAATATATAGTCTGATATAATTAGAAACTGAAAAAAAAATAAATGTATATTTTAGTAGTGGACCCCCTTGAAGGTTGTTTAGAGAACCCAAAACATTTATTTCAGGTCCCAAATTAATAAGCACTCATTCACCCTGGCCGTGTGGTCGACGTGCTGACGTATCATAGTCTCACTCCTCCTCTGCAGAAGTTATTTATGAACGAGAAGACTTTAATAAGCAAAATGACGAGACAATCCGCTCTTAACCTCTGCGAAGGAGAGTCCTATATATACTTCTTCAACTACTTATTCACGTTATTTAAGGGCAAGGACTTCTCGAATTCACCATGCACCGCACAAACACCCCCCTTTTCTAGGTTCAGAATAAGCAAATCATTCTCTCTTGTAAACATTTTACAAAAATTATGGCACTGATTTTGCTATCATTGTCAACTGATTGTCAAGTTGGCGTGGCAAGCATCTTAAAATGCTCAAATATTTCAACACAGACACATTAACAATGCTGCATTGTGAGCTGTTTTGGACAAAATAGAGGCACTATAGTTTCGACATTGCATGACATATGAGCCAAAATTACATGAACATATAAGTAATAAAGTAGTTAGATTCCCATCTGAATGTTAGATGAAAATTTTGAATAAAATCAAAACATATACAGACAATACAATTGTTGGATTATTTATTACGTAATTTAGCGTTGTTACAAAGTTGGGCATCCAAAAATGTTTGTCTATATGCCAGATTCGGGTTAAATTATTTTTTGGTGTTTCACATTTTAATGTTTTACAGCAATACTCAGATTGTTTATGCCGAACTTGCGTGCCGACAAACAGAGCTTGTTAACAAACATAGATTTTCATTATGATAAACAAGAACGCAAATTAACTTGTTCGAGCGAAAAACATGCGTAAGTTTACGTAATTACGTTTAAATTATTAATCCTCAATAAATAGCAGCTAACATGCATGTAGAATATTAAGGCCTAATTAACATAGCCAGAGATACAATTATATACATTTTTTTAACGAGAATAACGAAGCAGGAAGTCATAAAAAGGACGTACGACCTTAATGGTTTAAGCGAACGCTCTTCGTCGGGAAGTTATAGTAAAAAACAGTCGTAGATATGAAGATTGACAATGACAATTTTTATTTTAAAATTATGTTGGAAAGGATTACTAATTATAAGTTATGAAATTTGTGCATATCAGTTGATAAAAATTTTTTTTCAGGTCATTTTCTTGTTCATTTATGTCGTAATGTGTCACGCACATTGGACAAGCACCTACTTGAAAAATAAGATATAACACTTCCAATTAATAAGCTTATACCTACACAGTATCCCCATGCCACGATAAGAATTTGTTTCTATTTTTTGCCATTATGCGATTATATCCTAACAAAAATCCTATCCCAAACCTAATCCCAATTCCCAATCCTAACCTTGAACCAAGAGATATAACTCCACAGATGCAGATTTGGATGAAGCTAAGAAGGCGGAAATAGACATTCATGAACAGTTTTATTCATACAACTTCTGCAAGCTATTTTTCCATCGTTCAAAAAGCCTGTATTGAAAACTAAGTTACAAGCGCATAAACCATAACATTACCACTTAAATCAAAGCGAAAACATTAAATCTCGATACATTCCTGTTTCTATACGTTTCAGGGTGGCATACTGTTTTCCTACGTGATTGTCTTGTTTAGAGAATAGCTGTTAAGCTATAACTGCTTCATACCAGCTGGCTCGAAACGTGCCACACACGACATCTCTCAGCAGAGCTAACCACCAGGTTTAATTCTCATTAAACATGGCATGCACACATCGTTTTCGCACAACTATATCAAAGCACACACAATGATAACACGACAAAGAAATCAGCCCGCGCTAAGCATTGACCAGATCACCGCATGCGCGGCAGACTAACTTAAATAACAGCTCTGTATGCTCTTGCTCTGAACAAATTAAACATAATTGTCAAACCAAGGCACTGTGAATAACTGTTAAATATTTGAAAGAGTTTTTCTCACGAAAGAAACCACTCGATAAAAGTGCGCATTAAATGATACTACGCTTGAATTTCGAAATTCAAGTCTTCACGAGACTTGCGTGGAGAGCGCATACTATATAGGGAAAACATTATGAGGGTCAAATCAGCAACAAATAAACATGCAGTACCCAGTAGCGAAGCCAGCCCCACAATGTGGACATGCTATGCAAATTTAAATCATTATCATTGTTCATTTTTTCAGAAATTGATTCCAGCTTATACACATCACGTATCAAAAACACAGAAAAAATTGGCATTTGCATGATTAAATGTCGGACTGGCTTCGCCACTGGCAGTACCCTTGAAAGGAACTTTGATACGAATGTATCGATATACAATAACTTTATTTCTAAAAATTGCCTATAAAAGAGTTAGAAGTCAGTAATCTAGTTATAACCAGGGTCAGTTGTTCAAAGCTGGTTAATTTAGCGTTAACCCTGGGTAAAATCCTGGGTAAAATGTTCAGAGTTAATCACTGTTTTACTTTGTGTATTCCAATGCATCCCTTTCTTTTTCAAAATATCGAAAAAAGGAAACCTCGATTGATAAATAAAATGAATTAGACTGCAAATAAGCTCTTTAAAAATTTGCTTTGAATTTTGATTTAGGGTTGGGCAAACCTGCTCATTAACAACAGGCCCCAGGAAAACAGAAAACATAGCCAGGCAAACAATTGCTCCTTTTGGTATAAAAAACAACAGAGCGATACAATTATCTGCATGAACGCTTTCAGTCTGGTGACAACTAAATAAGCTCATTTAGTGCTAAACTACGCCAGAAACGTTTTAACACTGACTTTGTTCAATCAACATCACGATGGGAGATGGCTCGTCATGGGGTCCATGATCGATTGTTCTGAGCAGACAATTACTAATTGTATCACAACTGGAGATCAAAGTCGATTTATTGTTTTAAAGTCATGTAAAGGCAGCCGATGAAATATAACCTTATTGGCCGCAACAGCGCCTCTTCCATATTCTTGTATAGAGGCTGAGAGTGTTTTCAATGTATCCGAGAGCGGATAATATATATATATATATATATATATATATATATATATATATATATATATATATATATATATATATATATATATATATATATATATATATATATATATATATATATATATATGTATATATATGTATATATATGTATATATATGTATATATATGTAGCTATATATATGTAGCTATATATATGTAAATATATGTGTATATATATATGTATGTATGTATCTGCATTTAAACTATTTTGTACTGATTTCATGTACAACAGTACAAATGAATCTACGTTCGTTTAACCTCGAATTTGTTTACGCAAAGACAATAGAAGGAATTGGCTAATGCAAAGCACTATGACGTTGCTCACGTCACATACGGCCTGATAACGATACGTTTCACTTTAGAACCCGGTAACCTCAATTTAGATAAACTTTAATTAAGATTTTGTTAGCTACCAATGGACATCGCTATGTCGTGTTTTTGTCAGCGAATGTCTTGTTTACAAACATATATATATAGTTATAGGAGGGTTTGTTTTCTGAAGCGTTTCTTCAAAACGTCATCGCTCGAAAATTCAAATTTCTTTTTCCATCTTAGCTATACACCACAAATTTCTGGTTGTGAAATGTGTCTTATGGGCCTTATGTGTGTCTTGTGTGTATGTATGTATGTAAAACTTTATTTCAACACGCCGTGTGTGTCTTAGTTTGCTTTAGTATGGAAATTGAATGACTTCTCTTGGGAATAGTTATATACCATAAAAATGTCTGGCAAACTTATGGTTCTGGAAAATCCCATACCATTGAATTCGGCAAACCTATATTAATTGTTAAGAATCAAATGAATTCGAAGTCATCATGACACAAACGGAACGTTCCTGTTAACAAGATTTCTTCTTCCCTAACAAGATCATTCGGAGATGATATGGTGGGAATACAATAACAATCACATCTGAACCTTCCTGTTGGCATCAGCAACAATTTATCTTTAACACAATATGTTTGTGATCGAGACATCGAGTTGTTTTGGAACTTCAAAGAAGAATCAAGGCGTGCCTGGTGTAGGAAACTAAACTCCTCCGGATAGTCACAACAATAAGGTAGGAAAAAGCTGTTATATATAAAGATTACAATGATAAGATAAAGAATTAAAGAAAAGTCTTTCGTTCAACAAAAAGGAATTTTAGAAGCTAAGCCGCCTTTTCATTGATACTGCGCTTTTGGAAACCGCGGCAACCAAAAAAATTCAGAATAAACTCCAAATACAGACTTTCTCAATATTCAAGAAAAAACATGAAACAACGAAGTCGGAAATAGTTCAGTCCTTATATAATGTTCCAAAGACATTGGGTCATTGTCAATTAAACCAATGCACGGTTTGACAATGCATTTGAAGTAAAGACGAAATATTATTGATTTCTCTGTTTTCTTGCTTTTCTTGAATATAGAGAATATATATTCCGCACTCTTAGGAAAATGCCACCACAGTTCTATTCAAAATACAAAGAAAGATTCGACAGAACCATTAAGTTGTTTGAATTTATTTCAGTATAGACAGGCCCTATATTATAAGTATGAAAACGAGTTGCGAAAGAGTTTAAAAGAAGGAGCTAACAAAAGCTTTATAGAATCAACAACTTAGAAAAGCAGGCAGAATGTAAGCTTGCAATAGTTTCAATCATGTTTGTTGGAATTATAATGCAAATAAATATTGACAGCGTTGTACAAATATTTTGATAAGAAACGGTTTGTTTATTTAGATGTTTACTCTCTAGCACTTAAAGTGTTGAAAGAATGCAGACTTTCATAGAGTATTTACAACATGCACTAGTTTACCATGGTCACTGAAATACGCCTATAAAAAGATTACTCTCCAATGCCAAAACATTTTCCAAACTGCAACCACAGACCTTTGTGTTTTTCGAGCACGTTTTGACTGTTTGCTCTGTCAGGCAAGTAGGCGTCGCTGAGATTACGTAAAGGACAGCCTTTCTTAATTAACAAGATCACGACAATCGGAAGCAGGCCGTTGTAGGCCAATTCGCAGCTGTCGATGAAACGTTAGGCAAGCGCCAAAAGATTGATCAGGCCTTGAACCATGATGATTGTATAATTTCTCCAGAAATGCACAGATGTACACTCATTATTCTTCGTAAGTTTCCCAGCAAAGGTTATCTCGGATGTTGATATATGTATGAGAAGCTCGTTAATTTAAAAGCAATTACAGGAAGTCTGCCGTCTCGCGGCGAAACCAACATGGGGTCCGTTTACATTTTTGAGCTTGTTTTATGGCGACAGTATGGCTTCGAAATGTTGCCAAAACTCGTGATACACCCTAGAAATCTATCCCTTGCTACAGAAACTGTAGAAAAGTTATCTTTTTACATCCTTTGGCAAACTTGTGATGACGAAGACCTCGCCAGGCAAATATTGCGTTGCCAGACGATTTTTATTGTGACAAAATGTGTGACGATGAGGATCGAGACTTTTTCCACTAGATCAGTTTGAGTTGTGTTTACCACAAATCAGTTTAGCCCTCAAGTCTCAACTAAGAATGACCACAAACACTCTATTTACCCCCACGTTACTTTCGCTACAGAAATTATGCAGACAGCAAATACAGTTACTCAAACATATGTATTTTAACCCGGGATCAATGAAAACGAGCATGCATGAGAGAGCTGATATGTGTGACGCCACCTCTCATGGACTTTAGATAGTTGACGTAAAGATTTCGGTGAATATCCTTGTCCGACTCGAGCAAAAAACGTTTGCTGAGCTAGGAAATTGACTTGGCCGAGACACAGAGACAGACCACATGTAATGTAAAGTGGTATGCACTCCGTGAGCGCTAATTAATTTAACACTAAACAAACAAGAAGTTCGATAAGTGACATCCAATGTTTTGTACAAATAAAATCAATGGTTTGATGAGAAGGCATGCAACAAGCATATGGCGACAAACCTAACAGATCATTAACTTTTCTGACAAGAGTTAGTTACAGTCTACAATCTGGTTCCTATTATTTGCTCGTAATTACTGTCCCTGAAAAACTCGTCCGCGACAATGTGATATAGCCTAAAGACATATACGTATGTTTTCTTATACACTGTTTGAATGTTGCAACCTTTCAAACAAAAGCTAGTCTGACCGAGTCAGATATCTTTTGCTAACTTGGCGTCCCGGGTTTTCTTTCTATTGAATGTCAATAAGATTCAAGCAGACGTATCTATATGCCGCAAACGAGATTGCTGATGCAACATATTAGTGAGCAAAAAGCTCTTCGTGTGTGCATTACAGCGGCTATGTACATAGGCGTGTATATACATACAATCGAGATAAAATGACCTTATATCCGCGCCAAAATTCTCGCTAACAATGAAACATTACATGTCGGCCATTTGGACAGGATTATAGCAGGAGGTACACGTGGAACAATGAGCCCACATAAAAAATGACGATTTGTTAGGGATGTTTTCACAACACAACAAAATGCCCAACAAAAAATTCCGTAATTCAAACAATTTGTGGTTTTCAACATGTTTTTATTTATTCATTCTGAGCTTTCAGCCCGTAAACCCGGGTCGTCTTCAGAGAAAGTGCAATAAATCGTCAACAATACGAATATAACGGTCAAATTTGTTTGCGTGCGCAAGTACGCGCGACGATTGAAACTGTTCTTAAGGGGAGGGTTGTCCTATAGCGCAATGTTGACATACTACCACTCAAGCATACGAAGTCTCCTGGAACGGCGTTGATGCCGAAACTAAGCCAGTCTACCCCAAAATCATTTGATAGCGTCACGAACTAACATCGATAATGCAGCCAGGGACACTAACATCGCGACGAAGAGCATTATTTGTTTGAAACGTCAAATTCTGTTTATATCGTTTCAGGTAGTGAGAGGTCCTATGACTATATCTGTATGAAAATATTTGATAATTTATGAACTGGTAACCCTAGGCAACGCATCACCGAGTCGCCATTTTATATCGGGATACGAACAGTACGAAGCCGGAGAACAAACTGAATATATAGGTTTGTCAAAATAAAAACTTCTACGAAAATTCGGGCACATGCGAGTGCTCACGAGTCGCGCGTAAAACACATAACTATGTCTGCGATACGCATCTTTTCTTACGTGCACGAATATTTCTTCATACGTACGCGCGCAAATGACGCCTTGACACCCACAACGGAAATTGCCCACTTGTGTGATTAATCGCCACTCGAGAAATTACTTTCTAAGCCGTACAAATGTTAAGTGCAGCAAGTGCCCTTTTGTAACAAGTTAAAAACTGCTGTGTGATACACAGGCTAAACAGCCACGCATTCACTACTACCTGAGGTCCGTTTCAAACGGTGCTAATGATCCAGTTTCCTGCACTTGTCGGCTAAGCGAGAATGTCAACGAAATCCTAATGAGAATCACACTATAGCATTCGACAACACGCGCAAAAACTTCTTGCCATTTGATATATTTACACGAAACAAAACACGCATTTAGCTTACAAAAGCACGCACCACTTCTGACTAAAATCTGTTCAAGACGGCGCTAATAACCCAATTCACTCCGCTTGTCAGCTTTGCAAAAGTGTCGATGAAATCCTAATGGCAACCAAACCATAGCCTTTTATAACATGCGCAAAAATCTCTTACCGTTTTGATATATTTAAACGGAACAAAAGGAAAATGGGCACACATGCGCGCTTGAATATCCGACCAAAATTTAGCCAAGGCTTATATAACCGAAAGCTTTCTAACCAACGCGCGCGATTGTGAACGCACATACATGACTGGGCATGATCGGTAAAACACGCAAAAAGGTGTCGATTTTCTGCTAACTTATATAGTTTACAGTGACATACCTCCGTGTTGATATAAAACGCCTTTCCTCTTTAAAGACTGGCAATGAGTAAACTTTCTATGTACATAAGTCAAGCGTCTTCGCTGTAATAAAAAGATAACAGAAATGAGACGCCAATAAGAATCGTGCATGCGTGCTCTAATTTCCTCGCTTATCTCAAACAGCGGCTAAATTAAGCAGATATGATTTTATCATGACAGACAAAGACTTTAAAGGGAATGCCTTCGGTGGACGGAATAAAAATTTGTTGAAATACAAAAGGATTCATTAAGGTAATGTTTATAATCCTTAGACGCGAAATTAAAAAGTGGATGCAATAAAACTCCTGCAGACGTAAATGAAATGTACTTTGGCACCCAGGGCCCATCCCCAAGAATATCGAGCACGCATTGTTAGTGGTCAATGCGATACACACGCAAGAATGGCCCATAATTCGTCGAAGTAAATTGTTGCATGCCATCATCATTCTGGTCGATACTACTGGATAAAAATTGAAGGTCTATAGTGTTGAAATGTCTTCTTTTGCCGGATTCAAAAACATATGAATTTTGCATGAATCCATGGATATGCCAGACATTTATACCATAGTGTAGATACGTACAATCATCACGGAAAATAAAAATCCATTCTGCTTCCAATATTGATCCATTAAATATCCTTGGATTGATCCATTAAATATCCTTGGAATGGATTTTTAATGAAGGAGTTAATTTTAAAAATACCAGTTGGAAACTGCTACTTGTAAATGTAAATGAGTTGGTACACTAAGTTAAAGATAGTGCTTTAAAATATATAATTAGTAAGCTACAATGTTAGGAACATAGTAAATGGTATGGCTACATTTTCGGTGGCAGATTTTTTAACAATATTGTTTTCTATACGAGATATGAAAGAAAGCCAAAGCCCAAAGGTTATTTGCCTGAGGCTAGCCCTTAGATTTCAGCTGTGATCATAGTAATTTATCATATGCTAATTAACCCAGAGAATGATGAAGATCCGAGCTTACGGATCGAAAGCTTTGCGATGATAAACTTACGTGGTGTTTCCGCAGAGCTATATTTTAATTTGATATTCAACATAAAAGGAACCCATAGTTTTGTTTGCTAAGACATCGGTTGCAGGCAGTCCAGATAAAGAAAGGTACATTTAGCCCAAGGGCGATGAATTAAAAATACTCTTGTGTGAGAATTTATAGAACACCACGAATGCGATGAAGTGACGTGCTACATCATATCATGTCATGTCATCTATTACACCATCATCTACCGCACAATCTAGCTTAAAACACATTTATCAAACACAAAGTTGTGCACTTTATACATGAGCCTCTGGCCCGCATAATTGGGCGACCAAATCCTATGTTTACAACTAGTTTAAATAATAACGTAATGTAGTGGAAAGCAAAATGTATTGTATCGTACTATACCATAGCAGTTGAGTGTCATGTTATATACGTCATGCGACACCATATTATAATATACAATACAATATCATAACCATACCACACCCAACAGCCCAGCACGCACACATAACACAACACCATACCACACACAATACTACACGCACAACGCCACATCACCAAACACAACACAACACCTCATGCAACACACCCCACCATACCATAGGAAACCGCATTATACCATATTATAAAACGTATATATTTGGAGCAAAAAATATTTTTGATCAGTCAACATACATGCTCGATGACACAATAGTGCAATTTTAGTCAGTAAAAGGGATATCTTCATCGTGTTATGCCGGTTCTAAACTCAAGTGCACCGTAAAAATCTCGCATGCTTCATGCTAAGCACCTAACAGATTGAGGACACTGTAAGTCTCAACCTTTCCCGTGCTTGAAAAACACATTAGGGCAACCATACCACATTACCCTAATTCATATAAACCACAAAAATCCACACAAAAGCAATGAGCCATGATGGATGTCTGATAATTCTTCGACAAGAACGTGTTGAATGATGAAACAATAAATCGTCGAACCCTCAGCATTTCACCAGTCCGTGCGAACTACTCCAGCATAATTGGTTGTAATTAAGTGGAAAATTACCAATAATTAGCGTCAATTATTGCCATGAGATAAGTTGCTACTTAAGAATTCCTTCTGGAATTTACAAAATCACTTAATTTCGGTCGAAGAACATTCGAAATCATCTGCATAGGACCTTATAGACATTAATTTATTTTTAAGTCGGTTTTCTTTGATGTACCGCGGGTTGTACATAGGTTATTTACCTTGAATGAATAATTAGATCAAAGTTGTGGAAAAATCTCGACGAATCTCGACTTAAATTGTTTAAAGTCAAAAGACTTTGTTAGAAAACCTCTTCAAAAACAAATTAAGTTAGTTAAATACCTCGAAAGTCGGGATGTATGTCATATACAGCCCTCGGACGCTGCGCGTCCGCGGGGGTTGTATATGACATACATCCCTCCTTCTCGGTATTTAACTCTAACTTAAACACTTGCCCCATCCAATTCACTCATATTGAACTTAAATGCCTCTATGGTTACCCACGCAAAATTATATACATTGGCACAGTTTGGCACGTGACATTGGTGCCTTGGGCAGTATATATTAATCCCTGGTACCTCCTATTGACTCACATGCATGTATATATGGCATGCTAAAAATCCGGTTAGTAATCTTAATCTTGGATTAAGGAAAAAGCTAATAAGACTTTCAATCTTTTCAAAAACTCAGAAGGTTTACTGCGCCAATCCTCTTTAAAATTTTTGAAATTGTCAGACAAACACATGGCCCCCAATTTATATAGGGTCGAATATCGAAGTTTTCGCACGCTCGTATATGACGTTAGCTGCAGGACAAATGCAAGCCTAAATGCGAACAAAATTGCGATGTATAGCGTACGATCTTGCTTGTTTATGGTTACAACCTGATACGCAATCTGGTTGCCATTGAGGACATTTCAACATTGGAGATAACACGGCCCGGAAACGCTGGGGAGATTTTTGAAGGCATTACGTCACAGCGCGAGAAACGTCGAAGGTAATTTTAGTCTGTAATCGAAGATAAGACCGCTAAGTTAGGCGATTTTTTTACCGGGGTTGAAAACAAAACACTATATATAGAGGAGATTTGGCCGGATAGGCATAAGGAGATTGTCCTATACTTAATTAATTATACGATACGTATCTGCGCGTGGATACGGGTCCATGTACCTTAGCTGCGAATATTAGCTGGAATATTCTGCGCTATTTTAGAGCGAGGCCTGCTGGTTTGGAGGGCTATCTTTAGAGTGCTCGGACGACACACAGGCGGAATGCTTTTGATTCATGAAATGAAACAAGTCATGGACCTATGTTATGGACCAATGGTGATCTGACAATGCGTCTTACATGGTGTAGCAATGTGGGATGAATATAGGTTACACAGCAAAAAATGAACAACCTATTCTGAACAACCTACAATTGAACAATGTTTTTCTGTCAATATTGTTGAACAATACTGTTCAACATTGTTACACCTAATTGTGGGCTGATCAGGCTCGACAATGTGAACAATATTGATGACAACTGACCAATACGGGCAGCAAAACATTGTTCAATGTTTTTATCAGCCCAGAACAGATTGTTCATTTTTTGCGGTGCATATTTCCATGTGCAATACATATTTCGTTCTATTTTTGTATATACTAATGTACTGGTGTATTTAGAACATCGACATGCAACCATGTTACGTTATGTAAAAAGTTCGACCTAATCCAACATCATTCATTATTTTGCTTTAACGGCGCACAAACGTGATAACAGTTTTTTTTTTGCTTAGAAATACTACTATTTGCACTCAACCGTTACCGTGACCATGCAACCAAGCGTTTTGATTTACGTTTATTTACATGACTTTGGGCGCGTAAACCTCATGTTTTGTAATTACACATTTTCTCGCCTATTTTTACGACATTTTCAATTTGAACGAAATTTTCAATAATTCTTCATCATTGTGGCAAGTTTTTATAATACACCTACCTGTCTTATACCAATTTCGAATTGTTCTTGTAAATGGCAATATCCTAGTGTAAACTTCAACTCTTGATTTGGGTAAGCAAACGTCAACAATTCTCATTACTCCAAGGGTTTTTAAGGAGTTTCATTTTTAATAAATTCTCTAAAGATTTTCAGCAAGCAGTAATATTGCTAGGAAAACCAGTGTTCTGTGTCTTTCTAATTCTATGTATATAATTCTGTTCTAAAAATTGAACACCTAATTAGTTTAGTTGCAAACTTCTGTCGCATGCTGCATATTAAAAATCAAAAGGTGCTTTCTGTAGAAGATAATAAAAGTAAGATTTGGGCTGAATTAGAAGCCTCATGCGGTACGTTCAAAGAGAAATTCTGAGCAATTTTGGAACTCGCACTAAGGCTGCTAGAGCACTGCAATAGAGAGCATGATGATCTTAAACTCTATATAGTGTCTCAAATATTTTATCTACACTGTTCTGGGTTTTTTGAAAGCTAGTTGAGCCACTGTGATTTGAGCTATAGATGAGCCACGCAGCGTTTATACCACAGTGCATCAAGCCATATATAGGCGTTCGTCATGTTGGATAAACAAACTAGACATACTGTACAGGTTGTAGTTTTTTTCAAGTTTGAAACGAACCGGAAAGTGCGCAAATTGTGACACCGCTTCTCCAAGCCTAAAGAGGATTTTAAATACTTTAAAAATCACCTCAATCCTAAACTGTCCATGAAGCTGCTTATACTCTACATCGTCTATATCCGTCAATTGCGCAGGAGGTTGATGCAAAGTAGGCTGGTGGAAAATTAAAAAAATACTAAAAGTAGAACACCGCACGGCGGTAAATATACCTGGGCAAAAATAGATTCTTGTTTTAAATGCGGAATATGTGGCGGCTAGAAATAGTTAGATGCATGCAGTCGTATAGATAGAGTTGATTAAAGAAAATGATAAACAAAATAATAAACAGATAATTATATCTGCGATAAAACAAATGTTGAAAACATAGATTTGACATTTTTGAAAGTGAAGATTCATTCTCATGAGTGAGACTAACTTGAGCTCCATGCATGTGGTGTGATTGAATATAAAAATAATCATACCTCCACATGGAACCAAATACAGCACGCTGAAAGACATATGTCACGAGTCCTTAATATACACTCTTTGTACAATTAGCAGTCTGATGGCACAATAACATTGATATACTCAAATAACTAGATTGATTTGCACAACTGATATCATTGACATGTAGTCACATTATAGATTTAGAGCAATCATCAACTAACACTGCAAGCCAAAACACTGTAACCGCTGTAAACAGAATATGACAAGAAACATGTCAAGGCATATGCGAGGTGTTCTCACAAGACCTATACAGCTGTTATCTCTCGAGTATAACACAATAAATGTTACAATTAAGCCAGACGACCGCAGTAAATAAAATTTGACAAGACGCGTGTGGGGTGTCTGTGGCCAAGTTTTAATTTCAACACAGTAATTGGGCGTAAAAGTTTGAGGAACGGTTTTGCAGGATGATATCACGGAAGCTCACGGCACTTCAAAAGCGAATACGTCTTCTCGAAATTGCTCTCCGATCAAAGGTCTGTCCAGTGCGAGAAAATCTTCTTTCAATTTCATACAAATATTTAGACGATTAATCGAGCACATGAGACATTCGTGATAAATTTCCGCGAAATTTCCACTGGAAATTGTAGCATAACTTGCAAGCGTATAGAATGCTCCCCATATGTCCTTAAGCTGAATTTTTCACAATTGGAAGGATAATTTGTCAACAGTTGAGCATTTGAGGAAAATTCATGCTCAACCACAGGTCCTCTAGCGGGCATCGAACCTATACGTCTTTGGGATGCCGGTCCAATGCAAGCTACGGAGAGAAAGCAGACAAGAACAAGCGTAATTTTTAGTGTGATGCAATGTCTCCAAATGGACCGAGGGTAAATCAATTATGATTTTTTGGCACACGTCGAAATTTAAGTGCCACAAAATCATAAATATTAATTTCCCTCAACCTATTCGGAGGTGTTGCAATCCTGAAATACATTAAAAATCCCGCTTGCATACATTTCTTGCCAGAAAAACATAATCATACATTTTACACCAAATAAATATAATAGTCCTCTATCTATTTTACTACATACCTACTGCTTGCAATTAAGTGCTTTCGACATACAGTAACCAATAAGCTAATGTGATCGATTTTTATATCCCATGTGTGCAACTTTATTGCGTGCATGTGAAAAATATTACCGTACAAAAGCAATATAGGAAAAGTTTTTAACAAAGTGTTTAAAAAAAACGTCTGTAGCATGTTTTTGCATAACGAGAAGTAGGATATGTGCATCAAATACAAGTAAACAGGGCGATAAGATCGAATATATGTAAACTGGGATTGTTTTTAGGTCGACTTAACTTAATAGCTAGGATTATTTATGCATGATGAGATAATATGTAGAAATGCACATCTCTGGCTGCTATTAGCTATATGCTTCATAATATATCTCAAAAAATCTAGCGAATATAATCCCCATAGCTGTACATTGAAAGATGAAAAAGAATAAACATGAACATCAATACAGTATTTGAACAAACATAAATTAAAATGATTCAAAAGAACATATATACTAGGACTTACTATCGCCAGTGAAGTGCTGCCTTACAACTATTTAAATTTGCGACACTTTTATAAAATCGTCTGAATAAATTCTGCTTGTTAGTTTGAAAGATATTTTTCGTTTTTTAAAATCACAGACAATCAAAGAAATGGACTGAAAACGAGAGCTAAAGCACTAAAGGGACTTTAAGATTTACGATGCAGCAGCTCCACGACGCGGCTTCATAACAAAGAATATTTCTTTTAGAAAACAACAGCCATGAAAATTTGTGGTCCCAGGTGTATTCTCAAGTGCGTAGCCATGCCTAATGCAACATCAAACTGAGAATTATCACGTCCCTTGAGCAACGCGAAAGCATGCTACGTCGTAAGAAGTGTTTTGGAAGTCCAACTTGTTGAGCAGAAAGCATATAGTTTTGGCCAAAACAACTATTTGTAAGTTACTAAAACAAGCTTCAAATGGTTATTAAAACAATCAAATTCCAAAAAGCTTCTTCCTGAACTTATATATTGACACCGCGTCTTCGAACTTGCCGCGTTGTCGATCTTAAGCTCCCTGATGTTGCTGACGCGATACCTGTGACACGACCTGATACGGTTTACTTTGGAATCCTGTTGTAAGTTGTCTTTAAATATATTACAGGACATTATATTCATCTGTTTTAACCAAGAACAGCAACGTTTATAGAACTATCTACCTTTTCGGGGGGAGGGGGGGGGGGGTAAACAGGCTGAAAATCATAATTGAACGTTTTTCTGAAACTTTTTAACAACATTAGGGCGATATTTCTCGGCACTCAAGTGAGAAGGAAATCATTGAGCGTTGGTTTTTAGCTTTTTTACACCCAAAAGAATTAAGTCGACGTCGCTGTTCTCGTTCAAAATATGCATGTAAATACAAAGTCCTCAAATATATTTAAAGTGAAGTTACACGGTTCCAAAGTAAAGCGTATTAGTTCGTATCACGGATGTCACATCAGCAACATTAGCGCTTTAGCTCGCGTTTCCTGTCCATTCGTTTGGCTGTCTATGGTAAAATCCAACTGTGAGAAGATTACCATACAAGCTATCGACATGCTAGAAAATTAAACAGTGATGTCTGCAATCTGAAGAACGCAAAAAGGTTTTGAGAAAATATATAACAACACTACTTTGTTGGTTTATTTTGATACGAAGTTTGATTGAGATCAACACTAGACAAGACCATAAAGGATTCTCTGATGACAGCGCCACAGTTATGCTCATAATGAATCAAATATTCAGGAATAATGCTCTAACGAGTTTCTGGCTGAACATCGGACTTTCAAAGACTTCATATGATTGATTAAGCCATATAGGTACATATAAAGCTAACAACTAAGGTTCCATTTTAGCCTACTGAGTCCCCGAGCCTTCCATAAATGCATAAAATACCTTATGAGCAACTCTAATAACTTATGAGCAATACTATATAACTATTTGCCTTAGGCCTAACCTTATGAGCAATACTATATAACTATTTGCCTTAGGCCTTTGTTCACTCTTTGTCAGGTTGCGATAACACTTGCTTTAAAAAAATGATTAAATATACATTTGCATGCTGCACGTGATGCGAAGTGGAATAAAATTCGTTGTCCAAGCCTCCAAGGTCGTGGAAGCGATATGTTTCGTCTCATAACATGGTTTTGTAAAACGCAAACGGAATGAAAACGTATTCAAGCCTGGTTTTCGCTATTTTATCTACACGGTGAGGAAATGCGACCGAGCTCTGTAAGATTTGATCAGATTTGCGTTCATTGAATTTCTTCGATAAACATATGTCGACGAAGCTGTAGTGTATGTGATTCTCAATGACTTTTAACAACACACAAAATTAAGTAATACTTAAATCTCGACTCCATTTTTTGCCTGAAAATAAAGTTTGTGAAATCCTACCTCATACTTGCAATCAATCTCGGTATGGTTTCTTTTGTCGTCGATATTGGACCTTCAGCTATCGCGGGTGTAATGAGAATGGGATGGAAAAGCACAAGAAACTTCTATAGCTCAGGCAGTTTATCTGTAACAATCAAAGAAATCTAAAAATTACCTCCACATTAACGAATTTATCACCGGACACTATTTCCGTTTAGCTGCCTGGCTTTGAGCTAAAGGTTGCCAAAAAATTTACATCATATTTTACGCACACACCAGAACTACACAAAAAATTAAAATATGGAGTTAAATCAATCAAGTTAATTAGCGGAAATCGTAAAAAGTTATGCAACGGTGAAAAAATTACAATAATGACATAGACGCAAACAAGGAAGGGTTTTGGTTAAATAGAGGTGGAGTAATTTTGAATTCGCCCGTTCCGTTTTTCCATCAGTGTCGAAAGTTGGAGGTACCGTTTATGGGCGGGGGTGGGGTGGGGTGGGGTGGGGCAGCCCCACCAGACTCTATTGTCGGACGACATTTGAGTCTATAAAAAGGCTAAAAAAAAGGAAGTATCAATGAATAAACTAAAGGAAAATTGGTTCCTCATTCGCAATTAAGCGCTTTGAAAGAATGGCTTATCAATGTTTTGTACCACGTCTCCCGCCTATAATTTGTAAACAAAGCAAAATAGAAATATCTGACCGTTTCGGGCGATCTTGAGACGATCTAATTTGGTGTAAAGCTCCACCTATACCTGTATATATCTCGAAGAAAAACAACGTTGAGCGTTGTCAAGGTGATTTGACGGTCAAACTAAGTGCCAGTCCCTTTCTACTGTTGACATCATTTTGCCAGGAATGTATCGAAATTTAATGTTTTCACTTTTCAAAACTATAACGAAAATTTTCTTTTACTCATACAGTCTTCTAGCCAAAAGAATGAAATAGCTTGGAGAATTTGCATTAAAACTGTTTATGACATAGTAGTTAAACGCCAATTTCCGCCATCTTGCCTTCACCCAAACATATAAAGTTATTACTAGTATTATTGTTCCAGTATTTATAGGGTTAACTAGTACGCCTATGGCCAAATATCCAAAGGTGAATGTCGTGACTATGTCAAAGTAACGGATGTGATAGAGTATGTACGCCGATCTAGTTTGAATAATTATCATACTAATTTGAATACAGCTGACAAAAAAAAGTAGATCTTGACTGTAGCACATCGTAGAGAATAACTTCGCTACGCCAGTTACGACGAAATGGAAACTAGGTCTCGAAAACGTCTTGCACTACTTCTTTCAAAATTTTGGCAGCTAAGAGTGTTTTTAAAATTTTGAAAGAAGTAGAGCAAGCCGTTTTCGAGACGTACGTAATTATATACCTGCACTAAATGTATGTACATCATGAATTTTCTGTAGAGCTATATAACATCAAAGGATGCTGTCAAAATTTTAAAAATGTAGAGCAAGCCGTTTTCAAAAGATACGTAATTACACCTGCACCGAATGTACATGCATCATGAATTTTCAGAAAATGAAGGATGTTGTGGATACATGCGCTATACATACTTCAGTCCAACTCAGCCGTTACCGAAGAGAGAAAGCTAAAAACAGTGGTCGATTGCCAGCTTCCATCCGTTTCTTAAGTCACGCATTCACATATTCAGCAACCAACGACGTTGGTAAAAGACGCTGAACTTTAAACTCAGCAATAATCATTGAACAAACATCTGAGTTTCCGAATCACGTTCTCTATTAAAATTAATTAATTGAGGACCGTTGCGCATTAATTTGAAAATTTTCACAATTACTGATAAACTGTCTGAAAAACAGATTCAAAGCCCCGACAATTATGCGCAAAGCAAATAGTCGGAGACAACAACAACTACTCCGGTCCCTCCTTTGTTGCGAAGCAACTAGGAATCTCTTGAAATATCAACAAGGCTAGAAATATCATTTAAAAATTGCAACTTGAAAAATCATGGGATCGGTTGTTCAAGAGCAGCATTGACTCAAAATTTAGAGCAAATTTGTAAACACGAAAATATTTTTTCATTTATCTGATTGACATTTTCTTTTCTCAATGCTTTAAGGGAAAGCGTAATGTTTTAAAACAGTGTGGTAAATTTTAACCCTAAGCCAACATCGAACAAATGATCCCTGTAATGTTGGAACCTGTTTATATGTCTCGGATATTGGTGATTGGATATTTGGATATGCATGGCAAATTCGAAATTCCCCACGACTAGTGAGTTACCCTGGCAATAGGATCATGCATTCTGTTTACGAGAGAGGGTAACCCTTCTACACGTGTAAAAACGAACACCCTGTTCATGGTTAAAGAAAACAGCATTGAACAATTTTTTGCTGTCAACATTGTTCAATGTTGTTCATTGCATTATATGTTCAGCATTGCTGAACAATACTGTTCACAACATTGAACAATGTTGAAAGCAAAACATCGTTTAATACTGATTTGGACATTTTACTTCTGTGCACGGGCAGTAAATAAGAATATCTTCTGTGTTAATTGGTTTAAAGCCTTGGATATGTTGGTTAACGTTATAATTTTATCATATAAATGTACGGTAAAGTCGTCTGGGGTTATAGGAAGCCTTCTATCCCTGGCCATATAAACAGCTTCTTAATATCTTCTATGTTAATATATAAGAAATTCATTTCTAATTTACACAAGAAAACATTCATTCTAACTGTCAGCCGAGAAATTTACAATTTCATTTTAAAGGAAAACTTTTAATTTGACTGTCAAAAAATGCACGGGCCATTGGGTCAAAACTAGACAGGATGACAAACTTGACATTTTGATCACAAAAGGCATATCAGCAGACTAAGAGGAAAAAACACATGCCTACCTCATTCCTCAGAATATTGATTCTAGACGCATTCATTAATATTGCATGTAATTAACATCACATATAATATGTGGCATATCCTTGCGAGTGACAATTAACGAAATTACAAATAATCTATAGCTCGAATTCCAAAAAAATTTTTTGGATTCGTCTCAAAATTCGAAGTATAGCCATATTTATAATGTTCTTAAATCCTACTCGCAAGGCCTATTCGGCGCATATTATATTTGCCTCGCTTACACAGATGAAACAAAATGCGATTTTTGTGGACCTTGAATCAAACATTTTGTCGCGTGAATTAACTTTCTTTAAGTCATCTGCCAAAGTGTCTTGAAAATGGCTTTTGTGTCTCGAATTGTTTTCTAATAATTTTATTACGTTTTCTCAAAAGGTTTCAATTCCAAAACTGTGGGAGGTTAGACGACAGGCCGAAATTCTTGGTGTTTTCCTGACTTTTTTCTCCTTTTAGAAAGAAATGAACTTTCCATCTCATGCGTTTTAGTACGCTTTTCGCTTTTTCAATTAAATTTCTCAAGTATTTGTCCCTTGATGGTTTTGGGATGTTTTTCAATGAGTAGTCCAGTCGAAATTGTCTTATTTTAAAGGGAAAAATTAGAGTGCACAACCAATGTAGGGTGCGAATGTAACGCTGTTAGTTTTGGGTTGCGAAACACAAAATGAGATATAGACAGAGCAAAAATGTATAATCGTGCAATTGTGCCGGGTGAAGCTGTATAGTGGTAAGTTTATCAGGTATTTTGCACGATTGTAGATTTTGCTTTGTCTATTATATGTCATGGAGCACGATCTTTTGTGCTTCGCTAACCAAAACTAACCAGAGGGAATGTTCAACTGAACGTGATGAAGAATCCTTTGATAGTTTTTTTTATGGAAAAAGCATTGTAAGGAGTTCGCAAGATATTCACAATAAAAAAATTGGAAACAACTGCCACTACCCTAGTTTTAGAGGACATAAATGTGCCTATATACACATATGGAAATTAATTCAAGCCGCAGGAATATGCAGATGAAAAGAATTTATCAACTATATATTCTCCAGTTGGAACTGGGCCTTATATATGCGATTCCTGCAGCTGGTGATGATTTTTTCTCAACTGTTGTCGCCTTGAATTTCGACATGTGTATATATCATTTCCAACCGATATTAACACATATTTACCCTCCATAAATTATCTAATATCGAGTGAAGTGGCGTGCAGAAAAGCATAAATAATTTTGCTTTTGTTTTAGTTAATTTTGTACAAGATGTGATTTCTTGTGATGAAATTTTAGGTTTTTTGTACATTCATTGTATTTATGATAGGATGGTAAGCAAGTTGTTGAATATAAAGTAAATCTATTAATGAATCTATTTATACACCATGCAGAATTCAGCGACTTGAAAGATATTTACAATAGAAGAAAGAACGGCATGCATGTTGTCCCCCACATTGGGTTGTCTTTTCCCACGAAAAGCACCAATAAGGAAAAGAAATGGATGCACAAATATAGTAAAGTCATTTTTTTTCAGAGTTATAATGCAGTAAAAAATAGTAAGGCCACTTTTCAGGTTTTAACTATGGCTGAAATGAGTGAAATGAAAAATATTTCACGGTATTTCAGTTAGGAAATAAAGTTTTAAATCCTGTTAATCCTGTAATTAATTATATATACTCAATTCAAATTTCCCAACTCAATAAATATTTTAAAGATTCTAAAACATGGCGACCACTCCAGTGTTCTATGCCTGGATCTGTACTTTAGCGTCGAGCCCATTCAGTTGCAAAAACAGAATACTTTACAAACTTAACAGAACTTCAATGTTAAGGAAGTTATACATTGTGTCACTCTAACGCAAATTTAAATAGAGTCATTCTTCATAAAGATTTTCTCAAAGCATGGAACTTTCCGACGCCTCTGAACGTTAACTACTGTTTGTATAGCGACATACATGCAAGAACATCCTACACATGTTTTGTGGGCGTTCGAGATTCTAATCCATCCATGTAGGATTATTATTCTAACGCTAGCTTATCTACGTGATATCGCTGCGATATCTGCCCATGCTGCACGTATATAGCCGATACACGAGGGTTAGATTAATCAGGCGGCCGATATAGAGCTGAATGCAATTATTTTTAAATAACGTCTTGCAAAAATAGCATAAATTGATGTAAGATAATTGGAAAAAACCTTAATGACCTAGCTACTAAGGTCAATATATATATTTTGTAACTCTATCATAACTCTATCATATATAAACGAATATTCATGAAGTTGAAAAAAAAATAACATAACATACATGCACATTATTCAACTAAAATATATAAATAACAATATATAGCCATTGTATTCACACTTTATAGCCACTGCATTTCGCAAACCAGACAAACCAAACAATAACAATATATATATACCCCTACCACAACATAAATGTGAATTCATCGAGATATTGCCAGGACAAAAAGGCTCGTATAAATATGCATGGCACTTCTAAAATTGCCTCGTCAAACTGTTCATTATATACTGCACCTTGGGTTAATTGTGGTTTTATTAAAATGCCACCCGAACACAAAGAAAATTAAATAATTAAAGTCTATTACAACGCAGCCCGATGTAGCATTAGCTATAGACTCCTGAGTGTACAATTTACTTCAAGACAAGGTTTCATCGAGGTGCTTTTCCCTAAACACGGTAGCTTGCTTCACATGAAGTGGTTAATGCGGTTTGCAATTTGTGGCTACTCAAAGGCAAAGCATAAAAAAAAATTTAACAGAACTTTTTTTTATAATTAGGATCATAATTTGAAAATGCGGTTTTAGAAGCTTAAATAACACTGCATGGAGTCTGTGTTTTTTATATCTACATGCAGTTACACACGCACTTTACCTTACACCCCAATATATGTTCGCTTTTCAGAGTAACAATACTATAATCGCGGTATAATCAGGAACAGTTAAAAAAACTGGATATATCATTTATATGGAACTTGTGCTCGCGTCTGCGTGTGATGTTTTCCACAGCCTGCTGAAGATTATTACATCAACAAATGCTCATATCAGCTCCTTACTGAACTATCCATGAAGCCCCCCCCCCCATCAACTGTTGCAAATTCCATGTTTTAAGACAAATAGATTAAAGAACGACTTCCTTAATTGTAATTCACGTGAATAATTGAATCGAAGTAAATTTTTATCACATTTAGTCGCCTATTCCTGTATAGCTTATACATCTTAACGTCATTCAGCCGAAGTGCAAGAAAATGTCAAGCAACATCGAGAGCAGTACAACAAAATCTTAAATGCAAATCTTAAAGTTTACTTAATGTCCATTCGTCGCTCTATCTCGTGCCGAGGTTGCTTATGCGAAGCTCCTATATATTCTTGATCTAGTTATGCGCTTTGTTTTCGTTCGTGTTTAAGATAACCGCCACCAAATCAGTTGTTAAATCTCTTTTCTTCAAAAAACATCAACCCGGTTCAACACATTGATGTGTATTAAGACTGCGATACTGCATCGTAATACAAAACCCAAATAAAATTGAAGCCGGAGACACGTCATATTTTGAGATCAACGGCCATGTTGAATGGTCCCACTCAATGAGTGAATCAAAGTAGTTTCTGTTAGAAACCTGACGTTCTTCGAAAGCTTTTGCCTCAAAACGTAGTTTTTTTTATTTCAAAATGAAAACTATACATCCTGTAATAGAAATCTATAGCATTGCTTCTCAAGTGGGGCCATCCAACATAGCCGCAAGTCTAAAAATATGACGTACTTCCGGCTTCAAAACCCAACGATTCAACATCATTTCAGCGTTTAACTAACGTAATTTTGTCCGTTGGGATATCCACTAAACTTCTTCTGCTTAACTCAGACAAGCAATTTGAGAGTTGATAAAGCGCTTTTTCAAACTCTTATTTCTCAATTCCAATTTTTGTGACACAATCTTATCGCCTCGTCGCCTCTCAGAGTGGTTTAATCGCCACAAAGATTAAGAATGCCGAGTATTCTGGAGCCCGAACAAAAGTTATTCTGATACATCTCAAAAGCTTGAGTTTTAATCTAGATTTTAACTAATTAAACGCCATAGCCATAAACTCTTCATTTAAGCACCAGGACTCATTCGCATAAAACAATCGCAATAAGAAAACTAAAAAATCTAGTAAGCATACTCAAATTGACATCAGCAGTTTACGCTTAATTAACCTATAAATAGGTATACCTGAACAAACCGTCTGAAACGGTCTGTATATAGAATATTATATGTAGTTTTATTCTTCGATCTGAAGATATCATACACGAAACTAAATTTTACATATGATCATTGGTTTGCAACCTGATATTCTTGACAATTTCACCATATCATCGCAATAATCTTGACAGAATGCAACCTCAAAGGTGAAATAACTATGATAGAAGACTACTCATTCTTTGTTTATTTATTTATCCACATAAAACGCCACGTTCAATTTTCCAGTTTCTCTGAAATCATTTTAATCTTATTAGATTATATACACATTCCCAACCAAAAGACGTTATGTACACATTCATTACCTCAAATGATGCAATTCCTGTGTATCTTTGTTCAGTCACTGACCAGCGGCGTGAGCGTGTGGTCCTCGATTATTGATGGTACCATTCGCCACTGTTTTTACCCTGGTCCCGTCATACACTCACTGCTTAATTACAAACACTTACGATCACTGTACAACGAGAGAGATGCCGTTCCAAAGGAAGTGTGGAGGTTTATCAGGCAAGATCTAAATACGCATCAACACGTCATGTATATTTCATGATCTAGGCTGAGTGTTAGATCCTCGAAATAATCCGTTAATCTGCACAAATCTGTGACGATATGCGAAGAACTTTTGTGGAATTTTAATTCAATTATTTTATCTGGAAACAATTTTACTACAATTTTATACTTTCGTTCAGGTACGTAATTATAGAGTCGATATGTTAATTTCAGTTGGATTGCCGCGATCACGGTTTTTCCAATTATTTGGTGGTAAAGTAAACAGAATGATCTATTTAAACTGGAAAGGTTTATAGGGGATTTGATGAATTATGTTTTAAGACTCGTGTCTGGGCTATCGTATTTCTCAGAAAACATTCTTTAAACATGTAATCTCATTAGGCCTGGTCCTCACTAGCGATGTAAGCCTGATAAGCAACATAACAATGGATAACCCCCCCCCTCGGAGGTTTACGAAGACAAAGCAGAAAGAATTTTCTTTTGAATTTACACACTTCACCGAATTTTCTTGTTTCGACATTTTTTCAGGCTGTGTTTGTGGTTATATGTCGCTAGTGACGGCCAGGCTACATACAGTCAATTCTTGTTATAAAGAACACACAGGCCTAGGGGAGGGGGGGGGGGGCACCGTTAAGGGACCGTTTGCACTTAGTACACTTTGGTTCGATCTGATTTAAAATTGGTTTCGAAGGCATCCGAAGCCGTTTGCTTGGACCGAATGCGTGGAGTGTAGACTTTAGCGAGTTAACCATTTAACTCGTAATACCGCATTAAACACACAGGAACACAGTAATAAGTGCAATATGTATAATTCAATATATGTTGCATTTATAAAAAATACTCCCAAAAGTAGAGAGAGATAGAGATAGAGTAGAACAACAAAAACCCTCGTTTCTGAAAAGTTTCGCTTAAGTTGTACTGCGGCCAAGCATTCTGTCGCCAAATGTCGCCGAGAAACGACAAAGATATTATTGTAGTTGCCTGTTATCTATTTAGTTAAAGCAGATGCGTAGTTTTGTATGTAAACGTGTATTCGATATTAAATAAAAAATGTCTACGAGGGTCTACCAAAAAAGACTGATTGATTTATGTACAGTTTACTTTGCTTTTTCGAGTTTGCCTCACCCCTCCCTCCTTGTGCACGCCTCTGCAGTGTCGCGAAATAGCTAGTGTATATTTCATGGATAATACAACGTACTGAGTTAATTTGTTGTGGATAACGCTGCATAAATCCTCGATAAGTTGAATCTATGTTCACTGTTGGATACCATGTTTTTAAACAATAACACAAGACAGAGTAGCGACTAATCCTTACGTAAATTCTTCAGTACAATATCAAATCACTTCACACGACACTTCACACTTAAGATTCCACCCGTTTATGACATCAATCTTCTTTCGGAAAACAGGTTAGTACGACAAAATGCTTGTAACATGTCATCAGTACTACCTACATTGCTGGCTGACACTCTTGTTATGGACATGGTGATTTTGTTTTGACTTAGTTAAGATTGTCATAAAACGTCTGATCCATATGCTAAATCTGTAACCATAAATTAACAATAATCATAGATATTAGAAAGGGAAATGGATTGGCAACGCTATTCAATACTATACACGATCTTCGGTTCAGTTATTTTGAATAAACCGGAAACAAACATTGCACAACTCGCTATGGTAATTATGCGCATGAACGAAATTGAGTTCATGAGCATAATTACCATACAAGTTGGGCAATGTTTGCTTCCAGTGTGCTCAAATGAAGATAAAATATAGATAACAAAAGAGTTGCAAATCCATCCCTTTTTCTAATGTCTATGCAATAATCGTGTTTATATTGTGTTTTTTTTTGTCATATATCATTTTACATATTAGATGATCAGACAATGGGAAGTACAGAAGTGGAAGATATATGTGAGCTAAACTCGAGAGGAGAGGAGTTAATTTATCCCTAATGTGTCAATAATCCGACGGCTTTTTCGCACAAGTACTAAGGCAGAACAGTTGCATACAACAAAGACCGTCTCAAACTGCCTTTGTTTTACAAAGAAAGACATTCCATAACTCACGCATGCATTCTTGCACCATCCTCTGCACCACCAGTTACATGATAATACTCTCCTCCGCAGAGCCTTTGTATTATGGAAGTTAATGAGATATTTTCAAAATATTTCGCAAATTATCATAAAATTACGCAATAGTTTAAAGATCCCAAGGCATGTACGCAATATTAGCTTATATATTGAACTTACATGAAGTTTTATATATATATATATATATATATATATTACAGAGCCTCAAAATTCTTAAGTCTTGCCTTGGGCAGGCGGATGTTATGGCTTACATGAAGTTTTACAGTAAATTAGTAAGCGCGCAATGAGTCGTGCCTTGGGATCTTTAAACTATTGCGTAATTTTATAATAATTTGCGAAATATTTTGAAAATATCTCATTAACTTCCATAATACAAAGGCTCTGCGGAGGAGAGTGACATGATAACGTAAAAACAGGAAGTTATCATTAATCACAAGAGCTCGTCATCTGTCAATGCTTATGAAGCGTGCAGCGAAACGGCGCCAAAATCAACACAGATATTTGATATACTACTCTCGTGTCCCTTACGAATGCATATTTGTGATAGACAGATCTTACGATAAGTTCTAGAAAACGTCAACTATGATATACAAGTTACGTGCATTAAAAAATTTAGCCAGTTCCTTTGTATTAACTCCAACCAGTTGAGACTCGGTATCTTGTATTCAACCACTACATGCGATATTTCAATTTTAGCTACGACTTCTAGCGTCTCCTTATTAGAAATGAGAACGAGCGGTCCACTCATTACGTCAACCAAAAGGAAGATCTCATGAAAAACTACTGCACGTATGTGCAGGCGAAACATCATAATTTATATACAGACCCTTCCTAAAAAATTTGCAACTAAATGTACGTGTTAACTTGTACATGGACTAATGCATCCTGTGCACACGTCTAGAAACGCAAGCTATATATGCAAGCTGATTGTCAAAACTTTTTATCCACAAGCTTGTTCCTTTTTATTCAAAAACCAAAATAATGCCTGCAAGTTGTATTGAGTCTGATTTTCAGATTTGATGCAACTTGATGAAGTTAACACAATTTGATTATAAACCTGCATAAACCCACAACTCAAACCAAGTCTGTGGTGTTTTTGCTGTGTAATACAATGCATGCATTCAGAAATGGGGAAAGGATCTGTACAAAATACAACAGGCGGGCACATGGGGAAAGTGAATACAGAACCATACAATCGAATGATGCTTACCTGTTATTTCGTGGTCTAGATCCAATCTTTGCGAAGTATCACCTTTTTTCGACTGTCTCCCAATCACTCATATACATTTTTAATCACACCAATCTATAAAAACAGAAGTCGAAGATATCGTTCACCTTGGCTTGTGGGCGTAGTCGAAAGAAAGCACTGAAAATGAATGAAGCAACATAGTTATATAAACTGCTAGTGTACATTGATGCGTTTCCTGAGCACAAAATTATAATGAAACCATTTTTCATGTACAATTAAAAGAAGGCCATGTGCCATCATACTTGACATGAAATCATGAATAATTTGAATAGTTGCGATCGCTATCTTGATAAGTTGAGGAGCAGTGGCATTTTTATTGCGTTTATATCGAGTACTTCGAGAAAATAAAAAGATAAGCTAACTTAATATCGTTCAATGCGTAACGGCGAAATAAAACGGTAAAATATCATATAGTAAAATAAACTTAGGAGCACAGTTCCATTTATATATACATGAATACATGTTGCATAGATGACTCGATGTACTAATGAAATCTTTTTTTCAAATATGTACACAAGTTATAACTTATAGATAGCCATGCAGGCAAACAACTCTTTTTGACATATGGAGAGATTATTAAATTTTCCCACAAACGTGAATTGTTGAAAACAAATTAAAATGTTATGTTAGCCAGGTGATCCAACTTAGTCCACGATTATTGGCGGGGGGGGGGGGGAGAAATGCAGCAATCTTAAATTTATACTACCGGAAAAAAACTAAAGGGGTTATACGAAAAAGGGGTTATACATGCGCAAAACTGCAAATGTAACCGACGGCGCGCAAACTCGTGCGCAAAACTGCAAATTAACTGACGGCGCGCAAACTCTTGCGCAATTTATAGCGTATATCTAACAGTACTGCTTTATCAGGTATTCTAATTAATGTTTCCCTAATTATTCAATTAAACCCATGCAGCAAGTCATCATTTAGTTCTCATGTCTATATTAAAAGCGGTAAACTAAAGCGATATTTCAATACCTAAAAGATATTATATTAAGAAAACTCCAACCCTGACAACTTCGAGATAATGGCAAAAAAACGACATTTACACGCCTCATCTACCTACGATTTGTCGTATATATACGATGTCATTTTGGCGTATGAAAACGAGTGCCGATGCCAGATTTTTTTCATTTGCTGACGGCGATATTTGAAATCTGACGTTTTAATAACGCGTGTTTACTCAATCTAATACGTCAGGGTAAAAGGGTAATAATCGTATGCGACACATTGTATCGTGCAGATTGGAATATAGGCCTTGAAAGTGTTTAGCGTTTATATATTTGGAGTCCGCAGAAAGGCATGAAATGCAACGACACCAAGGATATTGAACTCGCAAGAGATATAAAGTGACTTTAACTCGAAGATGGCAAACTTTAATATGGGATTCTACCAGTTACTGAACATGTTTAGAAAGTTTGAGAAAAACACTTTGCGTCATATAGCGCTGTTCACCTTTCGTACAGCCAACTCCTGAATTTTTGAAAACTAAATCCAGCCATCTTAAATGCTTCATATATATACATATACGATATATTAAATGCCGCACCGAGAGACTGTGTACGAGTGTAGATCCAGAAATTTGGTGGTTGTTGATATTTATAGATATTTATGTTGATTTTTCTATTCACATCTCTTAACGTTTGACTAGAGGCGTTTGACGTCAAGGGTTTGCAATTTTACGGCCAGATATGCCGACCGCGGTTCACAACAACCTCAAACAACTCAACTCGGGTCAACTCGGACGTCATGCAAGTCGAGGTATTGAGCTTTTTTACCGTGAATGATTGAGTTTCTGGGATTATACAAAGTATCACGTAGGGTGGCATTTTCTGCACCTACATTAGTGTCACTTGATGAATAATACGTTAAGTCAAGTATAACAATACTTGGCAGAGTGCTCAATGGAAGACCAGAGGCAGAGCATATATATATATAGTAAAGAGTATCCCAAAAGCATGTGCATTCTTGCAGAACCTCGAAATTCTTAAGTCTTGCCTTGGGCAGGCGCATGTTACGGCTAAAAAGCTATATATATATATGTCTGTGTTTTTGTCAATTTGTTTACTGCAGGATGTGAAAAATATTTAGAATGGAATGTGTTTACGGCATATCATAAGCCTTATCTGAACGGATTAGAAGATAAGATACGAAAACTGTAAACACCATCAACCTATCTGGTTTTAAAATAGAAACGTCAAGACACGTAAATTACCGCAGAACAAATCATCCTATATATCCTATATGTATTCCACAGCATTGGCAACATGATAAAAAAATCCTCGTTTCCCAAAGATGCCTTTCTTTAGTGGTCTTCTTTTTACCGTAACATGAACAGAGAACACATTCAAGCATGATCTAGTCAATATATCTATTTTCTAATTGACAACCGCAAAGCGTTCTAAGGATTGCTGGTAGAGGACAACGCAACTTTAAAAGCTAAAATAAAAGGAAAAAAACATATGTCCATGTCTCATGCATGGCTGATGCGCTCTATAACGCACTGTCTCTCAAAATAATCTATTAACAGTGTCAGCTATAAGATAATGGTTTACTGTGTACACTGTACAGTGTATCAGTAACATCCCAAAATGGTAAAAACATCCAGTGTCCAAACCGTCTGAACAATTGCGAGATTTTTTAAAAATGAAGAGGCAGATAGATATGCATGCTCAAAAGATTTGCCAGCTGTAAAAAACTTGTGTCGATTTATTTTTTTTATGCAACACAGCTTCATCTACATGACCACCCAGTATATTCAGACAACATACATTCTTAATTAACGACGTTTTACCAAAAGAGACATATGCGACATTTATACACAGTTCCGGATAAACTAATATTGATTCCAAATTCCAACGGAGTATAGCGGCTACTGGACGACCACAATATTTGTCTCTTTTATAAGTCTTATTCAATAACTTAACCATATGTTCAAGAAAGGTCAAAGAATTCAGTAGGAAAAAAGCATGAAACAACAACATAATTAGACCTTATCTTATGAAACAACTTTGCTGCAGGCATAAATCATTGAATCTCAAATTAAAAACTGTATTTGACATCAGCTGCAAACAACCCACTTACCTAAACATATGCATGCAAGCTTGTCGTGTCTTGCATCTCTTTCTGGCGGCACTTTAGGGGTAGCATTGTCATAAGATCATTATTATAAATCAACACTTTAGCAGAAAATGAGGTTTACTGAGCCTTTTAAAATGGACTGACCTAAGTATACATAGCGCCATTTTATCACACACAGGGGCACAGGGCTTCTTTACTTCATTATATAGAAACAAATCGTCTGCGCTATTATGTTTTTCTTTGTATAGTTCATTGGAAATGACAATATCAGTGCGCTTGTGTATGCTGATCCCAAAATTGGCCGCATGGCCTATTCCAGATTCGTAAGACCACCTAATTGTTAATGATGTAAGGATATGACAGGATATATTGTGAATCGAAATTATCAGTAAATAATTCAACGGAAAAAAATTGCCAAAAAATAAGGCAAAGTATAATAATAACACAAACGCAGTGGCTATATAAAGATGTTCCAATGGATCTTAGCCTTATATACTAGCCTAATTATACGTTTTGTCTAAGCTGCAGTGTTTAAGATGGAGTGATCCACTAGCGACACAATTGCAGTCACTTTTAACAAAAAATGATTTCAATAAATGTTAATGAAAACGGTCCAAAGATCATGACCAAACATCAGGAAAAACTCGCCACCATTTCTGGTTGCACTGTAATCCATTCCAACTTGCAGCGCGCTTGTTGCTCCTTCTATTCACGGGACAACTATTCCCAAGGTGATGTGCTGACTGGTGTTCATTCTTCGCGATGTTTTCACGCTAATCGTCAAAACATCACGATATTTTACCAAAAACAAGACAATTTCCGTTCGAGGTGGAGTCCATTAAAATCCGGATGCTGCGTGTTTTGCATCGTTGAATTTTTTGGCAACGCCAACGGTTTTGCTTTGCGTGACTTTCCTAACTGAGCGTTAAAACAAAAACTTGCTCGACGCTCCGCCTCTCAGAGATAATCTGCACGCTAAAATTATTTTACACCTAAATTTTGCATTATTCGCGGGCATCACGATTTCATAGTTCGGTCTAATGATGACATAAGTACATATGGTTGGTTATAAATGAGAGAATAAACGTCAGAATTTGTTTTTTTTTAACTACGAATCTTAAACAATGATGACTTTTGCATGTTTTAAAAGGCCAATCGTACAAAGCCTGATTATTTTAGGTCGGTACTTGCGCCCAATTTAAAGGTGGAGGCACCTGTGTAACATTTAAAAAAGCTTGTAACATTTACAAAAGCTAAAAAAAATTGTTATAGTGTTTTATATGGTATGGAACCGACGACAATCTTGAAGTCAGTAGTTACCGCGCAGTTAAATTGTGAGCACGACTAAAAGTTGACTACAACCTCACGACAAAGAAAATCTCGGGAACCGGTTCAAGCGGCCTATACTGAACAACATAGTAAGTATATTTTGTGGAAAACCCCGTAAATTTGTCGCATCTTCGTCTGTGTTGATACTAATCCTGATGAGTTATGAGCGCTTTGTAGCCAGATCTGAGTTCACGGATCGGAAGCTTTGCATTACTAGCACTGATGATGTTTCCACAAAATGACAATGAAACTGATATTCATTTTACGTGGGTGTTCTATTTTTCTACAAAACTTATCTTATATGGTTGTTAACCAAGCAAAGCTACAAAGAAATTATCCTGAACATGCAATGTTTCTCTGAACTGCTGGGTAAAATCAAAACACGACACTTCATATCCAGGTTAGAATAGCATGTCAGTTGAAGGATTCTTTGCCTTTGACCGTTCCCAGGCAGTTTTATCATACACAAACCACGACAGGTTAAAATAAAAAACCTTTTTTACTTAGAAAGCCTACCTTTCAAAGTCAGCTATCTCCTTCTATCTTCTAGACCAAATAATAGGTTTTACGACTGTATACAAAGCTAGGCGTTTACGTCAGATTCAGATAGTGTCGTGCACACGGATCACAAATACTCTAACATTTGTTTATTTAAATCTTGCTGTGCATTCAAGTCTTCAGCAGGCGGCCAAATGATGTGCTGTGTTTTCCATCTTCGCCTTCTCTTAATCCAAGCGCAAATACGCGTCGTTTTACGCAGATCATGAAGTGTCCTGTGTTTCCTCCACCAGCTGCAAGACATTAAACATACAAAAAATAATGAGTGGAAACCATTACAGATAATCTCTGCTTGGCACGCGAACACATGTCAGTTTGTGACTTCCTGTCTATATATAATGTCGTGGTATAAATAGGATACACTTCCTCATTAATGAACACCAATTAAGCCAGGAAACGCGATGCGTTATGCCTCAGCACAAGAATATGATATACTGTCCTCTGTCGCTTACAAAGTACAGGTTAAAAACAATGGTTATTGGTAAAGAGCTAAGCACTTTGTCCCACTTGCGCAATAACCCATAAATCGATAAGCTGTCGTGCTCTGTACTTGGCATGATGTGCTGTCCTTGGCCTTCTAGTGACCTCGTGTTTACATTCAAATGATCAAAAAACAGGATTTCGGTTGGGGAAGGCATTTTTAACAGGTTGCTTTCAGAGGTACCCCTTCCCCCAACCTGATAAATAGTGCAACTAAAAAATCATGTTTTGTGCAACAAATATAAAAAACCATTTTCGATAGTTTATTGTCTTTCACTGTTATAACAAACCTCTCACAAAGCCTGTTGGTGTGGCTTGGTGTCGACTCCTTTTAGAAGATAGAACAGGGAGTATTAAAAATACTAGATGCGCAACCAGGATTCATAATAAAGATTCTGAAACGTTCTCTGATCGATAAATTTATTAAAACACGAACCTTCGACTGCCAGTCTGCAGTCTTCGCCAGGTAAATAATACTATAATCAGTTTGAACCTATTCCAATGGCGGCCTTCAATTTGGCTTCAATGACGGCGCCAAGTTATTGTTCCAAGTATAATTATATCATTGATATGTATTAAGACTGTCTAGTGCATCGTAATACAAAACCCAAAAAAATATTGAAACCGGAAATACGTCAAATTTTGAGATCAACGGCCATGTTGAATGGCCCCACTCAAGGAATCTCGATGTATTTTCTGTTAGAAAACTGATTTCTTTGAAAGCTTTTGCCTTAAAACGTAATTTTTTTACTTCACAATGAAAACCATACATCCTGTAATAGAAATCCAAAGTGGGGCTATCCAACAAGTCTAAAAATATGTCGTACGTCAGTTCAGGCTTCAAATCCTAACAACAGATGTGCCATCCAGCTTTAATACATATCTATGGGCGGCCGTTACCACCAAAAATACAACGCATCTAAAATGAATCGTCATAAAGTGAAATGACTCATAAAACTGACAATTGATTCGATATGTTTTGAAATGACGTAACGCAAGTTGGTGATATGATTGGACTAGTCCAGAAATGACCTGTCTTTATGTGAAATGAATCATTAAATTGCGTAGTAAATCAACATGTGCCGAGCTAATTCGTGCAAACCAAGAAGATTGGCTTAACACGTTGTGCAATGACTTAATAAGTTATAGAGAAATGATTCGTTCAGATCTGAAACGAATTATTCCGTATTGAAACCATTGAATGTGTTCCGCAACGGTGCAATATAATATGAAATGGTTTAACTAAACTTAATATCACTTGGCAAAACATGAAATCATTTAATCGAATTCGATATGATTCAGCTAAACGTGAAATGATTCGACCACATTCAATGCGACGTAACCTGAAACGATAAGACGTGAAGTGAATCATCATGATGTGAAGTGAATCGATAAGATGTCTCCACTTCATGTTAGCAATTTCCTTTTAATAAACGTAACAGAAAAAAAACTTCAATAAATTTGCATGTATTATCATATGTAAAGTAAAGCGCGAGAAATGCAAAACCTTCGCTGTCCTCGACTTGAGTCGTTCACACACAACACGCGCTTAACTTTTTGTTCACAAAATTAAAGCTATGCATGTTTTAACTGTTTATTCAGCGTTTTAATCTATGAACTCCGAATTTAAGCGCACTCGTTCAAGTTATTTATTTATGAAATAATATAAAATTCGAAGGAAAATATCAAAGCATGAACATCTGAAACAGTGCAGTCCAAAGGTCGAGTGAGCACATTCTATTGAAATTATAAAGCAAAGGGTTGTAAAACATTTTTGATGGCTAAAAGTTGACTTTAATCTTTTTTTAAGGGTTAAAATTTACTCTAAACTTGTCTACAGAGGGGTGTAAATAGAATGACCCTACGTATATACAACTCAGCCAGCTCAGTGCTGGCTCAACTTTTAGCAATCAAAAATGCTTTACAACACTTTGCTTTATAATTTCAATAGAATGTGCTCACTTGAACTTTGGACTGCACTGTTTCAAATGTTCATGCTTTGACATTTTCCTTCGAATTTTATATTATTTCATAAATAACTTGAATGAGTGCGCTTAAATTGGGAGTTCATAGATTAAACGCTGAATAAACAGTTAAAACATACATACCTTTAGTTTTGTGAACAAAAAGTTAAGCGCGTGTTGTGTGTGAACGACTCAAGTCGAGGACAGCGAAGGTTTTGTACTTCTCGCGCTTTACTTTACATATGATAATATATGCAAATTTACTCCCGCTGAAGTTTTTTTTTCTGTTACGTTTATTGAAAGGAAATTGCTAACATGAAGTGGAGACATCTTATCGATTCACTTCACATCATGATTCACTTCACGTCTTGTCGTTTCAGATTACGTCGCATTGAATGTGGTCGAATCATTTCACGTTTAGCTGGATCATATCGAATTCGATTAAATGATTTCATGCTTTGCCAAGTGATATTAAGTTTAGTTAAGCCATTTCATATTATATTGCACCGTTGCGAAACACATTCAATGGTTTCAATACGGAATAATTCGTTTCAGATCTGAACGAATCACTTCTCTATAGCTTATTAAGTCATTGCACAACGTGTTAAACCAATCCTCTTGGTTTGCACGAATTAGCTCGGCACATGTTGATTTACTACGCAAATTAATGATTCATTTCACATAAAGACAGGTCATTTCTGATCTAGTCCAATCATATCACCAACTTACGTTAAGTCATTTCAAAACATATCGAATCAATTGTCATTTTTATGAGTCATTTCACTTTATGACCATTCATTTTACATGCGTTGTATTTTTGGTGGTAACGGCCGCCCATACATATCAATGAATTGTAGAGTTTACTGGTTCTACTACCACTAATAAATCATTGAGACCTTTTCGTGCTCAAATGATCTGCCCCCTAACATCCTGTTGTCAAAACGCGTTATCATGTGAACAAAGCTCTACAAACATTAATTGCGTCACTTATCTATGTATCATCTTGAAAATATTGACATAAAAATACCGTATAGTAACTTTTGTTTGCGAACTCTTTGCTCTGTCAGAAAAACTGAATCGACATAATAAGCAAGGGTATATTTTATTCGTGTTATATTGAATTTACGATTTTGCGGTTAGTTGTACGAAAGGTGAATTGCACTATTGACCGAACAGTGATTTTTTCACCGAACAGTGATTTTTTCACACGTTCTAAACATATTCAGGAACTGGTAAAATCCATATTATTAAAGTTCAGCATTTTCGAGTTAAAGTCACTTTTTATATCTCTTGCAATTTAAAATATCCCTGGTGTCATTGCTTTTTATGCCTTTCTGCAGCAGCTGAAAAATCACCACCAAATAGATAGCACTTTCCACCTTTCGTACAACCATTGGGTAAAACCTGCCCCTAACCGCTAACTCTACTTTTAAATCAATGTTTCTCTTTAGTTATAATACATTTTTACACGTTTTCTACAATAATCTACATAAATATGACAAGTTGAAAATTAAATAAATGCTATTCTTCTTTACAATTTTGAATTTCTATGTATTGATGTGATTGGATTAATACTATTTATCCCAAATTAATTATTTCTACTTACTGTACATGTTTTACTAAAATATTAGTCAAATGTTCGCGCAACATATTCATGCTAATAAATCATTTTGACATCGTATAAATTGCAACATTAATGGCACGAGCACAATTCCATCCTCGCCCAATGCTCGGAGCAATGTCTCGCTGATATCGACCTCCGAACTCAAATCTTTCAACACGTCCACAGAAAGGTACCTGTACAATGTGGCGAACATCTCGACACCTAAACAATCTTCCAGAGAGGATTTCATGGCCTGGACATAATCCTTTAAAGAACTCTCGGCCGACACGTTTCTTAGCACCAATTGGCTACCGCCAAGGAGAACTTTAAGAAATTCCGTTTTGGGGCTCCTTGCTTTGTCCAGATGGGCGTCGGCGCTTCTTTTTACCATAAATCTACTCTCACATTCTCTTTCGTCACTCGGGCACTTGGGGTCGAGAATTTCGGGTCGATTTTTCGCACCAGCTCGATCTTTGCATGTTCGAGCCCCTTGGTGAACGGGTTCGCCATGTACACAATCTTTACAGTAGGATTTTTTTGTGTAAGTTCCTTGTAATATTCGTTTGGACTCGGGGATGACGTCGTATGTCCCACGAAGACGCACCTGCAGTCTCTTCAGCGGAGCCAGCGGACTACGTTTGGCATTCATCGGATTGCGCTCGGCGCTATCTCGGACGATACTCGTGCTGTATGAACGATGTTTCGAAGGACCATGCTGACTGGGGTTATGCTATAAAACCAAATATATATTCAGCATTTTAGGATGAAGTAAACAAAAGCTCTGTTGGCATCACAGGTCAGGTTTGACAAATCTTGTAACTAAAATTAGAATAACAGGATGGTACATTCATAAGGTAAACATCAGATAATAGTGAACAATTTGTAACTTTCTTACATTCTCCTTGTTAAATACCACATCAACGGCATCATTCCTTCGTCCAATTTTCTTTTTCTTAATTGCTGCTTCATCAAAAGATGGCTCAACTTCGTCGGGGAAGACCTCAGACGAGCTTCGTTTCCGTCGACTTTTGCTTCCTTTCACAGTCGCGACGTCGCCGAAACCTTCACTCTCACGCCACGCGTCCACGGAAAATGTTTCTAAAAGATCGTCTGCACTCAAAATTAACAAACACAAAGCCACGGACATAAACAAAAAGCGAAATCAAACGAAGAATATCTGAATACGTTTTGGGGATCCATCAGTAAGCAAAATATTGGATTTGCAATGCTACCGCAGCGAGGTATCTTTATTATCTTGGAACTTGGCGATAGTTTGATCGTGCAGTCAAGCGTGCATATAACAACCAGATGGATTACCTCGCCTCTCCGGAAAGGTTACTTTCTTCCCCTACCCTGGAGCAGTTCGAACTCCTAGGAAGATACTTAACGATGGAAAAGAAGTAGGCAAAACACTGGTTACTGCTTAGTGCATTTAATTCCTGAACTTCATTTATTATATATGTTTGGATCACATATATTTTTTACCCACATTTGTTTTTAACCCTTACTTCTCCATCTTTAATTTGTCATTTCTCCCTTTGTTTTCTTAATTGTTTTCCCCACTTTTTCATCTCTTTCTATTCTTTCTGATTTCTCAGTTTCACCTTTACCTATATATCCCCCCCCCCCCCCCTAATTCCTCTCCTCTCAAGTCAATCTGATCTCCATAACGCATTTACACACAGTGCACTTACCAGATGCTTCCTTGACAGGTTTCCCGTCATCAGCATCACCTTCATTTTTTGATCGCTCTTCGTCTTCGTGTCCCCCCTCTGGTATTTCATCGGGTTTGCGCCAGACGTAGTCTTTTCTGTGACTCCGACCTTCGCTGCAACTCACGCTTTC
Organism: Muricea muricata; assembly: GCA_963855995.1. NCBI lineage: Eukaryota > Metazoa > Cnidaria > Anthozoa > Malacalcyonacea > Plexauridae > Muricea > Muricea muricata. The sequence continues at coordinate 3,208,164 of OY979725.1, forward strand.
CGAGCGCTGCGTTTTGCCGCGGGTTAGAACTTTGTTCACGTATGGCTGCATGGCTGGGATGTGGAGTATTTGTTTCGCGGAGGGTCTTTCCGATGGATCAACGCGAAGCAGCACATACACCAAATCTTGCAGGAGTTCGCCATGGCTTCTATATCAAAGAAGAAACGTTGCATGTCATCATCCAAAGGCCTATCCTAAAACCTGGATGTCATAGAGATTGGCGACCCCATTTTCGTCGAGATGAGTAACGTGACATACATGGCCACACAAACTCCAATTGAGTGGTACCACTGTCCATTCCGTATACTGTGTTAAAACGGTCATGATGACAGGTCAGTTCTATACTGGTACATACTGTAGTACGTAAAGAAATCGCTTATATCACATTCGACGCCGCTAACTCTGTTTTTGACACATGCAGTATACTTCACTAATACGTCGTATTATTGGATTTTGTTCATGTATACAAGTGTGGCGTGATTAGCTTTTCACACGCCCGAGTGGGTTATCTACCATTTTTTATTACTGGCTCTTGCCCGTCACGATGAATATCCGATGCAATCAAAACGTACAAATGAATACCGACAGTGACACCGACCATATCAGCAAAGCTAATTTGGAAACCGTGGACGGTCAGTAGCAATTTTGATGCACGATGGCAACTATTAACATTAGTTTTGCTTTACGAGGTTAAATACATTAAATTTGTTAAACGGCAAATTTTGAGCGATCTTCGATAATGTAGCCCCCCCCCCCCGCCTACATATTTTAAGAGATTGGATTCAGAGGTTTCAACCTCCCACACTGCTGATTTTTTTAAGCGATGTGATAAAGCGATGTTGTCCGCCCTCTCCCAGTAACGTCACTGGGGGGGGGGCACCCTCTGTTCCATGTTGCAAAAACTGCTTTTATCGTTCGGTCATGAATTTAGCAGGGGATGATATCTTTTTAAGCTAATCTCTTAAAATGTGCATTGGTCAGGGTGCGATTGTACGTATGTTCTCCAGGGGGTTGCAGGTTCGAATCCCAGCTGTGATGTTTGTTTGCAAGGTCGGTTATATATATTTCTCACAGTTTTCTTTTCAAAGTCGTCATTTACCATTTTCTCTATGCATAAGAAAAGACCTAGGAACCAGGAGACAGAGTGTGATTTGTCATTTGTCACGTGAGGGGGCAGCACTATCCAACAAACAGCAATTTTAATTTCAAGCAACTGTTGCACATCTTACTCTGGTATTGGCACGAAGTCTCCATGGAGTATTTTTAAAACTAACTGCGGAAAATCTGTCGACTCGAACGGATGATGGAGTGTGATCATTTCGTATAGGACACAGCCCAGAGCCCAAATGTCACTCTTGTGATTATATCTTCATTTAGTCAAGGAAAAAAAACACTGATAGTTTGTTTTTGGAAACAAAAGGGTTCTTTTAAAGAAGTACGTGTGTGTGGTGCTGTGTACAGATCGAATTAAACTTTCTTAATTCGAAGGTTGGTTTGATTTACAAATCTAAATCTGATCCGAAGTTAGAAAACATACTCCGATTCTTCAGTCTTTACTCCGAATTACTTAAATCCGACACTCAAAGTCATAAACCAATCCAATCGTAAAATCTGATCTGAAAAAATATGCAACTATTTTTGAAACAAATCTAGATTAATTTGGGACTATGTTGAAAATATTTTACAATCATATTATCATTTATTCCTCAGCAAGCGACTTTTTTCAGGTCCTAAAAACGCACGGATATGTCCATAAACATAGCATGATTCAATTTTTGGGCTGGCTTTGCCACTGTAAGTTTAAAGAGATATTACAATATATTTTAAACATGTTTTGTTCCTGGAATATTGAAGGACAAAAAAGGACAATGCCACTAGCCATCTGCTATCATGAATATTAAAAAAAAATTACTTTAAAAATTCAATGTTAAAATCTAACGGGGTTTGTATGCGTAATACTGCTTACGTAAATTCCAAAGTTTTCAAGAAAATTTTCTTGGGATTCACAGTAAGTTTTATACAGCCTACCTTGCTTGTGACATTATTAAGAGACTAGATTATAAACAAGATGGTGGATGGCTAGTACGAGGTACATCTCTAGGTTCAACATGTTTATAAGGATACGGTTGTCTTTGACATATTTCTGGTGAAAGATAATAAGGTGTTCCGATCACGGTCTGAGCATGGTCAAGAGTATTGTTAAGAACACAGGCAATACCAAAATCACCAAGTTTTATCACATTCTCTTTCGACAAGAAAACATTCTGGCATTTAATGTCTAAACGTAAACAGGGCAATATTTAACAATTAACAATTATTTGCCGAAGGCGAGGTGATATCGGGGAAGGACTCGAAGTGAATATTCACCCATAATCACTAATCGTTTTAGTATAATCACATAGGTGAGAAATGACAAAAACACGTTTCATATTTCAAAACAGCATCTGTCACATTGGCAAAACGATTAGTGACTATTTTGAAAAACCACTTAAGTGCTTATTCTTTCGTTATCACCTCTGGCACAACCAACAAGAGAAGAAAATTTTCATTTTTGACCCATGTTATTATACTGAAGAACATTATTAAACCGTCTAGTCTTGACATAGACAACACCGTAGGTATTAAAACTTCGAACAGTCAAGCGCCTGACATTTGAAAGAGCTTCCAATATTCCACAATTATATGGTGTTTAATTTATAATATAAGAGTTATGTGACTTCGTGTGGTCTTTGCAATCATTTAAAAAGAATTGATGATAATCCATGCTCTCCTTGCGCAAATGAATGCTTTCCAATATTGATAAAACACAAATTGAACAATGTTTTGCTACCCACATTGTTTGCCCCATCATGACATCTAATTTGGTCAAGAATGTTGTTCAATACTGGGGAAAGGGTCTATATATAGACACCCAACTTTTTTCAGAACAAGAATCGTAATTATTCTCTATATAATCGAACTTTGGAGTGCATTATTTAATCTACAGAAATCATTCTTTCACAGTCTGAAAGACCAGACTATTAGCTTTTGAATGCCACCATTTTTTTGAAATTTGAAGAAAAATTGAGCAAATACCAATCAAATGAAAACAACTGGTCAAAATAGCATATTTTCACTTCCGAACAAAAGAAAAGTCCATTAATCATGAGAAACACTTAACGTCGCTAATAATTTGCATTAATGTTAACTAACTAAGATAAGATTTGCTAATGCGGATTCCCAAATGGGATTAAATTTTGACAAATTTTTACTAAATTCCCAACAGTGAAAAAATACGATTTCGACCGGCAATTTTTATTATATTCGTACTTGCTCAATTTTTCTCCAAATTTTACAATGGTGGCATTCAAAAGCTAAAAACCTGGTCTTTCGAACTGTGAGAGAATTATTTCTATATGTTAAATATTAAGTGCTCTAGTCTAGAGCACTCCAAAGTACGATTACCTTTTTATACACCCTGTACAAAAATGTTTCCTAAAACAAACCCAAACAATGTTTTGGCAAAATATAAAGTAGGGCAGTGCCTTTCTTACAGGGGTGCAAATTAAAAACAAAATCGGTGCTGTCCTCTACTCATTGTGTATGCTTGTGATGGTGGGAAATGCTCGCTAATACATAATCGTGCTTTATATGGGGGATCCAGGGGTTTCTCCCAGGGAAAATTTTACTATCTCAAGCTCTGTAAAGGCCATTTCCAGTGATTTGAGGACTGATTTCTGCAAAAATCTTTGCAAATTTATTATATTTTAGGACAAAATTACAATTGACTACTATTTAATCAGGCAGTATTTGAAATCTTGCAGGTGTAACACACTTACAACCACCACCCCCCCCCCCTAATTTTCACCCCTGCTTGCTTATGCAATACCTTCCCAAAGTTCTATGCTGCCTGACTTGCAGACTAAATTACCTCTATGTAAGATGTTCATTCCATGTATGTACTTCAGAGCTAAACACAGCTGAATAAACCAGTCGATGATTTGCTCTCTAGGGAGCATCTGCCCACATTGCTTCTGAATTCTGTCTGACAAATCTCCTGCCAAATAATGTGTGTCATTGGTCTGCTGTTATTGAATAGAAACTTCCTGGTCTAAATTCGAGACCTTGCAATTGATGTTTATGCAAACAGCTAATCTCAGATAACATGAAATATAAGACTCAGTGAGCAATTTATTAAAGCGACCAAAAATGCCACACATAATTTTTTTTCTTGGATACTTCCCATTTTATTGATTTGTTAGAGTTAAGGTTGCCGGTTATTTAGTACGGCAAGTAAATACCAGATAGCCGGCTGTCTAGTCACTTCGTTATTATAATCATTGGATTAAGACATGTGTAAGACTGTAAACCGTTAAAATGTGTGTTTACTTCAAGACTCAAAGATCATTTTTAGGGGGCTCAGCCTTCCTGCCTTTGAAGTGGGGGGGGGGGGGAGGAGGGGGTTGAACCCCCTGGTTCCTACAGAATCTTATATGGCCAATCCCATAAACACATCTGACACCATTCCTTTGCCACCAGCAAGCAAAATGTTGACAATTTAGTTCAACTATTGACAATTAAAATACATATAGTATATTCATTAGGCATTGCTGTCTTAGGAGTAATTTGATTAGAGGATTAAAGGTACAGGTACATAGTTAAAACAAGTAAACAACCGACCTTCATGAGCATATTCCATAGAGATACACAAATATCCACTGCTTAAAAATGCCTCTCTGTATCGAATAATGTTCATATGTCTCAACTTAGAAAGGACTTTCACTTCGTTCAAAACAAAGCTGTGTTGCCGCTCTTCGACAACCGATAACGAAATCTCTTTTAAAACGTAATTTCTACGCTTCTCTTTTGAACGAACGAGCCAGACGGTGCCGAAGGAACCGGTGCCAATAATACGAACTTTTGTGTAGTTTTCCATTGACGTTTCAAAGAATAAAAAAACTTTAAATTGACGGCGTAGTACGATCGACACATGAAAATGGCCTATTTTGAAAATTTGAATTACCCGCCCAAAGCCGCGCTTCTTTTGATTTCACTCACTGACCTGCTAATTGTTCACTGGAGTATTGCTAAAGATTGCATGCTGTGGTTACAGGTATATATACCACAAAATACCTTGGTACCACAGAATACCAGTCGTATTTAATTTATTTTCAGTATAAAATTTGGAAGAAACATGCAAAATACTTTATTCTCGTAAATATATATTAATTTTGGTGTTAATTGACATATAAATAAGAAAAATGAATATTTTAATAAAAATTCTTAAAAGTAACGAGGATAAAGTGTAAATATAATTTGTCGTTTTTGATACTTTTTTTTACTAAATGCTCGTAAAATCAGGCCGTTCGAAAATAAGTTTGCAAACCAACATAAATTATGTTCATAGACATTTGTACTAAGCGATAAAACATTCCTGCCATTCAAGAATAACAGGGAGCAATCAAATTTGCTATAAAAGAACATGATCTTTCAACATTATTGATAAACCTGATATGTTGTAGTATATACCATGGGTATTATGCAGTGACTTTAGTATTAACCTTCCACTAAATTAGATAGCAATATCTATACAGTATTACCATACAGCATCAAAGACCAAATCCTGGTTCAATTTGATAAACCATTACTTATTTATTGCCACACTGGTATTCTGTGGTACATTAGGATTTTATCCCAATAATGTCAGGCTTCAAAAATACTAGAATATGCTAAATCTAACCGCAACACCACACAGGAAGAAAAACTACAGGGAAAACCTTTCCAAAAAACCAATAATAGTCCATGATATATACTTGTGACATAGAAATATGAATGATAGAAAATTGTGTGGTATTCTGTGGTACATACACCTGTACATGTCAATCTATGCTAAATGAAATGTCATGGGAAGATTTTACAGAACTATGTCAAATTCTGATGGCCATTTATCAGAAAAGTAAGAGCTGAGAAAATATAGAATGTGAGCCATCATACATCAACAATATTGGCATTAGTCTTTCGAACTTTTTTATTTTTCTAAAGGCTTCCCCAACAAATCGACAATATCTGCCCCCTTTGGGGCTGAAGGCCCTCAGGTTCCCCCAGTCCAAGCCCATAGTAGTAAGGCCATCGAATAGCTACATTTTGATACAGAAGTCTCCCTCAAGTACATGTGGAACTGAACATTTGCATTTTGCAAATTGGATGTTTTATGCATCTGATTTACTTGCTATGAAGATGATAGCCCAGGCAGCCATCATTAAAGCTTTTATAGCTGTGTACCTGTTTGAAGGATGAAAATTTACTGAGCAAAAACATGAAATATCCCAACATAATTGACACTAATGAGTAATCTGTTATACTCCCAGTTCTGTGAGTTTTACCCTAGCTTATGGTCTGCACAAAAATGTACATCTCTTTGAGGTATGAGAACTAAACGAGATCAAAGGATTGGTTCAGTGATACATTTGTGTGCAAACATGACAGGATACCTTAATTTCCCCTCTCTTGAAACAAGCAATCTAACATAAGTGTGTTTAGTTTGAAAAATAACAGAAAGGAGTAACTGGGTAAGGGAGGTTGTACAATTATTGGTACAAGTTAACCTATAAAGTGGAATCAAAGGTCACCTTTGTGAATTTGGTTCTGTCAGTGACATTTAATACAATACCATATTCATGTTCCTAGAACATTAGAGAGCAACAATTCCATTGTAAACGGTTGACACAATCATTTTCCCATCTTTTTCTTTTGCATAAAGGGCTACTGAGGTAAGGTGAGCATACCTCTTTAAGTTGTAGTGCTCTTCCACCTCAAAACGGGATGTCCACACTGACAAGAAGCATGATTGAAAGCTGTATCTGCAGATGACAAAAGAGGCTCAATATTGACTTCAGCCCGAATCATTTCTCCCATACAGCCAAAACTAACCATGTCACGAAAAACAGCTTGTTCGTAACTCTCTGCTCCATAATCTTCATTCCCAATATCTTCAACAAAATCACCCTCATGAAACTTCACATCCAGTTGAGATTTCTTAAAGTCGAACACGAGATGATTGAAGAATTCCGTCAAACATGCCGAGTCTAATTTATCCAACGACTCTTCATTGGGGCCCATGAAACAAATACACACTTTATGACGCTCAAAAGACAATGGTGCTTTTAATCTTGTTACAAGTGCTGCAGATGAACCATCCATTGGTTCCGTGATAGCTTCGAAATATTTGTCAGCACCATATAAATCCTTTAATATATCATTTTCATCATCAGGTTCTTCTTCCACATAATACATCGAGTTCGTTTTGTCTGCCGACATTAGCATGTCTCGAAAAACGTTTTCAATGGGGAAACTATCATCTACTTCATAATAAAATGGTAATATATTATCGTGCTTTACTGCATTGTTCACTGCATCATCGTCACCATCAAAACCATCACTATCTTCACCTGTGTCATACACTGTACTTTTGGTATAAAAGCTATCTGGAAGTTCAACTCCAGTAAACTCAGCTCCATGCTTCAGCAACATATAGTTCCTGTCAACACTTGCTTCAAAATCCTTTTCAGGATCTTTCACATGTGAATCTTGCTGGTGGACATTGTAAACTGACCCATAGCATCTCTGACCATAGAAAACATCGGTGAGAAGTGTTTCCAAGGCAACAGCACAAACTTCTTGAGTATCAGGATTGTACCTTACCATGTAGACATCATCCTGTGGAGAATGGCTGAGAAGAAAGAATGAATACATAGCAGCTACACGACAACATTCTGTCTTCTTTTCATGAAAGAAATGTGCATCAGGAAACAGAAAGGAGCTTACTACTCCTTTGTGAAATCTGAGCTTTGGGATGTATGGAGCATCGGACAATTTAGGGGCATCATTTCTCCGTGTTTGTTCAAACTTTGCCAAAACAAAATTCAACTCTGGATAAGCATAGACAAGATTTTGTGCATCATGCCCTGATAAAAATCTAAACACATGAAACCATACTTCGAGAGGTAATCTTTTGTAACCACTCGTGTTGACTTTTTCAGGCTTTTGGTCGATACAACTAGGATAGGAATAACGTATGGACAATGCCTTTTCAAAGAGATCACTTGCAACATCAAAATTTTGTTCTAATTCTTCTTGCTGGGCACTTCTAAAGTAATCCAAGCAAATCAGATAATCTTTCTTCTCCTGTTTTTCTACAGCAAATCCAAATTCCTTCAAACTGCGTTTCACAACCACATCTGTTTTTAGAATGTACTTTGTACCTTCTTTGACTGGCAAGGCTTCGTGTAAAATACTCTGACTGCTTAAAACTGCATGTCCAACTTTTGGGACAATTTTCACACATTCAAAACCTTTCGTCAAGCCACCACGTAATTTAATTTCCTCTTTAATTGTGAGACCTTTTGAGCTCAACAATGGATCTTTTGGAAAATAAAAGCATGTCTGGCCACCCTTGAAGTCTTCATTGAGATAAATTAGCAAAGTCATTATCGAACGTTCGTCACCATTTGGGCAGAACTGTGCATCTTTGTGCGGGCCAAAGAACCCTTTCGTTTCCCCAGAATATTTATTGACCCTCATTGCCTCATTCAAACCATGTAGATCCCAAACTCCTCTTGTCACATCAAATCCAAGTGGCTGTGTCGAGACTCCTTTGTCAACAATTTCATCGAATAACACCCTGTGAATGCTCGGCCACAGGCTTTCTGCCAATGACTTGTCGAGTGCCAATAATCGTGAGCCATCCCGTTGCTTGCCAAATCTATACTTTTCATTCATATTTTCAAACATGAACTTGTCAGCATTATTGATGATTTCAGCACATTCTTCCGAGGACAGCACACCGCTCAGTTCAAGCAGAAATTGTTCGTTATCAAAGATTGCTAACTCTGGTTTGACTTTGGCGGGCACTTTCGGTGTATACGCCGGTAAAAGAGACCTTTTTATGCAATGATCTGTCGTTTTTAACGAAACACTTCCAGTATAGTCACGTCGTAATGGCCTTGCGTGCAACATGACTTTTTCACTGATATATTTACCTTTGTCCCGTTTCTTCAATAGAAGAATTACACTATTCCAACAACTCTTTTCAATCCACCTTGTAATAAAAAAGAACTTCTTTTAAAAAACATTTCATCCAAATCATATTTGACATATTCCAGTCTCCATATTCGAAAGGTTTATTAATTTCTCGTAGCAAACGCCCGTTCGCGGGCAAGGAAGCATAATTATTACAATGCAAATTTGAAAAATTCAAAATGGCTCAGTGTTCTTGGGTTATTTAATTTACTTTTTAACTGCTTTTTGAGTAAGAACGCTCGCTATTAAAGCTGTACTTGTTTATGTGTATCGGGAAGTATATAATACAAGCTAAACCATGTCGGACGATACAAAATTTATAAATATTAGAGAGATTCGACCTGGAGCAAAAAACATCAACGCTTTGTTTATCGTGTTAGATATCGGTAAATAAATTGTTCATGACTGCCACTTATGCTGGATTTATTACCGTTTTTACTAGAAATTTTGACTGCATTTAAACTATTTACTGATTGTTAGTTTTGCTCAATGATGTACATCATGTCACAGATGACCGAACATTCATTTCACAGTAAATATCTTTGCCGTGTTTCAATATTTTATAAAGGTATTCCTTATAAGACAAAAGATGGGAATGAGGTGCGGTCGTGCAAAGTCGCCGACAAAACTGGCTCTGTCAGCTTGTCTGTGTGGAATGACTATGGTACCTTGATGCAGAGTGGCGATATCATACGATTACATAAAGGGTAAACAAACTTTGCAGCTAATTATATTAAACAACATAATCTTGATTCAGATCAGGCAAAGAATACAAAGAAGACATGAAGTATGAACGTTTAGAATGTTGTCTGGAACAATTGGGAAATGAATTAGCAGGTTTCCTCCAATTCAACAAAGTTCCAAGAAATGGAGCATTCTAATTGGTCAAAAATGAAATCAAGAGCCAATGAAAACACTTGCCTAAGCATTTCCTACATAACTTGTAACATTTGCCATCAATAGGATTTCTAGTCCCAATCAGACCAAAATATACAAAGAGATGTTTGTAATATTATTTTAAAATTTTATGACCAGGTATGCTACAATATTCAAAGGAGCAATGACGCTGTATATGAGTAAGAATGGATCTTTAGAGAAGATTGGAGAGTAAGTAGTGTATTCATGGTAGACCAGCAATACCAATAATAAACAAACCTTGACTTGGAATAAAGACTGCAGGGTTCAATGGCACAATAATTCTCAGTGGCTGTAACTAGCCATACCATTTAGATATGTTATGCCTGTTTCAATTGTATTATCATTATTAATTTATTCAGGAATTGATTGTTTTCACTGTCAATGAACAGTGAAAACAATCGAATAGCTATGCTACCCATCATCGTATTATAATAACACTTATCATTGTCCATTTCTTGTAGTTTTTGCATGGTGTTTTCTGAACAGCCAAACATGAGTGATCCTAATGCAGAATTCTTGCAACCATACAAGAAGGTTTGTAACATAGCTGGTGCTAAAACTAGGCTGCTGTGGTTTTGAAAAATAACAGACTGATAACTGAATAAAAATACCAAAAAACCCTGACAAAGCGATCTTTTAACACAATAGACAAGACATGTGTTGCGTTGATGTTAGTAAAGTTGACATATTGAACTAAAGTTGATCCATGGCAACTTCAAGAAGTTCTCCTATGAGAACTTGACCTTTCCATTGCACTAAAGTGTAATATTGTGCCTGGCTAAAATGTACAATATTTAATGTGAATTTGTTAAAGTTCATCTGATGTATTTTCTCTAGGCCAATGAAAAACCAAGTCGTGAGGTGTCTGGTAACACTCATCCACCACAAACTTCATCACAGTCGCTTCCACCACCTCCGCCACCACATGGACCACCGCCTTCTGGCCCAACATCCACTCATTCCCAAGGCCCTTCAGACCCCCGCTCTGCTAGGTTTCATCCTTACCAACGAGATGCAAACCAAGGGAATATTGTGAATGCGGCTAAAGACCCACGCTTGCGAAACAGGGGCAATACAAATGCAAATGGAGGGGGTAGAGGGGGTAGCAATTCATCAGCAAGGGCTGCCCCTGGAAGTGGAAGCTCCGAGCAAGCACCTAAGAACATTATAAACACCTCCAGAGATCCAAGAAATCGCAACAGATAGCATTAAGATGTGCGCCTCTTAGGGCTATTTTCATATATAGGCAGGAGTAGTTGGAATGCCTGCCTTGGTATTAACATTACTGATGTATGTAGTTAAGTTTGATGGTAGAATCAGAAAGGTTTAGTTGCCAAGGTCTCGTTGAGAAGGGCAAGATCGTATCTATGAAGACGAAATTTTTCTGTGCTCATCATTTACTGTGTAATTGTGAAGTAACTGAGACATTTAATAGCTGATGCTTCATCAAGTTTCATAACAGTATGATTTATTTCATTAGGGCGTCATTTCAGTACCATTCGCATGGATGACTTCATCTGATGAGTGTGACAGACATACTTTAACAACTTTTTTTTCAAAAGTGGATTTTTTGTGCGCCTCTACTGTAATCAGTCACAGAAGGTGCTATTGCAGGATCAGTATTTTCAAGATGAAGTCATTACTAGACACGATGCATGGAAGCGAATCGAGAAACCTTTGACAATGTACAGCCAGTTCTCGTCAATACCGGACACCTACGGGACTGTCATTTAGTGTCCGTATTAGCAAGTGTCCCATTCAAGGTGTAGAATATCAGCGCAAAATAGTTCAGTTTTTTTTTGTCAGAAAACATATTGTTTTTTCCTAAATTCTGCTTATGCAAACAAAAACAGTAAACAAAATTTACTATCATGTTACATTTACTATCATGTTAGGAAAAAAGTACTCCTAAACTGGCTAAAGTGTTCGTTGTCAGGAGACTGGTTAAACAATGAAATGCTTGTGCAGAGACCAGAGATAGTGAATGGACAATTTGCATGATAGACTAACATTCGAACTGGGCAAAAAGAACAAAATCTTTTACTACAGTTAGGAAGAGGACTCTAAGATTAGTAGAATTGCGGAATTTGGTGCCGAAATATTGTAAAATACGGAAAATATAGCCCTGCGAAGTTTGCCCATTTTGTATATATTTGTATTACGCGCGGAAAAAGTTACCATTTTCGCGGCAATTTCGGCTCAAAAATTGTAATTTTTTCGTGCGTAATACCCACAGAAATCGGTGGTTTTTAACCTTAAATAAATGAATCTTGTGTATAATATTCCTCTTACAGCTGTCAGAAACTCGCGGAATTGTTTTTTTTCTCGTGCGACAGTCGGTTTGTCTCGCGCGACGTTCGTGTAGTATAATTGATTTAATATATTATTATACTACACGAACGTCGCGCGAGACTGACCGACTGTCGCACGAGAAAAAAAACAATTCCGCGAGTTTCTGACAGCTGTAAGAGGAATATTATACACAAGATTCATTTATTTAAGGTTAAAAACCACCGATTTCTGGGCCACCTATGGTAATACAAATATATACTAGGAATTTCTAATGGAAAGGGAATGCTGCGAGGTATAGAGTACAGTAGTTGCATTACCTTAAACTCGTGCGTGCGCATAGCTAAAGTTTTATAACGCCCGCTGTTGAACAATGAAAAATATCCTTAAATCCTCTTAAATCGAGTATTTGAAAGATTACTACACCACTACTGACCTATGGAAAGCCATAGCTGTCTTAAGTGATAAAACGTCATTTCATTAGGTGCTTTATACATTATATACGGTGCTTTAAACATGACATGCGGTGCTTTGAGTATTATATGCGGTGCTTTAAACATTATATGCGGTGCTTTGAGCATTATATGCGGTGCTTTAAGCATTATATGCGGTGCTTTATCATTATATGCGGTGCTTTAAACATTATATGCGGTGCTTTAAACATTATATGCGGTGCTTTAAACATTATATGCGGTGCTTTAAACATTATATGCGGTGCTTCGAGCATTATATACGGTGCTTTAAACATTATATGCGGTGCTTCGAACATTATATGCGGTGCTTTGAACATTATATGCTGTGCTTTGAGCATTATACGCAGTGCTTTCATCATTATACGCAGGTATTTCATCATTATACGCGGTGCTTTCATCATTATATGCGGTGCTTTCATCATTATACGCGGTGATTTCACCTTTGTACGCGGTGCTTTCATCATTATATGCGGTGCTTTCACCTTTATACGCAGTGCTTTGAACATTATACGCGGTGGTTCCAGCGTCATTATACTCAGTGAGCCAGTACCTTTGGTCAGCGTTGTGGAATCTTACACGATTCTGCTATACGTCATGTCATCAAGAATATCTAAACACTCATCGAATAATCATAGGGCGATCACGTGTCATTTCCTGCTTCGAAATTTACAAGTTGAGCGCAGTTAAAAAACGGTAAAATATATAAGACTTTTCTGGCGTTTTAAATCGAAAGTAAACCCAGGGGGTTTGAAATATGGAACAAATACTGCAATCTTTAAATTTGGGGACTTTGCGTGGCCGATTTGAAGCACAGCGAATAGAACCGCAGGCAGTTTTAAATTTAATGGGAAAAAAATTGAAAAAAAATTTGGGAAAAAAAATTTGAAAAAAATTCGGGAAAAAATTTTGAAAAAAAATTTGGGAAAAAATTTTGAAAAAAGTTAGGGAAAAAAATTTGAAAAAAAATTCTGGAAAAATTTTGACAAAAAACTTTAACAAAAAATTCTGAAAAAAAAATTTGGGAAAAAATCTTGCAAAAAAATTCTGGAAAAATTTTGAAAAAAAAATTGGGAAATCATGAATAATTCATGAATATTTCATGAATAATTCATGAATTTTTCAGGAAAAAATCTTGAAAAAAATTCCGGAAAAAATTTTGAAAAAGAAATTGGGAAAAAATTTTTTTGTCAAAACTTTTTCCTAATTTTTTTTTCAAATTTTTTTCCCAAATTTTTTTTCAAATTTTTTTTCCCAAACTTTTTTTCAAAATTTTTTCCCAAATTTTTTTAGAATTCTTTTTCCAAATTTTTTTTTCAGGGTTTTTTTCCAAATTTTTTTTCGAAATTTTTTCCCAAAATTTTTTCCCAAATTTTTTTGGGAAATTTTAAAAAAAATTTGGGAAAAAAATTTTGAAAAAAAAATTTGGGAATAAATTCTGAAAAAAATTTGGGAAGTCATGAATAATTCATGAATATCATGAATAATTCATGAATTCATGAATAATTCATGAATGATTCATGAATAATTCATGAATTTTCCAGGAAAAAATCTTGAAAAAAAATTCAGGAAAAAATTTTGAAAAAGAAATTGGGAAAAAAAATATTGTCAAAACTTTTTCCTATTTTTTTTCAAGATTTTTTCCTGAAAAATTCATGAATTATTCATGATCATGAATTATTCATGATTTTCATGAATTATTCATGATTATTCATGAAATATTCATGAATTATTCATGAATATCATTAATTATTCATGAATTTCCCAAATTTTTTTTCAAAATTCTTTCCAGAATTTTTTTTCAAGATTTTTTCCCAAATTTTTTTCAGAATTTTTTGTCAAAGTTTTTTGTCAAAATTTTTTCCCGAATTTTTTTCAAATTTTTTTCCCAAACTTTTTTCAAAATTTTTTCCCAAATTTTTTGTTCAAAATTTTCCCCAATATTTTTGTCAATTTTTTTTTCAGAATTTTTTCCCAAATTGTTTTTTTAGAATTTTTTCCCACATTTTTTTTCAAAATTTTTTCCCAAGTTTTTTTGTTCAAAATTTTCCCCAATATTTTTCATGAATTATCATGAATTATTCATGAATATTCATGAATTATTCATGAATTTCCCAAAAATTTTTTTCAAAATTCTTTCCAGAACTTTTTTTCAAGATTTTTTCCCAAATTTTTTTTAGAATTTTTTGCCAAAATTTTTTCCCGAATTTTTTTTCAAATTTTTTTCCCAAAATTTTTCAAAATTTCGCATTAAATTTAAAACTGCCTGCGGTTCTATTCGCTGTGCTTCAAATCGGCCGCGCAAAGTCCCCAAATTTAAAGATTGCAGTATTTGTTCCATATTTCAAACCCCCTGGGTTTACTTTCGATTTAAAACGCCAGAAAAGTCTTATATATTTTACCGTTTTATAACTGCGCTCAACTTGTAAATTTCCAAGCAGGAAATGACACGTGATCGCCCTATGAATATTCGATGAGTGTTTAGATATTCTTGATGACATGATGTATAGCAGAATCGTGTAACATTCCACAACGCTGACCAAAGGTACTGGCTCACTGAGTATAATGACGCTGGAACCACCGCGTATAATGTTCAAAGCACTGCGTATAAAGGTGAAAGCACCGCATATAATGATGAAAGCACCGCGTACAAAGGTGAAATCACCGCGTATAATGATGAAAGCACCGCATATAATGATGAAAGCGCCGCGTATAATGATGAAATAACTGCGTATAATGATGAAAGCACTGCGTATAATGCTCAAAGCACCGCATATAATGTTCGAAGCACCGCATATAATGTTCGAAGCACCGCATATAATGCTCGAAGCACCGCATATAATGTTTAAAGCACCGCATATAATACTCAAAGCACCGCATATAATGTTTAAAGCACCGCATATAATGCTCGAAGCACCGCATATAATGTTTAAAGCACCGCATATAATGTTTAAAGCACCGCATATAATGTTTAAAGCACCGCATATAATGTTTAAAGCACCGCATATAATGTTTAAAGCACCGCATATAATGTTTAAAGCACCGCATATAATGCTTAAAGCACCGCATATAATGCTCAAAGCACCGCATATAATGTTTAAAGCACCGCATATAATACTCAAAGCACCGCATGTCATGTTTAAAGCACCGTATATAATGTATAAAGCACCTAATGAAATGACGTTTTATCACTTAAGACAGCTATGGCTTTCCATACTGACCAATACATTGCGGATTCAGAAGATCACCTCGAATGATAAATATTTTCAAATCGAGTGCCGTCAAGAATATAATGCCGCTCGCTTTGCAAAATTTGCAAACTTTGAAAGGCTATATTTTCCGTATTTTTAAACATTTCTGCATCAAAATTTACAATTCTCCTAATTTTACGATGCTCTTTCTACTGTAGTAAAAGATTTCGTTCCTTCTGCCTAGTTCGACCTTTAGTCTATTATGCAAATTGTCCAATTAATTGTCGCATCTACTGGCTCTCAGAGTGAGGTCAATTTTGACTCTGAAAAACGCGGAAGTTAACTTAATTATGACATCAGATCAGACCATGATCAGATGTTCAGGTAAATTACACCATCAAGTACAAGTTTCGAATCTGCCGTCACTGATTTCTTTGCAATGGCCACAGCCGTAAGGCGATGCTTTGTCGTTTTCATTGCTACGGCACTATCTCATGTTGCGCAACAATCGTTTGGAGTGCTCTTCGAACATGATGCTCGTTATTGTCCAGATTATCCATTCCGGAACGTGTCACTTCCGTGGGATGTCAGAGTTGAGGCAAGTAGAATCACAATTGTATACACTGTGATACAATGTATTTTTAGGGCAAGTACTACCATTCTAGTTCAGTACAATGATAAAACTCCCCTCAAGGTAGAATGAAATTAGCATAATTTGCGGAACCACCACCGAAAAAAAGCAAGTGGAATGATTTTTTAAAACTCCGAAGCAAGACGAATATTTCCTTCTATCTTATGTTTTAACCTATGACGTGATGTTTATACAATATCATGTTCCACACGGTACCACCATCCGCAGATTTCTGCTGGCGCTAAGATCGTAGAGCAATCAACATTTTCGAAACTTATCAAGGCTATTAAAGCAAGATGAAACCAATGTTTGGATCCCTCTAATTCAAAGTAGTCGATCATATCGGTGTGCAGAGTTGAACAAAACAAGAACATGACATGTTTGGACATGTTTAGTGTAAAGTGAGAAAAAGTGTAAAACAACCGACATAGAACGAACCAGAAAACTGCCCTGAAAAAATGTATTAACACTGCACATTGCACAACATATTTTAGGATCTGGTGAAGAGATTGACATTGGATGAGATAATTGACCAAATGGCCCATGGTGGCTGGAAGGGGGCAGGTGCTGATATTATTAGCATTTTTAAAGATATCAAATCTGGGGACGGGTAACGTAGGGGGGGGGGGAGTCATTCAGGGAATGATTGAGATTGGACTTGAAAATCAAGAGTTTGTACGAAAGTTTTCTTCACTATAATGACGCGAACAAAAATGAGAGTTGACGTTGAGAAGCGAGAGAGGTTTGCAGGAGAGTTATTTTACTTCTTTGACCCAGTAAAGAGAGGATGATGCGAGTTGATGAGAGTTCTGTGTCCCGGTCAAACAAAGGTGAGAGTTGAGAAGCGAGGGTACTGGAGTTTGCATAACTCTCATGACCTGGTAAAGCGAGGATAAAAGTTGAAAAGCGAGAGTTTTATTAATCTTATGACCTAGTAAAACGCATAGAGATTATAAACGGGCATGAGAGTAAAATGAGAAGCGAGAGTTTGTATGAGAGTTTTTCATGCGAGGTCGAGACTTGGTTGAAATTAAAGACGA
Source organism: Muricea muricata (assembly GCA_963855995.1). NCBI lineage: Eukaryota > Metazoa > Cnidaria > Anthozoa > Malacalcyonacea > Plexauridae > Muricea > Muricea muricata. The sequence goes on from OY979725.1 coordinate 3,225,760, forward strand.
AATATCATAAAATATGTTCGTTATTATTATTATAATTAAGATTTTCATTGTCTTTCTTCTTCTAATAAGATGAGAATTCTGATGAGAGTTCATTAGAGTGGAAGAGAGTTAGGGATACGCGAGTGATAATTTCAACTGGGATACACTCCCATCTAGGGCGCATATACATAGGCCGGTGCAACCAGTGCGCCATGCTCTCATCCTGGTCTGACCGAAACTTAACATCAGAAATTCCCGCAACCTGTAATCATATCCCACACCTTCTAATGTCCTTATGCACTATGTCATCAGATAGCACGGGCTTTATAGAAAACTTGTGAATTAAATCTCTGATCGTAAAATTTATTTAAACTTATTACTTTACATGTCGAAGACTGCAGACTGGCAGTCGAAAGCTCGTGTTTACATAAATTTTACGATCAGAGAACGTTTTCTGAAACTTACTATGAATCCTGCTCGCGCATCTAGCATTGTCATTAATAATTTCAGTTCAAGGTACATTTTCCCAGTGAAATTTCCTTTACTTTGCCAGGTCCAGCACCGGCTATCCCTCGTTTAAACATCGGTCCCTACCAGTTCGCAACTGAATGCCTAAGTGGTGATGCTCAAGCTGGAAATGCGACGTCATTTCCGATGTCTATTGGCATGGTAAGCCGGACGTAAAAAGTTTTCACTTGTAGTAGGATTCTTGCAACTAAAGTTGTCTTGTAACAGACCTTGCTAGTATTCGGACCAACAAGCGGGCTGGCACATTCATGACACAACAAGATGGTTACAATCTTGTTCATGACGCTTGAAAAATTCTTGTCATATCATTGTTACAACAAGCGTAATGATGCCATTAAGCTTGCTACAAGTTGTTAACAGCTTACTCCAAGCATGCTACAACAAACTGTACTCCTGCGAACAAGCAGTGAGAATAGAACTTATGAAAGACTTGTAACATATATTTTTTAAGATTAAGTTTAAGATTACATCGGTATCAAAGAGAAGGAAGCAGATTCCTATAAACATATAACCAGGCGGGAAACGATTATAAGACAAAGCATATGTCAGGGGTTAGAGAAAGATCCATTGATGTACGCTTTCGCTCAAAACACAAACAATAGTACAAAAGAAAGAGAGGTCGAGACTTGGAGTAAGTCTATTCAAAACGTTGAAACGTACTTTTCTACACCATTAACTTAGTGATGTTATTGCACTTTTAACAGGCTGCAACGTTCGACCCACAGTTAATTCACGACGTCGCTAGAGCTACTGGTATTGAAGTTAGAGCTAAGGTAAGCGAAGAAAGGTATTTCAAGAGGTATAACCCCAATTACGAAGGAAGTATTCTTGTCCTGATCCAGTTTACGTGTTTTCACGGCACCTCACGATAGGTCGATCATTTTGGGCTTCATTCAGCTCGATTTTTCCACACTCTTCGGAGAAAGAATACGCGAGGGTATAGTTTATTGTGAAAATGTATGACAAGTAAAGACAAAATAACAACCGAATTCAACACCTTGATGTGTTTTGCAGCACAACAATTACATAAAGGAGAAAGAATACGGACTGCACACTGGTTTGAGCTGCTGGTATGTTTCACCCAGTTTCTGGTACGCTTTACTCTGGGACCCTCTAACTTCACTTATATTCCAGTACTTCGTATTTATATATTTCAAACAAAAATCATGTGCAAATGTCGACTTTTAAGACTCATTTTTAATACAACGAAGTCCAGAACCAAAACTGAATATTTGGGTATTTTGTTAATGTCTGATAGAAGCCTGTCATGAAAACCAGTTCTGAAAGTGATGGAGACAAGCGTCTTTAAAGAAATTTTAAGCCCATTGTGTTTAAACTATGAATCTAGATACAATTCGCTGGAATATACTTAAAGTGGCTATAAGAGAAAAGAGAAGTTGCAGATCGTATCACGGATGCTGCTACAGCACCGTTCAGCCGACGTTTCTCAGTCCATTTCTTTGTCCATGGTTTCACTAACCAGGTCCAAGTTATAGAGTTAAGAAACCCAACGTGAAATTTTCACTAGCTCACCCCTGATGATCTGATAACACCTGACTGCTTATTTATCTCATCGCAGGAGCCCAGTGATTAACATCATGCGCCATCCACTATGGGGGAGAAATCAAGAAACGTACGGGGAAGATCCCTACCTCTCATCCATCCTAGCACAACAATTTGTTTATGGGTTACAGGCAGGTAAGCAAAGGCGATATATAAAGAAATAGATTTTATAATCACGAGATTAAGTTTAAGAGTACATTGGTATCAAAGAAAAGGAAGTTTACTTAATATTACATACTCGAAAACGACCTGACTAGTTGCAGGACATTGCACTAGCATTCAAAAAGGTCCTAGGTCTGACTTTCGCTGTGGCTTGCCTAGTGTGGATAAAAACTTAGAGGAAAAACAACAAAAAATTTCTAATTCCAAGGAGCTAGCCGTCGCCTAGCTCTACCTTTCCCTGGAGATTTTTGCGATTCATCAATACTTATCGATAAATTTACCAGTATCTTTCAATGATCGATATCTGATTTTTTCGATGCATGAAGTTTTCTGGGGTTTTCGATACATAAGTATACATATTTCGTTTTCAATGGCTATATAGTGATTGCTTTTAAGATAAGCGATTGTGTAGTCAGTCAGTGACGTTAATTTCAGGAATTAGAGAATTTCATGCTTCATATGTGATGATATATATAATTGGGCTGTATTAGTATCATCAGTTGCATTTAACTATCATAGATCCACGTAGCTGTGAACATAGCTACAACTTGTAGCTATGTCCAGAGCCACGTGGATATATGATAGCCTACAATCGATATCCCATCGGGACACTGCTTGAGAGCATAAGGGGGAACGACAATGCTGAATACAGAGCAGAAAAAATATCCAAAATATTGGCATCCCAGCAGCCTCAGCTCTTCCCTGAAGGTCTGTCTGTTTGTGATACTAGATTGAGTGAAATTCTTTTGAGCAGATCATCCAAGATATGTCTTGGCCAATGCCGGATGTAAACATTTTGATGCTTACGGTGGACCAGAAAACATTCCAACAAGCCGATTTAGCTTCGACGTGAAGGTAAATATTAACTTTATTTGTCAGGCCAAGGTGCAGTATTTTACCTATATTTTTGCCACTTATATAAAAGTTATAATTTCCCATTCTGTGACTATATTCCTGATAATAATACAGGTATCACTTAGTCGGTACTTTAACTCAATATACTGTACTAGTAACCATCTTATTGTACGGTTTTAAACGCTTTCTTATCGCTCTCTCATTATAAAGGTGAGTGACCGTGACTGGTATATGACGTACTTACCTCAATTTCAAGCATGCGTAGAAGCTGGGACGTACAGCCTCATGTGTAGTTTCAACAGGTGGGTAACAGCTAAAACTGAATTGAAAAAGTGTACATTAATTTTTCTACATATGACCATTTATACCAAGGCCGGATTTTAGTTGAAATGCAGGGGGGGGGGGTCAAAGGTTAGTTTGGGCATACAATATGAGCTAGTTCAATTTCTGTTTCAACAATTGAAGTTTGTGTTCCCGTGCATGTTACATTACACTAGTTCATTATGCAGGTTCTGGCCAATAGAAACACTGATCTGGCTATCCCGCCATTATTCTAGCCAGTCAATTGCATAAAAATGACATGTAGTACTAGTGAGTGACCCTGTGGTTTATTTGCTATACTGTAGTTTAGGTCCCACCCTCTATCTGATCTAAGGTTCATGTCATGATACATAAACCCATAGTAAACAAGACTGAATTATTGGATGCTTGTAATATGTATTGCATGTAGTATGTATGTGTACCAGTACAATAACATTGCCAGTGGAGGTATACTACAGTTAATAGTACACATAGGTGTAGGTTCTTTCACCACCCGAAACGATAAAGCGAAAATTGACGTTTTAAGGCATTGCCATCTTCCGGACGAAAGACTTTAGCTCGAAACGTCGATTATATATCGCTTTATCGTTTTGATTATCATTTTATCGTAGTGAAAGAACCTATACCTTTCGTGTAACAGTATATTAATGAATTACGTTTCATGAGTAGAACGTTTGTTATCAAGAGTGATTGATGTAGGCATACTAAAAAAGAAGCGAAAAAAGAAGTGTAAAATGAGCAAGAGTTAATACTTATTTTAAAATTTGAACCAAATTTTCCAAAAACCAAAGCAGGAGAAGTGCATGAATTTTTAGAGGATTAACAGAGATAGAGCGCCCATGGAGCATGCTAAAAGGTACATTTATCAATTTAGTATCAACGGTATACCGGCTTGCGCGAATGCAGAACTGCTCACGAATATCTTGAGAACCAAGTGGAAATTTAAAGGTGCGAAAATTGAATGAGAATGAATGAAAGTAACATTTTGATTTTGCAACACTTCACTAAATTTTGAATAATTTCTAGAGGGTATAAATGTGTTTTAATCTCGAGTGGAAATCGTACACTTGTAAGAGCCTGTAACAGACTGTTTTGGGGGGGAGTGGTTGGTGAGCAAGGGGGGGGGGAGAAGAACAATGCTGACAATGGACAATGATGATAATTGAGCTTCCGCCCCTCGCGTGCATAAATTTAATGAATAATTCCACACTAATAGACGTTAGAGGTCCTTACCTCACGCCAGAGTTAAACAATGAATTGCAATTCAATTGGGAAACATGTGGGAAAAATTTACCTTGTGTTTATCTGCATTGAGAATCGCGTGATGTAAGCGCTTAATCTAAGGTCTATTGCTCACTTTGCATTCATTAAAAATTTCTCAAATTATATTCTTTTGCGGATGTGTTTTATATTTTGTTATTCCCTGACGTTTTTTACCACGACCAGTGTCGACGTATTTCAACTTCTTTTAACAGTGTGTGTTAACTTTGTATTTTTGCAGGTTATGTTGTTAGTGACGAGGCCGCCATAGGTAAGCTTAATTAGATAACTTTCCTTTACTGTATCCTGGTACGGATTCCTACGATTCCGATTCTTTGGAACAATTGACAAAACGACTGCAACCTACCTTCCGATCGGCTGTTACACCCGCAGCAATAGAAAATTTCCAAAAAACTTGATTGACCAATTGATTTCCTCAAGTTGAGCAATTCCTCTGATCAATTCCTCAAAATTGAAAAGGTTCACAACTTCCTTTTTATTGAATGCTCTATCAATCAGAATGGCATATCTTATTCGTGAACACTCAGATTGGCCAGGAAGTTCAAACCTTTCAAACAACTTTTCAAAAATTTGAGGAATTGATCAGAGGAATTGCTCAACATGAGGTAATCGATTGGTCAAATTTTTTGAATGCTACTATTGCTACGACTGCAAGGTGGTTATGCCAAAAGGAATATTGAAGATGAAAAACTCATCAGTGCACATTCTAATTTACGATTCTAATTTATAAATCAGTAATTCACGATTTTGTTTGATAGAATATTTGATTCTATAATCAAATCTATAGATTGCATCAAAGGAACACGACCTAATTCTTATCTTTTTTTTGAAGCATTGAAACGATCGCTTTCTTTTTTGTTGTAGTATATATCTTTCTTTTTCGTGGTATATTATATGTTTTTGTCTTTTAGAGTATATTTTAACAAGGCACAAATACACGAAAAACGAAGTGGAAACAGCAGCTGCAGCAGTTAATGCTGGATGTAACTTGGAGTTAAGTTTTCCTAATGCATCTACGAATATCTACAGCGGTTACCTGGGCAAGGCTGTTGAACAGGTAGAATGAAGAATAGAGGTTGAGGGAGGGCATAACGTTCGTGAAACCTTTATAATACTTCTAAGTGGCGCGTTCTCCTTAAATTTACAATCCTAACGTATTGCTTCGCTTTTCAATTTGTCCTACACAATTTATGATTATTGTAAATAGAAGACAATGTGCAATTTAAAATTATTATAAATTGTAGGGAAAAAACCACGCTTAAATTTTCTTATCTATAGTGTACTGCTTCGTTCTTAAATTGGTACTACAGTTTAGAATTATTGTCACGACAATGTGCAATGTATAGAATTATTATTAATTGCAAGAGATCATGCTGTAATCTAGGGTTGTTTACGGTTACAAATGGCGCCGAAATATGTGAGTACAGTGAAGCATACAGAATATATACAGTGAGTTAATATAGAAGAGAATGGATAATACTTAAACTAATTTTTGTTTTGAAGAAATTCGTGAGCGAAACAACTTTGATAGAACTCGTCAAGCCATTATTTTACACGAGAATGAGATTGGGAGAATTTGATCCTCCTGAGATGAATCCATACACGAGGTAAAGGCTTTGTTAAACAAGGATGAGAGTTGAATGATGAGAGATGAGGAGCGAAAGTTTACATGAAAGTTCTTCTAGCTGTTTCCAGCTGCCCAGGTCAAACGAGGATGAGAGTTGATGAGAATTGAGATAAGAAGGGATAACCCAGTAAAAATGAGGACGAGAGCTGGGAAGCGATATAATAACCCCGTAAAAATAAGGTTTAGAATGATTGATGAGAGTTGAGAAGCGAGATTTTTGCATTTTTAAATTTTCCTAACTCTCATGAACCAGTGAAACGAGAATGAAAGTTGATGACAGTTGAGAAGCGAGAGTTTCTATGAGAAACTATAGTCATAACGTCTGTGACCCAATAAAGCGAGGATGATAATTGATGAGTTGACAAGCGAGAGTGCATGTGCATCAGAGATTTCTCATGACGGGCCCAAACGAGATCGAAACTTGGTTGAAATTGAAAATGAGACATACTCAAGATTAAAATCCTGACTGAAATTTAATAATTTTGTATACTTTTTCTTCTTCAAGGTTTGTTGATTTAGCTTAGTTTGATTGACAATACTACAGCATACTCTACTGCGTATCGTACAAAGCGATTTTTACTTGCGCGGTAATATATTTATGAACTAACCTTCCATTGCCATTTACAGCCTTGATTTGTCCGAGATTCAAAGCAAGGAACATCAGGAACTATCGTTAGAAGCTGCCATCAAATCGTTTGTGCTGCTAAGAAATGAGAATAGTTTATTGCCATTGAAAGATTTGTCTATGAAAATAACGGTATGGAACCCAACATTGTTCACAATTCCTCGATAGATAGCGAGTAGCAAAATAACAATTTCCCAAGTGTATTTTCCTTTTCAACTCAACAACAGCTTGCAGTTTATTTTTAATGGTTTTGAAATATATTTTGTATCTCTAAAACTTATTTCTACAGTATTTCAGTAAAACATTTAGATTGCTACGCAAATTGCTATGTGGTTATATTGAAATCTCGAGCTCTTAATCTAATGGACCATTCCCCAATTAGACAAATTTTTAAATTCGAAAACAATTTTAGCGCAGTTGGAAAGAGCTTCCTAAATTTTGTGAAATTGTGAAGTTTGGTTGTAAAATATTGAAAAGTGTCGAAAATGTAGTAATGTAAAGTTTGCGATTTTTGTATACTTTTGTATTACGTGGGAAAAAGCGTTACCACATTTCCACATATAGTGGTAACGCTTTTCCGTACGTAATACAAAAGTACACAAAATTCGCAAACTTTACAGGGCTATATTTTCCACATTTTACAATATTTTGTAGCAAAACTTAACATTTGTATGAAATTTAGAATGCCCTTTTCAGTTGTGCTAATCAATTTTTCGAATTCAAAAGTTTGTCTAATAGGGGAATGGTCCATTAACAATTAAAGTACGAGCTCGAGATTTTTATGCGGCAGTAGTTGATATAAGGGCGAAGCTCGAAACAACTATCAATACATAAAAATTGAGAGCGAGTAATCTAATTGTTTTAGTGGAATCTGAGATACATAATTGATTCATAATCATAAGCCATTTTGTCAAAAATAATACTACATATTGTCTTGAATTAAAAAAATACGCCAGAAAAATTGTTGTTTTGCTACTCGCTATCTATCGAGGAATAGATAGCAAGTAGGGTAGCCAATCAAATTACAGCACTTGCATTAGTATGCTGGTATGATTCTACTAATAGTTAATTAGTGTCAATACACATTTCTTCATAATAACTTTCTCTAGATTCTTGGGCCATACGCTAATAACACTGCAGGACTGTATGGGGATTACTCGCCCGATATCATGGCAAGTATAAAGAGATAAAAAATGGCGTTTAGAACGAAGACTCAATTCCAGGCCCCAGACATACTCATAATCCAAGGCCCCCGTCAAAATATTTTACGAATTTTCAATTCTTGGGTTCCTGAACAGCTCATAATTCCTGGCATTTGTTAAGAGCATTAGAAATATCCGAATTGCCTATACTGTCAACGCTTGAGAAAAATGAACGCTCAGGACAATATCACGAAATTAAGTCCTGAACCAGCGTAAGAACTAATTACAAAATCTTTTGGACTTCAACTTCTTTTTGTGGCGACCCTGCCCTTGTGACACGTTAGTATGTTTTAAGGTGGCTCGATAGTCTAACTCATTGCACATAATACTTCTTTCGCCACAGAATCTTTTATAGTGCGCGTGTAAAGCTTAGTTTAGGTCATTGCATAGCTCTACTGGTTGTCTTCATGATTGGAAAAGTTTTATACTCCTACCGTTCGTATGTCCAGAGATATTGTTGTCATAGGTACGGTGTGGAGTTTATGCAAATGAAATTATAATTAGAATCGAGTTCCAACAAGAAACTGGCGTGATTTCTATGTTCAGGCAAACTTTGAAGAAATTCTTTTTTAAATACCGCAAACAGTGCTATAGAGCTGTGCAATGACCTAAAATGAAGCTCAAGCATTCACTACAAAACATTTAATCGTAGAGACATAAAATTTGTAATGAATTCTGACTATCGAGCCACCTTAATCTCGAGTGCAAATCATACACATGTCAAAATTCAAGCGGCGCAACAGTTGAGAAGAATAATCCACTGTAGATCCTCCGGCTGGTATCGAATCTATGCGCTAGTGTTCGATGTGACCTTGTTGGTCCACAGTTTTCACACGACAGCATGCGTCCGCCAGTATCTCACCAAAAGAATAGAATCATAACCAGCTCCGCGCTTTGTTTCAGAAATCCTACGTCTCTACACCTTATTCAGAACTATCTTCAATCATGGGAGACAAGTTGACATTCTTGGCTGGATGCAGTAACCCGAAGTGCAGGTGGATATAAGCTTTTGTTCTTTGATTTGCTGACTGGTAGCTGGTGCAAGGGTGTCCAAGCGGGCGCGGGACGGGGGGGGGGTGTGACACTCCCATTCACTTTCATTCCCCGTTGGTAAATAGAGAGTTTAAATTGATTGAGAATTGTAGAAATATTTTCAAAAGAATCAGCCGCTGAATCAAAACTTTTCCCAAGTGACGGAGGCACACTAGGGTCACATTAATCGTGCCTCTTGGATTCTAGTACTCCCCTCTGCCCAGTGCGTCCAGTCGACACAGGTTCACTTTAAGCTCAGAAATGTAACGAGTAGATTGTTGTAAGAAAGTAGTACTTGTAATAAAGGCCATCGGAAGCACATAAATACGTATAAATACACTTACATTTCAGCACATATGATTCTGGGCCTGTTAAAGACGCCGCGAAGAAATCCGATTTAGTGATTGTTTGCCTCGGGACAGGTACATCCATCACGGCTTAGCATCATCATTCTTTACTATTGAAGATACAGCTAATTCAATTAAGGTTGAAATTGACAATAGTCAAATGTACAATATGATCGATCAAGTGCCAAAAGAATGATTCTTTACATGCATGCGGATGTTAAAAAATATCATACTAGATACTATATTTGTAATCCAGCAAGGCTGCTGATGTGTTGATCTTATTTAAAACTATATTATTACCATCATTTTTTTACGCTCATGCATATTGCACATTTGCCATTTGACTATTGTTGATGTCAACCTTAATTGAATTAGCTGTATACAAAATATCTCATTGTGTATTTTTAGTGTATTTACTCTCTAACTTGTACGTTATTCGTTCGTCAGGTAAAACAATCGAAGCAGAAGATAGGGACCGAGCAGACCTATCCTTACCTGGGCACCAACTAGAATTACTTCAAGATGCTGCATCGGTTGGCAAGCCAACAATCTTAGTGCTGTACAACGCAGGACCCGTAGATATCTCCTGGGCAAAGGAAAACGTAGACGCGATTATGCTCAACTTCCTGCCCGGGCAGAGTGCAGGCAAGGCTTTTCTTGCTGTTCTTACTGGTTATGCGAATCCCGCTGGGCGGCTGCCTTACACATGGCCCGTCAGTATGGAGCAGGTGGGGGAATTAGAAATTTCACTCTGTGTGGTGTTTGCTATAGGATTTAGGCCCGGTTTATACAAGACGAAAACGAAGTTAGAGCGAAACGATGCTCTACAAGAGCAGAAAATCAAAATTTTCAGTCGCGACACCATGCAGTGATACGGCCTGATACGCTTCATCTGGAACCCATCAACTTCACTTTATAAATTTATCTCAGAAAAAAACAATGCTGAATGTTTGCCTTCTACTTGAGGAATATTGCCACTGATGTTGTCTTAAAGTACGACAATATTCAATTGTGATTTTTGGTCTGTTTACCCCTAAAAAGGTTCAAAAGTCGATAGTTCCATATAGACATTGCTGTTCTTGTTTATATAAATCTGAAGTACATACAATGTCCTCGATTATATCTAAGTGACGTTACAGGGATCCATTCCATTGATTGTCTATGGTCTCATGTAAACATCTATCTTGAAAACTATAAAGACTTATAACCGAAAGGAAATCGTCCCGATTTGACTTCGTCTCAGCCTCATGTATAAAGAGGGTCTTTAGAAACACACACTTGTAAGGTCCCTTACTAGAAGAATACGGCCATCTTACAGGTTCCAGACATGACAGATTACTCAATGGCAGGAAAAACATACAGATACTTGAAGGACGACCCGCTTTATCCATTCGGCTACGGCCTGTAAGTAGACAACGATGTTTAAAAAATCAGCATTTCAAATATCAATTGTGTTTACAGTCAGTTTTACATTGATACAATAATGTCACCATCATTCATCAACTAAACCACCATAAAAATATTTCCACCATCACTATCAACTATATTTTCAGGTCATACACAAATTTCACTTACTCGAGCATCGTGGTACCGAAAGAAATAAAACCTTGCGATAAAGCTGTTGTCACTGTAGCACTTCAAAACATCGGAACAAGACCAGGAGAAGAGGTGATTATAATTAAAGGTTATAGTTTACTAGTTATACAAGTATGTGCATTCTAACGAAAACCGATTGACTTCTATTTTGACGGCAGGTAACGCAAGTCTACATCAATTGGCCAAATGCCACAGTGCCCGTACCGCGAATGCAACTGGTTGGTATGGAAAGAAATTCTCTTAAAGCTTCTCAGACTATTCAAGTGAGTTTCCGACCCCCTTTCCATTGGCTTAGTTAAAGGGAAATGGCAACAAAAATTTTTATCGTCTAATTTGAAAGAGACTCCAAAACAATATACAGAATTTTCATATCTGTCTTGTTTGGTGAGATATTTCGACTTGAAATCTTCAGTTGTCCGCCATCTTGGATATTTGTAGATATGCATGATACGTCACAACTGGGGTTACGCAAATTTTTTTTCTTACGACACAATGATTAATCTTCTCCAATAACCTACACACGTGGTAAGTGTTTCACTGGTAAGGCTTTCAGCACGGACTGAAGCCTGAAATGGTTTCACAAATATTTTATTGCTAGTAGGTATTTAAGGGAAACTTTGAATGCCTTATCCCTGTTGTGACGTCGCCAAACATTGTTAATGAGGTTAAAAATGAATCCAAAATGGCGGATAGTTCGATTATTTAGGTGGCAATATCTCCTGACGTAAAACAGATGTAAAAATTTTGTAATAGACTTCTATATATTATTTCAGAGTCTGTTTAAAATGAGGCGATGAAAATTTTTGTTACCATTTCCCTTTAAAATGTCTAATTCTCCCGAGTTGTTTGTCGCAAACAAAATTGGAATCGGTTTTATGAAACGAATCTTTTATAACAATTTAAATCAGACTTGATGCAACTTGATATTTGCAAACTTGCTGCAAGTTGTGTGGCAACTTAAACCAATTTTGTGGAAAACGTGTTGACAGTCAACTTGCATCATGTCTGTCGACAACTTGCAGCAGACTTGTTATCAAGCAGGAGCAAGCGATGCGAGTGCATCCTGATATCTGCTTGATGACTGCAAAACAACAAGCTTGCAACAGACTTGCTGTAATTGCCTGTATCTGGGTGTGTATGTTACAACATAGTTAATAGAGCTAGATGGTTTGGAAACTCATTAGAACTACAATATAAGTCATTATCTATATTTTTGTTCTGGTTTATGTAGGAAGGAGGTCCTTCGTCCTCACGTGCGTATTGAATTTTCACCTAACTAACCAATATCAACGTTTTAGGAAATTTAGCCATCCGCGACTTGAACAATAGGGTAATTTAAGAATTCCTATTGGTGGATTTGGCAAAAAAACAATACACACGTGACAATGAAGAACCATATTTTTGAATAAGCGTTGACCAACATAGATAATGAGTTATATTGTTATTCTAATGAGTTTCCAAACCATCTACTCTATTAATTATGGTTACAATGATATTTTTCTAGTTTGGCAAAGTTTCTTTTCTGTTTTTTGTTTTACTAAATTAAAATGCTCAACACCCACAAACAGCTATATTTGTTTAGTCGAATATTTCGAATTGAATTCCTGACTTCTTTTTGTTATAAATGTCTAGCTATCTTTTACAATCGAACCAGCGCAGTTTGCTGTCTATACAGATCAAAAGGTCATCGAACCTGGTTTTATCAATGTCTACCTTGGTGGTCAGCAGTATGCACAGAAGACGTCCAGTCCATCCAATGTACTTCATGCCGTCATCCATATTGTGGGAACTAAATCTGTGCCGCTCAGCCAATGCGGATAGATGCCAGCGTAAAGGGAAAAATACAAAACAAAACCACCCAGAACACAAACACAGTAATACAAGGAACTAACACACTGTTTACGCCACAATTTAATTCATAAATACTACTCAACGTTTAATTTTTATAACCAGCTAAAATACTTTCATTTAAAATGTACGTTCAATGTTTGGACGTGTCGTTATATTAATTTAGATTTCATCCTGCGATGGAATTAAATAAACTGCAATATATACAGTTAAATTATTTCTGTAAGAATGAATCATTAAAGGAGAAATTTTACTGCACACACAGACACTGACAAAACGTAAATATGACTTCCTGGGGACGATTGCTCAAAATTTGGATAGACAAAGCCACTAAGAGCCTGTTCATCTCGGTTCACGAGAAAACATTTCGACAGGTCAAATAATGTTGTTGTGTTCATATGCAGATATGTTTTCCCGCTTACCGGGTAAAGTTTCCCGCGGTGATGTAGATTTTGTAAAGTGTAAACAGAAAGTTTTCCCGCTAAGCGGGAAAGTTGTGTTCATATGGGATCACCTGTGGTAATGGCAATCACGCGTGCTTTGTTTCTTGAGCTTCTCAAAATAGAATCACACGCTTTAGTGGCCACTTCGTTACTCAGCAGTTGTGAGTTTTTCGCCTCAGACTACGATTTCTTACTTGGACCACTTTCACCCCCCTTGTTTCCGCTCGTTTTCTGAGATGACGGCAACACCACGAGGTCCTTATCGCTCCCAGAATTCCGCGGGGGGGGGGGGCGTTTTCGTTTGCTTTCGGAGCAAGGGCTTCGGGGGAGAGCAATACAATTTTGATTAACCGTATTGTCGCATCTACCCTCTGAGAGTAAGGTCAATTTTGGCTCTGAAAAACGCGGAAGTTAACTTAATTATGACATCAGATCAGATGTTTTGGGTAAATTACACTATCAAGTACAAGTTTCGAATCTGCCGTCACTGATTTCTTTGCAATGGCCACAGCCGTAAGGCGATGCTTTGTCGTTTTCATTGCTACGGCAATATCTCATGTTGCGCAACAATCGTTTGGAGTGCTCTTCGAACATGATGCTCGTTATTCTCCAGATTATCCATTCCGGAACGTGTCGCTTCCGTGGGATGTCAGAGTTGAGGCAAGTAGAATCACAATTGTATACACTGTGATACAATGTATTTTTAGGGCAAGTACAACTGTTCTAGTTCAGTACAATAATAAAACTCCCCTCAAGGTAGAATGAAATTAGCATAATTTGCGGAATCACCACCGAGAACAAAGCAAGTGGAATGATTTTTTAAAACTCCGAAGCAAGACGAATATTTCCGTCCATTGTATGTTTTAACCTATGACGTGATGTTTATACAATATCATGTTCCACACGGTACCACCATCCGCAGATTTCTGCTGGCGCTAAGGTCTTAGAGCAATCAACGTTTTCGAAACTTATTACGGCTATTAAAGCAAGATGAAACCAAAGTTTGGATCCCTCTAATTCAAAGTAATGAATCATATCGGTGTACAGAGTTGAACAAAACAAGAACATGACATGTTTGGTGTTTAGTGTAAAGTGAGAAAAAGTGCAAAACAACCGACATAGAACGAACCAGAAAACTGCGCTAAAAAAATGTATTAACACTGCACATTGCGCAACATATTTTAGGATCTGGTGACGAGATTGACATTGGATGAGATAATTGATCAAATGGCTCATGGCAGCTGGAAGGAGGGAGGTGCTGATATTATTAGCATTTTTAAAGATATCAAATCTGGGGACGGGTAACGTGGGGGGGGGGGAGGAGGCATTCAGGGAATGATTGAGATTGGACTTGAGAATCAAGAGTTTGTACGAACGTTTTCTTCACTATAATGACGCAAACAAAAATGAGAGTTGACGTTGAGAAGCGAGAGAGGTTTGCAGGAGGGTTATCTTAATTCTGTGACCCAATAAAGAGAGGATGATGCGAGTTGATGAGAGGTCTGTGTCCCGGTCAAACAAAGGTGAGAGTTGAGAAGCGAGGGTACTGGAGTTTCCATAACTCTCGTGACTTGGTAAAGCGAGGATAAAAGCTGAAAAGCGATAGTTTTATTAGTCTAATAACCTAGTAAAACGGGCATGAGAATTGAGAAGCGAGAGTTTGTACGAGAGTTTTTCATACGAGGTCGAGACTTGGTTGAAATGGAAGACGACTGAAATATCATCAAATATGTTTATTGAAATCCTGACTGGAATTTAAGATTTTCATTGTCTTTCTTCTTCTAATAAGAGGAAGATTCTGATGAGAGTTCATTAGAGTGGAAGCGAGTTAGCGATACGCGAGCGATAATTTCAACTGGGATACACTCTCATCTAGGGCGCTTATATATAGGCCGGTGCAACTAGGGCGCCATGCTCTCATCCTGGTCTGACCGAAACTTAACAACTGTAATCTTATCCCACACCTTCTAATGTCCTTATGCACTTGCATCCTTAGATATAGTAGATAGCACGGGTCTTATAGAAAACTTGTGAACTTGATAAACTCAGTTCAACGTATATTTTCCCAGTGCAATTTCTTTAACTTTGCTAGGTCCTGCACCGGCTATTCCTCGTTTAAACATCAGTGCCTACCAGTTCGGAACTGAATGCCTAAGTGGTGATGCTGACGCTGGAAACGCGACGTCATTTCCGATGTCTATTGGCATGGTAAGCCGGACGTAAAAAGTCTCCACTTGTAGTAAAACTCTTGCAACTAAAGTTGTCTTGTAACAGACCTTGTTAGTATTTGGACCAACAAGGGGGCTGGCACAGCCATGACACAACAAAATTGTTACAATCTTGCTTGGTCAAACTTGAAAAGTTCTTGTCCTATCATTGTTACAACAAGCGTAATGATGCCGTTAAGCTTGCTACAAGTTGTTAACAGCTTATTCCAAGCACGCTACAACAAACTGTACTCCTGCGAACAAGCAGTGACATATATTTTCTCTGTACTCCTGCGAAAAAACAGTGACATATATATACACTTGTAACATATATTTTCTAAGTCAGATTAAGTTTAAGATTACATTGGTATCAAAGAGAAGATTCCTATAAACATAACCAGGCGGGAAACGATTATAAGACAAACCATATGTCAGGGGTTAGAGAAAGATCCATTGATGCACGCTTTCGTTCAAAACACAAGCAATAGTACAAAGGAAAGAGAGGTCGAGACTTGAAGTACGTCTATTCAAAACGTTGAAACGTATTTTTCTACACCATTAACTTAGTGATGTTATTGCGCTTTTAACAGGCTGCAACGTTCGACCCACAGTTAATTTACGACGTCGCTAGAGCTACTGGCATTGAAGTTAGAGCTAAGGTAAACGAAGAAAGCTATTTCAAGAGGTATAACCCTAATTACAAAGGAAGTATTCTTGTCCTGATCCAGTTTACGTGTTTCCACGTTTTGCAGCACAACAATTACATAAAGGAGAAAGAATACGGAATGCACACTGGTTTGAGCTGCTGGTATGTTTCATTTCACCCAGTTTCTGATACCTCTGATGATCTGAATACACCTGACTGCTTATCTACCCCATCGCAGGAGCCCAGTGATCAACATCATGCGGCATCCACTATGGGGGAGAAACCAAGAAACGTACGGGGAAGATCCCTACCTCACATCGATCCTAGGACAACAATTTGTTTATGGACTACAGGCAGGTAAGCAGAGGCAATATATAAAGAAATAGATTTTCTAATCACAAGATTAAGTTTAAGAATACATTGATATCGAAGAAAAGGACCTGGACTCCTCAATTTACTAAATATTACATACTCGAACGGACCTGACTAGCTGCAGAACATTACGCTAACGTTGCAAAGGTCGTAGGTCTGATTCTGGCCGTGGTCAGGTGGCTTGCCTAGTGAGGATAAAAACTCAGAGAAACACAAGAAAAAATTCTAATGCCAAGGAGCTAGCCGTCGCAACTCTACCTTTCCCTGGAGATTTATGGGTATTTATCGATAAATATACCAGTATTCTTCGATTATCGTTATTTGATTTTTTCGATACATGAAAATATCAAACTCTATCGAAGTTTTCGATACATATTTCGTTTTCAATGGCTATACAGTGATTGCTTTTATAATAAGCGCTTGTATAGTCAGTCAGTGTCGTTAATTTCGGGAATTAGCGAGTTTCATGCTTCATATGTGATGATGTACTTAATTGGGTTGTTTTAGTACAAAACCCCAAGATCTTGCTTGCATAAAACCTGAGCTTGGGAGCATAGGGGGAAACGACGATGCTGAATACAGAGCAGAAAAAATATCGAAAATATTAGCATCCCAACATGCAGCCTCAGTTGTCCCCTGAACGTCTGTCTGTTTGTAATACTAGATTGAGTGAAATTCTTTTGAACAGATCATCCAAGATATGTCTTGGCCAATGCGGGATGCAAACATTTTGATGCTTACGGTGGACCAGAAGATATTCCACAAAGCCGATTTACCTTTAACGCGGAGGTAAATATTACCTTTATTTGCCAGGGAAGATGCAGTGTTTTACCTATATTTTTGCCACTTATAAAAGTTATAATTTCACATTCTGTGAGTACATTTCTGACAATCGCACGGGTTGCGGGTACTCTCTTAATCCGATTGAAAATTCAATCTATTGGATTGAATTTTAATCTTTTTTGAATTGTTTTTAGGGATCATACGTTTTCTGTTGAAAAGTAAAATAATTGAGTGACATATTTCAATCGATTGGAACACTGAAAGAGTATCCCTCAATCTATAGTCAATCTATTAGATTAAAAAATAGTCTATTAGATAAAAAACTTCAAACTTTTGAACGATTGAAAAAAATCCCTCAAACCACTGTTTTAAATTCAGAAAGTATCACCGAGTCGGTATTTTAATTCAATACTAGTAACCATCTTATTGTACGGTTTTAAACGCTTTCTTATCGCTTTCTCACTATAAAGGTGAGTGAACGTGACTGGTATATGACGTACTTACCTCAATTTCAAGCATGCGTAGAAGCAGGGACCTACAGCATCATGTGCAGTTACAACAGGTGGGTAACGGCTACAAACTGAATTAAAAAGTGTACATTAAATTTTCTACATAAATATGACCATTCATGCCGAGGCCGGGTTTTAGTTCAAATGCAGGGGGAGTTAAAAGTTAAAAGGTTAGTTGGGGTATGTATTGCATGTTGTATGTATGTGTACCAATACAATAACATTGCCAGTGGAGGATATAACAGTTAATAGTACACATGGGTGTAATTCCTTTCACTACCTGAAACGACAGAGTGAAAATCGACGTTTCAAGTCACTGCTATCGTCGATTATCACTTTATCGTAGTGAAAGAACCTATACCTTTCGTGTAACAGTATATTAATGAACTACGTTTCATGAGTAGAACGTTTGTTATCAAGAGTGATTGATGTAGACATGCAAAAAAAAGTGTAAAATGAGCAAGAGTTAATAGTTATTTAAAAATTTGAGCCAAATTTTCCAAAAACCAAAGCAGGAGAAGTGCATGAATTTTTAGAGGATTAACAGAAATAGAGCGCCCACGCAGCATGCTAAAAGGTACATTTATCAATTTAGTATCAACGGTATACCGGCTTGTGCGAATGCAGAACTACTCACGAATATCTTGAGAACCAAGTGGAAATTTAAAGGTGCGAAAATTGAATGAGAATGAAGAAAAGCAACAATTTGAAAAATTCAATTTTGAATAATTTCTAGAGGGTATAAATGTGTCCTAATCCCCAATGGAAATCGTACACTTGTAAGAGCATGGCCTGTAACAGACTGTCTTTGGGGAAGGGGTTGATGAGCAAGGGGTTGGTTGGGGGGAAGAAGAAAAATATTGACAATGATCAATAATAACAATTGAGCTTTTGCCCCTCGCGTGCATAAATTGAATGAATAATTCCACACTAACTGCTCGCTTTCCATACATTAACCACTTCTCAAATTATATTCCTTTGCGGATGTACTGTGAACTTCTTTTAACAGTGTCTATATTAACTTTGTATTTTTGCAGGTTATGTTGTCAGCGACGAGGGCGCCTTAGGTAAGCTACATTAGATCGCTTTCCTTTACTGCAATCCTGGTATGGATTCCTACGATTCCGATTCTTTGGGGAATTAATAGAACGACTGCAACCTACCTTCCGATCGACTGTTACAGCGGCAGCAATAGAAACGTTCCGAAAAAATTGATTGACCAATTGATTTCCTCGATTCCTCTGATCAATTCCTCAAAATTTTGAAGAGTTCGTGAAAAGGTTCACAATTTTCCGTTTATTCAATGCTCTATGAATCAGAATGGCATATCTTATTCGTGAACCCTCAGATATGCTAGGAATTGATCAAAGGAATTGCTCAACTTGAGGTAATCAATTGGTCAATGCTTCTATCGCTACGACTGTAGGGTGGTTATGCCAAAAGGAATATTTGAAGATGAAAACCATTAGTTTACATGCATTCACCACATTCTAATTTACGATTGTAATTAACAAATCAGTAATTTACGATTTTGTTTTATAGAAAAACAAATCAAATATTAGATTCTATAAAAAAATCTATAGATTGCATCAAAGGAACACGACCTAATTCTTATCCTTTTCTAAAGGATTCAAACGATCGCATTCTTCTTTGTCGCAGTATATCTTTCCTTTTCATGGTATATCATATATTTTTGCCCTTTAGAGTATATTTTAACAAGGCACAAATACACGAAAAACGAAGTGGAGACAGCAGGTGCAGCAGTGAATGCTGGATGTAACTTGGAGTTAGGGTTGCCTAATGTATCTAAGAATATCTACAGTTACCTGGGCGAGGCTGTTGAACAGGTAGAATGAAGTATAGAGAAGAGCATAACGTACGTGGAACATTTATAATACTTCTAAGTGGCGCGTTCTCCTTAAATTTACAATCCAAAAATGTGGGACCATTTTTTGCATCACAATAATTACACATAGATGTATGATAAAGGTGAGTCTGCGTACTAGGGCTGAAGGTTGGACGTAGTTTCCGTCCCTAAATTTTTTTATCAAATGTATTGTTTCGTTCTTTAATTTGTCCCATACAATTTATCATTATTGTAGATATACGACAACGTGCAATTTGAAATTATTATAAATTGTACGGAAGAGACCACGCTTAATTTTTTTATTCATATAATGTACTGCTTCGTTCTTAAATTGGTCTTACAGTTTAGAATTATTGTCACGACAATGTGCAATTTAGAATTATTACTAATTGCAAGAGACCATGTTGTAATACTAGGGTTGTTTCATGTTACATATGAGGCCGAAATATGTCAGCACAGCGAAGCATATAGAATATATATATACAGTGGGTTAATATAAAAGACAAAGGATAATACTTAAACCAATTTTTTTGAAGAAATTGGTGACCAAAACAACTTTGATAGAACTCGTCAAGCCATTATTTTACACAAGAATGAGATTGGGAGAATTTGATCCACCTGAGATGAATCCATACACGAGGTAAAGGCTTTGTTAAACAAGGATGAGAGTTGAATGATGAGAGATGAGGAGCGAGAGTTCGCATGAAAGTTCTTCCAGCCATTTCCAGCTGCCCAGGTCAAACGAGGACGAGAGTTGATGAGAATTGAGATAAGAGTTGAGACGAGATAACGCAGGTAAAATGAGGATGAGAGCTGGGAAGCGATTACCTCGTAAAAATAAGGTTTAGAGTGATTGATGAGAGTTGAGAAGCGAGATTTTACATAAGAGTTTTCTTAACTCTCATGAACCAGTGAAACGAGAATGAAAGTTAATGACAGTTGAAAAGCTAGAGTTTCTATGAAAAACTATGGTCATACCGTCTGTGACCCAATAAAACAAGGATGAGAATTGATGAGTTGAGAGTGAATGTGCAGCAGAGCTTTCTCTTATAATGGGCTCAAACGAGGTCAAAACTTGGTTGAAATTAAAGATAAGACCTATACACTCAAGAATAAAATCCTGACGAAAATTTAATAATTTTGCATACTTTTTCTTCTTTAAGGTTTGTTGTTTTAGTTTAGTTTGATTGACAATACTACAGCATACTCTACTGCGTATCGTACAAAGCGATTTTTACTTGCGCGGTAATATATTTATGCACTAACCTTCCATCGCCATTTTTAGCCTGGATTTGTCCGAGATTCAAAGCAAAGAACACCAGGAACTAACGTTAAAAGCTGCCATCAAATCGTTTGTGCTGCTAAGAAATGAGAAAGGTTTATTGCCTTTGAAAGACTTGTCTATGAAAATAACGGTATGGAACCCAAAATTGTTCGCAATTCCTCGATAGATAGCGAGTAGCAAAACAGTAATTTCCCTAGTGTATTTTCCTTTTCAACTCAAAAACAGTTTGCAGTATTTTTTTAACAAAATGGTTTTAAAACAAATTTTGCCTCTCTATAACTAATCTCTAAAGTATTCCAGTAAAATATTTAGATTGCTGCTCAAGTTCGTATCTGGTAATATAGAAATCTCGAGCCCGTAATATAATAGTCAATCTAAATTAGTGTCACAATGAACATTTTTTGATAACTTTCTTTAGATTCTTGGGCCATATGCTAATAACACTGCAGGACTGTATGGGGATTACTCGCCCGATATCATGGCAAGTATAAAGAGACAACAAAATGGCGTTTAGAACGAAGACTCTATTCCAGGCCCTGGGCATACTCATAATCCAAGGCCCCCGTCAAAATATTTTACTAATTTTCAATTCTTGGGTTCCTGAACAATTCAGAATTCCTGGCATTTGTTAAGAGCATTAGAAATAGTACGAATCGCCTATACTGTCAACGCTTGAGAAATATCAGGGCAACATCACGAAGTTTAGTCCTGAACCATGCAGGCAGTAAAAAAAAACTGTTGAGAAGAATAATCCACAATATATCCTCTTCCTCCGGCTGGTATCGAACCTGTGGACCTTGTTGGTTTCAC
This sequence comes from Muricea muricata, assembly GCA_963855995.1. Classification (NCBI taxonomy): domain Eukaryota; kingdom Metazoa; phylum Cnidaria; class Anthozoa; order Malacalcyonacea; family Plexauridae; genus Muricea; species Muricea muricata. The sequence goes on from OY979725.1 coordinate 3,247,648, forward strand.
AGTTTTCACACGACAACATGCGCTCCGTAATATCTCACCAATGATTGGAGTCATGACCAACTTCGTGTTTTTTTTTTCAGAAATCCTACGTTTCTACCCCTTATTCAGAACTATCTTCAATCATGAGAGACAAGTTGACATTCTTGCCTGGATGCAGTAACCCGAAGTGCAGGTGGATATAAGCTTTTGTTCTTTGATTTGCTGACTGGTAGCTGGTGCAAGGGTGTCCAAGCGGGCGCGGGACGGGGGGGGGGGGTGTGACACTTCCATTCACTTTCATTCCCTGTTGGTAAATAGAGAGTTTGATGGGAAAAATTAAAATTGTTAATAAATTGGTTGAGAATTGTGGAAATATTTTCAAAAGAATCAGCAGCTAAATCAGCACTTTTCCCAAGTGGCGGAGCCAGACGAGGGTCACATTAATCGTGCCTCTTGGATTCTAGTACTCCCCTCTGCCCAGTCGACACACGTTAACTTTAAGCTCAGAAATGTAACGGGTAAGTATACTATACTACTCGGGTAGATTGTTGTAAGAAAGTAGTACTTGCAATAAAGGCCATCGGAAGCACATAAATACGTATAAATACACTTACATTTCAGCACATATGATCCTGGGCCTGTTAAAGACGCCGCGAAGAAATCCGATTTAGTGATTGTTTGCCTCGGGACAGGTACATCCATCACGGCTTAGCATCACCATTCTTTACTAGTGTCATATATACAAAATATATCACTATGAATTTTTAGTGTATTTACTCTCTAGCTCTTTTACCAAAGAAGAACCTTGTATGTTGTTCGTTTGTCAGGTATTACAATCGAATCGGAAGGTAATGACCGAGCAGACCTATCCTTACCTGGGCACCAACTGGAATTACTTCAAGATGCTGCATCGGTTGGCAAGCCAACAATCTTAGTGCTGTACAACGCAGGACCCGTAGATATCTCCTGGGCAAACGAAAACGTAGACGCGATTATGCTCAACTTCCTGCCCGGGCAGAGTGCAGGCAAGGCTTTTCTTGCAGTTCTTACTGGTGATGCGAATCCTGCTGGGCGCCTGCCTTACACATGGCCCGTCAGTATGGAGCAGGTGGGAGAATCAGAAATTTCACTCTCTGTGGTTTTTGCTATGGGATTTAGGCCCGGTTTATACGAGACGAAAACGAAGTCAGAGCGAAACGATGCCCTACAAGAGTAGTAGAAAATCAAAATTTTCAGTTGCGACACCATGCAGTGATACGCTTTATTTGGAACCGTGTAACTTTACTTTATAAATTTATTTCAGGACTTTGTATTTACTTATTTTAAACAAGAACAGCAGTCTCTATAGAACTGTCGACTTTTAAAACTTCTTTTGGCTGGAAAAAAGCTAAAAAACAAACGCTGAATGTTTGCTTTTTTTTAGTGCCGGAAATATTGCCACTGATGTTATTCCATTGTGATTTTTAGTCTGTTTACCCCTAAAAAGGTTTAAAAGTCGATAGTTCCATAAAGACATTGCTGCTTTGTTTATAAAATAGTAAATACAATGTCCCGGAATATATCTAAGTGAAGTTACAGGGTTCCATTCCTTTGATTGTCTATGGTCTCATGCATGTAAACATCTATCTTGAAAACTATAAAGATTTGTGACCGATTCGACCTCGTCTCAGTCTCATGTAAAGAGGGTCTTTCGAAACACACACTTGTAAGTACGGGCGTCCGCTACCACCAAAAACGCTACACATGTGAAGTGAATTGACATAAATGCAAATGATTCATTGTGTTCCCTTACCAGAAGAATACGGCCATCTTGCAGGTTCCAGACATGACAGATTACTCAATGGTAGGAAGAACATACAGATACTTGAAGGAAGACCCGCTTTATCCATTCGGCTACGGCCTGTAAGTAGACAACGATATATAAAAAATCAGCATTACTAATATCAATTGTGTTTACAGTCAGTTTTACATTGATACAATATCACTATCATCGTCTAAACCAACTAAACCACCATAAAAATATTTCCACCATCACTATCAACTATGTTTTCAGGTCATACACAAATTTCCATTACTCGAGCATCGTGGTACCGAAAGAAATAAAACTTTGCGATCAAGCTATTGTCACTGCAGCACTTCAAAACATCGGAACAAGACAAGGAGAAGAGGTGATTATAATTAAAGGTTATAGTTAGCTGGTTATCCAGTATGTCAGTATGTGCATTGATCCAACGAGGACCGATACACTTATGTCTTCTATTTTGACGGCAGGTAACGCAAGTGTACATTAATTGGCCAAATGCCACAGTGCCCGTACCGCGAATGCAACTGGTTGGCATGGAAAGAAATTCCCTTAAAGCTTCCCAGACTATTCAAGTGAGTTTCCGACCCCCTTTCCATTGGCTTAGTTAAAAGGTCTAATCCTCCCGGGTTGTTTGTCGCAGACAAAATTTGAATCGGTTTTAAGAAACAAATTTTTTACAGCCATTTAAATCAGACTTTGTGCAACTTGATATTTGCAAACTTGCTGCAAGTTGTGTGGCAACTTAAACCAACTTGCAGACAAAGTCTTGACAGTCAACTTGCATCATGTCTGTTGACAACTTGCAACAGACTTGTGATCAAGCAGGAGCAAGCGATGCGAGTGCATCGTGTTGACTGCAAGACTGTTAGCTTGCAACAGACTTGCTGTAATTGCCTGTATCTGGGTGTGTACGTTACAATGATATTTTTCTAGTTTGGCAAGGTTTTTTTTTGTTTTTTTGTTTCACTAAAATGCTCGACACCCACAAACTGCCATACTTGTTTAGTCGAATATTTCGACTTGAATATCTAACTTTTTTTTTGTTATAAATGTCTAGCTATCTTTTACAATCGAACCAGCGCAGTTTGCTGTCTATACAGATAAAATGGTCATCGAACCTGGTTTTATCAATGTTTACCTGGGTGGTCAGCAGTATGCACAGAAGACGTCCAGTCCATCCAATGTACTTCATGCCGTCATCCATATTGTGGGAACTAAATCAGTGCCACTCAGCCAATGTGGAAAGATGACAGCGTAAAGGGAAAAATACGAAACAAACCACCCGGAACGCAAACACAATAATACAAGGAACTAACACACTGTTTACGCCACAGTTTAATTCATAAATACTATTCGACGTTTAATTTTTATAAACAGCTAAAATATTTTCATTTTAAATGTACGTCCAATGTTTGGACGTGTCGTTATATTAATTTAGATTTCATCCTGCAATGGAATTAAATAAACTACAATATATACAATTAAATTATTTCTGTATGAATGAATCATTTAAGGGGGAAACTTTACTCCACACACAGACACTGACAAACGTCACGGACAATGACAGCATAAGCCTAACACTGTTGTTTGTGTTTGAGATATTTTGGGAAGTACCAACGATATTTTAAGAATATGACACTTTCGAAGGATATATATAGGACGTTCTCTCGAAGGATATTAATCCTTATTGTCGACATCCTCTGAAGAGCATAACCTTCGTTTCCAAGAATACAAGCTTTATACATCAGGAGCAACTGGAGGGTGCAACTAAACAAAAACAACTATCAATTACGACACTTATAGAGCGAAATATTGCGATTTGTCGATGCAAACACACATGATGGAAGTTTGTCAACAAGTTTGTCAACATCATCAACGCTGTTTCCTTCATCAAAATGTTTCTAGTCTGTGAACATCAGACTTGTTGAAGATGAAAATTCGTGAAGCTGTTGAAAAACTTCTATCAAGTTTCTGGATAGAAAGTCTCAAAAATCAACTTCCAGAAAGCCTGTTAACCACTTGCAGAAGACTTGAGTCAAAATAATCAAGCAGATACCAGAATGCGTTCCCATCGCTTTCTTCGGCTTTATGACAGCAAGTCTGCTGCAAGTTGTCAACAGGCTTGATGCAAGTTGTTCCGGCAACTTGATGAAACTAGATAAAACCAATAAGCCTGATGCTAGTTGATGACAAACTTGTATCAAGTCGGTAAAATGCACAACTTGCATACATGCAGTCTGTATGGCGTTCCTGGTTGTGTGGGTGCATGCTGATCAGTTCCGATTTTAGACAGCAGGTGAGCCATCCTTAACATAGCTTACCCCTAGCAAGTTTCTAGGAATGTATCCGAACTGGTTCCGTGAGTCACGTGCCCACCACCATTCTTTCTCATTAACGTCACCACGGCGGACGACCGTCAAGCACTCCCCGCATTCAAAACTCAATTCATCTTTACGCGTTGCCTGATATGCATAAACAGCGTACACCACGCCTTCATTAGATACGCCAAAGTTGTTTTCAATGTCTGTGAAAAAGAACAGGATATTTTCGTCATATGTTGACGTTTGAGACGAAAATGGCGAGCTCTCTCGTGCGTAAGACAAATCTATGCAAATTAAAATATAATTTTGTGGAAACACCACGTAAGTTTATTATCGCAAAGCTTTCGATCCGTAAGCTCGGATCTTCATCAGTGCTAATGATAATTAATGCCACTAATTTGAATTAACACGTCCCTTAAGACTGATGAAGATCCGGGCTTACGGATCTAATGAAGATCCGGCCTTCATTTTAACAAAAGCTTTGCGATAGTAAACTTACCTGGTGTTTCCACAAAATTATATTTTAATTTGATATTCACCAAGCAAACCTACAAGGAACTTAAATCTATACAAACTTCGCAGGGCTATATTTTCCGTTACCTACAACAATTCGTCACCAAACTTTGAAATTCAACTCATTTTAGGATGCTCTTTATAGCTGAGATGAAACATTCATATTGGCTGGACCAAAATTTATTCCATCATCGGAATTGTCTATTCGCCAACATCCAGTATGTGAGTTCGTAAACTAATCTGCGTATCTTTACCTGATAAATAATCGAAACATTGCTCAAAATTCTGCGATTCCTTCTCACAACAGCGCGACGGTGTCTTTCCTTCGATGGCAGTCACAGCGAAGACACAAGCACCGTGGCTGATCAGAAACTGGCACATTTCAATACTGTTGTTTGCGGCTGCGCAATGCAGGGACGTCCTAAACAAAAACATGGAACGATTTGTCTCTTTCAAAGCCACAAAAATGGCTGCCCGTAGCTCAAAACGTAAGCTAGGGTTGGTAAAATATCTGAGTAAATAAGCTAAGCCGTCCTAGACAAGTTTAGCTAATGTATGTTTACTGCCAGTTCAAAATTTGAGATCACTCACATGCCTGCAGTTCACAGAATAGTAAATAAACCGAAGGGCAACTCAAGTCGGAACCTTTGGAAGTTCGTGTCCCCACGCATGTCGCATTACGCTTGTTCATTATCCAGGTTCTGGCCAGTCAATTACATTTCCTGGCCAACTGCTAACCTTGCTGTTCCGTTCCAAAAAAATAGGGGGACATGTTGCACTGATGAGTGACCCTACTGTTTGTCCCTGTACTGTGGTGCTGAGGCACGCAAGTGTTAAGAATAGTTTATTTCAATAGTTTGCCTTGAGATTGGCACGAAATAGGACAAGGCCTTACCATCCTTGCATGTCTGCCGCATTAATATCACAGCCATATTCAATCAAGAATTTCACAATACCATTATGACTGTTGCATACTGCGTGATGTAACGCCGTAAGACCTTCGTTGTTAGGATAACTCGGATCCTCGACCTGCGAAATAAACATAGGTCTCGTTTACACTTGCCATGCTTATCTGAATCCCATTGAAAAAGAACTCTCATTTTTCTTATACACGAAGCAAGTAACAGGGTGAATGGTTTGAGAGTCAACAATCCCCCCCCCAACCTCGATCCCAGGGATCACCCCCTGTTAAATATATAATGAATGAAAAACAAAAAGATAAAAGGATGCTTTGTGCACCTTTTTTTTGATGATACCATGAGAACATTTGGGGCAATAACATCTCCCCTCCCCCTCCCCTGCCACAGTTTTAAATCATTCATACCAACCTGATGTATAACGCTTTTTACAAGTTCCAGTTCCCCCTCAAGAGAAGCGTGCAGTAAGACCGCATGTGGATCCAAACTCACTCTTTTCCCGCTCTTTTTACCTTAAGGATACACAGAATATCAATGAGACGAGTAAAAATCAATGACACCTCGCGCGGGAGATAAAAAGTGACTATGATTAGAAAGTATTGAACTTTAATATGGGGTCTACCAGCTACTCAACATGCTTAGAACTTTGAGAAAATCACTATGCGGTGAATAGTGCTATTCAGGTTTTTCACAACCGAACCCTGATGTGATGACAACAGCATTAAACTCACAGGCATATTGAGAGAACAATAAACAATACATATATCATTCTATAACTTTTCGCCCACGAAACAATGTCTTTCGTTAACTTAGCTTGTCTATACCATAAGAGTTCATGCAGTTCAATGGTTCGAGCGGCTCGTCGGCAAACCGAAGGTCGCAGATTCGATTGCCAAGACAATATTTCCCATCATAAAGCTTGTGACAATCACATTTTATAATCACAACAACAGTACTGTTTTTTAAACAAGTAAAGCCCAGTACTAGCACATAAAATAAGTACAGAAGGCCATCTTCTGTGTATTCGTCAGTCAGCAAGTACCGTAAACAGATCACATCCCCTGGAAATATACCGTTTCTGAATATTCCCAGGGGGGTGGGATGCTTCTGTTCAGGGCACTTGCTGAATGACAAATAACGCTTACGAGAAAACACTAAAGTAAAGATGACCTCCTGGGGTCGGTTGCTCAAAATTTGGATAGCTTGACCCTGGGTTAGCGCGAGATCCAAACGAAATTGCCCAGCAGTTTGTTTAAAAGTTTGGAAATAATGGATCAATAGTAGTTTTGGTTTCTGAAGTTTTGAAAGAAACAGAGGTGTAGAAATAGAGAAACTAAAACAGTGGTTAAGCTTTAACCCTGGGTTAGGACTAGCCCAGCTTTTAACAAGCGACCCCTGTACATATCATTCTGTGGTCATTAGGATGCCGACGCTAGTATTCTCTTAAGTCCAGTTAGATAATAAATTTCATACGACGAAAAAACTTAAGACACAGTTCATGCCTAAAATACTAAAAGGGAATATGCCTTTATAATTAAAAAGTCTTTTTTCTGCTCGTACCACGGAGTATAACTTCAGAAACAATCAATTCAAACTAAATTTACGGAAGCCACGAAGAAACTATTTAAAACGAAGCTTATGCTATAATGGGGCATTACTGTGGAATAGTTTGCCACTAGCCACTTTTTTCGCAGTTTAAAAGGGCTACAAATGATTATTATACTAATGTATATAATATTGACTCCCACGCGACAATCTTGTAAACCAGTTTTGATTTAATCTTAGATTGTAGTACTGAAGATTTTACCGTGGTTAAACAAATTGTAATCAAACGAATGAAATTATACAAGCAAACATACCAGCTTTGTTTCTTGAGCTTCTCAAAATAGAATCACACGCTTTAGTGGCCAGTTCGTTACTCAACAGATGCGAATTTTTCGTCTCAGATTGCGATTTCTTACTTGGACCACTTTCACCCCCCTTATTCCCGCTCGGTTTCGTTTCCTGAGATGACGGCAACACCACGAGGTCCTTATCGCTGCCAGAATTCCGCGCGGGGGGTGTTTTCGTTCGCTTTCGGGGCAAGGGCTTGGGGGGCTTGATATGCACCCGCTTGCCTTGATTGTCCGAAGTTAATTTCGAAGCGGTCACAGACGCATTCGTTTTAACTGCCGTCTTTTTAACCGGGATACTATCGGAGTCCTTCTCGGCTCTGGTTTGAATTTGAATCGGCTTAACTTCTCGCGTGGTGACTTTTAATGCGGTCATGTCATTCAGTAACTCCTGTACGCCAGGCGAAGATAACGGCGCTTGACCGGAACTTCCCTTTTCTGACTTGTTGCTCGCTGACGTATCTACGCGGGGATCATTAACCCGGGGGGACGTTCGACCCTTAGGGTCAAATCTCCGAGCGGAAGTCGGGCTCTTCGGCTCAACAACTTTTGAGGGAAGAGTGGTTGAAGGACTCTGGGAGTCGAAACTCGCTGGAGAAGAGCGAGACTTGGGCTCAAATCCCCGATCAGAAATCGGACTCTTGGGTTCAACACCTTTAGAACGCGCCGTAGAACCCTGGGAGTCGAAACTAGCTGGAGAAGAGCGAGACTTGGGCTCAAATCCCCGATCGGAAATCGGACTCTTGGGTTCGACACCTTTAGAACGCGCCGTAGAACCCTGGGAGTCGAAACTCGCAGGGGAAGAGCGACCCTTAGTGTCATTTAAACCCTGGATTGAACGGCCCGTTGACAGTGGGGATTTTTTACGATTTATGGTCTGTTGTGGTGCAGAGTTCTTTGCGTTCTGTGCCGTGAGATCTAAACTCATTGAAGGACGGCCATTTTGACTAACCGATCCCCCAGATTTGTCAACCACTGAAGGAGTTTTTGTCGTTTGCTGATCGCTCTTCGTTTGATTGTTCGGTTTAAAATTCGAAGCTGTATCAGTCACGGTCACCGTCGGTGATAAATGACTACTTCTAGCTTCACTTACTTTAGGAGTGGACAAGCTACTTGGCACAGAAGGTTTCTCAATGGTCGGCGTCCTGGCCCGGATAGTCGAAGCTTCCGAACTGCTGTCGCTGGCTAATGACGGACTGCGTTCGTGTTTGAATGATCCAAGAGCTGGCGAACTTGACTTATCAAAAGATCCTTCCCGATTTCTGTGATAATGAGAGATCGAACCGACAGTTCGGTTTGCGCTCGATCCGTCAGATGAACTTTCGTTCTGAATAAAAGGTTTATACTCGGAGGTCGGAGTATTGGTTTTTGAGCCAGAGCTCCGGTTGGATTTCGGAAGCCCATCGGAATGTGCTTCATTTGTAGGCGTAGAGGATCGCGAACCTGAATCGCGTCTAGGCTTCATGCTGCGCGTATTATTGTTTGCCGTAACATTGCCAAAAGACGTAGGATTAGATTGAGGGTCCGTTTTCGTTGCGCGTGTGCCTGGGATCGAGGACGATTGTGAGTCATTTCTCGACGATTCTGAAGACATAGAAGATAATGACGATATTGACACAGGCGAATCACGATTCACTTGTTGTCTCAAAACTGATCCCACGCCTCCCTGCTTCACATTGGTGTTCACAAAAAGTTGCTGTGTAGCGTCGGGTTTTCCGGGGGGTCTCATTGAAGGATTCATTGTCCCGCCTTTTGAAAGCGATTGATACTTTTGAAGTGGAGACCATCCATCTGGATGATCCACTCCCCCCTGGGCGGCCTTCAACTGACCACCAAAATCTTGGTCAATATCAAAGCGTTCAACTTTTCCACAGTACATTTCCGGGGGTGCGGGAAAAAATTGAAAGCTCGGATCCATTCTGTTTTGGTAAGAAGGCGAATCATTAGACACGTGACCGGAATCCGCACTCGTTTCTGTGTCGTTCTCTTCGTCATTTTGCCATGACAACAGGCCGTTAAGCTCGTTGCGCTCATGAAGAATGCCATGCTTTAAAAACAAGATGTCCTTTCCAACGTCACCATTATGGTTTGGCGGGCCCTTAGGATACTCCTTATCTGCCTGCAGTTGCCAGAGTTGTGTCTCCGTTAAATGTTGCTGGTTCAACAACTGGTTCTTGTACATGTCTGTTTGCTCAGACTTGTATTGTGGATGCTAAATTGAAACAAAAAGTAATGTTATGGAAAAATTTTTCACAGCTTGTTTGCTCCTATGTTTGAAAGATATTGAGGCATGATTCAGACGTCAAACTTTTTATTTGCTGAAAAATAATCTTTTTATGCGGCAAAGAAAAATTGTCAGTTACTAACAGTTTCTAGTATTTTGTTCATGTACACGACTCGTGACATATATGTGGCACAAGTAGATAGGATTTAGAACTTCTTCGCCTTTTTTCAGTTCTTGCGTATCATCGCGCGATTAAAACGATCAACAGCCGGTTAGCTTAACCTCGGGATAAAGTACAAATCAATGAAAATTTCCCGACACCTTGCTTACAAGACTACGTGCTGATATTTATTTAGAAATTCTGTCGGGATTGTAGAAACAGACTTGTAGGAATATTAAAATAATAATGAAATAATTAAAACAAATTTTCACCAATTAACAAATTTTAACCCGGGGTTATAAGGGCAATCTAGCATAATTACATAGCAAATCATGCATGAATGTCCGTAAACAAGTAACTAGAAAAACATAAAACTTCATTAAGGCCTATTTACAGAAGCGATTTTGCTGCGATTTACAACGCGATTTTCTTCTTTTGAACGATGGGAAAATGTCAACGAGTTACAAATGTTCCAGGTTATGATATTTCATAATAACGTGATCACACATGATCAAGTATTCACTCTTTCCCATCCTCCAAAAGCAGAAAATTGCAGGAAAAAATGCAGTTAAAATCGCCCGTGTAAATGGGCCTTCAATAAAACCTGCGTGTTTCTTTCGATGGTTGAAGGGCTTGATTTTGAAACATCGCTTTGTTGCCTAGACCTGGCCAGCTCTCGACTCAGTAGTTCAACCTTCGCCGTTACTTCAGCTAATTGTTGATGCTTCAACACAAACATCGAACGCAGACGATCCAACTCTAAAACTAAAGACAAACAGATTCATGTTACTAACATAATTTTACTGGAAGATTGTTGTGTTCACGGCAGGAGGGATATAAGGCTGCAAAACCGTTCAATGCATTGCATGGCGTACAAGACAGGGGGAGGAGGGGATCTCCCAAATTTAAGAGAAACACCAGTTTTCGAGTAATTTCTACTGAAGCCATCACGGGCCGGTTGTTCGAAGCCCGTTTAGCTTAAACCACAGTATAGGGTATAAACAGTAGGACCACTCGGCAGTGCAACATGTCCCCCTATTTTTATGCAATTATCTGGCCAGAATAATGGCGGAACGGCCAGTTCAGCGTTCCTATTGGCCAGAAAAGGCAATTGACTGGCCAGAACCTGCATAATGAAGATGCGTAATGAGACATGCGTGGAGACACAAACTTCAAAGGTTCCGACTCGAGTGGCCTTTCTGTTTATTTCTATTCTGTGCTTAAACGGTGGTTAATTCAACAACCAAACTAAAAGTTTTGAAACTTAATAGAATGATCATGCTTAGAACTACATATTTACTGCAAAATATTTAAGTTGACTGTTTAACGAGTGATGTAAGAGTGTTATTTAATTTTGACTTATTCACCGTTTACGCTAAACGGGCTTCGAAGTTCGAACAACCGGCCCCAGGCATTAAATACAAATATATACAGTCCAAGTTTGCAAGGCTACTATTTCCCAACATTTTGCAAACAAACTATGCAATTTAGAAGATGTTCTTTTTAGCTGTGCTGAAAGATTTTCTCTTCTTGCTTAAGTCAAACTTTAGTCCATAAATGCCGGAGTTGTCTACGATTTTTCATACCTAATTTTTCATTATCAAGCCTGGTTTTAAACAGTTCATCTTGCACAGACTGCAAGCTCAGTAATCTCTCTTCTTGTTCGATCACTCTATACTCCAACAGTTTCACATATTTCGTTTTCAAGCTGTGCTTCGTGGCCTCCTTGTTTCGCGAAGATTTGAGATGTTTTTCTTTCTGCTGAATTTCCTTCTCGAGGTTCTCGACTTTCTGTTGTTTCTCTTGGAGTTGTTCAGGGACTGGAGAATTGCGCGAAGGCTTTGCTTGCTTCTGAAAAACATGACAAATCTTTCTTATCGAAAGGTTCAGCCTGTGGACCGTGATGCAAAAAAAGGGGGCTGGAACCAAATGTTTGTGACCCCTATCTGAGAAATGATATTTAGTGTTAATCTTCTGATTCCTAATACAGACAAGCTGGTTGAAAATGTGAGGAAAGCTGAGCATTCTAACCCACTTATGTCTACTTTGAAATCAGAGATCCAGAGGATTTGCAAAATTTGGCTGTAATCTTCCTCTGGTTTCTAAATACAGATTAAATATGTATTAAATTTTCTTCGTGAATTACTTAAAACGAGTCTTTGAGAAAGTATTTAAAATGAGAAATGCGTCTTTGATCACCAAAGAAAATTTCTAAACAAAAACCAGTGATACATGATCATCTCCCCTTGGGAACTTTCTTGATGATCAACAACACACACATCACTTCACCAAAAGTCCAAGCACAGGTGAGAAAATTCAATATTATGAAACATTTTACATTCCAACTAATACGTATATCTGGGATGCATTTATTGAGGGAGGCACACCCCATAGCTCTGGATAGGGAGGGTGCAAGTGGAAGGAGTGCTATATCATTGATGTGTACTACACGTGGGTTGTATTAGTCGTACATACATGATTTTGTCTGGATGGAGAATGCTTTCTTTTCAGCAAAAATACAACATCATCAACATCACTGCCCCATTGTAACAAGACATTTTTTAACTTTTCTTCATGAGCCACAGGTCTTTCTACAATAAAAAGCAATTAACAATATTTATCAATCTGACAAAAAGAAGAGATTGGCAAAAAGACACAATTGAACATCAAGAAATATGGGTTTCTACAATGACTGGGGATGTGTCAAATACCATTTTTGCAGATACCAAACAGTACATTCTGGTTACCAGATAGTGCTGGATGTCTAAACCTCACTGGATAGTGCTATTTAGAACCGGCACATCCCTAACAGGGACACACATGCCATCTTAGTGTTTATAATTTTCTGTCTTTTCAATAAAGTGCATAGTTACATCACTTTAGAGCTGATCATTTTGTTTTTAACATGAGGGATTGGTGTCTGAGGTTGGCATAATCATCAATCACCAGAAGCCTGTTTAGCTTGTAACTGCCTGCAAATGCGAGTTTGTCCATTCATTGAATGACAAATTCAAAAAATTATTATCTGAAAAGAATGCTCCCGTCTACAACAGCATCACTGGTTCGCAAAATGAAAGGGAGAATGGTCTAACTTTGACTCATCTACTGTTTAAGCTAAACGAGCTTTGAACCGGCCCCAGGTGTAACATGCCATTTTGCTTACCACATCCTTTCCAAACTTCCACCAGAGAATAAATACCGTCATCATCTGGTTTTAACAATTCAATAACATCCTGTCCTGTCGTTTGAGACGAGACCGACACCTTGCATATTCGTCGGCTGTCATCAAGCCTTACTGACATAAAAATGTCCTGCAAAAATATGGAATAGTTTTAGCTTAAGGACTTCTTTCCAATTATGCATTTTACTAATAGAGAAACACACAGAAAAGTTCAATATCTTCTAATTAGGCAATTCCTAATTGACTAATTACATTACTAAAGCATGCTAAATTGTTGGAAATGCTACATTCCTTCTATCATAATCTTTGTTCATTTCAAATGTGATGTTGAAATAAATTAGAATTTTGCATGATTGCATGTATGTAATAAAAATGTGCTACTGGAAAATATGCTTTACATTCCAAAACCCAATATAAGCAATCAAAGTGCATAACATACCTAGCTAACTACCACAATATGAACTGGACTTGAAATTGGAAATTTCTATGGCCTTAAACTAAGACTATGTGCACACAAAGCCATTCTCAAGCATTTTCATTTCGAAATATTTCAAAACATTTAAATGGCAACTAGCATAAACCTCATTTCTGGACAAAAACTAATGTCTTTGTACAATGCAAATTTTTAAAGTTGATATTGTTTTCATATTGGTCTAAGTCCCTGGCAACAAGGTAGCAACGGATAAAATTTAGTAATTTTAGGACATTACATAAATCATTGGTGCAAACTTTTCTAGTCTGACTAAATAAAAAAAAAACAGGCAAAAAAACCCAGCATGGCTACGTTGGCTTCTCTGGCCAATAATTTGCTGGTACTTGAAACAGTGCTAATATGATGAGTAAAGAAAGTATTGTGGTGATGAAGTCAAAATAATCATAAATCTACAGAAAACTTCATGTATCATTTTTGTATAAGCACATTTTTCACCATTGCTATAACATTGCCATGTCACAATTAATTTTATGAAATATCAAAAACTTCAACTGAGAAATGTTAACAGTGAGATATTAGACTACAAATATACATACATCATATTTTTATGCTGGAAAATAAACTACCCACTATTACACAATAGTCATACAACTGTCATGTTTAGTAAGTCATAAACTGTAGTGCATTTTGAGAAAGTTGGCACCGCAAAAGTATTCTTAGATGGAGATTTTCTTTTCAAAGTTCTAATACATTCCTTTTTAGAATACCACAAGCATTTCAAGTATATTGTAGCATCACTTCGCACAAGTGTTGCATCAAGTATGGGTACATTTAATCAATATAATTATATTAGTACTTTATTCATGCATGGGACAAATACACACCATTTTAAAAACATCCATTTCCAAAATTATGTAATTATGTCCAGATAGCACAGAATAATTGTCATGGAAAAATTGGACATCTTTCACAATGCCTTGAGAACACATTCAGCAGATTAGACGTTACCTGCTAAAATGATTTATGACCAACTGCTATTAAAATTACCTGCGTCAATGTATATGAGAAACTCGAAATCTAATCTCTAGATATTTCAAATAAAAAATCCCCTCAAAACATCGTAAACACAGTCAAACTAACACTACTATTTAATATTTAAGGCCTAACTTCAAAATACGAATAAAACGCCCGCATCGATAAGACCCTTTCAACACACAACCTGAATCGCTTAAGTTTGTTTACTTTAAGACAACATTTTGTTTTGTTCACGGCACAAAAATAATGCTCATTTTGCACCACATTAACTATGCTAATCTCATAATTGAGCATATATTTTGATAGCTATACGACTAACTAACACAGATAACATCCATTTATACAAAAACCTTCAAAATAATTACAAACAAAATGACAAAAAGTACAAAATCCATACCGATTCCTCTTTTCCAGCGGCCATTTTTGAATTTTCCCACAAAGCTTTGCGAATGCGGAGGAGGCAATTTATGCTAATGAGTACAGATAAGTTCTAAATTTAGCATTAATTGCCAGAACTTTAGTTTTGGGTTTCGCTGTTAAATTCCGCTCAAAATTGTGGAAGTAGCTCACTTTTATGTTCCTCACTTTCTCCTGCCAACACTGTTGAAGTGCAGTTTAAGTGCCAGTGACATGTTTTTACATTCAAACTATTTGAGACAAAGGTCGGGCCAGTATTCTTAACATGCAAAACAATCGATCGCAGCTGGCAGTCTAAATTGTTTCTTTGCTTTCAGTTACCGCTCTTTGTACGTCTATTGTGTTTGGAAAATGCAACCCACGGGTAGCTTTAACCCTAGAAAATCCTGTGACCAGATTGAGCCGCTTTCTATGTCGGGTGGGTTTTTTACTCCTAAAGTTTCAATACTTTTATGTCGATATATATCACACCTCTTAAATAACATTTAAAGTCAAATGTTCCACTTTAAACCGAGTGTAAAATTTTGCATAATTCAAACAAATAGCACTCAACGAAACACATTTTAGTACGGTTCGTTAAACAGTTGTTAAGTATCTCGTAAGACAGAATTAAAATTGGTTTGTTACAATACAAAAAGGATGTCAACTCATGCTAATGCTAGCGGATGCGTATGATTTATCACATGCATTGACGTATTTTATACCAACACATCACGAAAATGATACTGCAATTATTCCCTGTTTATTTGTATACATGTAATCGGGAGGTCATTGAACTGACGAATTCAACAGAAATCGTTTCGAAAATTACTCCCAAAATGTTTGTAGTCAAACCACAAAAGACACTGAAGGGCAAGCAGAATGTGTTTCCCAGTTGAAAAGTCTGGACCAAATACTTTTCAATTTTTGCCCCCCAAATCAGCTGTAATTTCACCTCAATTTCCCGCTTCACATAATTGTTTTATTAACATGGCAACTTTCAATCTTTAGGGCTCCAAGGTTTTGTACAATCTTTAAATAACGCGTTACATTGTCCTTTATTTCAACAACTTATTGAAATTTATCATATTTATGACTAACAGAAACATAGCTGTTAATAATAATCAGTTATTGGTGATCCGTTTTCTAAAAGGCAGTGAACTCAATATATACACTTAGTGTAGAATATATGTATTTTGTTGAAACTATTAGTACGTTATATTCTTGCTGTCAAATGTATAAACTTCTTTAAATACAGTAAGTAAAAAAACACAGTATACATGCGCCAATTTCGACTTTTTCTCTGGTTCCAGGAAACTTGGGGGGGGGGGGGGTAGCGCACCCTCTTTCACCCCCCAGGAAAACCGCCCCTGAAGTTAACACAACTCATCGTTAATACAGCGATACTGTATTGCGGGAAGAACACAATTAAAGATGGCGGTCAAATTGCTTTCTCGTCCATTGACTTTGTCAGCACAACTCAGGCTGTGGTTGTGATTAGTTCAACTAATTTCCGCTGCTCTACCGAAGCTGTTTGTTGCGTGGGGTCAAATCATGAATCGCCGACTTTAACGTCAACAGGAAATATCCAAGCCTTTGCCATTTACATCCGTGTTTCGGGAGAACTTTCCAAATGTTCCCTTATGTCCTTTTCGCTCCCCTGATACCCAACCGCATGCTTGACAAGGTCCTTCGCCAATATCCCAGGATGCACCATGCTGCCATCCAAACCTTCCCCGTTGATCCCGACATCCCATTCGCCGTTCGAGGAACTTTCATTGAGACTCAAAATATCTTCCAATTTTTTCATGCCGTTCATGGCGCCATCGTGTTTTAGCTCCTGTCTTATATCCTGCATCATTCGCTCGATCATGCGCTGAACACGTGTCGTATCATCTTCGGAAAAGTTCGATGCAACTTCGGCTTCTTCGTCATCCGACGGAATTTCATCGTCAAGATCTTCGTCGCCTACCAAATTCTTCTGCAGATTTCCGAACAATACTTTTTCTTCATTTTTATCAGTATTGTCAACAAATACCTCATCGTTATCGTCGCAAGCACGTGCGTTGCAACCCCCCGTCTCGTCGCCGAAATCCTCACCCTTGCGTACACCCTCCTTGGTAATATCTTCTGCGCATGGACGACCATCTATAATACTGTCTTCACTTTCACGCGCCGCATCAAGCGTCCTTTCACTTGGGTACGTTCGTGTTAGTTGCGGTACTCCAGCGTACATGAACGGACTCGTGGTGTCATTTGTGTATTCTAGTGGATCCTCTGGGAGCAGGGAATGTTCGTGGATAGTAGGCGACGAGAAGTACTCTCTGTAACTGTCAGAGCTTCCTTGAGAAGTCATGACTTGAGCTTCCCAAGGAAGCGAAACTCCGAGGTCCGAATCGCCAGGCTTAGGAGGGAACAATTTGTCCAGTTTCAAATGATCTTTGGAAGATCTCCTCTCGTGCTGCCTTTGAGAGTCAGTTCTCGAGGCCCCAGACCAGGTGGCTGACCATTTTTTTATCTCAAATGGTACGTCCATACTAGGAGCACAGAAGAGTTTGTTAACACAGCGTTTCAAATGATACCGACTTTCTTTACTATAGAAGAAAAATACCACCGGGTTAGCGACGCTGTTGGAATACGTGAATAGATACGATACACTCGAAACTGTAGTCTTGACCGTCTCGTCAGCGTCTTGCACGAAGCCCCTGACAATCCAAAAGAGATGGTGTGGCAGCATACACACGCTATACACGGTTACTATGGTTACCAGCATCTTGACGATATGTCTGTGAGATCGAACATCTTCCTGGGTTGGAACTTGTACAAGTTCCTTCGCGATACGATGTCTGGAAGAGAACGAAATGGATAATTAATCACCTCGATCGTTTCACAGGATCGATACAACTCCTATTTTCCGCACCTGTTAACTTTATTTACTTGCTGCACATGTAAGATCGATTAATACTAAAAGTTTGTACAGGACAAGAGAAATAGAATTCAATGGGGTTTCAACTTCCAAGGCATTTCAAGGCTTATAACATAAAGTTCTCAGACTAATAGAGTTGTTAAATCTTTGCTTGATTCCAACTTCGTCGAATTTGATAGTCATGAACTGGCACAATTTAGGCGAACCCCGCATAAATCCCCTCCCACTTCCCACACTCGTAAACAATTGCTATGGGAACAGAATTTGCTATACAAGAAGAAATTAGTTTGGATCGAAAAACGATCAGTTCTTTTCCATTATTTTCAAACAACCTGCAGGACAGCTTTTTCTGAATGTTTTTGTCTTTCTATGAAATCTCAATTCCTCATAATATATAATTCACTTTGTTTTTAAATTTCTGTTAGACTTCTATGTTGGACTTATAATTTTCTATCAATGATTACTAAGTTTCGACAAGTTTCAAACAGGAAAATGGATTTTCATCGACCAGATCAGCTAGTTGATTGTAAATGGTTAAAGTACCAAAACTAAAGCACCAAATTAATATGTGCGACGAATGAGTGCTGTTTTAGACGTCACATTTCCTTACAATTTTCCGTTTGTTGCTTTAATTCAGTACTTCAGGTCGGTACTTCTGTACTTATTTTACCAAGTTGTGAAGTTGGCGTTGAAAGTTCGCCAGCAATGTTCCAAATTTGCCAATGTAATTAGGAATGCTCAAACAAACTTTGGAACTGCGCTTTGAAAAGTGACCTGAAATCGACTGAAATACTTACTCGTGAAGTGTCCGGGCAATTGTAATATAGAAGGCAGCCATGAGTATAACTGGGGCTGCATACTGCACGACAAATATTGCAAAGGTGTAGGTTCTAGATGACGAAGCGTCCCATCTCTCCTCGCAACTCTCATTCGTCTCGTTAAACGTTTGTACAATGGCATATGGCATTGACAGGCAAATGCTGACGCACCAGATGATTCCTATCATAATCAGGGACTTGCAGACGTTTAATTTCGCCCGAATTGGGTGCACTATCGCTCGAAAACGATGATAACTCAGCGCCACGTACGTCCCAGCCTGCGCTGTCGTGGACGCGAGCTGAAAAGGGGGCAAAATTTTACAACCAGCATTTGAGAAATAGTAGGCGACACCGGCGTTGCGGAGGATGTCAAAAGGGATGTTCAAAATCACGCCCAGCATATCTGCCAGAGCGAGGTGGAAAAGCAGGCACATGTAGGATCGCTCGATATTGTAGCTGGCGCAATCTCGGTTAGAACGTCTGGACTTCATTTTGTAAAGAACCAGAAGGAGTAGGGAGTTGAGGACGAGAGTTGAAAGAAAGATCACTCCCAGTAACGCAGATTGCACGTGCAACCATATATGAAGTGGGCTAGTGTCCTTTTCGTGACCCGAGGCCATGATGAGACCGTACTGCACACCTGAATTCCTGAAAAGAAAGAGATAATAATTCAGTTGTTTCGAGTGAGGCGCCAAAAAGTCAAGGCTCAAAATAACCTTCCACGTTAGGACGGTCATGGTGGCTGGTCAGTTGCACCAGTCAAACGCAATTCTTGACCGCTCAAATTCTAAATTAAGTGTGATTTGAAAGGGTGTTCAAACGGTATTAACATTTTAACTATTGAATTTGAGTTTAAATTTGGTGCCAGAATTTACAATTCACATACTGAAAAGCTGGGAACTAATGCGGTATCAAAAGGTGCTGCTTTCGGTGTTCACGCGATACCGCAAAGCGTTACGTTTTCATCTCATGCCGTTCAGAAACCGGCATTATTTCGTGACGTTAAAAGTGACGGTATCGTACAATCTCGTACCAGCATCGTGTGAACAAAAAGCGAAAAAGTGATCTTTTCGTGCCGTTTTCGCCTCGTACCGGTGTGCCAGAAAATATGCCCCCCGGGCAATGACCCCCTCTTAGGAAATTTGGGTATTTATCTGTTAACAATATTATGAAACACTGACTGAAATAAAAGAAATCAAGCATGTTTTAGATACAAGATGACGAGTACCCCTCTGATTGACTCCATCACAGATTTTTCTTTTGTTAAAGCTATTAGCAATGAACTATTAACCCTGAACCGCCATAATGAACATCTGGAAAAACAATTTAGAAATAGCAGAAGAATATGCATAAAATCACACATTTAGTTGATAATTAAAGATGGATAGTAGAGCTTTCAGTGTGTTAGCTAGCCCATGCATGTAGTATCTGTTAGATGGACTCCTCCGAATTGAGATAACAATTAAGGTACTTTCCCCAATCAGATCTGAGTGGGAAGTTTTTATTTTAATCTGTGTATATTTTTTGCTTTTATTTTTGTATATTACAATGAAAATACTAAAACAATATAGAGCGAGGTCAACAGTGGGTGTGAATAAATTTCTCATTTCACTGTGTCAGTGCAAAACAGTGCTTAAAATATCTTAAGATATCAAAGGTTTGTGTGGTAAGTAATTTGGCTACTAAACAAAATCAATATAAAGTGTAAAATTAATATATTTACTCTCAAATGCATTTAGAGCAAATACTTCCAAGGTGCCCATGATTACGAGAGTGGATCGATCAAAATGTTCGGTTGGAGCCGCATAAAGTATCCGTAATGCCGTAATAGCGGGAGTCCTTACTACCAAGAGATAGCTTTTAAAACCGCAATAGACAATAGCGAGGCGTCTTTAATAACAAGGGTGTCTGCGCAAGACGGGAATTGATTGTACTAACCTTTTTCAGTAGTCTCCACTCCTCAAAATCTTTGAATTTCTCAATTTTTTTGAATACTCTACCAACTGTCGGGATAACCAAAAGGATGGCTGATCCTACTACAAAAAATAAACATCAGCATCAGCAAAACACATTTATCCTCATTGCCTCTTCGTCGATTAACCGCAGAAATATCTACGCGATTACAGCGTGTGCCCTAAACACCATTGATCTTCTATTTATAACGAACGGCTAACATGCTCGTTGCAAAATCATTGCGTGATAGCGTGAAGGAGCAGAATCATAAATACGGTAAAATGAAAAGTAATTTCCTTTTCAATCGCCACATTCTACTCATGTAAACGAATCAATACGAATTGTGACTGAAAAAAATGTTTGTTTAAACAACACGTGATGCGTTCGAGCATGAATTTTCCACCCGCACGACGTAAATACAACGCGAACGTTAAGTTTCGGCCATTTTAGGCGGTTTCATGCATGCAACGAAACATGGGCGAAAAATAAAAAGGCGGCATTTATAAAGGGAGCACATGTGAAACTCATTAAGAAACCTTGATAAATTGTTTCGCTTTCTGCATGGCAGCAGACTTTTGATCAAACCAGAAAAAATTCTTGGGAAATGATGTTTACAGTATAAGGAATCAAATTCTTTTTTTCAAGATACACGTGGCAGGCACATGACCAGCATATACGTATGTGATATGGTCATCAAACTGAGAGGCCATGCCGGGTTGGTTCACCTCACTGATCATATAGTAGACTGGATATAGCTTCTAAAATTCACTTCAGGGGACCACGGAGTGAAACAAACTTGTATAGAAATGTATGGCGGACAACACACACGAGCGCACAATTTCGAAAATTCAAGCCAATCAAATTATACCCAGTCTACTATGAGATCAGTGGTTCACCTCCACTAAACGTCTTAAAATTGAGATGAAAGACTTGCTTTTACACTGACATCAAGTCTCGGATAAGGGCGTTAAAAATGTAAGTGTCTCTGAAGTTCCGAGTTCGATCCCCAGTAAGGTGGACTCGAACCCAGTCTCATGTGAAAAGAGTATAGATTAAATTTATAATATATATAAATTAGCTTTAATGGAACAATTGCTCTTTTGACCAGCTAAGAAATAAGAGTAGACACAGACAACTTTTTTGTGTGGGAGAATGGGTTATGGAGGTGAAGTACTCCTGTTACAATAAGTGTCATATCATAAGTATATTTAACCCAATAGACTCTTTATGGCCTCATATTTCATCCTGCGGGGTATATATAAGGCCCGCTCTGAAAACCCTAGGGGTAATGGTCCCTAGGGCTGCTCTCTCTTTCAAGTGTATTTGGTCTATTTTGCTGGCTTAACTGAATTATGATTGGTTGACTTTTTGGATGACATGAAAGATATATTTTGATTGGCTGAAAGATAATTGGTCATGAAATGTGCACACTTTGGCGATACCAAGATGACCTCTGATATTCTAGTACACATGATAGCTGTGGGTCTGTGAGCTTTGTACCGTGTGCAAAATATTCAAATCTGCTGTCACATAAATTAGACTAAACTTGTTAGATAAAGTGAGGAGCATTGCCTATTAGTCAATGCTTTGCCGAAAGTCGAGGGTTTTCTGCGGGTACTCCAGTTTCCTCTCACAGGGAAAGTTGACAGGGTGGGATAGGTAACACGGGTTCACAGTAATCGGCTCACGCTGTTGTGGTGACCCTGCTCTTATGGCAAAGCTAAAAAAAATATGTTGCTGTTGCGTGTAAATTCGCTCAACCAAGAGTGAGAAACACAATAAATCAGTTAATCGTTTTGTAAATAGTTTTATCTAGTGACATAGTTCCGTACTCAAATTAGGTTGTAATGGTAATAATAGTGTTCGATCGTATAGTGTCGTAACCTGACTGAGTCAGGCCCTTTCCTTCATTCGCCAGGTGCTTAATTACTGCCTTCGCCCGCAACTTGCCAAGTGTAGCGAAAGACGAGAAAAATAAAGCCTGATACTCAGGTTAATAGTGTCGTCGACCGCCAGACGTCGTACACCTTAAGCCTGGTTCACACTTGTTATAAGAATCGGGGTGACTTCTTCTGGCTGATGTGATTGAATGAATAGCACTTATGCGGGTTTTCCCTAAGGCTACTGTCTCACCACCAAGCCTCGCTTAGATGTACAGAGAACGTATTGCGTCAATGCGAGGCTTGGTGGTAAGCACAATAGGCTTAGGGAAAACCTGCATAAGTGCTATTCTATACCATTGCAAAAGCAGTCTTATATTTGTCCTATACTTTAGTTTGTTCACATATTCATTCACACATGCGAGAAGGAGAAAATCACTAGCTATCGACAGCACTAAAAATATCCTATCCCAATTCTGCACTTCACCAGGCAATAAAATTAACATAAATGCTTTGCGATTTTGTTTCTAGTCGAGAAGATGTCTAAAGGTCAAAAAGCTGAAATTTTAATTGATTGGAAAATTCATTAGACAAGTAACCAGGACAAACTTATTCAATCTCCTCGATCTATTTATTCTGTCTATACGCACGTGCACCAAATGTGTATGTAAACTGCGATCCGCGACTTCCCATCCGCGACCCGCGATTTTCCGCCCGCGACTCGTAATTGTCGCGAATGGTGCAGCCATTGTCAGTAAAGTTGGAAATCGGCCATCACTCACGAATCCCTTGTACACCAACTACGATAATTCAAGATAACAGAAAACCAGCTTTTGCATTGAAATATGTTTCCGTGTTCGTCAACGCAGGAGGCATTCAAGAGGCATTTGGCTTAGCAAAAGGCTCAAATCTTACTCTGACTAAGAGTTTATCAACACTAGCACAGCGTGAACTCGTTGGCTCTTCTTCGAAGCTGTTGGGCTGTTTCAGCAGCCCTGTGACTCTCAGTAAGACCACAGAAAGTCCGTTTAAGAGACAAGTTTTACCCCACATTGGGTTTCATAACGATTCTTCAATCAAAACGATTCTTCGGCAGATTAAAATGACCCTTTGGGGCGCAAGCGACTACCGGAGATCAAAGCAACCCTTTTGAATTTAAAGTGTGTCCCTTTACAAATTATCACCACAAATTTAAACTTTATCGCTCCACAAAAATGTATTTCGAAAGGCTGTAATAAGCATCGCCTGTAGCAAATTATACCAATTATTTTCCTGCTGTTATCTCAAGGTGTGACACACCGTGATCCTATCGATCGGCATGTGATTTCAAGGCACAGTCAATAATGACAGGCAATATAAACTACTGTTCCAAGGAAGTCAAGAACAATGCGACATATTCATGAGACGTATCAAAATTTGGATATATTGCACAAAGTGCATGGTTATTGGTTATTTCATCTCTGCGTGTTCACGGTGTACATGCTGGACACATCCGTAATAACATGCCTCACTTGAGATTTTAAAGAGAGAATCAGATATTACTTGGGAATTTCTGAATTGCTGATATTACCTATTCGAACTTGTTGATATACAGTACAATGTACCGCTCTTTGAAAGTTGGTTGACATACCCTTGCCTTGCAAGTCGGCCATGTTGGTCTTTCAGCTCGAAAGAATATTTTACCAATCCCGCTGTGGGCAGCAACCAGCGTGGGCGAGTAACAATTAACGTTCGGTGTGCCTTGGAAGATTGTTTGCAAGTCAAGAATGTGGCAGTTAAACTCAGAGCATAAACCGTTAAATGCTTTACCTATGTGATGTACCTCGTTCAAAACGCCGAATATGTGACAATGAGAAAAACTTCGACCTCACAACAAGCTAACTGGCTGTTAAGATTCAATAATTTTCTAATCACATAGCTCGGTGTTTTATTCTAGCAGAGGCGTTCGAAGTTTGCGGCTTACAATCATGTCTGGACTAAAACCTAGTTTCCATTTAGTCGTGAATACATTAAAGTGACCGATGTGATAGAGCATGTACGCCAATCTACACTGAATATGACTAATTTGAACACAGCTGACAAAAGAAAAGGTAGATCTAGACTATATCACATCGTCGAGGATGACTTTGCTACGACAGTCCCGTCCAAATGAAAAGCTGCAAAGCCAAACAACACAAGCTAGTCAACTCCAACAGTCGGTCGATTGTAAGCATTTAGCCATTTACCGCCAAGATAAACTTTCAGGTATTAAAGCGTCCTATAAGGATAGCATTTAAAATCTCTTTGATAAATCGTTTTTTCAAACATTTAATCGTAGATAAATTTTATCCAGTTTATTACAGGCAGTGTTAGAAATGCAGAAGTTAGTGTAAAACACTATGGTTTCACTTACATAAATCAGATGGTTCGTCCCCTTCTTTGGTCCTTGTTAGTTGTTATCCCCAAAACAAATATACTGGAATGCCGAGTGGATCTCAAGTATAAATACTGAACTACTAATCGTTAAAACTTCGACCACACATGCAAAGCAGGATACATTGTTCCGTATATTTCCGCAAGTCTGGTATCTTTGCCGAAGTCAAGCCAGAATCGATTAAACAGAAGGATTCTGTATCATTTAACAGGATTATCTGCTTTGATCTTGGTCGGGTATCTGAATCAACTGAGCTTTCTCAGCACGTCAAACAGGATACATGTGGATATGCTTATAATAAACATACACCAATAAACTGATGTGCGTTTCTTCATATAGCTGCCTTTAACAAATATTTACAACAGACTGGAAAAAGCTCAGCTTAAACACAGGTAATAACGAGTGGATTCTTTTTGACAGCAACGGATGTCCTTTACTACTGTTCTCCCCCCAAATCTTTACTCAAAAACTGCCTAACAGCGCAGGAACTAGCATATTTAGACAATTGAGACAAACTGGCAACATGTTGATGTGTGCTTCCAATTTCGAGACAACATAAATATGTTTTCATTTCCATCTAACTGGGCGAAAGGCTTATTTGTGCTGGTTTAGTTTATCGCGGAAATAAAAGTTAAGTTTTGGTATAAACAGGTGAAAATTTGACAGAATAATAGAAGAAATTAATACTTTTTTATGTAAATCTTCCTTCCCCCCTTGGTAAAGTCTTGTCTAAATGCCTTTTTATGTAAATCTGGCTTTTCCCCTTGGCATAAAGTCTTGCCTAAATGGTTTACAAGCCCTTATCATTTGTATCATGAAGAATCAAATTATAAGAATGAACTGGAAACTACATCCTTGATACAGTTTTGTAACCACGTAACATCACTTTAAATATATTTCAGCACTTTTTTATTTACAGATTTCAAGACAAAAACGGTTATTTCTATGAAACTATATGGATTGCCATTGCATGCATCTTGGTTAGAAAATACTTCAAAAAACGTTCAATGGTGATTTTAGACCTCACTCCCCCCCCCCCCCGGAGAAGTTGAATAATTGAATAAAAATTGCCTTAATTTATTGTTTAAAATATAAAAGTCCTGAAACATATGTAATGTGTAGTTACAGGGTTCTAAAGTAAAGCGTATCAGACTGTACTATGGATGTTATTACTCAGAGATTTAGACTGTTTAAGTAGCGGCTGTAGAGTGCAATTTAATTTCACCAGCATACCAGTTGACCTGAAAACACGGAAAAGTACTGGCAGTAGTTGTCAAATAGAAATCCATTTTTCGATCCAAATTATCAAATTTCTCATGAAATATAATTTACTTTGTTGGTAAAATTCTGGTAGACTTACAATTTTCTTTATTAAAGACAGTTACTAAGTCTAAGTTTCAGCAAGTTTCGCAAAGAGAACAAAAGATATAAGTGATTAACAACAGCAAAATGGATTTCTATTTGGTAGCTAATTCCAGGTTTTTTACTCACCGTCAGATCAGCTAGTAAGAAGTCTAAAGATATTCATATATAGCTGCATATTGCAACCTATTCACAAGCTTTCCGGAGACTTGTTAAATATCGACATTAACTGGCGCTGCGCTACGTGTGGTTTCGTTACCGTTATCTACTTCATACCGTTATCTACTTCATACAATATCTCCATGAGATTTCAACCAAATTTCAACCTTGTATATATAATAAAACGTCCTGTGCCAACTACATCATTACAAATGCATGTTTAGCCAAAATAAAAAGTAAATGGATACTATTTCCAGATAACCGGTTAATTAAAGAGGGGTTACAGTCCTAAATGCATGTAAACAAACGCCTTGCCTTACCTATGGTTTACTAACTGAATATCTGACCCTGTTCTGGCTCGCTTCAATGCTCGTAAATAAGTGTGAACCGCTGTTTGGACTCAAGAAGAGTTCGAAAGACGCGAAGATTGGACAATGTTCACATCTGTGGTTTCCCATTTGTTATGAGCAGAACCGATGCACAGAAGGGGCCCTAACCTATAAGGCGTACAGGTTTCAAGATTTCCTTAAGCCCCACCAATCCCCCAAACGCTTTACGGTGTATTTTTCCAATAGTAATAATGACATACGTGTTTATGTCCATTATAAACAGTCGAGCAGACAAATCAACCCTTACATATTCCTGTCCATAACTTTGCTGCTGTCTAGATTACCACTCGAAACGTTCTCGATATTATAGCCTAATCCATAATCTCAGACATTATAGGCGCAAATCTGCATCTGTTTACCCCTCATTCAACTCTCGAATGCACCGATAAATGCCGTTATGACGCGTGTTTAAAAAAACACGATATTATCTGTTAAGTACACTGCTTATGTACGCACAGTGTTTGCGCAACAAATCAAATTAATTTGCACAAAATCTAAAATTAAAACCCCCATTTCTAGAAATCTAACTTCGTTCATCAATTCTACGCAAGCTTGTCTTCGCATTTCGCTTAAAAACTTCTAAAAAGACCGCGCGAAGAGCACCGGGCTGCAAACAGAAATAAACGACGTTATAAGCCAGATAATACTTATTGCAGATTTTTTCCGTCGGGAAATTCTCTAAAAAATGTTACAAGATTTTCTGACTAAAAAAGCGAACGCTATACAATAGAGACAGTGGTGCATGGCAACACGATTCGTTCAGAACATTTAGACAAAGTTTTCAGGTCTGGTAAGCAGTTGTAAAAACAAGTTTTCGCATAGAACCCTTGCTCTACAAATTAGAACAAACAAATCGTGTATATCAATACTTTGTTTGTACAACTCAGAGCTTATCTATGAGGCGGTATTTCACAAAAAAACCCACCATCGATGCACTCCACTAACCTTGTGTATAAAAGCAGACAGAGTTCCTATCGAGGTCCTTATACTCCAGCTGTCACGTATCGTAGTGGTTTGCTCGAAAACCGGCCGAACCTTTTTTCTCTAAATCGAAAGCAAGTTGACTAAATTTAGCACGCGTATCTCTTATCTGGCAGTGGGTATTACAGCTGTACGTCAAAAGAATACGTGAGATGTGTTTTGAGATGTCAGCGCTGTTATCAGCTAAGCCGGCGAGATTTTGGAAAAAGCTGGGCCGTATGATAACCTGAAATCCGACATGCGGGTTCAATGGTGCTGAATGGACCGTACAAGGTGTTACAAAATGTATAACTCGGGTGAAGGAAACTTTCACGGCTTCATTTGAGTTTATTTTTCAGCCTGATCTCGTGTCTGTCATTCTAACGATATGTTACTTGTTAATTTCAAGCAAATAACAACTTCAGCAAAGAGAATTTTCGAAAAAGCGGCCATTTTGAGATGCTGCCATGGTTACATCCAGACCGCTACGTATATCCGTTCACGCGTCTGGGCTTCGCGTTTTCGCGAGTTGTTGCATCTCAGGTATTTCAGAAACAAACAACGGAATTTGAGTATATGAACTGCCCTGAGTGAGCATTGACTACGGGCATGTCTGATTATCATCGCGATATGTTAGGTACAACATTCAACATTTTATAAACTGCACGGGGTCAACAGGTGCTCTTGCACCGATATCTAATCAATTCAAGTTACCTCTCAGCCGAACGCAGTTTTATCAGAAGCTGGGATACTGTTTTAGTTTTCTTTTAATAATCAAAACCACAGTACTCAAACCACTATTGATCCAGACGATATCTTTTCAAGTTTGTAAACAAAACTACCGGGAAATTTCCTTTGCATTTAACGTTAATCCATGCCCATGGTTAGGGCCAGTCAATGGTTAAGCTAACCTGCAATCCACTTAAATTTGACAGTCTAGAAGAACAAACCCCCATAGGACAACTATCAAAGTCCTCAATGAAAGCAATCGAATAATCAGAGAAGAGTTTATAGAATGGCCATAAATAATTCGGCATCAAATTCTCAATTAAACACAAGGTCAACACATACAGTGAAAATTTTTTTCACTCTGACGACAGTGTATCGATTTGGAGTTGACCCCAGTGAAATTTATGACGTCACGTGAAACCCAAGAATTCATCAAAAAGCTGAAATCTTCAAGTGGATGGAAATTCCAGGAATAATTTACACTTTGGCTAGTAGGACGATTTCAACTCACTTCCTGTTTTTGTTTGCGAGACGAGTTCGTCCGCACGATAATCGACTTCTCTCGAATAAAAATAATATCCGCAAGGTCTTAGTACGCACAACGAGTCAAAGACAGGAAATTAGGAATGATAAGATATTGAATTTGGGAGGGAGTATGCTTAAGGTATGTAGTCAACAAGTCTAAAGATGTCGTTAACGTTAATGAGAATAGCTTCCCTTTCTTGAGCACAGCCGGCTAAATAGGGCGTACATATGTATTCTTGGGTTTCACGTGACGTCATAAATTTCACTGGGGGTCAACTCCAAATCGATACACAGTCATTGGAGGGAAATGATTTTTAATTGTGTGTGTTGACCTTTTGTTTGGCAGCAAATATGCGCAATTTCGTGAGATTTGTTCACTCCAGTACAATATAATCATCATTACATTTTGGGTTGACCCCCACTCAGAATTACTGCAAAATGCCATAGTGAAACCCAAGAATTGTCCTCGTATACTAGAAGTATGCATTATGCATGATTTAGAATTTCGACGGACAAATATCAACCTAAAATAATCAAGCTTTGCGCGATTGGCCTTGGAAAACAAATGGTATCCTAACTGTTTGTGGTTCTTTCTTTAGAAAAGCGATTTCTACAGTTCATTGTCATTCATTGTTATAACTAACCACTCACAAAGCCTGCTGGTATACAGCGTGTCTCAGAAAAAATATCACTCTAACGGAAATAAAATAGAATCATTCTTCATAAAGATTTTTTCATAGTTTACTATTACAGAGTTTATGCAAATGCATTTTATTTTGCTCGCTTTGGGATTTGAGCATTTTTAAAGCATAATTAAAAACTTTATTTCTTTGTCGTGTCTGAACGAAAAAAGCCAATATTTACAGGGAGGCTAGGCAAAGCGCGCTTTTGCGCACGCTAACTTAATTTAAATTAATTGCGCTTGTAAATATAACGCCATATCTTGCAAACTCTGCTGAAGATGAATCTGATTTGATTCGAAATATACAGTTTAATTCAAACTTGTGTATAATTAATATGCATTCCTTATTCGGAATTACATTCATTTTATATTTGCTGAAATTATCAGCCGGACTGAAAGGATTGAGGCTAAGCAACAATGCCAACTACTTGTTTCATGAATTCTGTATTTCAAACAAAAGCCAGTGATTTTATTACCGATTAAGTGCAGCAGACTTGCTAAAATTCTAGCTATGTACGCCTCAAAGCTGCAATATGATATAAGCATCATCTTATCTTTTCACCCTACTCTACTTTCACGTCGGAAAATCTACACCATAATACAGCTACATTTTTTAATTATTACGCACATTTCGTGATATCTATAAGTAGTATAGCCTTAAATTATAGTTAATCCAACTTGAGAGATATCTATGTACGTCGCCTGACCGTATGATGACTGCCAAAAATGTCCAATCAAGACTATCTCAATGAGAAGAACGATAAACTCCAGTACTCATGACGTCAAACTATACAAACAAATCAGTGAACTCCCAAAGCTGGTTTGATAAAAATTTAACCCACTGACAGTTGTAGATTGTGCAGTTCAATGCTTGCCTTTCTTTTAAAACTTGAGAAAAGAAAACTTCGATCAATCTCGGAAAGACTTAAAAGATAAAAGACTTGGAAAGATAAAAACATTTTCAAGCTAAAAAAAAACTCTCGGAAAATTTGCCTTAAATTTTCACGGTTAGTCTAGGGCTAAGCTAATCCGCTAAAAAAACTGGCCCCACTACCATATCAGTGCACTCTGTAAATTATTACGACTGTTACTGTGTTAGAGTCATTTTGTATGCGAGAAGATACAATCACAGCACGTTTTTGGAATTCTTACAGTGCGATCTACTTAAGTGGGGCCACTTGTATATGATTACTTGCACATGCGGGGACAACACTCGCGTATAGTCCGCCGCCATTGCTGATAGCGAGGTTTACACAGCAAAAAATGAACAATCTGTTCTGGCCTGATGAAAACAGCATTGAACAATGTTTTGCTGCCAACATTGTTCAATGTTGTCGACAATACTAAACACGTTGTTGAGCTTGAATTAGCCTGCAATCAGGTGTAGCAATGTTGAACAACCTTGAACAATGTGGGCAGCAAAACATTGTTCAATGCTGTTTTCCTCAGGCCAGAACAAATTGTTCATTTTTTGCTGTGTAAATACCGAAGCATGCTGTGTAAACGCTGAGTCGCTGAGCACTGGCTGTGTATCAGTGCATGACTATTACAGTTTACAAAAATATAGTTAATTCGTTGACTTTTTAAAATTTAACACTTATATATTACCAGCATTCTTATTGTTAAATTGGCATTGTTTTTTTTCGCTACGCTGATTGGTTGACAAGCCATTTTAAGCGATTTTCTATTTTCGTTCTTCAATATGATTGGTTGGTGTTGTCAAAGCAGCTCCACTCATTTTTTGACAAAGTAAAAAAAAATTAAAGTTATTCTCAAAGCGAGGTCGGCAGGTGAGTAGACTAGTGAGAATGTGCTTGGCTGAGTTGGCTCAGCCAGGCTTTCATGGCTCAGGGCTTTTACCTCCGGCCTACTGATGCATACCGTGCAAATAAATGTTCTATTAAATTCGATTTCTGTAGTGAGTGCAGTCAGTCATTTTCAGTCAGTACTTTGACTTTTACTAAGTAAAAATTGAGATGTTACTTAATTTTACTTGAGTAAAAAAATTGAGTACTTGGTGAACACTACAGTACATTGAGCGCCCTACTGCACTCCACTGTTTTACATTACATACAAATTTCGACCTATGTGAACCGTCAGACCACCAACATGCCCAACAAATGGTTTGAAATTGACGTTAATTGACGTTAAAGACTTAAAGCTCGCCAAATATCTCTTCGACTGTCCTGTGTTGTGGGCGGCCTTGATTTCATATTCAAACACACCTAACAAATATAATGTCTCTTGTGTTGTTTTCAAATCTTAATCCGGTCTAGACCGCAATTCACACCTAGCCAAAAATTCTTGTAACTTAACAAGGTATCGTGCAAGCATGCTAATTGGTATACATTCACATTGTTACATTGTGGTTACACATCCTAATAAGGCCTTCACTATGCTTCGTGTTTGTGTGATTCTACAGATATTTTAAATATTTGAACACAATCAATTCTGATGCAAGTGAAGACAAATTACTATAATTTAGGTTATCTCCCATCAACTCTGTGTTCAGCACATCCTGTGAACTTCTCGCAATCTCAAATATTTTTTTCGACACTACACAATTTCGATGCTTATCATATACTAATTTAGTTTTGTTTTTTACATTGCTCAATCTTGTTTAAACGATTTTTCCAAACATGCTGTTTCCTAATTACTGAGGATCCAAAGTACCTATCCTTTGAGAACCTTATCCGAGAAGGCGCTAAATTAAGTCTTATCATTTACAGATGTGAATTTAAATAAAGGCAACCGTTCCTCCTCAATAATTATTTTAAGACCTTGAGTAGAGCCTTGAGGTCCGAGGAAGGTTTGAACCTTGGCAGACAAGAGTAATGCCACAACACCATGCACACATCATAAATACTGTATATACACGGTAAATCACTGCGGATTGTTAGGTGATCAAGAGCAAAGGGAAAACGCGTTTGTAAACATATCATAATAGACTTTTCTCTCATCGCCTGCGGTAAATTAGCACCTCCAAACTTAGCTCCGTCTGTTCTAACCCGTTCTCCCAAGCGGCTTTCATACAACATTGTAAGTTCGACGATATACGCAATAGATTGTAAAATTGCACCTTTCATAGACATAGGTCCAGTTTTACAAAAGGTGAAAACATTGAACGTTTTCAACGCAGTCGGAAACCCTGTAAGTATTTACGCTGTAACCATAAGGCATATCATGACCTTACAATGAACATGCAACAGTTACAACTGACAGAGCTACAGAACATATAAGTGCTTTGATTTTACATTCCTGTACAAGAATTTCCAAACAGATAGTCCTGCAAGAAACCGTCACATGGAAAAATCGTTGCTGTTTATAAAACGAGATTTATGTATGACCTGCACGACACGACTATACGTTCCCGGAACAGATGTTCTTTCGATTTTCCCTGAGGGCTTTATACTTTTTCATTGCCATCCATTAAAAATGCATCAACTTAAAGCCGATTACATCGCATTTGATATGTATAATGAAACTGGGCCAGTTGAGTCTTACAAGAAGCAGTTAGCCTTTCGCTATACTCGGGTATATTAAGCATTGTTGACCAGTGAACCACACAAAATCTAAAATAGCAAGTATCGCTTCATTTGTAAACAGCTTGTAAAGTAATACCCCCATAATAGTAAAATAACAAGCCGACATAACGTTCCAAATTTTACAAAAACACGAACATGCAGTTGGTGTGATATTGGCTTTCATATTTAGCTATGCATGTTGGTCCATAGAATATTCGCGCTTTCTTATCTGATTTTAACAAGCTGAACCAACAGAATAAACTTGTAACTTGCTTGTAAAAAACCGACGTTCCGAAAACATTTAATATTTGTTTTAAACAACTCCTCAAAAATATGTACAAACAAATACGTTTATATCCTCTCAGTTAGTTTAGTTTATCAAAATGACTTACTGCACCACGGTTGCTTCAGGAGATTTCAGGAATGATACATACGTTTCTAACCAACATTGAAATTTTTCATGCGAGTGTAAAAATACAAGCGCAGGTCTTTTTACCCACATGGAAAGTTTGATATAAAGGTGGTAAATATTCCAAATCGAGGGAGCTAACGACTGATATCTGCATAACCATGTACACCGCATCTTCTTACCTTATATCAGAGTTGCACAAACAGACTCTTCATCTTCCAAGAATTCTCGCCTCGTCTCCCTCTACAAATCCAAACG
Organism: Muricea muricata; assembly: GCA_963855995.1. Classification (NCBI taxonomy): domain Eukaryota; kingdom Metazoa; phylum Cnidaria; class Anthozoa; order Malacalcyonacea; family Plexauridae; genus Muricea; species Muricea muricata. The sequence goes on from OY979725.1 coordinate 3,281,490, forward strand.
TAAACACAGCTTAGATACGCAGCGCATATATTCCTAGATTCAATTAGCGATGTATGGCATTTCCTCGTTACGTGCGACACATACAAACACAATCTGCGAATGAATGAAAACAATTTGTCGCACAATAAGGGAGGGGAGTAGCGCGCTAATTGCATTCCCCCAACTCAAAGGCTTATCGCGCGTTGTTTTGCAGTGATCCGACTCTGTGGTTATCTCTTCCTATTATGCGAACATAACGCCACGACAAATCGAAAAAAATTATTCCCGCCGCAGGAAATTCTAACCCAAATTGCAAATCCCTTTTATTCGTAGAGAAAGCAAACTGAAATGAACTAGTCGTTCCACAGACATCTACAAATTTCGCAAACAAGTCGGCTCGAAGCCGCTATTGTTATTTTGCCTACAATGGCCACAGTGCCCGTTGACAGCTTATCAAATCATTTATAAAAGTCCAAACGGATTTCGACGTTGAACGTTAATTTTGAATGACAGAAACAATCAGACGTATGGAAGTCAAAGAATTGCCACATTCATATGATGTGATATCCTCATCATTTTCCCACTATTTTAAACGGTCTTTTTATGTAGACTTGAATACGATTAATAACTACATAAAAAGAGGAGACAGGAAAAACACAAAGAAAACTCGGGTGAGAATCGAATCGCAGTATCTGAGGTAAAATTGCCACCATAGATTTTCGTATTACTAATTATGATTTTTTGCCACTTCGTTCGATGTTGAATAATTTTCATTAGTGGAATCATGCTAGCATACTATTGCAAATGCTGTAATTTGATTGGCTACTGTACTCGCTATCCATTGCTCGATAGATAGCGAGCAGCAAAACAATAATTTTTCTAGTGTATTTTTGCAATTCAAAGACAATAATTTTTGTAATAGTTTTTTTGGCAAAATGACCTAAAAATCAATTACTTATTTCCTATTCTACAATTAGATTACTCGCTCTCGATTTCTATGCGTTGACAGTTCTTACATTGTCACCGCATAGAAATCTGGAGCTCGTGTCGAGTGGCAACCATAAGTCCAAATTCAAACTGGGGACAACAGACCTTTCTTGTAATGACGTCAAATGCGGAGGAAATAGTGTTGCATAACATTTCATTGGCTCGATACTTTTCCCGAACCAATCAAATTTCATGTAGTATATCTAGCTCCAATCTGCATTTGACCTCATTATGAGGTTCTTTTGAGAACTATGGAACCAAGAAATACAGGATAGTGGGTATGGCGCTTCAAGAAACAGACAGCCTGCAGCGGTTTACATACAATATATTGAACATCAAGACTGTATATATACAACCATTGAACTATAAGTAGACTGGAACGATAAGTCAGGGGGGAAAATTGAAGCCAATTTGATTCAGTTTTTCTGAGTTTTGAGTTGAAATACTAAACGTGACAAAATGGGCCGTATATCAAATGAAAGCTATTAGAAAGTTGTATTTGGTGTAAAAATTTTGCGTCTTTAGGTGAAAAACAAACACCTTAAACTTTGAAGGGAAATTTGTCGTATTTTTCAAAATTCCAGTTGTTTTCGTATTTTTTAGACATTTCTTTTTTGTCTAAAGTCTTGAATTTTTTAAAGTAAATGTAACTTTTTAATAGCTTCAATTTGATATACGGTCTAATCTTTGGCGTTAGGAATTTCGTCTCAAAACTCAGAAAAACTAACTTGGCTTCGGCCATCAACTGAACTTTTGTATTGAGTTAGCGTTTCAGTTGTATTACAGTTCACTGATGTAGCTCAGATCGTTGCACCGGCATCTCAAAGGCGTGCGATTCCTGCCGGAGGACCTATAGTTAATCTATGATGAATATTTCTCAGCTGTTCCCGGCTTGAATTTCAACATGTGTTTGATTTCCCCATTAACCCTTTTTGCTCTTGCCAGAATTCTCGATTTTAAGTCATAGCCTATATTAATTCGCATTGCCATCTTCACAACAGAAAACGAACTACAGCATTGGAAGAAATGGACGTATTTTCTAATTTCGATTACTACCAATTGACAGTGATGGGGGTTGATGAGTCTAATTTTCATGCCTGCAAAGGTCTGTCCAGCGGCTGTTATTTTTATGTCGTATCAAAAACTGCGATGATTATTTCCTGTTCAAACTACAGTCAAAGAATTCGAAAACAACCATACTTCCGGTGGCTAAACTGTTTACCTTAAAATATTTTTCAAGCTCATTGAAATTTTATAATTGGCTACCGACTGCGCGCGCGACGCTCCTAGTTAACAGAAGTAGGCCAGAAAATTGACACTTCGAGGACAGCGCGCATACGGACGTGCGGACAAGATATGTGCGGGAAGTAGTGATGCGGATAGACATAATGCGGACGTGAAAATGCAAGACATATAAAACGCAGAAATCGTGATTCGTATAATTCATTCATACAGAAAAGATATACAAAAAAATCAACAACAAACAATTATAGTGATAAACAGTGTACTCTCGTACAGTACCTAGGCATTTTACGACATTTTGTTGGGGGTTTTTTACCAAGTTATTTCTTCCAGACGAGAACTTGCAATATCACATTTTTTAGGAATATTGAAAAAAAGTGTTGGCAAGAGCCTAAGATCGCTCTCTAGATCTCTATGTGCCATACTGCTGAAAAGTTGTTTGATTGGAAGCTTGGTTCAGATAAAAAAAAAACCTTCGCTAAAGCACAGGTGAGCCCGGCAATCAACAACTAACCAGATTTTTGAACAACAATTGAAAAAGTTTCCTTCTTCCATGAGTAAATGCTAAATAGTTTGTACTCTATCTGTAAATAGACTGTAAATGAGATTTACACACTAAATGTTCATTAACATAACATGTCAACTCAAAATAACTTGTAAATTATTTGTAAAATATTGGCAAGAATTTGTAAAACAAAATTTACGAAATATGCATGCATAAAGTCAATTCCATTTTTTAATTATAGTTTACAAGCTATATTGCTAATATTTTACAAACATTTGAAAAATTTACATGCTATGCCAATATTATAACAATAAGTCTGTAAATGTGATGTACAGTCTATTTTTACTTTGCAAACAAGTAGAGATGAATAATAGATAAAGTTAACACTATCTACATACTATGGACAAAAGAAAATTGTTCAAGTAGATCGAAGTACACAACTAGACAAAACACGAGTATTTTATAATCACAGAGTATACATTTGTTGAACAATTTTTTAGATTTTATCCGTCTTCTGATGAGCGATAAACGCTTCTTTCAATTGTTGCTTCAAGGTAGATTTACGACCTCACATCGCGTGCAACATTAAAGTCGATTACATGTTGAATGGAAGGAATCAGGCAGATTTATTAAAGGTACTTGCGTATCGTCAAGTCAACCTTTAATTAATGATCTCATCCGAGGTCATTTGTTTCAAAACATTAATTATAAACTAACAGATTGCTCCAAGGCCAACACGTAAATTGTCCGTGTTAAACCGAATCTCAGTCTTTCAGTACACTGCAGTTGGATCAGAAAATAGGTAGTGTTTCTTCTAGAGTTTATATTGGGAATAAACACTTCTTCATAATCAATTTGTGAACGACTCAGCAGAACAAATAGCCGTGCCAGAAGTCAAAGCAAAAATTTTAAGGACAAAAAACCCCCAGATAACTGTTGTATTCCTAAACCGAACACAGAGCTTGTACAACCTGCCATTTGCTATAGTTACGTCGGACCTTTTGCAAACAGCTAGCGCGTACACTTTAAACACCACTGTAAATTAAAATATAGAAATATAAACAAAAGATCGTGAACTTACTTTTTAAATCCCCTCAGAAATCACTCATTCAAGTTCATTTGCACCTCTTGACAGCAATCTACAGCCAAGTGTTACAGAAAAAGAGAATTATGACTGGTTTCTTCAAGATCAGTGATCATCAGCTAGGGAACGCAAGCAACATCGAATAATTGCTAGCTTTATATCTTCCGAAGACAATCTCCATCATAACAATTACGTAAAACTCAGCTCAGAAAGCAATTAAAGTAAAATTTGAATGGAACATCTGCCAGAAAACATTATCATTTATTAATTTACAATTGCAAAAACAACAAGTTTCTGAACGCGAAATATGTTTTCTAATCGGCTTAAAACCGAATACCCAACACTCCAAGAATGAATGTGAAATGTCAAACGCATCAGTTATGTCATATTGTAATTAAATGAAAAGGAATATTAATTCGATAGAACAGAAAGCACATCACTTTTTTTCGCGCGTGTTTTCCGGCAAAGCTTGTCGGAATATGCGGGAACATTACGACTTAGCGGGAATCTAATTTGCGCTACCACAAGCCAAGTAAGCCATCACAATGCGGTCATGTTTGTGCTTGTTCGCTGTTGTTTGAAAAGAAAAGCACTAATCGTAACAGATCAGTTGTTGTGTTTTTGGCAAGCAATACACCATTTATTTGACAAATAATTCAACTCTTAACCCTCTATCGCACAAGTTCAAACAATTGAACAATATAAACTCGTACGGCACAGGCATCGACTTACTTACAATTTTATACAGCCAACTCAAAAAAGGCTGCCCTTTGCAGTCCTTCAAACTTCAAACCTGAAGCCTTAAACTCTAAGCGCAAAGCTCAGTTAAGCAAAATTATAGTTTGTTAATGTACAAGTCGTGATAGGAATCCCTAGCTCTATTGAATATCCTTTCGTTCAAGCCAGATCAATGGTTCAAGCCCTACATAAGTGGCTAATGCAACATAATGTGCTTAATTTGCTTTCAAAGAATAAAGTTAACACTTCAGATCAGATTTTGTGTTTGGTCGGGGTACAAGTGCATAAGGACTGTGGACCCTTGCAATAATGAAATTAGATACACCTGCTCGCAGGTAAATTCAAGATGGCGGAGTTCATGCGGGGAATAAAACATAATGAAGCGAAAGTAAGGCCCACAACTTTTTTGCATGCATTAGCAATATCTACTGAACCCGAATTAAGCATTTGCAACTCTTTGTGTCTGTTGAAAACTTATTTTTGCTTACTTTCGCTAAAACAGTGGACGATTCCTCTTTTAGACAAACTTTTGAATTATGAATTTTCATCAGCACAGCTGAAAAGGGCATCCTAAATTTAGTAAAACGGCGAAGCTTGGTTGCAAAACATTGTAAAATGTGGAAAATATAGTCCTGTGAAGTTTGAAAATTTTGTATAGGGCTACTTTTATATCATGTACGAAAAAGTGTAATCACATTTCGAAATCTGCTCGTAATACAAAAGTATACAAAATTCGCAAATTTCATAGGATTATATTTTCCACATTTTGCTATATTTTGCAACCAAACTTCACCATTTTATGAAATTTAGGATGATCTTTTCAGCTGTGCTAATGAGTATTCCCAATTCAAAAGTTTGCCTAAAAGGGGAATCGTCCATTGTTCCACAAGAAATATCCCCCAGGCTCTTTAAATTTTGAGTACAAACAGTCCTATGTCATATACTAGACTCGCACAAATAGCCTCAAACGTTAACGCTTTCCAAAACATTATGGAGCATTTATTAAAAGCACATGTCAACTACCAGTTGATGAGGATTTTAAAATGGTGTTGAAAAACGCGCACGTAATAAAGCAGACATATTTGCCATAACCGTTAATGCGTAAATTCAGGGGGTTGATTTCAAGTTTTCGATGCTTTTGCAGATGTGATTTAAGAGAAAATTGCCAATAGTTGCTCGAATGATGTAATTATGCGCGACATTTATTAAATTATATTTTATCTGCAATTTTACGAGAAAGCTAATCTTCGGAGCTCAATTCCACAATCCCGCCTTTTAGTAGGCCTCGGTTAGAACAGGGATTGCTTTATAAACACATACAGCAAAAGAGTCATCTAATTTTGTGCGTCTGAACACGACCTCGGACATGACTTTGGAACAAATTTCTACTTTTCAAATTGGTGCTAATCTCAAACTCATTTTGATCAACCATTTTACTCTCAAGCTTTGTTAATTATAATTCTATCATAATTCACGTAATTCATCAAATTAATCCGTATTCGATTAGAGCTATATAACAGTAACCTTAATTAACAATAGAATCGTTTGTCAAGCATTTCCCACCACTGTGCTGGCTACGTGCGATATAAAACCAGATGAAACCCTTTCAGATCAGTACTCCTAATTTTCCCTCAAGCGATTTCTACTGCGACTTTCTCTTTTTGGTGGATGTAAACAAGTGAGCCAGCTAGTAAAATTGAGCAAATTAGCGCATATAGATGCATGCATTCGGACATTAATCGTTATTACAGTCCGCTAGTTCACATCTATTAAAGAGAAATACGTACTGACCATAAATTGACCATCCAAGTCCTTAGCAAAGGGGTAGCACTGAATTAATGGTCTGATTTCTCATTTCTCTGTATACATAATTTATCTATCATTCAGTTTTAGTTTAAATGATAAGTTAAGTAGAAAGGGATTGAATGAAGGTAAATCGTGCTGTTTGTGTACTTAATGTGTTTACCTTTATGCGATAACACATTGAACTGATTTGATTCCATTGCCGTGGACATGAACGTTAATTAGTAACAATGCGTTAATTAGAAACAAACGATACACAGTTTATCGAATTAAAATATCATACAATCAAATTTCATGTTTCACTGCGATCCGCAAAGATGTTTTAAGGACTGTTCTTTTAGAATTACATCTTCAAATTGCAAAAAAAGTTTCGAAGGCTTGAGAGGCGACATTTCACGTACCAGGGCTGGCCCTCCTGGAGGGCTAATGCAAACAATCCCAAAAATAACGCTACAGTTTCCATTTTGAGTGATCAGAAAGTACATTATAACCGCTATAGACTATTTCTCTTAAAAACAAACGATTCAGAAAGTAAACGGTTATACGCAGTTGTGATTGTCGTTAGCCTATGTACAGCTAATTCAATTAATTAAGGCTGTCTTTTCAAAAGCGCTAACTGTGAACAATGATCTCATAAGGGATGATGGATTATCGTTTATTTAGGCTCAACGTCGTAAGCTTCCTATGTGCCCTCGATGCTGTTACAAAGAAACCATTCCAATTTTAGGGATGAAAATAAGCAATTAACCCGTCATTCTTTGCGCGCTCATCGTTTACAGTTTGCGCTTTTGGAAAGAAGACCTTTATCAAATTAGCTGTATATCACGTATGCCAGTGTTTAAAGGTTTAAAGGTAATTTGTCGGCAAAACAAAAATTAAAACTGAAATATCATGCACATCAACACCACAGCAAATAGCATTCTACATGGTCATGGAGGCTAGCTTGCAAAACTCATCTTATTGTCAACGTTTTTCATAAGTCGGTACATATTTCATTACGTGTACGTGCTTATTGATTTTTTGCGTACGACATGCAGTAGCTGAGTGTTGGACTCGGCTATTGTTGGATAACGAGAAAAACTGGCCAAACTGGACATCACCATTGGTTGATTAGTGAATAAATACACACGTGACGAGAAAGGACCAGTATTTTTGCACAAACCTACCCCAACATGGACAATGATTGCACTGCCGAGTCTCCCAACCATGAACTTTAATAACTGCGAATACAAATGCTTGTATAAAATAGTCTGTATTACAGTTTTGAAAGTTCTTTCAAATAATGCAGTAACATTTTCATGTCATACGTATGTACTAATTTCCAAACCCAACTTGAATGAATTTTAATACAATTCATCTTGCATAGAAATTAGATGAGCATTGATTTGCGATGAAAGCATTGAACTTATATGACGTATATTCTGGAAGAACCAAGTAGTACAGTCACCACAGTGTCTGCATGCTTTAAGTATTTGGTAATATTTAACTGCAATGGTGATTTTTATGCATCTTTTTGTCGTTATGCATACAAAATTGACAAAAATGATGTTTGTGGTCTCACTCTGATATATTATACATCCACATGCAACGTACAAGCTAGAGAATGTTTCGATTTCCGCCGTGGTCACGCATATCCCTAAGTTTGCCCGGTGTATATATAAACTCGCTAGAAGACCAGAATCGCGATACATTTAACTGTCTTTGCGCTGCAATTGCGACAAAAAAACTTGGATTTATGTACGCACGATAAATGTACACAGACATTAATGGCATGATGAAGGCTTTTAACCCAGTGTCAAGTTCTTCCCTCAACCCTCTTAAACGACCACAGACATCAAACTGTGTATTTCATTGCAATTACCGAAGAAAATAACGAGCTCAAATTTTGATAGGTATTTACGGATTTCTTGCAAGTTTGAGCAAAAAAAGTTCAAATTCAATTTGTTACACTTACCCTTCGTAATCTCTTGTAAATTTCTAGACTTCTTCGCGCCAAAATGTAACCACTTGATCGGACTGCAGAAGACAAAAACATATGTTTAATTAAGCCCTGTTTTATACACGCGTTTGCCAAGGCAGAGTGTTAGTCGCGACATAAGTTTATTAGAAAGATTTTGTAGCGAGCCTTATCGAAATTGAAATCTGAAAAGCTCTTATGTTTTTAATTATATCCAAAATTACTTGTCAACGCCACTTGTTTATAAAACAGCACGCGAATTTCGCCAAGGTGCAAAGGTAACAGAAAAAAATGTCATTTGATGAAAAAATCTCATTTTCAATTACATTTCCATGTAAGTACCTTCGCCCGTTTGTTCTGTAGCGCTGTAACGTTTTTTGGGGTGCATTCCCTAATGTATTATAAATATGCAATATAAAAGTCAATATACGACAATTTGAAATGTCATTTTGAGCAAATTTGTACATGGAATTGGCAACTTAAAGAGCTTGTGCCAAGTAAACTGTCAAAAATCACTTGCTCACTGCGAAATCTAGGGGATTTTTTAAAGATAGCTCATGGTTCTGCACATCGGTTCTGCTGATAACAAAGGGGACCCCCACTCAGACGTAAACGTTGTTCAAATTTCGGATTCTTCATAGTGAACTCTTTTTGAATCGAAACATTTGTTTACGTTTATTTACGAGCAACCAGAACAGTCTGTGTCAGATATTCAGTTAGTAATGGTGTTGAATTTTTACATTAAGGATTGCAAAGCCCGTTTTCCACTTCAAGCGTATCGTAGCGAAACGTGGCGTACTTCATTGTTTTGTTAACACTCAAGCAGAACTGATGATATGGACACGATGAAACACGCTACGTTTCGCTACGACACGGTTGAAGTGGAAAACAGGCTAAACCCCACTTTACGGGATTAGTTTAAGAGAATAACCTCCCCCCGCTAAAAATACAAGTAATGCGATCAAGAAGATAAAATGTTTACTTCAATAGTTTAAGAGCATAGAATGGGGGGGGGGGGGGGCAATGTTTATAATGTACCACTCTCGGTGATATCATAGGTGTCGGTCACAGTTGGTGGGACGACAACACTCCTGCCCTTTCCAATTGCTTGTTCATGAAAGTATTGTAAAATGTTAATTAGGGCACAAAGCATCTTCTTGAATGTTGTACCCAACACTACAACGGGTAAAACCGCCCTCCCTCCTTCCGCCAAATAACTTATACGGTGTGTCCCAAGAAAAAGACAACCCTTTAAAATCAAGCGCCAGTGTCGAGCATTTGAATTTGAATGTTTTAACTCCCTAATGAGCCCAAAAATGTGTAATTCTCTGCTACACAGGGATTTTTTATGCTTACGTTGAATTGAATTTGTTCTGCCAGAATAACACAAAACGGGCTCTTTAGGGAATTACATTCAAATTCGAACGTGCGGCGCTAACGTTTGACATCAAATGGCAGCCTTTTTTCTGGGACACACTGTATTAATTGTTCATACTCAAGAAAGGAAAGTAATTTTGCTCGGGCACGAGATATTCACACATACCACAAGAGCCGTACGCGAACTGGCCGCGTTGATTTCTGACGGGCAAATGCTTAATTCGAGTGCAAATCATAAACATGTCGTCGAAATTAAAGGCGCGAACGCTAAGGTGGGATATGTTCCTGCATGCTTAAATTCCGGGAACTTTCCCAACGGGCGCAGAAAGGTGTTTATGCAACGTTGAAATCTGATTAAAAAGAAGTTGATACTTCGACAACATGATGTCAACGTTACTCTGACGTTGTTTTATCAACGTCGGTTCAGCATTGTGCATTGGTAAACAGACGTCGATATAACGTCCATTCATGGTTGATTATATGGCGTCGATTTGATTTGTTATCTATACGAGTTAACTCGATCTCGTCCTCGATTCCACGTTGAACTATGGTTGACAAGATTGATATCTCAAGCTTGTCTCAATTATCACGTCAGGGAAATAGCGTTGATTCAATTTGCGGCATTTTCAATCCTGTTACCTTGTCGATTCAACGTCTTGAAAGTGATTTTACACGTTGGTTCCACGTGTAACTAACGTAATTTTGCCCGCGGGTATGGCTTTATCGGATAGACAACATGGTTAGTCGAAAGGCTATTATATAAACACACGTCTTGTCTGCATTTGGATTCGTAAATATTTTTTGTTAGCTTCCCAACAAGGGCAGGATCACTACCACAACAGCGTGGGCCAATTAATGTGAGCCCGAATTACCAAACCCACCCAGTCAACATTCCCCAGGGAGGAGACAGAGTACCCGGAAAAAACTCACGACTTTCGGCAGAGCGTCGACTCATAGTATTTTCACATGAGGACTGGGTTAGACCTCACTAAGAATCGAACGCACGACCTTAAACCCCTTTTACACGCTAAATTTTCTTCGACAAATTTCATGTGTCAAGTGTTTTTTTTTGACCGTGTAAATTAGGGATTTTTGGTCAAAAAAACAGTTGAGATACGAAATTTGTCAAAGAAAATTTGCCCGTGTAGACGGTGCTTTAGAGCTGGTTTAAACACTTCGCTATCGAAACCCTCGCTCACTCATAACTGAATATAAACGAGAGTTTCAATTTTGGTAATGTATATATTTGCCGCGACGGTAAGAGTTAAACTGCCTCTTAAATTGTCTATGACATGAAAGTTTGTCCAACTATTTGCTGATTGCATTATACAAAGATCACTTAAAATGACAACATAAAGTTCTTTAATAGAATCTCTCTAGCTCTCTTCCTTCTCGAGATACTCAGCTTTATTCGATATGTAAACACAACTTATGACATCACATCGCACAATGACTTTTAAAAATCGTCATTAATTTTCATCATTTTTTTCGATCGAATATTCGGCACAAAAATGCAGAGACTAAGCGACTAATCGTAGTTCAGGCATATAGAGCGCAGTTTTAGTTATTTCTTATTGTCACATGCTACAAACTAGATTCATATTAATCTGACACTGCAGAGAACAACGAAAAATTCGTTGTCTCGAGCAGGATTTGAACTCGCGTCTTCGGGTTTCTAGACCGCCGCTCCACCAATTGAGCAATCGAGTCAACTGGGATTGGTAGCGAGTCTTATCCAATTTAAGTGCACGAAATATTTTCGTGAGATCTGTCTTAACGCTCGTCTTTGAGGACGCGCAGTGTTTCTACAAAGTTGTGTGAGTTGCATATTGAATAAAGTTGACTCGATGATGAAGAGAGTGGAAAAAATTGTATCAGAGAAGTTATGGCGTCATTTTAATAAGCAGTGTTCTTTGTAATGCATTCGCAAACATTTGGCTAAAATTTCATGACATAGGCACTTTAACTCTCTAAAATGTTCGAAGCGAAACCGTGCTATTTGGGTGTAATGCATGCAGTCAGTTTCTGAACATAGTCAACTGCTTCGGAAAAATTTTTGCTCGTGTGAAAAGGCGGCGGAGAGATTCTGTCTTCATCCCCCAAGCGATATTTGCCTACAAGAGAAGAGACAACGGTTCTAGACTATACGCGAGTTTTGTCTAAGTGTGCCCCACTTATGTAGCAGCCGCACTATAAAAAATGCATTTAGTTAACGAGACAGTACGTGATGTATAGGCGAGTTAAAAAAAAGAGACAATTTATTTTATCTGCCTAAGCCATAGGTTGGACCGCGATAATTCTGGATAACACGCGAGAACGAGATCTATAATTAAAATCCTCATGCTGTGGAAGGACAAAGCACTCAAAGCGTATCGTCTGTTGTCGATGGATGGAACTTACTGCAGTTTGAAATATATTCTCAAATTTTACGCTTATCCCACGGCCGACTAGAAATTCCACCAAACGAAGTCATGTGATCTCATAATGATTTCGATTCGAAAATATATTGTTCCACCTGTTCGACTTGTTTTCATTCATATCTTGTTTTGCGACTTTATTTTCAGGAATTTAGTAAATTGCGCAGGCTGGCCAACCATTTCAGAACCATCCTCAGAGATATGAAAACTAGATTCATATTAATCTGACACTGCAGAGAACAACGAAAAATTCGACTCGCTACCAATCCCAGTTGGCTCGATAGCTCAATTGGTGGAGCGGCGGTCCAGAAACCCGAAGATGCGAGTTCAAATCCCGCTCGAGACAACGAAACTTTCGTTGTTCTCTGCAGTGTCAGATTGAATCTAGTTGGCCAACCATGTTTTTTTTTCAAAGTCATGTACAGTATGCGTGTTCACGACATCGAAAATTATCTGCCCACTGGCAGAAATCTAATCACAGATGTGTTATGTATGAGACGGAACAGACGATATGTTTGATAAACTAACTTTATTGCCCCCTCCTTATGGCGTATAGTCAAATAACAAAATTTCACGTTATATATGCCGTATACCTCCGATTATAAGCCCCAAGCTTATATACGTACTGGGGTTAGGGTTAGGGATTGCAATTTTTTGTATTTTGCGATGTTCTGAGAGAATTGCATTGTATATAAAGCTTCAACAACAACATGCTGCAACAAAAACTAATTAACGCGCTCGATAAGAAGAGGCGCACTCTATTTTCAATATAAAGTCTTCAAAAGTTTACTATTTACAAATAAATTACATTTAGCCGTTGTCTGCTCAGTTATAGATACACGGTATGACATCATAATGTGGTAAGAACAAAAAAGTGGCTTACGAGCCCCCTAGGCGAGTCGGTCAATGATGTTTTCATGTTCTTACCACATTATGACGTCTACCGTGTATCTATAACTGAACAGACAACGACAAAATGTAATTTATTTGTTTCATATAATAAAAATGTGAAAAATTCTGCCAAAATAAGCTTTGTAGTGCGACGAAAAGACTTTAGCACGGCATTTGACGTGATCATGATCTATACAAAACAAAGTACGTCATTGGCTGTCAATAATTCTAAAATTGCTGAGATTGGCTTGTCGCTGAAATGGCGTCAGCGTGCTGTCTGTCCTCTAATAGATCACAGCTCTCGACCAATGAAAATCCAGAATGAAGGTATTAACTATGCTCAGATATGATATCATCTAAAGTATTCTACATAACCTACCAGTGCAAACTAGTATCCCTTTTATTCCAATATTTTGTGCCCCATCGATGTCGTCTTTGACATCCTGCAATGAAAAAGATCGTATTAAAAACGATTTAGTGCACTCCTCCACTTGGTGAACTTCTCAAACTTAGTAGAGCGCAAAAGAAACTGCACTTCCGAAAAATAAAGTCATCTTGCAATTCAACTTAAACTGCACTTCAATAGAACACTTCTCTTCTCGAAGATGTCAGAATCAGTTTCATTAAAGTAATAGATTGCCAGATTATTAACGAAGATGGACAAATAAAGAACTGTTCAAACATACCCAACTAAGTACCAACATTGAGGGTGGTAAAAGCAGGGGGAGATCAATTTTCCCTGGCAGGAAAAAAGGCATTCACAATTCAGGTGTCTTAAAAAACCCAGTTTCATGTTTCTCAATAAAACCTATTTACAAGATTTACGTTTGAATGGGTATGAGGGTGTAACAAAAAACCTCACCAATTACAGAGTGAAATCTCCCAAAGAACCATTTAAAACAAACACTACTTCACAACTTACATCTCCAATCAAGATGGCATTTTCTGGCTCTACTTCCATGTCTTTTAAAGCCTCTTGAAAGAAACTGGGTTCAGGTTTTCCTACAATGGTAGCAGTTGTGCTGGCTGCATATTCCAAAGCTGTTGCAAATGGTCCTGGGCCCAGGGCCAGCCCATCTCCACGCTTATAATAACGAGCTTTGTGGATGGCAATTAACGGAGAGCCATCAAGGAGCAATCTGGAAAGTGAAAGAACAATAGTAATGAGTGTTGGCAGAAAGTACAGTAATTAAAAACCAATAAACAGCTATGACATTGTCATGACACAAGCAGGAGACAAGGAAATGTCAGTGGTAAATGTTAGATTTTGCACTGCTCGACTTCACTTGATGTTTAATATTTTGAAGGTGTTGCACAGTTTCAATTCCTAGTATTTTCTTTTTTTGATCAGAACTTTAAAAGATTGTCATGTGCCACACTCAAGACATCAGACACATTTACCAAACTAGAAAATGTGTGTATGTGAATGCTTTCTACTTTAGCAAGGCATTGTGATGAAACTTCATTTACATTTGTGCTTTACCTGAATGCCTTGTTCATTGTTTGATAATTGAAGCTATTTGGAGAAAGCCCAATAACCACAGCATTTGGCTTATCCATTGGCATTCCTTTAAAATCATTCATAGCATCATCTTCCAGAAGACAGAATGGTTGAAGGTTTTGTGCCTCGACAAGACGTCTGGCTGCAGTTAAGGATGTGAATACTTCAGCTTCGTTTATTTGAAATCCAAGTGATTTGAGGCGATTAAGCAATGTGGTTTTAGATTCTTTTGTGGTGTTTGTAACAAATCTTAATGCCAGACCAGTATCTCTTAACCTATAGAAGTCAAATAAATCTTATCTAACAAAAAAACCTACAAATCTCTTGAAAACAACAAAGCGGAAGCTATTTGCATGCTGATGCAGTCTTTAAAAGACTTTGTGTCTTTAATCTACTGTGAATATGTCTATATCATGCTAAATACCTTTTCAAAGCTTCGATAGATCCAGGAATAACAGCATTATCGATATGAAGTGTTCCGCTTAAATCAACCATCACTCCTCGGATTGCCGCCATTTTGAAGAAAAACCCGCACTTTCTTACCCGCCCGCTACACCTCCCTAAATTTCCGCCCGCACACTAGCATGCCGTCGTTTACATCTATACATGAACAGACAATCGAGCAATGTTTTTTTAAAATACAATGTCACTCATTGTATTAAAACGCTTGTTTTATAACAATCCACAGTTATTTTTAATAAATACATTTTTCTAAAATTTTACAATGTTAACTGTTAGCAATGTTGCCTAGAAAATCCAAGGCGTAGCTTCTCTAATTCCAAATTTAAAAACCAACACCTAACCTATAAATCAAGCGTTTGCCAAAACGGACAATGGCGTTCCCTACCTCTTTAAGGTTATGTATGTTACCGGAGGCCACCTGGCTTATTTTTCGATATTACTCACAGCTTGTACAGAATAAGAGCGCGAACAGTCGTGTCTTGTGTGTGTGCGAATAACTAAAACTCGTCATGTACAGGAGTTTTCTGAAAAGCAATAAAAAGGAATTAAATATTTTATTAGAAATTTATCAATAGCAACATCGATGTTGTCTAGCTCGTAAATAGAACATACTACACGGCGGTGCGAAGATATGAATTTGAAATTGTTTTCACAGCGAAATTTTTTTTTTGAATGCAGCGAATATTGTTTTCACAGCGAGAAAATAAAATTCACTTGAGATATGGCGTAATGGCTTTAAATAATGAATTTCATTCTGATTTAGTTATTATCCTAGGGTTTTTTTCGTTCTGTTCTGAGGATTTTTTTATTGAAAATTATTACAAGAATCGTCCTCTCCAAATCGTCCTCCCCTTTATATTGTTTTAAGTTGTTTTGGTTAAATGCAAAAAGTTTCATTACCTTTTTTCCCTTTCTCTTCTTTTGTTTTTCTTTCTTGTCCTTAACATCTTCCAGTAGCCTCATTGTCGTATCATACATATCGTTAATGTCCTGGGTTCTGAACCTGTGATGACCTCCGCTCGGCTATGTGCAAGAGATAGAGGGGATACCAATCACAATTTTGTGCCGGCACTTCACTCGAGACGAGGGTGAATGTGCCCCAATTCGAGTGGAAAGCATACACACGTAGAACTCGACTTAACTACAGGTCCTCCAGCCGGAATCAAACATACGCCTTTGCGATTCCGGCAAATTCCCTGAGCACTGAGCTACGAAGGTAGCTGACAAGGCAAGCATAGTTTGTATGTATTTAGGGTGGCAATGGGTTTTGCGGCACTTCATTCGATGTTATATAAGAATAAATGTGCCTTAATCTCGAGCAGCAATCATGCACATCTAAAATTCAAGCCAGGAAACAGTTAAGAAACATTCTTCTCAAACTCATCATGCTCAAAACACAAAGGAAATCACCACCATATCGACGATGCTTATTTCGATTCCGTAGACGGTCGGACACCTCCGAGATGGTCGAGCACCTCATTGATCTCGTTCCCAGACTCCTCTAGCTCATTTAGACGAAGTTTTATCATAAATACAAATTGTTTCTACGGTTTTCAGCAAGCTCGTTGTTAGCTCAGTCGTCTTGGCGTGCGATTTCTAATAAATTAGGCAGGCGTTCGAATCGCATCCGAGGTTTTTTTTTATTTTTAAAGTTCGTCAAACTTTTTTTCTTATATTTTTTTACTTTTATACGATTTTGTAAGGGTTAGGTTTAGGGTTTGAATCAGGGATTGGATTATTTAAAATTTTAAAAAGAAAAATCTATTAGTTTTATCAGACACATAGGCTTGGAAACGAGATCAATGAGGTGCTCGGCCATCTCGGAGGTGTCCGACTGTCTACGGAATCGAAATTTGCATCGACGATATCGTTGTCTTGATACCACGGTAGTAAACGTCCATAAATTAACTCAACTTTCGCGTTGAATTTCTCGCTAAATACAAGTTCGTTTGAGAAGCAATATAATAAACTCGAAATTGTTTGTTACCGGCATCCAAAACACCTCAAACTGTGTGTAAAAAAACTCGACTAGCGTCTCGTTCTTCAACACAGTTTTCGGTGTTTTTTCACGCCGCTAATAAACGCTTTCTCGTTTATTATATATTATATCAACTACGGCTTTTGCGAATGAATTACCTGAGTACGACCATTTGTTGCTCCGCGGTAGAAGATGACGGTAGGATAGGCCTTGACCCCTGCCTCGACACAGATGTGGTGATGTTGATCGCAGTCCACTTTCGCAAACTCAACTTTACCCTCTAACCTCTTGGAAAAAAAGTATTTTCTTCCTTCTTACATGAACGCAAAAATAACAGTTCACATTTGCAATCGTTTTGGAGCGCTTCCAGGTAATGGTGTAAAAATCTTATACTGTAGCATGCAGCAAGTTTATCAAAAAGTTGTGTTCGCAACTTGTCCCAAGTTGGCAACAACTTTGCAACAATCTTTAGGACAAGTTGTATTGAGCTTCGAGGGGAATATCAGACCTGTTACAAGGTTGTCCTAACAACTCGATACAGATATGTTGTAACAAGATTGCCACAAACTTGACCACACAAGGCTGTAACAACATTGTATTAGTATTTTATCCAAATTGAATCACTCATCAGTCTTGTTGAAACAACCTTATAACAAGTCTGATAGTCCTATCAAACTTGTTAAAAGTTATCGACGGCTTGTTCCAAACGTTTTCCAACACCTTGAAACAATCAGCGCGAACACAACTTGTAAGCAAACTTGACACAACTTGTTTGCAGATTTATAAAAAAATCACCGACAATGGACCATTCCCATATCAGACAAACTTTTGAATTCGGAGAATCAATCAGCACAGGTGTATAGAGCATCCTTAATTTCATACAATTGTCAAGCTTGCATGGTTGGAAAATATTGTAAAATGTGGAAAATATAGTCCTGTAAAGTTTGCGAATTTTGTATACTTTGTAAAAGCGTTACCGCTATGTTGAAATGTGGTAACGCTTTTTCGTGCGTACTACAAAAGTATACAAAATTCGCAAACTTTACATGACTATATTTTCGGCATTTTTCAATATTTTACAACCAAACTTCACCATTTCACTAAACTAAGGAAGCTCTTTCCAAATGTTCTACAATTGCTTTCAAATTTAAAAGTTGTTTAGTTGGGGAATGGTCCATTTCGGGAAATGAAATCATAGTAAACCTTCAGACAAGATATCCCCGAGTTTGTTTGATATTTATAGTACCGGATCTTGCGTTCAAACACCTGTCAAAGCGAGTATTAGCAGACCCCCCCCAACCCAACTAACCTTCTATGTTCCATGATCACCATGAACCATATATATAATGTACAACTTGGTATCACTTACTTTCGCGAGCTTCTCAAAGTACGGAGCGAAATGAACGCAGTGGCCGCACCAAGGGGCAAAGAAATCCACGATCCAAGGAGATTCTGAGATCAGTAGTTTATCATCAAAGTCGTAAGGATTCAGGTCTGTTACTATCGAAGGTAGATAACGAAATACCCAGGAGTGCAACGATTGGAGATTGTGCCAGCCTTGGTAGTGACTGGAAAAAATAGAATTGCTATTTATAATTGTTATATATTTGTGCTTTGACCACCAAGCTGTAGAGGTAGCTGAACAAAACACACAAAACACACTTACGTTTACTTCCATCAGCTGCCTTCATAGCTTAGCTTAGCGGTCAGAGTATTGCACCGGCATTGATTTAACTTAGCTTAGTTTAAACAGTGGTAATAACTTACACAATTCTTCCTACACCCTCTGAAGAATGAGGATATAACCTTATTGTGGGAAAAGACTGGATTCCATGACGTGTGCAAAAGTTGTTGTACTTCTGACAATCGATTGACCCGACACTCGCTTCTCCCTTTAATTTCTGAAAAAAAATTATAAAGAAATATCAGTTACCATATGGTTTTTCACCAGAACGAAATAACCACCCGCATTTGTCAAAATGCACCACTAGAAAAATTGAAAAGTCATAGTGTGGAAATTGAATGAACCTTTATTAGAAATAGAATGGATCTCGATTTTCCACAAAAACTGTATGCTTCCATACTATGGAAAATATTTGGCAAATTGATGGATCTGTCAGAATCTACAGCATTGAATTCAACAGATCCTGTCCATTATTGCTAAGGTAAGTTTGTCTGTTCAGGCGCATTAGCAGGACGGCAGCTTACTAGAAAACAAACACAAACACAAACACAAACACAAACACAAACACAAACACAAACAGACAAACCTTGGCAAGTTTATTCCATACTGGCGCAAGCTCCTGGCAATGTGAACACCAAGGGGCATGGAAGTCCACCAGCCATGTCTCGCCCTTGGTTTTCCTGCCGACTAACGCATCGAATGACTCTGGGGTTAAGATTAGGGATGATGGGCGAAGTGTGTCCTCGATAAATTCGATAAGGCTGTCCACGGAATGTCGTCCTCGGAAGGAATGGGGCATCGTGTTGTTGTAAAACACAGTTGAAGGATACGAACGGATGTTGTACTAAAAACAACAATGCACCGATTTAAAAATGAGATGAATATGGTAAGGAATTCGTAAACTAGCCGATATATGCAGCTCTTTCAATGACAGCCATGACACTGAGTTTAGAGCTAGGCCGAAGTGCGCTGATCATCCGGATGTGCACCTGAGATCTAAGCTGATTCACGAAGGACAAAGCTCAATCTTGTCTACTCAAAGGCTTTCAAACGACGCTATTACAATCGAATGGTTAGCTAAGATGCCATTCCTTGCTAACCCACGTTGGATGTCCAACTCTCTCTGCGGAAGAAAACCGCAGAGTACCCGGAATATACGACGTCTTTCGTCAAAGAGTTGACAAGCTCTTTTTGCATTATTGTCATAAAACCAATCTCAGGATTGAAGCTAACGATCTCAGGGGTAAAAGGCGCTCGCTCTGACGATTGCACCTGTAAAGTCCCTCAATTGGATGTGACAACCTTAAAAATGTAATAGCTGCATATGAGGTACAAAATTTTATTGTACAGGGGCCGGTTGTGTAAAAGCCGGTTAACTTAACCCTGGTTTAACTTGAAATTCAAAGCAAATTTTTCAACAGTTTGTTTATGAATTCAGAAATATTTCTTCAGAAATCTTGTCTTGGTCAATAAGAGTTTTCTTCTTTGAAGTTTCGAAGTAAACACTCGGGCAGAAATACACAAACCAAAACACTGGGTTAAATTTTAACCTAGGGTTAACGTTAACCTAGCTTTAAACAACCGGCCCCAGGGGTCAGTTGTTCAAAGCTGAGTAAGCCCTAATTTTGGGTTAAAGCTTAACCCAGTGTTTTAGTTTCTCTATTTCTACACCTGTTTGTTTCTCTTAAAACTTCAGAAATCAAAACTACTATTAATCTAGACAAGATTTCTCAAGAAATATTTCCAATCTTTCACACAAGCTTTTGGGAAATTTCTTTTTGGATCTTACGTTAGCCTAGGGTTAAGATAACCTGCTTTTGAATAACTGGTCCCAGGAGACTGCAAACAAATATATCACTTAGTCATGTCTCACTTGGATACCTGTTGACATAATTGTTTGTGGACAGTGCAGTCGACTGTACCAAATTTCACTTTGTTATTTTCATCGTTGTACACCTTTGAAGCTTTACGCCATTCTGGCAGCAACTTCATGCAAGGAGGACACCACTGAAAATATTTACAAGAAACGATAAGCATTAAGGTACAAAATATTGCTGTAATGCTTTACAGTAGGTTAGGTTAGGTTAGTGACAAGCATTAAGCTACAAAATATTGCTGTAGTGCTTTACAATAGGTTAGGTTAGGTTAGTGACTTTATTTTGCGAGGGCAGCCCATGACAGTATTGTGAGACTCTGATAAACCTTTCAAATGTCCTATGTACGTGTTAATTTTAGTACAGTCAAATCAGCTGCGAGAACTTCTGCTCATATGAAACCCCACGCACCCAAATGGGTGTCAGTAGTGAGAGGCACAACGCGATAACTGCCTGTGGTTGCCCACAACACAGTATATGGTATCTTGCCTTCACTGGATGTCCCGCCCCCCGGCCCAATTTCTTTTCGGAGGTAGCCTTTATCTTACCGGTGCAAAAAAATCGACAAACCAGTTCTCCTCCCCGGTCGTGACAGGACTGGGGAAATTTTCAGGACCAAGCGTAAACACTCGAGATGTTGATGTGTCTCTTGCAAACACAGCAATATCTTGGGCTGTATAACGACCTGGAAAATATATACGAATGCGAGTCATGCAAAGCTGTTACTTGAGTATGAATAAACATGACCTGATATTGCATATATTTACACATTCATACGCACGTTATCTTCAAATGTGACACAAAGTGGACGAGAGAAGACGGTAGAGATTTCAATTGAGCAATTGTGAGTTTTCAGGTATTCAAATAATGTCAACACTATATTTTTAACAGTACCCTGACTCAGCACCATTAGAAGTCAAATGCAGTGGTCGGATTAGTCGTTAGTGTTGGTGAAGATCAATGTTTCCAATTAATGATAAATAATATGAAAGTATTTACAAGAGAAAGGATCTTTTCCCCTTGGTCGTGAAAGCGTGGGTCGTTATTATCCATATAAACTTATGCTAGCATCGAACATAGTTACTTAGTTTATAGTTTGTGCTTATAGAGAACAGTAGGTAACTGCCTCATTTTCAAGACGTTTTTGACTACAAGTAACAACATAGCTGCTTAGCGACCGCGAAAGATCGGCCATGACGTGGTCCATATTCATGTATTCAAATTCTGCCACATTAATTTTATTTGAAATTGATTGTTTTTACGGATTTTTACAGAGCCCCATTATATGAATTTGAGCCCCCCCCCTTAATTATCGATCTTCCGCGGCGATTTCTATTAGTTTGTTGTAAGGCAGCACAAACTCGTAAAGTACACCTCCGGTGAACGCTTCCTATTCATAAACATACAAATAATGAATGTCCCTCCAAGTCTTTAGTTTAATCTTTACTACAAGCGCTGCTACATACCATGATGCCATTCGTAAGCTCCCTTTTGCTTGAACAGGGCAACTGATGGATATTTGTGAACATGGTGGGTCTTACATATGGTGGAGAACTTCTCACAATCTACGTGTCCAACCTAAAATCCGGTGAAGACAACTTTAAATATGTTTGTGGTACAAGTATATAGCTCGTGGATAAGTCGTACTATCACTTTATCTATCCGCTACAAAATTGCCACTCGCTAGTAAAGTAATTGCACCACTTGCCTTTCACATCACGGGTTCAATTCTCAACGAGTGCTTCTAAATCTGACTGAGTCCGTACGTGAAACAGAAAAGTCAACGGCCTGCCGAAGGTCGCGGGTTTCCTCCGGGTACTCCGGTTTCCCCCAAGGAGAAAGTTGGCAGGATAGTTGGGCACGGGCCTAGAATTTGCACACATACCGTTGTGGAGAACCTGCATGCCCTTGTGGAGAAGCTAACAAAACAGAACTTCGTGAGAGTTGTCCGCAAGCCGTTGAGCAACTCTATTTACCTGGAATTCTGGTAGCAAAGAAGGTAGCTTTCTCATTTCCAGCTCTTTCACGTCTCCTTTCCCAAAATGAATCAGCCAAGGTTCTGATGCAAGCCCTACCATCTGAATCAAATCACAAAAAAATTTTGTTATATGAATATAAGCCACCCTAATAATGAATGGGGTTTCGAGAAAGTCAATTGATCCATGACGTTCACCTTAAACGATTCGTCGTCGACTGAGATTAGATCAGGTAGCAAACGTAATACAGCCTGAATGACTTCCTGACTGTGGTATTCTTGAACAACCTAAAATCAGATTAATTGATTAGGTGAAGTGCTTAAAGTAGATCATCATGCAGGGCGCACGATTGCACGAATGTACTGGGGTTTTTTATTTCAGTGTTGGATCATATTGATCTCACACCGCAGAGATCAACGGAAAATTCGTTGTCTCAAGAGGAATTTCAACTCGCATCTTCGGGTTTCTAGACCACCGCTCTACCAATTGAGCTATCGAGTCAACTGGGATTGGTAGCGAGTCTTATCCAACTTAAGTGCACGAAATATTTTTGTGACGACTTAACGCTTATCTTTGAGGACGCGCAATGTTTCAATTCTATTTCAAAACCTTCTCAGAGATGTGTAAAACAAGATTCATATAATCTAACACTGCAGAGAACAATGAAAAATTCGAGCGGGAATTGAACTCGCATCTTCGAGTTTCTAGACCGCCGTTCTACCAATTGAGCTATCGAGCCAACTGGGATTGGTAGCGAGTTTTATCCAATTTAAGCGCACCAAATTTTTTTCGTGGCGACTACTAATCACCGACCAGCTCAGCTTTCATATAAACACCACCAAGACACTGAAATCAATTATCTTATTCACTAACAACGTTGACATGGGCTAGCAAAATAGAATATAAAGAAAAAGTAAAAACGCGAACAACTGCAGAGTACAGCGTTCGTAACGTACTGTAGAATGCTCGGGTGTAACTTCTCTTGCCGGATAGAAGACAACGCCAGAACGTCGACCTAGAAACTGGCACAAAGCTTCTTCTTCGACACAATTCACTGAGCCCACAGTCACCATATTGTTAAGAACCGCTGACACTTTAATCTGCGTTTCGCGGGATAAACAATCTAAAAAATTTGAAGCGCACATCTTGGGATAGGAAATTTTGAACAGAATACCTCTAATGTTCCTTGTATGTTTGCATGGTGAATATCAAATTAAAATATAACTTTGTGGAAACACCACGTAAGTTTATTATCGCAAAGCTTTCGATCCGTAAGCTCGGATCTTCATCAGTGCCAATAATAATGCGATAATAAACTTGCGTGGTGTTTCCATAAAATTATATTTTAATATCTCTAATGTCTTTGTCACATTTTGAGTTACAAACGTACAATGCACCAGACCACCTGAGAGCACCACATTTTGTGTATGATTTTAAAGGCATTGAGAAGAAGAACTAAAATATCAAGGTTATACAACTCCTGATCATTATATAGCGTTTGAATTAGTTACTCGCTCGTCGCAATTTGCGAATTTAAATTCTCTTTTTGCAAGGACAAAATCATCCATTTTGTGAATGATATGTTTGGAAAGCGATTTACATTGTAAGATGATTTTCACAATCTTTCGTATGTGTTTTCAGTTTTACAACAGTGTAAGATAGGAAAACTCTTATTACACTTTTGTGTCCAAAAGACGCCTGATGGCCAAAATGTTTATTACAATTTGTGCTGCCATTTACGTCGTTAAGTGTTTCTGAGTAAAACTTAAAAACAAACTGTTTTAAGCCAGTAAGCACGCTGAAAAGTAGCAAAAAGGTTTCTTCGACGTCATAATTGCTTACGTATTATACTTCAAACATGATGATTTCACCAGGAAAGTGTTCGATTAAATGTTGACGTTTCCAACGTAAATGGCAGTATTACATTCATTATGAAACGTGATTTTGTGTTTTAGCAAGATGTGTTTCCAGTTTTCGAACCTTAAATTTACTTGACATTTAAAAATGGAGATTTGCAAATAGATTTTGCCAGTCTAATTCGAATCCTGTCATATACCGTACTGTACCTGTGTCATCAGTTGGATCACAAAATGTTATCAGCCACGGAAGCTCGCTAGCTTCAACTTCAGCATCAAATTGATCTGGTATACATAGTAAACAAAAGTGACTCCATGTTTCCAAAAAACTCCAATTGCTGCAGCGCAGCAGAAGACATGATCAACAAATCTTACCAAAATGTAATTCAACCAACACTACGTCCAGGTTCTCCAAAATGTAGTTAACTATGCTGTCAGACGTCCTGCTGCCACGGAAGAACTCCCCCTAGAAGAGCAGTAAAGAACTGTCACAGGATGCAATTTTTCTTGCAACTTGCAAGGCAATTCTACCTTTGAAAGACGTAAAATTGCCAAATACAAGTTTCCATCACAATTTGTTAATATATTTTAAACATACCAAACATTTGCCACAAATTTACATCTCTTAATTAAGCGTAGAATTGGCCGGGTTGCAAGAAAAAATGCACCGTGTGACAGGGCCTATAGTTTCTCCGCTCTCAGGTGTTTTACCAACAGCTAGGACATTGGATACTTTGAGTTTCGCAAAAGTGGGGCAGGGTGTTGGTAAACTTAGGACTGTTTTCTTACACAATTACTGTAAAACATTTATAAGTAGAGGTTCAACAAAGTTTTGAGCCCCAATAGAGTAAGAAGCGTTGTGATCACAACACTACAGCTATAAAATAAAAACAACCTAAAAATGAGCAAACCTTACCCCTGGATATAGAACAAGCGATGGGTAACTCTGGATGCCCTGGCGATTACATAGGCCCCAGTCTTCTTGGCAGTTCACAGCTCCAATTCTAATAACACCTTCAAGTTCCTTCGCAACTTCGCGCCACTAAAAACAAGCAAGGGGAATAAATTTCATTAAATCTTATAGCCAATTCACTAACATAGATTTTGAATAGAAAAAGAAAGTGAATTAAATTGAAAAAGAAAATGTATTTACTCTCAATGCTAGGTGCAACTATGCAAGGTAAGCGACTTCAGAAACCTTTAACAGAAGATATCAGGACTTCAAATAACGTTCCCAAAGTTTCCGATCAAGGCAACCGACAATCATGATTTTCTCACGAGCAAATAAACTCTGGCCGATTAGCAGAGTTTGTTTGACTTTAAAAATGAGGCAACAACACAAACGCTTCTAACAAACCTAAATTCGCTACTACATGCATATTTGGGACCGTAAACTGTTTGTAAACTCCACTAAACTACGAACAACCAAATTGTAATATTAATGTATCAATCATTCAGTTGTTTAGTACCGTAGGAGCGAGATCATGGCAATGTGAGCAGTATGGCGAGTAGAAATTGATAAACCAAATATCTTCAGAATTAGTAACTGAGGACTCTGCAAATTGTAAAACACGTATTTTAAACTATAACTAAAACAAATTTTTAACACCAGTTAGGATGGGTTTGTTCACAAAATATACGACACTTTTTCCCAATTGTATCATTCTTCATTCAAAAACTGTCGCACTAGACTAACCCCCCCCCCCAACTCTTCACTGTTAGTAACCTTGATCTTAATTGAGAATCATTCAATTTACCAAACGCAACATTTTTTCTACAATTTCCCATCAATGATGTCTCTCTCATATTGATGTCTCTCTCATACTGATGTCTCCCTCGTGTATTCTTTACTTTAAAGGAATAAACATAAAAAAACGTCTTGTGACTCCCACACTCTCACCAAAATCTGAAAATCCCAAGGTTATAATTTCCGAATCTTCATCATAAATTCCTGGGGAAAAAATCAAAATGAAATTAACGCCACGAATTGCTACATGCACTATAAGCAATGAATGGATTAAAAAATTTCAAGACTTACCAAATTCTTCGTTGAAATAATGCCAACTCTGATAGTTTTTTCCACTGCCAAAATGATCATCCTTCAAGCCATCTTCGCCATATAAATCATACTTCTTTCTCAACTCCTCATCTAAAGCACAGGGTATGAAATTTTGAAAACATGAGCTCGAACAAGCAAATCGAGGTAACTTTTGCATTTTTTAAAATGAATAATGAGTTTATAAACATTTTCAAATATCTTCAGTAAAAGTTTTTGAAAGCAAAAAGATTTTAAAGTGGCTTTGGTGTGCCTTTTCAAGCTGCAAAAAGTGTTGCGAGTGATATCTGCTTGATTTTACAGGCCTTAAAATATCGTCTAGCAATTCGTCTGTTAAAATGTCCAATGTCTATCAGAATGGTTCTGACATTCCAAAAATTATGCTGGACGGCCATAGCGATAGCACTAATTGCACCGATACTAAATGTCAGACAGTCATGCATCCATAGGATTACGTTTTGGACTCAAAATGGGCGAGCTTGCCAAGAGCAGAAATTCTTTAAGAAATTCTAAAAACTAAATATAGGTGCGTAAGAAACATAAATCGTACTCCGCATGGAAACTCTGCAAGAACATGATACCCTCTCAATCTAAATTCACTTAAACTAAATTCAACCTGTCAAGCTCAGGCGGATGATATGACAGTTCTGATTAATATATTAATGGCTGATAAGTCAACAAAAGTCAATGTTTCGTCTGTTGTTTTGTCGAACATTAATATACTTGGGTCGGACAATTTCATTTGTAATCCTTGTTTTCCTGTCTTTGTTGAAAATTTCACGAATGGGTCGGACAAATATCAGTAACCGACCGATATTTTAAGGCCTGATTTTATTGTAATTAGTCATTAGAAAGCATATTTGATAGTTATTTGTGTAAATATTAAAGATATATGTATAGTGTGTAGTTGAAAAACAACATTAGAATATACAGCTTTAAGCTACTGCATTACACAGGACAATGGAGATGTTTTTACCAGCTTAAAAATGATAGAACTTCATTTCTTAATGTCACTGATTACTTTTTCCAGTAAACAAACCTTTCAAAACCTCATAAGCTCGATTAATTTTCATGAACGTCTCATGTGCATTGGCATCGTCCTGAGAAGTGAATAAATTTAGCTTCGTTAGTAATTAGTTCGTTTCAATGAGGGATTTAATGGAAGGAGGGGGTTATAGGAAGGGGGGTGTGTGTAATGAACATAAAGTTGGTTACTAAATACTTTAAGGCCTATTGATTCTGAGATTTTTGCTGCAATTTTCTCCTTTTGAAATAAGTGAAAACGTTAATGAGTTACAAATGTTTCAGGTTATGATATTTCATAACAACACAATTAACTAATCCACTCTTTCACGTCCTCCAAAGGGAAAGACTACCTACAAGTAAAAAAATTGCCCATTTAAACGAGCCTTTAGACAGTGATTGTAACCATGACTATAGATTTTATTGTCACAATCTGTTGTGTATTGCATTTAGACAGTATCAAGTTTGATCTATTAAAGTT
This sequence comes from Muricea muricata, assembly GCA_963855995.1. Classification (NCBI taxonomy): domain Eukaryota; kingdom Metazoa; phylum Cnidaria; class Anthozoa; order Malacalcyonacea; family Plexauridae; genus Muricea; species Muricea muricata. The sequence goes on from OY979725.1 coordinate 3,309,361, forward strand.
TGCTTCAATGTTAGTTACTGTTAGTTCCAATATTTGTAGTACCACCCCATTTGTAGTACCTACCACTATAGAAGTTAGGGTAGCTGTATGCATGTGTAAGGAAAGGGGGGGGGGAGGGAGTGCACAGATAGAGTCGTGATTGAGTGATTGTGACCATCCAGCAAGTAAATGCACCAGTCAATGAAAACCTATACAACTGCGGTTAGTTGTTCAAAATCAGGTTACCTTTACCCTGGGGTAACCTAAAAGGACATTTCAAAGGAAATTTTTGAGCAGTGGTTTAAAGTTGAAAAAATTCTTTAGATATCTTTTCTACATTTGAAAGAAATGGAAGAGTGGAAACACACAGTGGGGTAAACTTTAACCCAAGGTTGGCACTAATCCAGCTTATAACAACTAGCTCAAGGGCATTAACTTGGGATTAAATACGGTCATTGGCAAAGCAAATGATTTCAAACCCCAGCATATACCCTCACATTGGTGGATTTCAATTGACTAGTGCAATTAATTTAATAAGGTGCAAGTCAGCAATTAACCATCCACAAAGCAAAATTGATGCAAGTACTCTGTGTACCATTCACAGGCAATTAGAGGGAGTAAGGGTAATTTACAATGGACCCAGTTACAAGCCCCCCCCCCCTCCAAGTAATGATGTCCATAAGGCAAGGGGCCTCCAAGATCATTTTTGTCCAGGGCCCCCTAACTTCCTTGAACACTTCTGTGTCTGCTCGTTTAATATTTGCTCATAGCAGCAGTTAAATTTGCGTTTCCAGGCTGGAAACCCAAGATGGCAAGACCCCAAGGTTGCTTTCGCTTGAGGAGTATGCATGTATGTTAGTATGTATCACTAAAAGATCCTAAAAACTTCTTTACTTTGCAATATGCCATTGATATGTGTACACAGCAACAAAGGACTAATTCTGCCAATCATACTGACCTTGTTTTTATCAGGATGCAATTTCAGTGCAAGCTTTTTGAAAGCTCTTCTGATGTCCTTATTGTCAGCATCCCTGTCAATGCCTAAAATATCGTAAAAATCCTCCCCCAAAACACAACCGAATGTCGCTAAAATAACAAATATGTGTGGCCTCATACTGAACACAGCTTGTCGTCAAACAGTCATCCTATATCTACATTTCCATGGTTTTAATGAATGGTTTTAATTATGATTTGTAAACAAGAAATATCAACGTGGCTACATGTCATTGATCATTGGGCTCAGGATTATTATTTGGTCAGCGGTCTACGTTGTTAAATAACAAAGTAGAAAAAGAATAGGAAAAATTAGTGTTAGATTCAAAATTTCGCATGTTTATAACATAAATTTATTGGCAGTTGCATATTTGAAAGGTTTTCTGTATTTAAAGATGTTTTCGTACTCTTAGAATGCGCTTTATTGACAAAATTACGATTATGGATGTTTGCATGTTTTGTGCTAGCATACAGACGAAATACTTCATGTAATAGCTACTGGAGATGCTTTAGCTAATGGGATGAAGATGACGTACGTCGTATTACATAAATATAATGAAATGCAATTAATGAATAATAACACATGCCCTAAAACATGGTTTAATAGAGCACCAAATGGGCAATTTTATGAATTCAGCGACCATCAGCTCTAATAATTATAGTTTAAAAATGCAAGTTATAAACATTAATAAACGATGCGTTTGACTATTATATCAAGCATGAGCGCTGCACCAACTTCTGCCACAAAAAAAATGGAGCGAATTTAAAACTGTGCTACGCCTGCGGCAGGCGAAGTAATTAGCAAGCAAATCTTTATTGCTGCAGAGCAAGCAGGTACCTCTCAAGGTACCCAGGTACCCAAGCAGGTAGTTCTTATTACTTAGTTATAGGTGGTTTAACTGATGAGCTGGCGCAGATCGTGTTACATATAGTGAATACAACATAGCAACAAATGAGTGATAACATGGATAGAGGTACATGGCCCAAATATATGGATGATGGATTTATTGATTTAGCGATTATCTAGGTTCAAATTGAAACCAACATAATCAGTGGTAGGTTTCGGCAATTCCGTTTTTCACTAAATTCTGATTTTTAAAAACTGAATTTTGCACAAATTTCAGGTTTCTACTTTTTACTGTTTTTGATTGACACGGATTTCCTACCCTTTTTCGCGTTTTCCATCAGTTTGATATAACGTGCAAAAGGGTACCCTTTTTTGATAAATATGTCAAAAAATGTCCACCTTTTTCCAACTTATCACAGCGAATTGAAAAGCAGCGAAAAAGACAGCTTTTTCGAGCTTATCGCTTCCGGGCAAAAAGCAGAAAAAAGGGTACCCTTTTTGAGCTTAGTGCGTGGAGGCAGAAAGCAAACAAAAAGGTGTCTTATCAGATGAGGACTTCCTGAAAGATTAGCAGCAAAATATACTAGCTATGATAATTTTTAATTTTGGCGCAAAATTCGTCGCCGTCTGTCGCACTGTTTATATCAGTATGGAGTATTTAGAGACAAATATTGAACAAATTCGACTGTGGGTAAAAGAAAATTATACTCATCGTATGATCGGCGATACGGTAAAGCAAAGTTTTCCCGAAGTAACGAGAGTGTTTTCGGAAAGAAGTATACGACTATTTTGCTCGCAACAAAAATCCATAAAAGAAGTGATTTGGAAGTTGATAGTATTGACGATTATTAAAATGCGCATTCATTATTTGTGTGGAAAAATTGCACACAGTTTATAGCAACATATCGGGTTTTATCTAGTTTTATACTTCGTCCTTCGATTAAATTCTTATCAAATATTGAATAGGTTGGGGAAACATATGGAAGGAAAATGATGGCTGGTATATTCGATGCAAAGGTCAAGTTCTAAATCGATCGCAGATTCGCGAATCACTTCAACGCCAACGGATTAATCCAACCGATCACCAAAGGAGAAGAGCTGACACAGTTCGTGTAAGAAATCCAATTCCATATAATGCAGCATATTATGGACATAAATTACACTGTGATCAAAACGAAAAGCTTTCTAGATATGGCTGCACATTATTTGCTTTCAAGTTTCCACCATGCATGGATGCAGTTCCAAAATTGTCCGAATGTACTGCATGCCTAAGAAAAACGCAACAATCGTGTATTCTCAGTTCAGCTTTGTGGTTTTAAACAGTTTAGTGTTATTCACTGAGATAAATAGTGCTATAAATTAAACTATGCAAGAATTTTGTATGTTTACCAATTGTACATGCGGCGTGCTTTCAAGGGTGACAGAAAACTAATTCACTTTTTCCGGTGGTGCATGTTGCAAACCCCTGCCTTTCCTTAAAGAGGAAAACTAAAACCCCTAAAACTTAGAACCCTTTCAAGGTTTTTAAATAGTGCAAGTTAAATTAATGTTGAAAAAAGTTCTGTGCTTGAATAAAGTGAAAAAAGTTCCGTGCTAGAATAGAAAGCTTCTCGATTTGATCACAGTGTAATTTATGTCCATAATATGTTGCATTATATGGAATTGGATTTCTTACACGAACTGTGTCAGCTCTTCTCCTTTGGTGATCGGTTGGATTAATCCATTGGCGTTGAAGTGATTCGCGAATCTGAGATCGATTTAGAACTTGACCTTTGCTTCGAATATAGCCAGCCATCATTTTCCTTCATGAGAATCCGCACGATGTGTGAAACAATTATTGGTAAAGGTGTAGGTAACCATAGTATCATGTCCAAATTGATGAATTGATGACATTTATTTAAATGAATTATTTTTTACCTATTTGCAATAGTACCCATATAAAACCACTTCGTTTAAATATTAATATTTGGAATAATGAAGCTTATAACTGCGTATTAAATATCTGACATTATTATTGTCACATTATATCCAGAAAACGCGCGCCAATTTTAAACATTGCACGCGAATACCGCATTCGAGGCGCATCAAACAGAGAATGTTCAAGCAAGTATATTCGCACTGTTTGGACAAAACAAAGAGTTGGTACGCGTACAATAAATTGCTTTTCGGTTACCAAAAAAATCGTAGCCCTGAATGTTGCAAGGCATTCAAATGCTTTCCAACAGAGGTCAAGAAGGTCAAACTTGCAGAATTGCGAGACGGTGACGGTCGCCAAATCTCATATCGGTAATTCTTCGCTGGGTCAAGAAAAAGGTTGTACCTAGCCTATATTAAAACATTATAAACTTTGAATATATACACGGTAAACTTTTTGTGCACGGGACCTATATAACTATGTGAATAATGATTACATACATATTATGCATTGTATGTATCAATTTAACTGAGTTAAATTAAGTCTGCGAAAAGAACTTAGCTGAGACTCTTGTGTCAGAAAGATGCAGTCATCTTTTGCTGACAGGTTAAGAAGATGTAGTCATCTTTGCTTAATCAGTTGACGCGAAGTCTTTGTAATGAAAATTATAATATGTAATAAGTGAATATAGGCCATATGTTATTGTGGTATGCACGGAAAAAGTATGAATTTTATTGCATTATATATAGCTAGTATATACCTGAAAGCAAACTATTACAATTAAGTCACTAACTCTCTTAATGCACCGGATACATGGTTAATCCATAGGACTGCATTTACCACGTATATTCTGAAAACTATTAACAGTAGCTGGATGCGTGTTTTTATCCAGATATTATTTCAGACAAAATTTGTTCAAAAACCAACAACTGAAACCAAGGCATGGTTACTAAGCTAAACGCGATCAAAGGTACTGGTAAGTAATTTCAACATGGCTTCCTTTTCTAACAAGAGTCAAAATATAAATATGGAAGATATTGGATGATATGGATTAGATATGGATGAGCTTTCTAATAATGAGGGCTTGAATATTCATGAATCGACGGAAAGTAGCGAGGTAAATAGAATTGGTAATATTTTTTCTGAGTACAGACTGTACGACTGCGTGGTTTGTTTATGAATTTCACCAGTTTAATATACGTACGGATATTGGATGATATTAATAATATTAAAATGGTGCGCGGAGTCGCAGAGATACCAGATTTATTTCGAGTGTTAAACATGATATCCTAAGAGTGAGTGCAGCGAACGAGGGCATTTCCTAGCACCATGTATTTTTCTGTTTATTATATAAACTACAGTGTTTTCTACTAATATAAAACATCCAGAAGCTATTAGTTGATTGTTTGAAAAGCGATAATTTTCACATGTCATGATCTCACATTTGAGATTATCAATTTTATCAGTGCTGGAAATCTTTATGAAGCACTGTACTTTAAATAATAAGTATTGTCTGTCTAGTCACGAAGGTTAGTAATTCATTGCATGTAGTGATCATGTGATGGCAAACAGGCGGATAAAAATTCGAGATTGTATTCAACCTACAATTATAGTCCTATATAAAACCCACAAGTAAGTCTCTTTTGACTGTATTTTGTAATCAGCCGGTATGGTCTGGAAAGTATGGCAATTACACGCTCAAGAATTTTTGTTGTGTTCAGGTTTGCATACTTGGCTTAATACTGAATATGGTGAATATGGTCAGTGCTAGGTACCTAACGTGCACACTGAAGTGCATTTGACATAGGTTTGTGCGCTGTACATTTGAAATTTTTGAAACCCGAGATCTTGTTAAAAACAGCCATACTTTCCAGTCTAGGTCATCAGTCTACAGTATCTGACTGCCTATCAAAGTGGATTGTTTGTACTGTATAGCCAAGATACATTATTGGGCTGCAATTTTGATGTCTTCTAATAAATTTTCTATTAAATGTCTTCTATTATATTGCCTATATTTTAGTCCCTATATATTTTCTATTAAATATTTTAAATCTCAGCACATAATCTTTCCAGTCTGGATTGCAGGTTCATAAACATGAAAATTTTCGAACAATCAACATTATTGATTTCTTGTGGGTACAAGACTGTTGTTTGAAACATTTGAAAATGTGAAAATAATGCAACCGACTGTGGCTAGTTTGAAAATAAGCTAGTTAAGTGGACTATTTTTTATCACTCCCGGTATACTATCCTTCTGCCCATGCCATCTTTTTGCAACATTCAGTAACTGTCTTATTAAGGTTAAGTTAACAGTATCTAGCCATCCACATAAATTTAATGTTTATTTAATCAGAAATCTTTAGTAATGTTTGGTCACTATACTTTGGAACTTCAGTATTAGTAGAGAATAGCCAACAATAAGTCTCACTCATGTTGGGACCAATATGTTTTTGTCTCCTTGGCTGTGACAATGCCGTCATTCTAGCAGCTAACCTGGGGCATAATAAACATTTGAAAAACTTCATGAGATTTAGTCTGCGCAGGGATTGTGCAGACTGGAAATATATGAGCATGCACCCCCCCCCCCCCCCAATTATCAGTAATTAATATTTGATAATTATTTTTAGTCTCTGAGGCTGAGAAACAAATTCACACAATTGCCTGCATGGTAAATATTGTTTGGCTGGACCAACATTTCAGTCCTGTAAAGTATGCATTCACCAAAGGATCTGGCCTGCACAGTCATATTTGGACAATTCAGTCATCCACGGAAATGCACAATATAAATTCCAACAAAACGTCTGGAAGCTGTTTTAGGAAAAGAAAGGAACTTTAAAAAGACACACAATGGATGTGCTGTAAAGCCATAGATTAAGGATAAACAGATGTGCAACTGGATACGTGCCAGTCTCTCATGTTCTATGCTAATATACGACGTCACATCCACGAACCATGAAAGTGTTCATAAAATCGTCAATTAATTGACATTTCTCTTTCTAATTCGTTATAAACTTTGGCTTGTGTACTCGCCAGTATATTGCGCATACGCACTGCTGCTATGTTATGACCTGGTTTTTGTTGGCAGCATGAGCATCAGTAAAATAAAAAGGGATAACGTTTCCAGTGAATTTTGCGAAAAAATGCTGAAAGAATTTTCTTTAAAATTTGTTTTTGTTCCGACGCACATTTCGGTACTGTTGATTTCTTTGTTTTTTAACCGTGTGCTTATGTTCATCTTGCTAGTCAAAATCAGGTCTAATTAAATGTTCATTTATCTTATACTAAATATACCGTAATTAGTCAAACGAATACGGTTTTTGTAAATAATAGAATTTAATAAATAATTTCTTCTTATCTTGTGTTCAGATTTATTTATAAATCAAAATACAATATAATAATCTTATTACGAAAAACAGTGCATGTACCATATATTTTTGCTAACCTCATACATATATTATTCAATTTTCAACATACCTTTTTCTCGCTACTAGCCTAGTACTCACTCTTAAGCGCTTAAGATAATATTCTCCCTCTCCAAAATGCATGGTTACATAAATGTAGTTGTATACAAGACCGAATTTTGGGAGAGGTGCGCGCCTCCTCTGGGAATAAGAGAGGTGCACACCTCCCCAAAAAAACCCCACATTCCCTTACAATTTCTCCAAAATCTGGCCTTGGTTATATGTTAACTCGGTTTTGCATGCATGCCACTTGATTTCTTATATTTACTTCAAAGTTCAAATGGTCATTGTGGCCATGCGTGTGTCTTTAGTATTGGAAAATGTTATTATAAGGATTGAAATTATTGTTTTCAGAGATTTTATGACTTTGGTTAAATAGGAACAAATTTTGTCATTGTTTAACCAAGCCTATTATTACACGAATTATTATGTATTTAGTGTTTGAAAATGTTATTATAAGGATTGAAATTATTGTCGTTTTCAGAGATTTTATGACTGGTTGAATAGGAACAAATCTTGTCATTATTTAACCAAGCCTATTATTACACGAATTATTGTGTGTTTAGTGTTTGAAAATGTTATTATAAGGATTGAAATTATTGTTTTCAGAGATTTTACGACTTTGGTTAAATAGGAACAAATTTTGTCATTATTTAACCAAGCCTATTATTACACGAATTATTGTGTCTTTAGTGTTTAAAAATGTTATTATAAGGACTGCTGTATTGTTTTCAAAGATTTTATGAGTTTGGTTAAACATGATCAAATTTTGTCATTAATTAACCAAGCCTATTATTACACGAATTATTGTGTGTTTAGTGTTTGAAAATGTTATTATAAGGATTGAAATTATTGTTTTCAGAGATTTTATGACCTTGGTTAAATAGGTACAAATTTTGTCATTGTTTAACCAAGCCCATTATTACACGAATTATTGTGTCTTTAGTGTTGGAAAATGTTATTATAAGGATTGAAGTTACTGTTTTCAGAGATTTTACGACTTTGGTTAAATAGGAACAAATTTTGCCATTATTTAACCAAGCCTATTATTACACGAATTATTATGTATTTAGTGTTTGAAAATGTTATTATAAGGATTGAAATTATTGTTTTCAGAGATTTTATGACTTTGGTTGAATAGGAACAATTTTTGTGATTGTTTAACCAAGCCTATTATTGCACGAATTATTGTGTCTTTAGTGTTGGAAAATGTTATTGTAAGGATCGAAGTTACTGTTTTCAGAGATTTTATAACTTTGATTAAATATGTACAAATTTTGTCATTATTTAACCAAGCCCATTATTACACGAATTATTGTGTCTTTAATGTTTAAAAATGTTATTATAAGGATTGAAGTTACTGTTTTCATAGATTTTATAACTTCGGTTAAATATGTGCAAATTTTGTCATTATTTAACCAAGCCTATTATTACACGAATTATTGTGTCTTTAGTGTTTGAAAATGTTATTATAAGGATTGAAGTTACTGTTTTCAGAGATTTTACGACTTTGGTTAAATAGGAACAAATTTTGCCATTATTTAACCAAGCCTATTATTACACGAATTATTATGTATTTAGTGTTTGAAAATGTTATTATAAGGATTGAAATTATTGTCGTTTTCAGAGATTTTATGACTTTGGTTGAATAGGAACAATTTTTGTGATTATTTAACCAAGCCTATTATTGCACGAATTATTGTGTCTTTAGTGTTGGAAAATGTTATTATAAGGATTGAAGTTACTGTTTTCAGAGATTTTATAACCTTGGTTAAATATGTGCAAATTTTGTCATTATTTAACCAAGCCTATTATTACACGAATTATTGTGTCTTTAGTGTTTGAAAATGTTATTATAAGGATTGAAGTTACTGTTTTCAGAGATTTTATAACTTTGATTAAATATGTACAAATTTTGTCATTATTTAACCAAGCCCATTATTACACGAATTATTGTGTCTTTAATGTTTAAAAATGTTATTATAAGGATTGAAGTTACTGTTTTCAGAGATTTTATAACTTTGGTTAAATATGTGCAAATTTTGTCATTATTTAACCAAGCCTATTATTACACGAATTATTGTGTCTTTAGTGTTTAAAAATGTTATTATAAGGACTGCTGTATTGTTTTCAAAGATTTTATGAGTTTGGTTAAACATGATCAAATTTTGTCATTAATTAACCAAGCCTATTATTACACGAATTATTGTACCTTTAGTGTTTGAAAATGTTATTATAAGGATTGAAATTATTGTTTTCAGAGATTTTATGACTTTGGTTAAATAGGTACAAATTTTGTCATTGTTTAACCAAGCCCATTATTACACGAATTATTGTGTCTTTAGTGTTGGAAAATGTTATTATAAGGATTGAAGTTACTGTTTTCAGAGATTTTACGACTTTGGTTAAATAGGAACAAATTTTGCCATTATTTAACCAAGCCTATTATTACACGAATTATTATGTATTTAGTGTTTGAAAATGTTATTATAAGGATTGAAATTATTGTTTTCAGAGATTTTATGACTTTGGTTGAATAGGAACAATTTTTGTGATTATTTAACCAAGCCTATTATTGCACGAATTATTGTGTCTTTAGTGTTGGAAAATGTTATTATAAGGATTGAAGTTACTGTTTTCAGAGATTTTATAACTTTGGTTAAATGTGTGCAAATTTTGTCATTATTTAACCAAGCCTATTATTACACGAATTATTGTGTCTTTAGTGTTTGAAAATGTTATTATAAGGATTGAAGTTACTGTTTTCAGAGATTTTATAACTTTGATTAAATATGTACAAATTTTGTCATTATTTAACCAAGCCCATTATTACACGAATTATTGTGTCTTTAATGTTTAAAAATGTTATTATAAGGATTGAAGTTACTGTTTTCAGAGATTTTATAACTTTGGTTAAATATGTGCAAATTTTGTCATTATTTAACCAAGCCTATTATTACACGAATTATTGTGTCTTTAGTGTTGGAAAATGTTGTTGTAAGGGCTGCTGTTAGTGCTGTATTGTTTTCAGAGATTTTATGAGTTTGGTTAAACATGATCAAATTTTGTCATTATTTAACCAAGCCTATTATTACACGAATTATTGTGTCTTTAGTGTTTAAAAATGTTATTATAAGGACTGCTGTATTGTTTTCAGAGATTTTATGACTTTGATCAATAATTCGTGTAATAATAGGCTTGGTTAAATAATGACAAAATTTGATCATGTTTAACCAAACTCATAAAATCTCTGAAAACAATACAGCAGCCGTTATAATAACATTTTCCAACACTAAAGACACAATAATTCGTGCAATAATAGGCTTGGTTAAATAATCACAAAAATTGTTCCTATTCAACCAAAGTCATAAAATCTCTGAAAACAATAATTTCAATCCTTATAATAACATTTTCCAACATTGAAGATACAATAATTCGTGTAATAATAGGCTTGGTTAAATAATGACAAAATTTATACCTATTTAACCAAAGTCATAACATCTCTGAAAACAATAATTTCAATCCTTATAATAACATTTTCCAACACTAAAGACACAATAATTCGTGTAATAATAGGCTTGGTTAAATAATGACAAAATTTGATCATGTTTAACCAAACTCATAAAATCTCTGAAAACAGTAATTTCAATCCTTATAATAACATTTTCCAACACTAAAGACCCAATAATTCGTGTAATAATAGGCTTGGTTAAATAATGACAAAATTTGTTCCTATTTAACCAAAGTCGTAAAATCTCTGAAAACAATAATTTCAATCCTTATAATAACATTTTCAAACACTAAACACACAATAATTCGTGTAATAATAGGCTTGGTTAAATAATGACAAGATTTGTTCTTATTCAACCAGTCATAAAATCTCTGAAAACGACAATAATTTCAATCCTTATAATAACATTTTCAAACACTAAATACATAATAATTCGTGTAATAATAGGCTTGGTTAAATAATGGCAAAATTTGTTCCTATTTAACCAAAGTCGTAAAATCTCTGAAAACAGTAACTTCAATCCTTATAATAACATTTTCAAACACTAAAGACACAATAATTCGTGTAATAATAGGCTTGGTTAAATAATGACAAAATTTGCACATATTTAACCGAAGTTATAAAATCTATGAAAACAGTAACTTCAATCCTTATAATAACATTTTTAAACATTAAAGACACAATAATTCGTGTAATAATGGGCTTGGTTAAATAATGACAAAATTTGTACATATTTAATCAAAGTTATAAAATCTCTGAAAACAGTAACTTCGATCCTTACAATAACATTTTCCAACACTAAAGACACAATAATTCGTGCAATAATAGGCTTGGTTAAATAATCACAAAAATTGTTCCTATTCAACCAAAGTCATAAAATCTCTGAAAACAATAATTTCAATCCTTATAATAACATTTTCAAACACTAAATACATAATAATTCGTGTAATAATAGGCTTGGTTAAATAATGGCAAAATTTGTTCCTATTTAACCAAAGTCGTAAAATCTCTGAAAACAGTAACTTCAATCCTTATAATAACATTTTCCAACACTAAAGACACAATAATTCGTGTAATAATGGGCTTGGTTAAACAATGACAAAATTTGTACCTATTTAACCAAGGTCATAAAATCTCTGAAAACAATAATTTCAATCCTTATAATAACATTTTCAAACACTAAACACACAATAATTCGTGTAATAATAGGCTTGGTTAATTAATGACAAAATTTGATCATGTTTAACCAAACTCATAAAATCTCTGAAAACAATACAGCAGTCCTTATAATAACATTTTTAAACACTAAAGACACAATAATTCGTGTAATAATAGGCTTGGTTAAATAATGACAAAATTTGTTCCTATTTAACCAAAGTCGTAAAATCTCTGAAAACAATAATTTCAATCCTTATAATAACATTTTCAAACACTAAACACACAATAATTCGTGTAATAATAGGCTTGGTTAAATAATGACAAGATTTGTTCCTATTCAACCAGTCATAAAATCTCTGAAAACGACAATAATTTCAATCCTTATAATAACATTTTCAAACACTAAATACATAATAATTCGTGTAATAATAGGCTTGGTTAAACAATGACAAAATTTGTTCCTATTTAACCAAAGTCATAAAATCTCTGAAAACAATAATTTCAATCCTTATAATAACATTTTCCAATACTAAAGACACATGCATGGCCACAATGACCATTTGAACTTTGAAGTAAATATAAGAAATCAAGTGGCATGCATGCAAAAACCGAGTTAACATATAACCAAGGCCAGATTTTGGAGAAATTGTAAGGGAATGTGGGGTTTTTTTGGGGAGGTGTGCACCTCTCTTATTCCCAGAGGAGGCGCGCACCTCTCCCAAAATTCGGTCTTGTATACAACTACATTTATGTAACCATGCATTTTGGAGAGGGAGAATATTATCTTAAGCGCTTAAGAGTGAGTACTAGGCTAGTAGCGAGAAAAAGGTATGTTGAAAATTGAATAATATATGTATGAGGTTAGCAAAAATATATGGTACATGCACTGTTTTTCGTAATAAGATTATTATATTGTATTTTGATTTATAAATAAATCTGAACACAAGATAAGAAGAAATTATTTATTAAATTCTATTATTTACAAAAACCGTATTCGTTTGACTAATTACGGTATATTTAGTATAAGATAAATGAACATTTAATTAGACCTGATTTTGACTAGCAAGATGAACATAAGCACACGGTTAAAAAACAAAGAAATCAACAGTACCGAAATGTGCGTCGGAACAAAAACAAATTTTAAAGAAAATTCTTTCAGCATTTTTTCGCAAAATTCACTGGAAACGTTATCCCTTTTTATTTTACTGATGCTCATGCTGCCAACAAAAACCAGGTCATATGCGCAGTATACTGGCGAGTACACAAGCCAAAGTTTATAACGAATTTGAAAGAGAAATGTCAATTAATTGACGATTTTATGAACACTTTCATGGTTCGTGGATATGACGTCGTATATTAGAGACTGGCACGTATCCAGTTGCACATCTGTTTATCCTTAATCCATGGCTTTACAGCTCATCCATTGTGTGTCTTTTTAAAGTTCCTTTCTTTTCCTAAAACAGCTTCCAGACGTTTTGTTGGAATTTATGTTGTGCATTTTCGTGGATGACTGAATTGTCCAAATATGACTGTGCAGGCCAGATCCTTTGGTGAATGCATACTTTACAGGACTGAAATGTTGGTCCGGCCAAACAATATTTACCATGCAGGCAATTGTGTGAATTTGTTTCTCAGCCTCAGAGACTAAAAATAATTATCAAATATTAATTACTGATAATTGGGGGGGGGGGGGGTGCATGCTCATATATTTCCATTCTGCACAATCTCTGCACAGACTAAATCTCATGAAGTTTTTCAAACGTTTTTTATGCCCCAGGTTTAGCTGCTAGAATGATGGCATTGTCACAGCCAAGGAGACAAAAACATATAGGTCCCAACATGAGTGAGACTTATTGTTGGCTATTCTCTACTAATACTGAAGTTCCAAAGTATATAGTGACCAAACATTACTAAAGATTTCTGATTAAATAAACATTGAACTTCTGTGGATGGCTAGATACTGTTAACTTAACCTTAATAAGACAGTTACTGAATGTTGCAAAAAGATGGCATGGGCAGAAGAATAGTATACAGGGAGTGATAAAAAATAGTCCACTTAACTAGCTTATTTTCAAACTAGCCACAGTCGGTTGCATTATTTTCACATTTTCAAATGTTTCAAACAACAGTCTTGTACCCACAAGAAATCAATAATGTTGATTGTTCGAAAATTTTCATGTTTATGAACCTGCAGTCCAGACTGGAAAGATTATTTGCTGAGATTTAAAATACTTAATAGAAAATATATAGGGACTAAAATGTAGGCAATTTAATAGAAGACATTTAATAGAAAATTTATTAGAAGACATCAAAATTGCAGCCCAATACTGTATCTTGGCTGTGCAGTACAAACAATCCACTTTGATAGGCAGTCAGATACTGTAGACTGATGACCTAGACTGGAAAGTATGGCTGTTTTTAACAAGATCTTAGAGCTGTGCAAACTCCGGTTTTTTCACCTCTGGCTCCGGCTCCGGCAAAAAAAACTCCGGCTCCGGTAAAAAAACTCCGGCTCCGGCAGAAAATTTTACGCTTGTGCGTAAATTTGTCAAACTTGGAAATTTTTCCAGTTTAAAGTGGAAATACCATCTTTGTTTTTTATTTAACACTTCGCATTCTTCGCATTAACATTTTGTAATATGCACGATGCACGTATTGTATTTGCAAAACAAGACGGATTTTCTCTTCTGGAAAAAACATACAGTTAATAGTAATGTTTCAGTTATTCTTAAAAACATATATTCGACCTTTCATGTTGATAATTGTGAGCATAGCATCGCAGCGTTTAATGAAATTTTCAGATAAAATTTTCACGCGCTTTACCGTCTTACGGACGTCACAGTTATACAAAAGTAACATGAAATACCATAATTATGATTTATATGTTTGTGGCAAGCCGTATTAGGCTGTATTTACTTTTTCGTCGATGGAGTTAGTTTTTTCGTTGATCTATGATAGAAGTTTGCAGCACAAATAAGTGCTGCCAGAGTTTTGCCGGAGGTGAACAAACTCCGGCTCCAGCTCCGGCTCCGGCAAAATAGGGAAAAACTCCGGCTCCGGCCCTCCGGCTCCGGTGCACAGCACTACAAGATCTCGGGTTTCAAAAATTTCAAATGTACAGTGTGCAAACCTGTGTCAAATGCACTTCAGTGTGCATGTTAGATACCTAGCACTGGCCATATTCACCATATTCAGTATTAAGCCAAGTATGCAAACCTGAACACAACAAAAATTCTTGAGTGGCTAGTTGCCATACTTTCCAGACCATACCGGCTGATTACAAAATAAAGTCAAAAGAGACTTACTTGTGGGTTTTATATAGGACTATAATTGTAGGTTGAATACAATCTCGAATTTTTACCTGCCTGTTTGCCATCACATGATCACTACATGCAATGAATTACTAACCTTCGTGACTAGACAGACTATAGTCTATCAATACTTATTATTTAAAGTACAGTGCTTCATAAAGATTTCCAGCACTGATAAAATTGATAATCTCAAATGTGAGATCATGACATGTGAAAATTATCGCTTTTCAAACAATCAACTAATAGCTTCTGGATGTTTTATATTAGGGCCTGTTTACATGATGGTAGGGTGACCCTAGTAGAAGGGTTACCCTAGCAAACGGGTCAAAAAAAGCGAGCGTTTACATGAGATAGGGTAACCCTACTGCTAGGGCTATGTTCACCGCTAGGGTCACCCTATCTTAACGTGGTCGCTCAGCCATTCATTTAAAAAATGATATTAACGTGCGAAGTTCTCGTGGTATGCTGTGTGATACTACGTCTGGCTCATTTTGTTGTTTCATTTCAGTGTTGTGACCATCTTTGTTTGTTTGATATTTACTGAAGGCGAATAACTCGACCCGCTTGATAGGGTAACCCTACCTGAAGCGTTTACATGGCTTATGTAAACAAAAAGATAGCCCTACTGCTAGGGTAACCCTATCTATTTGATAGGGTAACCCTACCGCTAGGGTAACCCTAGCGCACATGTAAACGCTTCCTATAAAACATATTGTAGTAGGGTAACTCGCTTACTAGGGTAACCCTTCTGCTAGGGTCACCCTACCTCCATGTAAACAGGCCCTTAGTAGAAAACACTGTAGTTTATATAATAAACAGAAAAATACATGGTGCTAGGAAATGCCCTCGTTCGCTGCACTCACTCTTAGGATATCATGTTCAACACTCGAAATAAATCTGGTATCTCTGCGACTCCGCGCACCATTTTAATATTATTAATATCATCCAATATCCGTACGTATATTAAACTGGTGAAATTCATAAACAAACCACGTAGTCGTACAGTCTGTACTCAGGAAAAATATTACCAATTCTATTTACCTCGCTACTTTCCGTCGATTCATGAATATTCAAGCCCTCATTATTAGAAAGCTCATCCATATCTAATCCATATCATCCAATATCTTCCATATTCATATTTTGACTCTTGTTAGAAAAGGAAGCCATGTTGAAATTACTTACCAGTACCTTTGATCGCGTTTAGCTTAGTAACCATGCCTTGGTTTCAGTTGTTGGTTTTTGAACAAATTTTGTCTGAAATAATACCTCTTTTATCTTAACCAACGCTGTGCCAATATCGTCTTTCATTTCAGTAACCTATTTCCTAATATTAAACTGAAAACCACATGCAGCTGCTTCCATACCAACTGTGAATAGAGCCGGATTGATGACAGCTTTACCTATTAAATTTGTTGGAATTAGGCATAATTGCATCCGGAGAAACGCACAAATTTTGTGCGTTTGACACCTTTTTTCGGCCGTGCGGATTCTCATGATATGTTGCCCCAACCTATTCAATATTTAATAAGAATTTAATCGAAGGACTAAATATAAAACTAGATAAAACCTGATATGGTGCTATAAACTGTGTGTAACTTTTCCTCAATATTTACTCCGCCTGCCGTAGGCGAGGCGGAGTTTTAAATTCGCCCCGTTTCTGTTTTTTTTTTTTTTTTTTTTTATTTTTTTTCGGTGTCAGAAGTCGGTGCAGCGCTCATGGGTGATACCGCTGGCACAAACCGCGTGAGCCGACCTAAACACGGCGTTTAAACTCAATTTCTAGCGAAATGTGTCAACAAAACACGCATTTAAACGTGCATGCTAGAACATCTAAACCGCAAGAAGGTTTTACGTGCAAAGATTCTCATGCAAAATGCTTTAAAACGACAAATTCCAGCGATGTGTCGCGGTGAAGTTTTGAGAGCGTGTTTCCGTCATTTTCTGGTTTATTCCTACTTTTAAGGAAATTTAGAAATTTCTACACAAGAATCAAACGCAAATTCTACTGAAATATCTACATACATACAAAATGAAGATCGGTGAAGGAACTTCGCAAAAATATTCATTTTTGTACTTTCGAACGGCGTTTTTCCTATGCTTTTGACTGAAAACACGACGAACGACACTTGCCAGAGCAATTTGCGTGGCGCGTGGAATGACGTGAGCACGGGGACACAAAAATTGAGGTTATTGAGTGCGAGTTCCCTATCTGTATATATTTGATCTGTGATACAGCTTCTTCTGAATCAGGAACAAGGAACTTGCTCGGAGCATGTCGACACAAAGTGGTAGTTTCGGCGTTCCTCGGAATTCGTCTGTTTCCGACGCTGCTCGAAGATTTTCCGAATACTATTTTTTCAAAATTTTTCTCTAGCTCGAAGATTTTGCTCCTTGAAAGTCCTCTAAATTTTCATGCATCCTAACTTTGTTTTAAGGTAATATGCTTTATTTTCTATCATTATTTGTAGCAAAGTACTTAGATTGTGCATAGAGATCGATTTTTGAGAGATCAGACTGGAAATAAGTACAATTTTCGAGTATTGTAAGTTTGTGCTTTCCAAGCATGGCTATGGTCGCATGTAAGATTAAGGCTACCGTTTTCAGTTGAAGTTGGTTCGATAATAATACCATGAAATCCGCTATAGAAACTGAATGAGGTCTTGAATTGTTGAGATTGTCGAAGAAAGTATGCTGAGACAGTTCTATGTATAGAGTTGGTTCTGGTTCAAATTTATTGAAAAAAGGCAATTTAATTTTAATTTTGTGAATTTCGATTACAAAACATGCCTTGGACTGTCGACCAATTGATTTCGTCAGGCGATTACAGACTTGTGAGAGGAGGGGGGTAGCCTAATTACTAAAATGTAGTGAAAAAAGGACTTTCCATCTAATGGTGGGAGCAGGTTGGCGGGAACACTGGAGAATAAAGGTCCTGTCACAATGCAATTTTTCTTGCAACTTGAAATGCAATTCTACTATTGGGAGATGTAAAATTGGCAAATGCAAGTTTCCATCACAGTTTGCTGGGGTTTTTTAACGTACCAAACATTTGTCACAAATTTACTTAAGAGTAGATTTTCCCTGTAGCAAAAAAGATGGCAAATGTCGATTTTACCAGAGTGCATGGTAGTCTGAAATTGTTTAAAAAGGCAAATTAACATCTTTTAAAGAACAGACAGAAGACAATAGGTTATTTTCACACTTGTGTTAAAATTTCAATCCAGTAGCTTTGTTTCTTGTCATCTTTTCCCACGTATTCTTTCTTGATACCTGCAATGCATTCTGGTAAAATCGACATGTCGCCATCTTTTTTGCTACGGTGAATGCAAGGAAAAGTGCACCGTGTGACAGGGCCTTAAGGGTAAGAGGTGGATAGAGAAGGAGACGGAGCAGTTACAAGTGCAAGAAAAATTGCACCGTGTGACAGGGCCTTGAGGGTGGGAGGTAGATAGGAGGAGACGGAGCAGGATGTGGGAGTCGTGCAAGGTCGGGAGGTTAAAAAAGAACAAGGAATGTTATGTTTTTAATGCCTTTTAGACTTTTCTTGAGGCAATTAAAATTCAAACTGTCAAATCCAAACACTGTACAGAATGGCCGACTTTACGTGGTCTTTAGTTTTTACACAACCACTTGCATTGTTATCTTTTGCAGTTTGTTTACCATTTCAGTTATCTATCTTCAATAGAATTCTTTGAAATTTGTTTGTAGATCGACAAAATGCTTAACCTCCTCTCAACAACTGGCAGATTATGAAAAATGAAATTGTTAAAGGTATTGGAATATTGCATGTACAATATTGAATATGGGACAATTTGGGATGGTATAATTTTGGACATGACGGTTTCATTCTCACCTAATTTGACGATTATTTTGTGGGTACACATACCGTGGAATCTCATGTGCTCCAGAAGCATTTTAATCTTAGAAAAAGTCAAATAATGATGAACTGTGTTTTAAAAGAAAGTTAGAATCTTATTTGGTTCAAATCAATTGAATTATGGCCCAAGAGTTCATGAAAACACATACAAAAGGCTTTCTTAAAAAACTGAAATATCAAATCTAGCAATTTTATATGTTATGCCTCTAAACAACACAATTCTGTTTCTAAAAATTGGTACCCTACTAGACCTATATGCATGATTATACTAATTTGGACATATTTATTTTTACCCATTAAAATATAAATTTGTGTTTAATCATTCGTGTTTGTCATTATTTGACTTTGTAATGTTGGTTAAACATAAGGAGATTGAGGTGACTTTGCCAGAAACAAAAACATCCATTATTATACTAAAATTTCAATATATATAGCAATTAAAACTAACCACAGGAAATATATTTCTACTTTTTAATTGAAATGTTTCTGTTATATGCACTATATCATATTTTTGATAAAAAATTACAACACCTATGTTATTTCCTGGTTTACTATCTCAATCATCTTTTGTTTAAGCTGGCTTTGAGTGTTCATTTGAAAGTTTGGAAAGTTCATTTGAAAATCACAATAGTTCTCAATGTTATATTGGACCCTTTAAAGTTAAAAAAATACTTTGTAATATTTTATACTACTGGTAATTTATCTTAGATACAGACTTTGTGATTTTGTACTAGAATGTTGACTTTCAAACTTTAAGATGAACTACTTATTAAGGACAAAATAAGCTAGCATATTGTCTTTTGTTTACAAAGTGGAACTTGTTTGGAATTGAGATGAACTGATGCAGTTGTTCTTTAACTTTATCAATTAATTACATATCTTAAATGAAAAAGAAAACCACAACTTGCCAAATAAATTCTGTGGGCTCTTTTTATTAGCAAAGAAAAGATGTGGCGGATGTAAGAATTTAAGAGTAAAAAAGTTTCCTTGGACTAAAAAAATTGACAGTATGCCAGATTTTCTAGATAAACAAGCAGTACAGATGTTGGCCAATAATAAGTATAAGTAACTACAATTTTTAATTTTAAAAGTTTTCTATTGATGCCTGGATACAGTAAATACTTTACCAGAGTTCTTCGTATTACATCGACTTGAAAAAGTTTTAAGTCACATGAAGCTTTTAGTTGATACTATGCAATTTCAAATTTTACAGACTTCTTAATTAACATGCCAAATTTACCTTGTTGAACATAAGGTCTTTCCTGAGAAAAAGTAAAACTGTCTGGCATTATATGGAGTAGAATAATTTAAATTAGTTTGAGACTTTGATTTGATAACAATTTTGATTTGTACTATTTACAATACAAGTGACCGGGTTGTATCGGATATACAAACCCAAGCTGAAGGCGAGATATCTGACATACACAGATGCGAATGTTGTAAATGGCTTGTGAAACTCGTCAATTTTATACATCAGATCTATAGCAAAGTGATTTTGAAAATACCGATTCTGTAAGATGAGAAAATGATTTCTTTTGTGTTTCCTGTATGATTTATTACTTTATAAGTTTCTTAATTAAAATTACAACATATTGCCTACTGGAACTTTTTATATTGTTTGGTTGTGGTGAATTTGTATTTTGGCAATTGAAATATTTCTGAATTTGTATGTGCATTTCCTTTGCTTCAGTTCAAGTTTACATTTCAAATATTCCACTTTGTAATACTTGCGTGGTAATAATAATATAAGAAAACAGGTTTACATGGCTCTTGAATATAGTCTTTTCAACAAGTAAGTAAAGATGAATTTATACTTCAAAGAGATATGTTCCTAACCTGACAATGGTACCTTCCAAAAAGACTAAATTTAAATTGATTCTTCGAATAAATTTTTTACTTTTCAATCCAAGATCAATCTAAGTTATGTATTTCTACTTTTATTTTGGTCTCTTTAACACTGAAACTATCAATTGTATATAAAGCAACTTCACTATCGAGTGACTTCATTAGTTGCTGGGCAAAGCCAAAGCATTGATTTTTCGGCTGTTTTCAATGAAAAATAGAATTTTGCCCAAAGTTATCTCAAATAAATTATCACAATTTGAACAAAAAGCTTCTGTTCTTGTGCCCACCAGAAAAATGAGATGTCTGAGACTTTCTTTGTATTTTTTTGCGAAAAATAGATCGCATGCACTGTTATGCAAAGAAAAGTGTAAGAGATTGGTTTCTGAAAAATGTCGTGCTACACACAATATTCTAAAAATGCTTGGTTTTTATTCTATGTATTTTTGAATTTTTTGTTAAAAAAAATAAAGGTAGCAATGTTTAGTGCATTTCACATTGTCAGGTTAGAAACGCAATAAGAAAAATGTGGCTCCGAACATTACAGCTTGGTCAATTTGGAATTTATAAAAAAATCGTTTCTTCGTTGTTTTTCGACGTTTTGAAGGGTTGTTTCGAGTACAAAAAAGTATTTTTAGGAAGAATTATGTGCCCACGTTACATGTCTCAAAGCCATCAAAATTCGTTGGTAATTCGTGCATGTATTTTTTCTGACTTATAAAAGCACAATTGATTAAAAATGATATTTTTCTTTTGACAAAAATACCTTTCTTCTGTGAGGCTGGCTGTATTTGAAAAAGCGTTGGTCAACGCTCCGCCAAAACTCGTGGGTTTTCTCCGGGTACTCCGGTTCTTCCCACTGGGAGAGTTGACAGGGTAGTTACATATGGTTATAAAAATGTGACTAACTTTTGAAAACCTTTCTACTTAGACTTGTTAAGCCTTCTCGTCATCTCTATCAGTTGCATGTTTTGAGCCACATGTTTTTCTTTGTAATTGTGAAACAACTCGTTATATGCTGGGTAAACCTTTGCAAAACTCTCAAAATTTATCACTTCAAGTTGTTTCATTGTTATAATATATTTTGAAGTATAAACATTTACTTACGTTGAAAAGACCCAAGTTTTTTAGGACTTTGTTCATTCACTTGTGTTATTGTTCTCTCTGCCATGTTCTGTTTTCTTCTGTTGTTATTTTAATAAGTACAATGTGTGGTAGTTAATCTCTTTTTATTGTTATTCAAATTGTATGTAATCTTTACAAATTTTTTCAATAAATTGTTTACAAAATTTACTTGTGACCCCTTTTTAATTAAAAATTAAATTCCCATGGGAATTGAGAAATTGAATAAAAAAAATCCCCCTACCCCGGCCAGCTCCCCAAGTGCCACTTCCACCTAAGTAGAAGTACTTATACATGTAGTACAAGTACTTCTACTTATTCACGGTGGAAGTAGCACTCGGAGAACTGGCCGGGGTAGCCGGCAAAGAGAAGACCAACTTTGCAAGTGCTAATACAATTGCTAAGTTGATCTTCCCTAGAGAGCAGCCGCGCGTACCTAACAAATTAAAACAACAAACGTTAGTGACTTAAGTACTTAGCATGCAAATTTGATTCCCAAAGCCAAAATGTCAAGTGCCCCCCGCTGATCCTACCAACTGCCTACCTGCCTCAGTTCTAAGCTGTCTTCCTCAGTTCTAAGCTCCTGCATTCCATTCGTTACCTTCACTTTCCTCACCATCGCACAGTCACTCACAGCTGATAAACCCGCATGCACCACCACCACCCCGACTGCCACCCAATTTCGAAAATTAAAAGAGTTAAAATTTCGGTAAAGTATGCATTTTAAATGCAATTTATTTGGATATTTTAGATCAAACGTAAACAGAAAAAGCTCGTACATAAAAACAGGTGAGAATTCTATTTAAAATTTGCTTGCAAAATATAAAACTTAATTCGCATTTTTCTTAGTTAATAGTATAGATCAATTTAGTTGATGTTGAAACCTACTCTTAACTGTTTTGTTAGAAGTGACGACAGATTTTGGTTTTTAAGCATACTTTCAAAAATTTTAATTCCTTTAATAAACCTAACCCCATGCAACTTACACACGGCGCACACCCTCGCAGTCCATACATTTAGCTAATAAATTACGTTATAAACAAAAAAGCAAAATAAAAAGATAAATTAAGTTATCTCTAGCTACTTAAACCCACTTAGACTGAGTTTTTGATTGAATTTTCAAACGTAAAACCTTAGCTGAATGGGCATGGGCTTTTCGTTGTGTTAACTGTTCCGGAGTAAATATAAACCTGGGGCCGGTTGTATCAAAGGCGTTTAGCTTAAACGGTGGATAAGTGAAATTTAAAAATCAGTTTTACACCTAGTACGGAACCGAAATTATGAGTTGAAATAGAATAAATATTTAGTTTTATATATAATTGTTCTTTTCAGGTCAAATAACTTCAGCTGGTTTGTTTATACAACATGGAAACTTGTTTCATATTTTTGACTTATCCACCGTTTAAGCTAAACGCCTTTGATACAACCGGCCCCTGATACTTACCAAAGTCCAAGGCTGGGTCAAATAAGCATGAGAATTAGGCAAAAATAAAAAGCAATTGAAACTCAACAGATTCACTAAAGTTGTTTTTTTTTTTGGCAACTTATATCCTTAAGTGTAGATGACATGCAATTTTTAATGCCGTAATTCTCACACTTATTTAACCGAAACGCCTTCATTTGCATGGTACCTCGCAGCTGCTCTCAAACCACCTTCGTAATTTGCTTTAGTGTACACAAACAATGACTTCATTGTTCCTGCTTACCAAAACAAATCTGAAAGCACCAAGATACTTATCATATTAATAATCAAAGAGGATTCGCATTATGCAGTAATTACCATAAACAGACGCACCACCATTGAAACAAAGCATGCCGTATTCCCATGGGAATTTAAAATGCACAAAAAAATATAATGATCCTACTGATTTGCATGGATGTATGAACCAAATTAGCTAAGAAACAAAGAAATGATATATTCCCTTGGGAATTTAATGTAGCAAAAAGATGGCGGGTGTTGATTTTACCAGAATGCCTTGCGGTCTGAAATCGTTTAAAAACTTAAGGTAAATTAACCTCGTTTGAGGAACAGACAGATAGGTTATTTTGTCACTTGTGTTAAAATTCCGTCCATTAGCTTATCTTAAATATCATTTCACTGGTATTCTTGATTGATACCCGCATTAAATTCTGGTAAAATCGACATGCCACCATCTGTTTTGCTACGGTGAATTGGAATACAAGTCACATTTTCTCGCTTTTTAACCAGAGAACACATTCTTTAAAGGTAGAACGACGGAATTGATCGTTTGCAATCGACGCCATCTTTGTTGACGTTTGAAACACATGGCAACCACAAAGTATCTATTCATTATATCTGATCCTATCGAGCCATACATCTTTAAAGTATCATTCATAATACGCTAAAACTAACGATGAAATAGTAAATTGACACAAGTGTTTCGCTGTAAACAGCTGAAGTAATCTGCAGAGTCAACCAAGATGGCGCCCAATCACACGAAATGACGTCATGTGCAAACCAAGAATAGTGACAAAATGCATCAACTATAATTTAGTGGCATTATTACGAAACTTATTTTTGTAAAACGTTCAATCCTACATGTTATTTTGTTTTGTTTTTAGAAATATCCAAATCCAAATGTTAGAGACGAAATTTCCAGGCGTTAAGGTATTGTTTCTTTAAAAAATATTGTCGACATTTACCATATTTTTACCTGTTTTTTGACTCGAAAATTGACTGCCAAACTCCTAGATATTCTATTTAATTATTTTGTTGAATGTATTTGATATCAATGTTATTTCAATCCAATTTTTTTCACTTAATTTGCTGTCTTCTCTTTTTCATTAACGAGAAATATCTATTAAATCCTCTTTGATCCCTCAATAATAAGTATCTTGTTTTCTACTAACTTGCACATTACCACTACTTTCTATTACAATGTCGTGTCTTCTTATTCTTGTGGATTGTTGTTTTGTGGGTCTTGCCGTCCAGGATCGTTCATTCTTTTCTCTTCTTGTGCGTTTTTTTCACATCCCATCACCCTTTGCAATAGTAGAAAGAATTAAGTCATGAGATGATAGTTACGAATAATTTATAAACTATAACATGATAAGTTTCTTGTACGTTTGCATGGTGAATACAATATACTTATTAAGCTTTGTGGAAACACCACGTAAATTTATTATTGCAATAATAAATTTACGTGGTGTTTCCACAAAGCTTAATAAGTAAACTATAACATATTAAGCACTTATTGGATGAGGTTTTTGTGATATGCGAAATGATCAATGTCGAGGTAAGAGTTATCAGCCGAGCCGAAGGCGAGTCAGATAACCCTTACCAAGACATTGATAATTTTGCATATCACAAAAACCGAATCCGATAATTGCTTTATTATACATTGTAAGTCTTTTTCCTCGAGCAATTGACGAATTTCGCCTTCGGAAGAGCTTAAAAAGCAAGATGCCATAACATGAAACAGAAAATATCGAAAAAATGTTGTTGCCATGCCAACCATTGATGCCAACGGATACCGCATACTGTAATAATCTGCACCGTAGGCTCAACATGCAGGTAACTCAGTTATCTGCTAGCAGATAACTGAGCCATAGAATAAGAATACATAGAAGGGCCACTCGCGTCGGAGCCTTTGGAGTTTTTGAAGCCGCGCATGTCGCATTACGCACGTTATTAGCATTTTCTCAGCCAGTCAATTGCATTTTCTGGCCAATAGGAATGCTGAACTGGCTGGTGGCAGCCAGTAAACTGCATAAACATAGTGTGACATGTTGCACTGCTGAGTGGCCCTTCTATGTATTCTTATTGTATGACTGAGTTATCTGCAGATTGTGTGATAGTCGCATTTATCTGCATACAACTGACCAATCACAACGCATAAAACAACTGCAATGTATAGTAATTAACACTTATTGACTGAGACCGAGGGAAACAGTATGTTTTGTGGACCAGAGACTGTCGATGTCGAGGGTCCACAAAACATACTGCTTTCCCGAGGTCTCAGTCAATAAGTATTTTATTATATACTGAGTGCCAAAAGAGAAGAAAAGTACCACAAATCAATCAAACATGTGTAAAAAGGATTACCTTTTACCTGACATGGCTACGTGAGGCTTTGTGGATTTGTTGTCTACCGGTGAATAAAAGTAATGTCCACCGCTTAGCTACGTTGCCAGGGAGACAATAGAATTTCTCCACTATCACGTGATACGTTCTTAACCAATAAGAAACAGGAATAAATGAACTTTGACACTCAGTATATTATAAAATAGTATTAATTAGGCCGGCCAAATTATTGTGTAAGCTGTTAATATGAAATTTTTTTATTAAAATCTCGAGAATCATTAATAAATCGTGAGCAAAACACAAAAGAAAATCATAGCCGTGAAGGAGTCTTTATTTCTCACACGCACACAACTTGCAGCTACCCTAATTTATGAATTTAGATTAAAATATCTCGAGAATTAAACAACACGTAAGGAATGTGTAAATTCTTAAAGCTCTTTCGAACAATAAAAATTAATATCTCGCACTAATCTCTCTCAAAAGCTCTCTCAAATTTATTGCCGATATCTCTTTGAGAATTACTGTGCACGTGAAATGTAACTTATATCAAAACTAGCTTACTTCAAGCTGTTTGGGAATCAAGATTTTACGTGTCAACGAGATCAAATATGAATCTAAGATGGCAGACAGCGCATTAAATTTCTATCTTTACGACCAACTCCCCAACGAAAGGCTTTAATTCGCTCGAAAGTCGAATTTTGTTTTTTTTTTATTGTTTCAGGTAGTGAAAGGTCCTGTGTGCTTTTTACAGTACTACCGACACTAGCAACGTTAGTGCGAGATGTTAATTTTTATTGAAACAAAAGCTGAACTGCTAAAAAAATGGAAACGACAAGATAAAATAAAAAAACTTACTTTCACTCTATCTTTGGATCTTCTTGGCTTCGGTTGTTCTCGTTTCATCATGCTGTTTATGGTTTCATCTGGTTGGCGCACTCTCTTCATGGAGCATCAAGGCGGTCCAGTAGGTAACTAGCTCACTCGTGTCCAGTCAACCAACATAAAATAAGGAGAAAATTAATGTTACAAAATATTTTAGAATATAGGACACTAAGCTTTAATTGAATTGACTTTAACAAACCGTACATTGTGATAGTATTTGCATCTTAACATCTGATGGAGACGGCTTGTGATTTACTTCTTATGTCGATATGAATTCTTTCCCATCTTGTTGCATCATTAGTTGATGGTTGTTGTATTCACTTTTTACTTGGCATTCTTTGAAAAAAAAATTACGATGTTCAGAAAACTGTTTACAAGATAAGCAAAGAAAACTACGTTCACAAGCATTAGAGAGGACTAAGTAATTATAATAGGCGTGACAGGTCACAGAGGTTAGTCGACGAAGAAACTCATGGACAAATTCCCGGCATGATGATACCCCGATAGCAAGAAATACAGCAAGTGTAGAACGTGTACGTGTGAGCTTAAACTGTATGTATGCAACTCCAAGAAAAGCGCAACACAAAATGGCGGAATTTAAAGACATTTCTGGTGTCATTTCCAGTCCCCTAACTTTCGCGGACAAATATATTTATATATTTTTCTCAAATTTTTTTGAAGTAAATCTAGATGGATTTTGTGAATAAACAAATTAAAAAAAGTATTGCCCACGTTAGGAAACTAGAACGGGCGCCCAAGAATGCCCACAATTTCTCCAATCTGGATTATATTTATTGATTGCGCAAATGACTGATAAAAAATAAGAGAGTAATAAAATACCAAATGGTTTCCTCTTCAAGATAGTGTCATACATGCGCGCGGCATTTCGGGATATTTGGGAAAACTCGTGTTGAAGTTGAACCTAAGGCAACATGCCAAGTACATGGATGACGCTATCCTGCTCAGGAAACTATTTAGTAATTGTCTTACAAAATGATGACAGTGAAACACAAGTCAACGCCGCGGCATTTAAATTTCTCGTGTAGGATTGTTTGATCCTGCACAGTAATAGCCAAGTGGCGCAATCGTCAGAGCAAACGCCTATCACATGTGAGGTCGTGGGTTCAATCCTTACTTCAGACTCGTGACACCCATGTGAGGAGTTAGTCAGTCGTGGGTTTATTCCGGGTACTCCGGTTTGCGAATGTTGACTGGATGGTTAAAATTGTAAAATATCAGTAATCACCGGAACACGGGTACTTAACTAAACTGCTGACGATGAGGCGGAACTCATAATGAATTAATGAAAATGTGTTTCACTGTAGTTATCATATAATGTAATTGCCAAGCTGAATGAATAATTCTCCAGTAACTACGTCATATGAATAACTTACAATTATGAGAGTAGTGGGGGGGGGGGGGCAGCATAAAGATTGAAGTAGTGTCAAGGAAGGGGTACTACCCTGACGGGTACTAGGCGAAGAAGTAGAGTAAACAGGAGGAAGAAGATTAAATTGGAGTAAATAAGGGGGATTGGGGTAAAGAAGGGGAGAAGCAGGATAAAGAAACCAGTGGAAGGGGGTGCTATCCTGGAAGGAGTACCCGGGAAAGAAGAGGGTGAACAGGAGGAAAAGTAGATTGGAGAAAAGAAAGGGGAAATTAAACGGATCAGGAAATTCAGACTTGCAATTCAAATGAAAGGCAGCTCATTGGTCATGTAAACACTCGTTGAATCATGGTTCTCGCTTGCCTTTAGCTTGGAATCATCTTTGAATTTGAACTGAAAGTCTGAATTTGCATGTTTCTTGTATAGAGTGCAGTGTATCAGAACAGAAGAGGTTTTGAAGAAAAAGAAAGAAAGAATAAAAGTAAGTTAAAATTTGTAAAGAATAATGAAGAAACTATTGGTACAGCACTTGATACATGATGATAATCATCATTATAAACTCTCTATTAATCCGGGGGGGGGGTATAATAGAGAATTTGCAATGATAGTAAGTATATTGTAATATTTGGGTTTTTACCACTAAATCCTCTTGAAAGTTCTTTTTGGCTGTGGCTTCTCTCATCACAGTTGTCTGTGCTTGTCTTGCAAAATCTCTGGAATATCTATAACGTGAAGGTCAATATTTAAGATTAGAAAAATAGAAACCGTAAAATAGAAAGAAATTTAAATCGTGGCGAATACTTTTTACGGTCTTGCTGGCATGACAAAAAGAGAGTATAGATTTATAAGATCATGTTGATTTATCCTTTATCTGAACTATATTTAACTTAGATTTTAAAATAGATTTCACCCTGGTAAGCAGACCGAATGGGTTTTCAAACAAGATAACATTTAATGACTAAAACGTGCACAGAATAGTTAGAGAATGCTTACATGTCGAATAAAAATCCAATACTTTTAATGTCCAACTACACAATAGCGATTTTCGTTGCATTTCTAGACTGGAGAAGAAGACGACGCCATTTTGATTTTGATTTCTCCCGACAACGGCAGATTTGTCTTCGCAATCTTTTTCCATTTCTTCGTCGTTTTAGCTCCAATTTGCTCGTTGTGTTTCTTTCGTACCTTCCTCGCCATTTCCGTACAATCAATGGACATTTATACTCAAGATTAAGACTGTATTGAGACTTTCAAAATGTTCGTCAGGAGACATAAAAATCGAAGCTTCTTCTTCGGGTTGCAGAAGCAAATGACGTCAGACGACCTTTGTCCGCCAGCAAATACCCGTATGTATAACATTCAATGATCTTTTTAGGAAGCTGAAAATCGGTTTTTATTGCGCGAACGAAGTGTTTTTGCCATTATTTCTTACTCAGGTCTTTGTTCTACTACTTTACTTCCAGTTTAGTTAGGTAACTTGCCAAAAGAAACGCCTGTAAGGGACAATTTTGCATTTTTTTTTATTTCGATGCTGATGAAGAAGAGAAGACTCGTTAGAGCTTTCATTGGCAAATATCTTTCCCTCCGTGGCCGAGAGGTAAAGACAACTGTCTTGACTTCGATTTTGGGTGGATCGAGGACCGGTCCAGTTCAACTGAGTTTGGTAAGAATTTAATTCTGATCGGTGCTCGATCCACCCAAAACTGAATTCAAAGCTGGGCGTGGAGTGCAGGAAAACACTAGGCAGTACCGCGAGGCCAAGGAGGCAAACGTTATTTTCCTAGTGTTGTTAACTAATATTTAAGCAAATTTCATTAACTTGACTGTTGGGGACAGACCTGTAGGGTTGGTGCATTGAAGACTTCTCGTCGTTATTTCCCTTCGTTCAAGAAGACAAGTTGTCTTCATCGAGAAATAACGACGAAAAGACTTCAAGACACCACTAAACCACTACACTTTAGAGCTACAGTGTAGTGGTTTAGCTAGCTAAACCACTACACTGTGCCAATAATATATGGCTGACTTCTTCCTAACGCTTACGGTACGACCATGGATGCGCAAAGATGCGCAAACACATTAAAGCCTTGAAAGCAAGTGTTTTCTTTTAGGAAAGAATCAAGGACGACAACGCTTACTAAATCAAAGCCGTCTAGTCATGTTTTAAGTACTTCAGCTATGTTTAACGATCTTTTACCAGATCTTTGCAAGAGGAAAAGTAAAATTTTGCATCATTATTATTAACTTTCCGTCAGTCGTTTCTTTCTTGATCGAGCATTATATGCCATTGTGTTCAGTGTCCTTGATATAGGAGCCATATACTTATGGCCTTGGGTTTAATTCCCAAACACTGAATGGCAGTGTTTTGCTCTTCCAATGAGATAACAAGATGGCACTGTAGAACGCGTGGTTTTATATAAGCTACGAGCGTCAAGATATCCTTGATAGGTAACTATTGATCCTACAATGGACACTTATGTTCACTGCCAATAGGAACGTTTCCAACTCACAGCTTGTACATAATGGATTTTATAGGTTGTGTCACAAGGAAACTGCAGTTCGGTCGTAAAATCAACTTGTTTTCAAGGTTGCCGGGTTTTAAACATTACTGACACTGTTAATGTTGTAGCTCGGAATTGTAAAACAACGGCGGCAATGCAGTTTTCTTGTGCCATAACCTGTAAAATGGGTGGTTTTATCATTTATATAAGCTACGACCGCCAAGCTTTATCCTTGATAGGAAACAATTGATCCCACCAACGACATTTGTATTCTCTACCGATAGGAACGTTTGAGACTTACAGCTTGTACATAACGCATTTTATCGGTGAGTCGTAAAACCAACCTGTTACTGCTCAGCAAACTACCAGTTCCCTCGATCAACGATAGTCGATGAAGCTTGGCGCTCGTAGGTTGTGTAAAACCAAGCATTTTACAGGTTATAGCCAGGTTAGCAGTATCTGCAATGTTTCAAAGCAACCACGAATAGAAACTGACAGCCAACGTTCTGAGTTAAGGTTTGTAGAATATACTACATGATTAGTTACAGCATGACCAGGCATATAGTAAATAACGCATTGCCATCTTGTTCCAAAGTTATCTTATTACTTGAAAGAGCTGAAGACTGCCATGCAGTGTTTGGGAATCAAACCCAAGGCCATAAATACATGACTCCTATATCAAGGACACTGAACACAATGACATATAAAGCTCGATCAAGAAAGAAACGACCGACGGAAAGTCAATAGTATATGCAAACTTCGACTTTCCTTCTTGCAAAGGCCTGGTCATAAAAGATCGTTAAACATAGCTGAGCAACTTAAAACATGCCTACACAGTTTTGATTTAATAAGCGTTATCGTCTTTGACTCTTTCCCGAAAGAAGACATATTCTTTACAGGCTGTACAGTGTTTGCGCATCTATGCTTCATGCCTTCTTGAAAAGACCTCGCCATAAAAGATCGTTTAACTTAGCTGAACAACTCGAGCGCCAAGCTTCATCGACTATCGTTGATCGAGGGAAATGGTAGTTTGCTGAGCAGTAACAGGTTGGTTTTACGACTCACCGATAAAATGCGTTATGTACAAGCTGTAAGTCTCAAACGTTCCTATCGGTAGAGAATACAAATGTCGTTGGTGGGATCAATTCTTTCCTATCAAGGATAAAGCTTGGCGGTCGTAGCTTATATGGTTATGGCACAAGAAAACTGCATTGCCGCCGTTGTTTTACAATTCCGAGCTACAACATTAACAGTGTCAGTAATGTTTAAAACCCGGCAACCTTGAAAACAAGTTGATTTTACGACCGAACTGCAGTTTCCTTGTGACACAACCTATAAAAGCCATTATGTACAAGCTGTGAGTTGAAAACGTTCCTATTGGCAGTGAACATAAGTGCCATTGTAGGATCAATAGTTACCTATCAAGGATATCTTGACGCTCGTAGCTTATATAAAACCACGCGTTCTACAGTGCCATCTTGTTATCTCATTGGAAGAGCAAAACACTGCCATTCAGTGTTTGGGAATTAAACCCAAGGCCATAAGTATATGGCTCCTATATCAAGGACACTGAACACAATGGCATATAATGCTCGATCAAGAAAGAAACGACTGACGGAAAGTTAATAATAATGATGCAAAATTTTACTTTTCCTCTTGCAAAGATCTGGTAAAAGATCGTTAAACAGCTGAAGTACTTAAAACATGACTAGACGGCTTTGATTTAGTAAGCGTTGTCGTCCTTGATTCTTTCCTAAAAGAAAACACTTGCCGTCAAGGCTCTAATGTGTTTGCGCATCTTTGCGCATCCATGGTCGTACCGTAAGCGTTGGGAAGAAGTCAGCCATATGTATTTGGCACAGTGTAGTGGCTTAGCCAGCTAAACCACTACACTGTAGTTTTAAAGTGTAGTGGTTTAGTGGTGCCTCGAAGTCTTCTCGTCGCTATTTCTCGATGAAGACAACTTGTCTTCTTGAACGAAGGGAAATAACGACGAGAAGTCTTCAATGCACCAACCCTACAGGTCTGTCCCCAACAGTCAAGTTAATGAAATTTGCTTAAATATTAGTTAACAACACTAGGAAAATAACGTTTGCCTCCTTGGCCTCGCGGTACTGCCTAGTGTTTTCCTGCACTCCACGCCCAGCTTTGAATTCAGTTTTGGGTGGATCGAGCACCGATCAGAATTAAATTCTTACCAAACTCAGTTGAACTGGACCGGTCCTCGATCCACCCAAAATCGAAGTCAAGACAGTTGTCTTTACCTCTCGGCCACGGAGGGAAAGATATTTGCCAATGAAAGCTCTAACGAGTCTTCTCTTCTTCATCAGCATCGAAATAAAAAAAAATGCAAAATTGTCCCTTACAGGCGTTTCTTTTGGCAAGTTACCTAACTAAACTGGAAGTAAAGTAGTAGAACAAAGACCTGAGTAAGAAATAATGGCAAAAACACTTCGTTCGCGCAATAAAAACCGATTTTCAGCTTCCTAAAAAGATCATTGAATGTTATACATACGGGTATTTGCTGGCGGACAAAGGTCGTCTGACGTCATTTGCTTCTGCAACCCGAAGAAGAAGCTTCGATTTTTATGTCTCCTGACGAACATTTTGAAAGTCTCAATACAGTCTTAATCTTGAGTATAAATGTCCATTGATTGTACGGAAATGGCGAGGAAGGTACGAAAGAAACACAACGAGCAAATTGGAGCTAAAACGACGAAGAAATGGAAAAAAATTGCGAAGACAAATCTGCCGTTGTCGGGAGAAATCAAAATCAAAATGGCGTCGTCTTCTTCTCCAGTCTAGAAATGCAACGAAAATCGCTATTGTGTAGTTGGACATTAAAAGTATTGGATTTTTATTCGACATGTAAGCATTCTCTAACTATTCTGTGCACGTTTTAGTCATTAAATGTTATCTTGTTTGAAAACCCATTCGGTCTGCTTACCAGGGTGAAATCTATTTTAAAATCTAAGTTAAATATAGTTCAGATAAAGGATAAATCAACATGATCTTATAAATCTATACTCTCTTTTTGTCATGCCAGCAAGACCGTAAAAAGTATTCGCCACGATTTAAATTTCTTTCTATTTTACGGTTTCTATTTTTCTAATCTTAAATATTGACCTTCACGTTATAGATATTCCAGAGATTTTGCAAGACAAGCACAGACAACTGTGATGAGAGAAGCCACAGCCAAAAAGAACTTTCAAGAGGATTTAGTGGTAAAAACCCAAATATTACAATATACTTACTATCATTGCAAATTCTCTATTATACCCCCCCCCCCCCGGATTAATAGAGAGTTTATAATGATGATTATCATCATGTATCAAGTGCTGTACCAATAGTTTCTTCATTATTCTTTACAAATTTTAACTTACTTTTATTCTTTCTTTCTTTTTCTTCAAAACCTCTTCTGTTCTGATACACTGCACTCTATACAAGAAACATGCAAATTCAGACTTTCAGTTCAAATTCAAAGATGATTCCAAGCTAAAGGCAAGCGAGAACCATGATTCAACGAGTGTTTACATGACCAATGAGCTGCCTTTCATTTGAATTGCAAGTCTGAATTTCCTGATCCGTTTAATTTCCCCTTTCTTTTCTCCAATCTACTTTTCCTCCTGTTCACCCTCTTCTTTCCCGGGTACTCCTTCCAGGATAGCACCCCCTTCCACTGGTTTCTTTATCCTGCTTCTCCCCTTCTTTACCCCAATCCCCCTTATTTACTCCAATTTAATCTTCTTCCTCCTGTTTACTCTACTTCTTCGCCTAGTACCCGTCAGGGTAGTACCCCTTCCTTGACACTACTTCAATCTTTATGCTGCCCCCCCCCCCCCCCACTACTCTCATAATTGTAAGTTATTCATATGACGTAGTTACTGGAGAATTATTCATTCAGCTTGGCAATTACATTATATGATAACTACAGTGAAACACATTTTCATTAATTCATTATGAGTTCCGCCTCATCGTCAGCAGTTTAGTTAAGTACCCGTGTTCCGGTGATTACTGATATTTTACAATTTTAACCATCCAGTCAACATTCGCAAACCGGAGTACCCGGAATAAACCCACGACTGACTAACTCCTCACATGGGTGTCACGAGTCTGAAGTAAGGATTGAACCCACGACCTCACATGTGATAGGCGTTTGCTCTGACGATTGCGCCACTTGGCTATTACTGTGCAGGATCAAACAATCCTACACGAGAAATTTAAATGCCGCGGCGTTGACTTGTGTTTCACTGTCATCATTTTGTAAGACAATTACTAAATAGTTTCCTGAGCAGGATAGCGTCATCCATGTACTTGGCATGTTGCCTTAGGTTCAACTTCAACACGAGTTTTCCCAAATATCCCGAAATGCCGCGCGCATGTATGACACTATCTTGAAGAGGAAACCATTTGGTATTTTATTACTCTCTTATTTTTTATCAGTCATTTGCGCAATCAATAAATATAATCCAGATTGGAGAAATTGTGGGCATTCTTGGGCGCCCGTTCTAGTTTCCTAACGTGGGCAATACTTTTTTTAATTTGTTTATTCACAAAATCCATCTAGATTTACTTCAAAAAAATTTGAGAAAAATATATAAATATATTTGTCCGCGAAAGTTAGGGGACTGGAAATGACACCAGAAATGTCTTTAAATTCCGCCATTTTGTGTTGCGCTTTTCTTGGAGTTGCATACATACAGTTTAAGCTCACACGTACACGTTCTACACTTGCTGTATTTCTTGCTATCGGGGTATCATCATGCCGGGAATTTGTCCATGAGTTTCTTCGTCGACTAACCTCTGTGACCTGTCACGCCTATTATAATTACTTAGTCCTCTCTAATGCTTGTGAACGTAGTTTTCTTTGCTTATCTTGTAAACAGTTTTCTGAACATCGTAATTTTTTTTTCAAAGAATGCCAAGTAAAAAGTGAATACAACAACCATCAACTAATGATGCAACAAGATGGGAAAGAATTCATATCGACATAAGAAGTAAATCACAAGCCGTCTCCATCAGATGTTAAGATGCAAATACTATCACAATGTACGGTTTGTTAAAGTCAATTCAATTAAAGCTTAGTGTCCTATATTCTAAAATATTTTGTAACATTAATTTTCTCCTTATTTTATGTTGGTTGACTGGACACGAGTGAGCTAGTTACCTACTGGACCGCCTTGATGCTCCATGAAGAGAGTGCGCCAACCAGATGAAACCATAAACAGCATGATGAAACGAGAACAACCGAAGCCAAGAAGATCCAAAGATAGAGTGAAAGTAAGTTTTTTTATTTTATCTTGTCGTTTCCATTTTTTTAGCAGTTCAGCTTTTGTTTCAATAAAAATTAACATCTCGCACTAACGTTGCTAGTGTCGGTAGTACTGTAAAAAGCACACAGGACCTTTCACTACCTGAAACAATAAAAAAAAAACAAAATTCGACTTTCGAGCGAATTAAAGCCTTTCGTTGGGGAGTTGGTCGTAAAGATAGAAATTTAATGCGCTGTCTGCCATCTTAGATTCATATTTGATCTCGTTGACACGTAAAATCTTGATTCCCAAACAGCTTGAAGTAAGCTAGTTTTGATATAAGTTACATTTCACGTGCACAGTAATTCTCAAAGAGATATCGGCAATAAATTTGAGAGAGCTTTTGAGAGAGATTAGTGCGAGATATTAATTTTTATTGTTCGAAAGAGCTTTAAGAATTTACACATTCCTTACGTGTTGTTTAATTCTCGAGATATTTTAATCTAAATTCATAAATTAGGGTAGCTGCAAGTTGTGTGCGTGTGAGAAATAAAGACTCCTTCACGGCTATGATTTTCTTTTGTGTTTTGCTCACGATTTATTAATGATTCTCGAGATTTTAATAAAAAAATTTCATATTAACAGCTTACACAATAATTTGGCCGGCCTAATTAATACTATTTTATAATATACTGAGTGTCAAAGTTCATTTATTCCTGTTTCTTATTGGTTAAGAACGTATCACGTGATAGTGGAGAAATTCTATTGTCTCCCTGGCAACGTAGCTAAGCGGTGGACATTACTTTTATTCACCGGTAGACAACAAATCCACAAAGCCTCACGTAGCCATGTCAGGTAAAAGGTAATCCTTTTTACACATGTTTGATTGATTTGTGGTACTTTTCTTCTCTTTTGGCACTCAGTATATAATAAAATACTTATTGACTGAGACCTCGGGAAAGCAGTATGTTTTGTGGACCCTCGACATCGACAGTCTCTGGTCCACAAAACATACTGTTTCCCTCGGTCTCAGTCAATAAGTGTTAATTACTATACATTGCAGTTGTTTTATGCGTTGTGATTGGTCAGTTGTATGCAGATAAATGCGACTATCACACAATCTGCAGATAACTCAGTCATACAATAAGAATACATAGAAGGGCCACTCAGCAGTGCAACATGTCACACTATGTTTATGCAGTTTACTGGCTGCCACCAGCCAGTTCAGCATTCCTATTGGCCAGAAAATGCAATTGACTGGCTGAGAAAATGCTAATAACGTGCGTAATGCGACATGCGCGGCTTCAAAAACTCCAAAGGCTCCGACGCGAGTGGCCCTTCTATGTATTCTTATTCTATGGCTCAGTTATCTGCTAGCAGATAACTGAGTTACCTGCATGTTGAGCCTACGGTGCAGATTATTACAGTATGCGGTATCCGTTGGCATCAATGGTTGGCATGGCAACAACATTTTTTCGATATTTTCTGTTTCATGTTATGGCATCTTGCTTTTTAAGCTCTTCCGAAGGCGAAATTCGTCAATTGCTCGAGGAAAAAGACTTACAATGTATAATAAAGCAATTATCGGATTCGGTTTTTGTGATATGCAAAATTATCAATGTCTTGGTAAGGGTTATCTGACTCGCCTTCGGCTCGGCTGATAACTCTTACCTCGACATTGATCATTTCGCATATCACAAAAACCTCATCCAATAAGTGCTTAATATGTTATAGTTTACTTATTAAGCTTTGTGGAAACACCACGTAAATTTATTATTGCAATAATAAATTTACGTGGTGTTTCCACAAAGCTTAATAAGTATATTGTATTCACCATGCAAACGTACAAGAAACTTATCATGTTATAGTTTATAAATTATTCGTAACTATCATCTCATGACTTAATTCTTTCTACTATTGCAAAGGGTGATGGGATGTGAAAAAAACGCACAAGAAGAGAAAAGAATGAACGATCCTGGACGGCAAGACCCACAAAACAACAATCCACAAGAATAAGAAGACACGACATTGTAATAGAAAGTAGTGGTAATGTGCAAGTTAGTAGAAAACAAGATACTTATTATTGAGGGATCAAAGAGGATTTAATAGATATTTCTCGTTAATGAAAAAGAGAAGACAGCAAATTAAGTGAAAAAAATTGGATTGAAATAACATTGATATCAAATACATTCAACAAAATAATTAAATAGAATATCTAGGAGTTTGGCAGTCAATTTTCGAGTCAAAAAACAGGTAAAAATATGGTAAATGTCGACAATATTTTTTAAAGAAACAATACCTTAACGCCTGGAAATTTCGTCTCTAACATTTGGATTTGGATATTTCTAAAAACAAAACAAAATAACATGTAGGATTGAACGTTTTACAAAAATAAGTTTCGTAATAATGCCACTAAATTATAGTTGATGCATTTTGTCACTATTCTTGGTTTGCACATGACGTCATTTCGTGTGATTGGGCGCCATCTTGGTTGACTCTGCAGATTACTTCAGCTGTTTACAGCGAAACACTTGTGTCAATTTACTATTTCATCGTTAGTTTTAGCGTATTATGAATGATACTTTAAAGATGTATGGCTCGATAGGATCAGATATAATGAATAGATACTTTGTGGTTGCCATGTGTTTCAAACGTCAACAAAGATGGCGTCGATTGCAAACGATCAATTCCGTCGTTCTACCTTTAAAGAATGTGTTCTCTGGTTAAAAAGCGAGAAAATGTGACTTGTATTCCAATTCACCGTAGCAAAACAGATGGTGGCATGTCGATTTTACCAGAATTTAATGCGGGTATCAATCAAGAATACCAGTGAAATGATATTTAAGATAAGCTAATGGACGGAATTTTAACACAAGTGACAAAATAACCTATCTGTCTGTTCCTCAAACGAGGTTAATTTACCTTAAGTTTTTAAACGATTTCAGACCGCAAGGCATTCTGGTAAAATCAACACCCGCCATCTTTTTGCTACATTAAATTCCCAAGGGAATATATCATTTCTTTGTTTCTTAGCTAATTTGGTTCATACATCCATGCAAATCAGTAGGATCATTATATTTTTTTGTGCATTTTAAATTCCCATGGGAATACGGCATGCTTTGTTTCAATGGTGGTGCGTCTGTTTATGGTAATTACTGCATAATGCGAATCCTCTTTGATTATTAATATGATAAGTATCTTGGTGCTTTCAGATTTGTTTTGGTAAGCAGGAACAATGAAGTCATTGTTTGTGTACACTAAAGCAAATTACGAAGGTGGTTTGAGAGCAGCTGCGAGGTACCATGCAAATGAAGGCGTTTCGGTTAAATAAGTGTGAGAATTACGGCATTAAAAATTGCATGTCATCTACACTTAAGGATATAAGTTGCCAAAAAAAAAAACAACTTTAGTGAATCTGTTGAGTTTCAATTGCTTTTTATTTTTGCCTAATTCTCATGCTTATTTGACCCAGCCTTGGACTTTGGTAAGTATCAGGGGCCGGTTGTATCAAAGGCGTTTAGCTTAAACGGTGGATAAGTCAAAAATATGAAACAAGTTTCCATGTTGTATAAACAAACCAGCTGAAGTTATTTGACCTGAAAAGAACAATTATATATAAAACTAAATATTTATTCTATTTCAACTCATAATTTCGGTTCCGTACTAGGTGTAAAACTGATTTTTAAATTTCACTTATCCACCGTTTAAGCTAAACGCCTTTGATACAACCGGCCCCAGGTTTATATTTACTCCGGAACAGTTAACACAACGAAAAGCCCATGCCCATTCAGCTAAGGTTTTACGTTTGAAAATTCAATCAAAAACTCAGTCTAAGTGGGTTTAAGTAGCTAGAGATAACGTAATTTATCTTTTTATTTTGCTTTTTTGTTTATAACGTAATTTATTAGCTAAATGTATGGACTGCGAGGGTGTGCGCCGTGTGTAAGTTGCATGGGGTTAGGTTTATTAAAGGAATTAAAATTTTTGAAAGTATGCTTAAAAACCAAAATCTGTCGTCACTTCTAACAAAACAGTTAAGAGTAGGTTTCAACATCAACTAAATTGATCTATACTATTAACTAAGAAAAATGCGAATTAAGTTTTATATTTTGCAAGCAAATTTTAAATAGAATTCTCACCTGTTTTTATGTACGAGCTTTTTCTGTTTACGTTTGATCTAAAATATCCAAATAAATTGCATTTAAAATGCATACTTTACCGAAATTTTAACTCTTTTAATTTTCGAAATTGGGTGGCAGTCGGGGTGGTGGTGGTGCATGCGGGTTTATCAGCTGTGAGTGACTGTGCGATGGTGAGGAAAGTGAAGGTAACGAATGGAATGCAGGAGCTTAGAACTGAGGAAGACAGCTTAGAACTGAGGCAGGTAGGCAGTTGGTAGGATCAGCGGGGGGCACTTGACATTTTGGCTTTGGGAATCAAATTTGCATGCTAAGTACTTAAGTCACTAACGTTTGTTGTTTTAATTTGTTAGGTACGCGCGGCTGCTCTCTAGGGAAGATCAACTTAGCAATTGTATTAGCACTTGCAAAGTTGGTCTTCTCTTTGCCGGCTACCCCGGCCAGTTCTCCGAGTGCTACTTCCACCGTGAATAAGTAGAAGTACTTGTACTACATGTATAAGTACTTCTACTTAGGTGGAAGTGGCACTTGGGGAGCTGGCCGGGGTAGGGGGATTTTTTTTATTCAATTTCTCAATTCCCATGGGAATTGAATTTTTAATTAAAAAGGGGTCACAAGTAAATTTTGTAAACAATTTATTGAAAAAATTTGTAAAGATTACATACAATTTGAATAACAATAAAAAGAGATTAACTACCACACATTGTACTTATTAAAATAACAACAGAAGAAAACAGAACATGGCAGAGAGAACAATAACACAAGTGAATGAACAAAGTCCTAAAAAACTTGGGTCTTTTCAACGTAAGTAAATGTTTATACTTCAAAATATATTATAACAATGAAACAACTTGAAGTGATAAATTTTGAGAGTTTTGCAAAGGTTTACCCAGCATATAACGAGTTGTTTCACAATTACAAAGAAAAACATGTGGCTCAAAACATGCAACTGATAGAGATGACGAGAAGGCTTAACAAGTCTAAGTAGAAAGGTTTTCAAAAGTTAGTCACATTTTTATAACCATATGTAACTACCCTGTCAACTCTCCCAGTGGGAAGAACCGGAGTACCCGGAGAAAACCCACGAGTTTTGGCGGAGCGTTGACCAACGCTTTTTCAAATACAGCCAGCCTCACAGAAGAAAGGTATTTTTGTCAAAAGAAAAATATCATTTTTAATCAATTGTGCTTTTATAAGTCAGAAAAAATACATGCACGAATTACCAACGAATTTTGATGGCTTTGAGACATGTAACGTGGGCACATAATTCTTCCTAAAAATACTTTTTTGTACTCGAAACAACCCTTCAAAACGTCGAAAAACAACGAAGAAACGATTTTTTTATAAATTCCAAATTGACCAAGCTGTAATGTTCGGAGCCACATTTTTCTTATTGCGTTTCTAACCTGACAATGTGAAATGCACTAAACATTGCTACCTTTATTTTTTTTAACAAAAAATTCAAAAATACATAGAATAAAAACCAAGCATTTTTAGAATATTGTGTGTAGCACGACATTTTTCAGAAACCAATCTCTTACACTTTTCTTTGCATAACAGTGCATGCGATCTATTTTTCGCAAAAAAATACAAAGAAAGTCTCAGACATCTCATTTTTCTGGTGGGCACAAGAACAGAAGCTTTTTGTTCAAATTGTGATAATTTATTTGAGATAACTTTGGGCAAAATTCTATTTTTCATTGAAAACAGCCGAAAAATCAATGCTTTGGCTTTGCCCAGCAACTAATGAAGTCACTCGATAGTGAAGTTGCTTTATATACAATTGATAGTTTCAGTGTTAAAGAGACCAAAATAAAAGTAGAAATACATAACTTAGATTGATCTTGGATTGAAAAGTAAAAAATTTATTCGAAGAATCAATTTAAATTTAGTCTTTTTGGAAGGTACCATTGTCAGGTTAGGAACATATCTCTTTGAAGTATAAATTCATCTTTACTTACTTGTTGAAAAGACTATATTCAAGAGCCATGTAAACCTGTTTTCTTATATTATTATTACCACGCAAGTATTACAAAGTGGAATATTTGAAATGTAAACTTGAACTGAAGCAAAGGAAATGCACATACAAATTCAGAAATATTTCAATTGCCAAAATACAAATTCACCACAACCAAACAATATAAAAAGTTCCAGTAGGCAATATGTTGTAATTTTAATTAAGAAACTTATAAAGTAATAAATCATACAGGAAACACAAAAGAAATCATTTTCTCATCTTACAGAATCGGTATTTTCAAAATCACTTTGCTATAGATCTGATGTATAAAATTGACGAGTTTCACAAGCCATTTACAACATTCGCATCTGTGTATGTCAGATATCTCGCCTTCAGCTTGGGTTTGTATATCCGATACAACCCGGTCACTTGTATTGTAAATAGTACAAATCAAAATTGTTATCAAATCAAAGTCTCAAACTAATTTAAATTATTCTACTCCATATAATGCCAGACAGTTTTACTTTTTCTCAGGAAAGACCTTATGTTCAACAAGGTAAATTTGGCATGTTAATTAAGAAGTCTGTAAAATTTGAAATTGCATAGTATCAACTAAAAGCTTCATGTGACTTAAAACTTTTTCAAGTCGATGTAATACGAAGAACTCTGGTAAAGTATTTACTGTATCCAGGCATCAATAGAAAACTTTTAAAATTAAAAATTGTAGTTACTTATACTTATTATTGGCCAACATCTGTACTGCTTGTTTATCTAGAAAATCTGGCATACTGTCAATTTTTTTAGTCCAAGGAAACTTTTTTACTCTTAAATTCTTACATCCGCCACATCTTTTCTTTGCTAATAAAAAGAGCCCACAGAATTTATTTGGCAAGTTGTGGTTTTCTTTTTCATTTAAGATATGTAATTAATTGATAAAGTTAAAGAACAACTGCATCAGTTCATCTCAATTCCAAACAAGTTCCACTTTGTAAACAAAAGACAATATGCTAGCTTATTTTGTCCTTAATAAGTAGTTCATCTTAAAGTTTGAAAGTCAACATTCTAGTACAAAATCACAAAGTCTGTATCTAAGATAAATTACCAGTAGTATAAAATATTACAAAGTATTTTTTTAACTTTAAAGGGTCCAATATAACATTGAGAACTATTGTGATTTTCAAATGAACTTTCCAAACTTTCAAATGAACACTCAAAGCCAGCTTAAACAAAAGATGATTGAGATAGTAAACCAGGAAATAACATAGGTGTTGTAATTTTTTATCAAAAATATGATATAGTGCATATAACAGAAACATTTCAATTAAAAAGTAGAAATATATTTCCTGTGGTTAGTTTTAATTGCTATATATATTGAAATTTTAGTATAATAATGGATGTTTTTGTTTCTGGCAAAGTCACCTCAATCTCCTTATGTTTAACCAACATTACAAAGTCAAATAATGACAAACACGAATGATTAAACACAAATTTATATTTTAATGGGTAAAAATAAATATGTCCAAATTAGTATAATCATGCATATAGGTCTAGTAGGGTACCAATTTTTAGAAACAGAATTGTGTTGTTTAGAGGCATAACATATAAAATTGCTAGATTTGATATTTCAGTTTTTTAAGAAAGCCTTTTGTATGTGTTTTCATGAACTCTTGGGCCATAATTCAATTGATTTGAACCAAATAAGATTCTAACTTTCTTTTAAAACACAGTTCATCATTATTTGACTTTTTCTAAGATTAAAATGCTTCTGGAGCACATGAGATTCCACGGTATGTGTACCCACAAAATAATCGTCAAATTAGGTGAGAATGAAACCGTCATGTCCAAAATTATACCGTCCCAAATTGTCCCATATTCAATATTGTACATGCAATATTCCAATACCTTTAACAATTTCATTTTTCATAATCTGCCAGTTGTTGAGAGGAGGTTAAGCATTTTGTCGATCTACAAACAAATTTCAAAGAATTCTATTGAAGATAGATAACTGAAATGGTAAACAAACTGCAAAAGATAACAATGCAAGTGGTTGTGTAAAAACTAAAGACCACGTAAAGTCGGCCATTCTGTACAGTGTTTGGATTTGACAGTTTGAATTTTAATTGCCTCAAGAAAAGTCTAAAAGGCATTAAAAACATAACATTCCTTGTTCTTTTTTAACCTCCCGACCTTGCACGACTCCCACATCCTGCTCCGTCTCCTCCTATCTACCTCCCACCCTCAAGGCCCTGTCACACGGTGCAATTTTTCTTGCACTTGTAACTGCTCCGTCTCCTTCTCTATCCACCTCTTACCCTTAAGGCCCTGTCACACGGTGCACTTTTCCTTGCATTCACCGTAGCAAAAAAGATGGCGACATGTCGATTTTACCAGAATGCATTGCAGGTGTCAAGAAAGAATACGTGGGAAAAGATGACAAGAAACAAAGCTACTGGATTGAAATTTTAACACAAGTGTGAAAATAACCTATTGTCTTCTGTCTGTTCTTTAAAAGACGT
Organism: Muricea muricata; assembly: GCA_963855995.1. NCBI lineage: Eukaryota > Metazoa > Cnidaria > Anthozoa > Malacalcyonacea > Plexauridae > Muricea > Muricea muricata. The sequence goes on from OY979725.1 coordinate 3,354,053, forward strand.
TAATTTGCCTTTTTAAACAATTTCAGACTACCATGCACTCTGGTAAAATCGACATTTGCCATCTTTTTTGCTACAGGGAAAATCTACTCTTAAGTAAATTTGTGACAAATGTTTGGTACGTTAAAAAACCCCAGCAAACTGTGATGGAAACTTGCATTTGCCAATTTTACATCTCCCAATAGTAGAATTGCATTTCAAGTTGCAAGAAAAATTGCATTGTGACAGGACCTTTATTCTCCAGTGTTCCCGCCAACCTGCTCCCACCATTAGATGGAAAGTCCTTTTTTCACTACATTTTAGTAATTAGGCTACCCCCCTCCTCTCACAAGTCTGTAATCGCCTGACGAAATCAATTGGTCGACAGTCCAAGGCATGTTTTGTAATCGAAATTCACAAAATTAAAATTAAATTGCCTTTTTACTCCGCCTGCCGTAGGCGAGGCGGAGTTTTAAATTCGCCCGGTTTCTGTTTTTTTTTTTCGGTGTCAGAAGTCGGTGCCGCCGCTAATGGGTGATACCGCTGGGCACAAGCCGCGTGAGCCGACCTAAACACGTCGTTTAAACTCAATTTCCAGCGGAATATGTCAACAAAACACGCATTTTAACATGTATGCTAGAACATCTAAACCGCAAGAAGGTTTTACGTGCAAAAATTCTCATGCAAAATGTTTTAAAACGACAAATTCCACCGCGAAACTTTACCGAGGAGCGATGAGAGCGTGCTTCCGTCATTTTCTGTTGTATTCCTACTTTTAAGGAAATTTAGAAATTTCTACACAAGAATCAAACGCAAATTCTACTGAAATATCTACATACAAAACACAATTTTTAACATGTAATAGTCAACAAAAAGGGACAGGAAGGTTCTTTATCAAAAAATTGCTCCAGAAATGTTTTAAAACGGCAAATAAAAGGTAAGAGACATTTTACATTCCAATTCCAGAAATACATATGTTAGTCTAAAGTTCCCAACAAATTATATCGTGGAGACTTCAGACTTAATAGCTTAGTCTAATTTTTAATTTTTGTTGTTTTTATGAGCGATTTTAATACTTGTTTTGTTAGAACGTCACGTTGAATAGTTGACTCAGAGAAAGGATTTCAAATTGGATATCACAGAAAATACAGATCACAGAAATACTTTTAAGTCGATTACTGTAAAGATTGTTGCTATAATTATTAAAATAGCAAGAAAAAAACTCAAAAATGCAAAATAAAAAAAGAACAAAATTTAACTTAAATGTAGTAAAATTTCAACTGGCACTTTCTTAATTTGCCAAAACTTTATCAGACACCCTGCCTATATACCAATGTTTTAACTGACACCTGAAGCTTTCTGGAAGTAAATACTTTGTCAGCATGTCGAAAGTCTAACTGACAACTTGTGGGCATGTACAGGTCAAAGTCTAACCGACATCTTGTCAACAAGCCAAAAGCCTAACTGATATCTTTTCAACAAGTGAAAAGCCTTACCGACATCTTGTCAACAAGCCAAAAGCCTTACCGGCATCTTGTCAACAAGCCAAAAGCCTAACCAACATCTTTTCAACAAGCCAAAAGCCTAACTGACATCTTGTCAACAAGCCAAAAACCTAACCGACATCTTGTCAACATGCCAAAAATCTAACTAGGAGCATATCAACATGTCAAAAGTCCATTTCAAAGCTTGTCCACATATCAAAAGACTAACTCAGATCTTATCAACATGTCAAAAGTCTGCTCGAAAACTTGTCAACTAGTCAAAATCCTTACCAACATTTTATAAACATGCCAAATATTTACCTGACACCTTATCAACAAATCAAATATCTAATTCAAAGCTGGTCAATGTATCAAAAGGCTAGCCAACATTTTCCCAACAAATTATATCGTGGAGACTTCAGGCAGTGTGCTACAGAATAGATTTAATAAATTGATGGATTTAATAGACTGATGTATTGTATACACTTTTAGTAAAATTTTCTTTACTTGCAAAATAAAACAGCTATTTGTTGGTGGCATTATGGCAAAAGAATCTTGTTTAACATATGTACTATTAAAGTCTTTAATCTAAATTAAATTCTAAAAAATGCAATCCTACTAGGACTCTGGACAGAGTGCCTGGCAGGTCACTCAGACATTGATTTTTGGTTATCTTAGTGATTGCATAAGATGTGCTAGCAATGTCTTAAAATGCCTTGGAAGGTACCGTAATAATAATTGATTTAAAAAGGAATTAGTTGGACAGAACAGAAATAAGTGAATGTACCCCACCCCCAATGAACTCTCTAGTTACAGCCCTGCCTGGCCTTGTGCCCATTTTCGTTTGGCAGGCGGAGTGAACGCCTTAGCAGGCGTCTTGTTGTCTCTAAATACTCCATACTGATATAAACAGTGTGACAGACGGCGACGAATTTTGCGCCAAAATTAAAAATTATTATAGATTATGTATTAAGTTCAAAATTGCGCGCTACCATTTTGCTGCTAATCTTTCAGGAAGTCCTCATCTGATAAGACACCTTTTTGTTGGCATGGTGGAAAACGCGGGTAACGGATAGCGGGTACCGGCTGGCGGGTACCGGGTACCGGGTACCGGATAGCGGGTACCGTGTAACGGATACCGGGTAGCGGATACCGGGTACCGGATAGCGGGTACCGGGTAGCTGGTTATGTTAATGAGAGATTCAGGATTTGTTTATATTTTTTTAATTTCATTTTTTTGAATAAACTACTATGAATCGGACTCCTACTCATTTAAAACTATTCCTGATTGTGAAGAACAGCATTAGTTTCTGCATGATAGACCATAGTAAAATCGCAAACGTAAAAGCGTTTCGCGTTGCGTGAACAAATGTGTCTAGTGGAACACAGACATTATCATTGCGTACTATTACCTAGGCAATATCCGACACACTTATCACTAAATCTCAACCTCCGCAAAGTTTGATTTCAAATGAGGCCAAAAAATTGAAAATTGCTTTAGAAGATCGCTCTTGCATGTAACTTTTATAACCCGCAGGTTCTTCAGCAATATATTAATTATAACTGTGCAGTACAAGACCAAAAAAATCGAATTTTATGCCATATGTGTATTACGCGCGGCAGGGCGCAGTGTGTAATGCGTTTAGAATGCCAAGTTTAAAGAGTGCTTTAAAAAAGACAAACAATGACACTTGGCCCTGCAACATTCAAGGTATCGCGGGTATCGATTTTTTAAATATGTCTTGGCAAATATTAGGCATGCACTAATTTGCAGGCAACAACTGGTATAGAATTCTGAATTTTATAGTTAACTTATAGTAAATTTATAGTTATTTACTTAACTTTTAAGGTAAAAAATTGTGAAAAACACACAGCTCTTCCAATAATTTACGAAAGTCACCTTTTTAACAAACGCAGTATTAAGATAAATTTCATTATACTGTAGAAAAACTGTAAAGGAACACACGTTTCTCCGAATGAAAATACCTGTACATAGTGCAGACGTCTTTTAATTTAAAGTTATTTTACTCGATGCTTTTGTTGTATCATTAACATTTGCCCAACTTTGATCGTATATTTTAAATTCTTGCATATCGTCCATGCAAGCAAACAGAACAGAACACAACGAATCCCTAATTATAGTGCATAATGATTAGGTCATTTACACGAGACAAAATGTGCATGCTCAGACCGCTCTTATATTCATACCTACTATCAGCCATTTATGCCATATGCAGACTGTGTTACCTACGATTACGAAGATAATTTATAAGTGGTGCAAGTCGTATGCCATGCATCATGTGTGTTCTTGCTGTTCGCATATACTTTTTCTCTGCACAATATTGACCAATCAATAGTAGGAATTGTTTCACATTGTACATGCAGATGTGCTATTTTCATTAGCTTCGAGAGGTTATAAAATAAAAACCAGTACCTATTCAAAGTCAAATAGGATGCGTCTTATAGGACGTGTCTCAAGAGTTGATTTGCGGTGGTAGACACATTTGTTCACCCAACGCGAAACGCTTTTACGTTTGCGATTTTACTACGGTCTATCATGCAGAAACTAATGCTGTTCTTCACGATCAGGAATAGTTTTAAATGACTAGGAGCCCGATTCGTAGTAGTTTATTCAAAAAAATGAAATTAAAAAAATATAAACAAATCCTGAATCTCTCATTAACATAACCAGCTACCCGGTACCCGCTATCCGCTACCCAGTACCCCGTACCCGCTATCCGCTACCCGGTATCCGGTACCCGCCACCCGGTACCCGCTACCCGTACCCGCGTTTTCCACCATGCCAGGTGATACTATGTTTTCTTTATTAAGATTGTACATTGTCGAGGAAGCGGTTTTGAGTTGTTATCAGCATTGCTGTGTTTGGCAGCTGTATGCCATGATTCTAGACTTCTAGTGTAAGGCGACTACGGAAATTCCCTGTGTCAATGATTTTCGCGTTGCATGTTTTTCGATCTTTTGAACCATTATTATGTTCCTTAACGTTTCTGAGGTGTTCAGCCTTTCTTGTTTCCAGAGATCTGCCTGTTTCCCCTAAGTACAGGCAGATATTTTAAAAGAAGAAAAGCAAATGATCACGCATGGCAATAGTGCCTACCTGGTCGTAATTCAACCACAATTAGTGCAACAGCAAAGCATGACGTATATATATACAAATCGGTGATACTATAGTACCACCGATTTGTATTTATATACGTCATGTTTTAATTTGCTGTTGCACTGATTGTGGTTGAATTACGACCAGGTAGACACTATTACCATGCGCACATGCATCTATATATAGGCTGCTGTTATTAACGTGCTGTATAAGTTTTATCATAAACATCAAAATATAATTTGCGTGGTCATTTATGCAATCAGCGAAACACATTTCCATTTATTTAATACTTATCGTCTCTGTAGTGCTCCAGCAATAATGTTGTTCTTCGAAATTAGATTTAAATAGTGATCTGCTTTGTTCAATGATACATATATATTGGACGCTTATAGCTAGGTCATTATATTTGGAAAAGTATGTTTGATCAGAATTTACAAGGTCTTCTCCGAGTATAAGAGAAGGCTGATTTCAACACACATTTATTTTTCAAATGTTTTATTACTCACAAAAATATAGGCTTTTAAAATTCGTAGCACCAGAAACCTACTATATGCTCAAGTTTTGACCTTACCCATTTTTGTTATTTGTGATATTGCAAAAGCCTCAATTGGATTTATTTAGAAATAAATTTGTACATAATTTAAAAATGTAATTACACTCAAAAGCAACTTCAAGGTCTTCCTCGACAGAGTATGATTAAATATTATTCGATGAAATGCGAACAAAAGCTCGCGAATGGCTTCGAATAACTTTGATTTAATCTAGCGTGTATATTTATAATAATTCTTAACCCAGTGAAAGTGATAACTAACATAGAAAGTGGTAACTAACATAGTCTAGTGGTAAAGACAATGTGTATCTCTTCAGAATCAATCACTGAGTCCGGGAACAATACCTGCCTTTGATAAAAATCGTTCTGGATTTCGTCAGTTTCAAGAATTAAGCATAGGCTTGAAGAACGTATAGACAACTTAAGCCAACTTGCCGAAGCCTCATAACCAACGTAATGCAGTGGTCAAATACAAATTACCCTACAAAAGTGAGTAGGATCAATTCCTGCCCTTGCCATGCATTAAATAGTTTTCGTCTTGGGTAAGAATTAATAACCCTTTCCAAAGTATCTTTTCGTCTATTTTGCAAATTTTTTTAGAAAAAAATTCGTCAAAATTGGACAATTACTTCTTTTTATCATACAGTCTGATAAAGAAAAATTTTTATTTCCTTGTTAACCGCACTGGCAAAATTTTTGGTAAATGGAGAAAATAAAAGTTCCAAAAAACCATCGAAAAAAATTGAACAAAAAACCGTGCTCAAAATGCTATAGTTTTTCTTAACGGTGGGAGCCATCTTTTTTGGCGAAAAAACCCCAAATAAATAATTGAAAAGAATTACGCTCTACCACTTACATTAGGGCTATTGAAAAGCGTCATAAGAGATTGTACGCCGGCCAGCGTAATCAATTTAAATTAAAAAGTTCCAAAAAGTGTCAGGAATTCTGCTACCTTCGAAGGATTAGCCTTGGAAATGTATAACGATGGTAAAAAGGACCGGGGTATTGTAATAAAAGTTTGCACACAGTTGGCGCGCACGGGTGGCTTCGCACAATTGGCCTCGACAACCCACCAAATGCGGTTGCCTTTCGACAACGACGTCGAGTTGACTGCCTCAACCGTCTGTATCATAACTCCACCACCTCTGGTTCGAATTAAGGGGGGGTAGAAGCGGCCCCCAAACCGTAAGTGCTAAAACCCTGTGTCTTCGGATCAGGCCATCAAGATAGAGTATCACCGATTTGTATATATATACCTCATGCTCTGCTGTTGCAGTGATTGTGGTTGAATTACGACCGGGTAGACACTATTGCCATGCGCACATGCATCTATATATAGGCTGCTGTTATTAACGTGCTGTATAAGTTTTATCATATCAAAATATAATTTGCGTGGTCATTTATGCAATCAGCGAAAAACATTTCCATTTATTTAATACTTATCGTGTCTGTAGTGCCTCAGCAATAAAATTGTTCTTCGACATTAGATTTAAATAGTGATCTGTTTAGTTCAATGATATATATTGAACGCCATATAGCTGGGTCATTAAATTTGGAAATGTATGTTTGATCAGAATTTACATGGTCTTCTCCGAGTATAAGAGAAGGCTGATTTCAACACACATTTATCTTTCAAATGTTCTACTTACAAAAATATGGGATTTTAAAATTCGTAACACCAGAAACCTACTGTATGCTCAAGTTGTGATCTTACCCATTTTTGTTATTGTGATATTGCATGCAAAAGACTCAATTGGATTTATTTAGAAATAAATTTGTGCATATAAATGTAATTACACTCAAAAGCAACTTCAAGATCTTCCTCGACAGAGTATGAGTAAATATTATTCGATGAAATGCGAACAAAAGCTCGCGAATGGGTTCGAATAACTTTGATTTAATCTAGCGTGTATATTTATAATAATTCTTACCCCAGACAAAAACCTATGGGGTTTGTGACAAGGGCAATTAGGTTTGACCAAAAACTCGTTGACTTGAGACATTTTGCATTGGCCACTAGACTATATATGTTTGCTATCACGCGCTTGCCACTTAAATTGTTTAAGCGGGCTTTTCTCTAGCCTATAATTAATTCTAAAACATGAAAATAATTCAGAGCAAGGGAATTATCGTTCAGCTGCGTTGTTTATTTACCGCCACTTTGCCTTACCACCAGACCGCGTTGGCAATTACACTCGCCCTATTTTACCCGTTTTTAACTGAATGAGCGTAGGTAACACAGTCTGCATATAGCATAAATGGCTGATAGTAGGTTTAATATAAAAGCGGTCTGAGCATGCACATTTTGTCTCGTGTAAATGACCTAATCATTATGTACTATAATTAGGGATTCGTTGTGTTCTGTTCTGTTTGCTTGCATGGACGATATGCAAGAATTTAAAATATACGATCAAAGTTGGGCAAATGTTAATAATACAACAAAAGCATCGAGTAAAATACCTTTAAATTAAAAGACGTCTGCACTATGTACAGGTATCTTCATTCGGAGAAACGTGTGTTCCTTTACAGTTTTTCTACAGCATAATGAAATTTATCTTAATACTATTATTATCTTAAAAAATTATCTTAATGATATTGTTAAAAAGGTGATTTTCGTAAATTATTGGAAGGGCTGTGTGTTTTTCACAATTTTTTACCTTAAAAGTTAAGTAAATAACTATAAATTTACTATAAGTTAACTATAAAATTCAGAATTCTATACCAGTTGTTGCCTGCAAATTAGTGCATGCCTAATATTTGCCAAGACATATTTAAAAAATCGATACCCGCGATACCTTGAATGTTGCAGGGCGAAGTGTCGTTGTTTGTCTTTTTTAATGCACTCTTTAAACTTGGCATTCTAAACGCATTACACACTGCGCCCTGCCGCGCGTAATACACATATGGAATAAAATTCGATTTTTTTGGTCTTGTACTACACAGTTACAATTAATATATTGCTGAAGAACCTGCGGGTTATAAAAGTTACATGCAAGAGCGATCTTCTAAAGCAATTTTCAATTTTTTGGCCTCATTTGAAATCAAACTTTGCGGAGGTTGAGATTTAGTGATAAGTGTGTCAGATATTGCCTTGGTAATAGTATGCAATGATAATGTCTATGTTCCACTAGACACATTTGTTCACGCAACGCGAAACACTTTTACGTTTGCGATTTTACTATGGTCTATCATGCAGAAACTAATGCTGTTCTTCACAATCAGGAATAGTTTTAAATGACTAGGAGTCCGATTCATAGTAGTTTATTCAAAAAAATGAAATTAAAAAAATATAAACAAATCCTGAATCTCTCATTAGCATAACCAGCTACCCGGTACCCGCTATCCGGTACCCACTATCCGGTACCCGGTATTCGCCACCCGCTACCCGGTACCCGCTACCCGTACCCGCGTTTTCCACCATGCCTAAAAAGGGTACCCTTCTTTCTGCTTTTTGCCCGGAAGCGATAAGCTCGAAAAAGCTGCCTTTTTCGCTGCTTTTCAATTCGCTGTGATAAGATGAAAAAAGGTGGACATTTTTTGACATATTTATCAAAAAAGGGTACCCTTTTGCACGTTATATCAAATTGATGGAAAACGCGAAAAAGGGTAGGAAATTCGTGTCAATCAAAAACAGTAAAAAGTAGAAACCTGAAATTTGTGCAAAATTCCATTTTCAAAAATCAAGATTTAGTGAAAAACGGGATTGCCGAAACCTACCACTGATTCAACATCTCTAGTAACCAACATCTCCATGAAGGGATATATATGCGTCGAGAACAAGACGAGATGTTGAGGATTAAACTGAAGTGTTAGTTTACTTTTAAATGGTATTTGATTGACATGAAAAGTGGACGGACGATTTTTTTCAGGACACAGCGCCTTGTTTCAAACTTAATATTGACAACTTGGGAGAAGCAATGCCAACGCAACTGCTTGGCTTAACTGACGGCTTGTTTGCAGATCATAAAATGCAGACTTGCTACAAAACGTGTGATTTCTGTATTTTCGTCCAAAAACATCAATCCGCACATTCGATCCAGCCAAGACGCCAAGTCCTCTCTGGATTCGGTAGCGGGCTGGGTTAGATTGAGTTTCAAATTGCGGCTTAGCTTTCAGCCAGGGTTGGCAGGCTTTTGCGCATGCACAAAGCCAAATGACGTTTTAAAAAAGGCCAAATTTAACAAAATAAGGCCAAATTTTACCTTTTTTCAAAAAAGCCGCCAATAAGAGCCAAATTTTATCAATGCTTTGACATGGTAATGGTATCAATCAGATTTGGTCCTGCTAATTTCTAAATATTCTAAATTTAAGTTCAAAAGTCTTCAACTTCACAAAAAATTATACAGTTTTATGTTGAACACATACATAAAATAACGCGTATTTACACGAATGTTTTTACGGCATTGACAGTTTTTAGTTAAATCTAGTCACTCGATAACAAAGCCAAAATAAAGCCAAAAGGCCAAACATTTTTTCAAGGCCAAAGAAGAAATAAAAAAGCCAAAATCGAGTTATTTGGCCTTAAAAAAGCCAAGTTAATAACCCTGCTTTCAGCTACAAGTAAAGACTGATAAACACAGGCAGTGCTTGGATAAGCAGCAGATGTCAGGTTGATTGGAACTTGAGCAAATAGAAATCGTAACACGAAACCTGCAAGTGAAGGAAACGCAAATATCAAATGACATAAGCGTTGTCATGATCAGTGTATATGTGCAGCATTAGACCAAATTCTCATCGTAACTGCGTTACTATATATGTTAGGATGGCGATTTTATCTTATCACAGTGCATCACAATTGATCTAATAAGGAATGTATACAAATACGATGTCGCTGCTCTGCGCTGCTGCTCTGTCGATGAGTACGTCAACCGGGGCAAAGCCACAATATGACAAAGGTAAGTTTATTATGCAGAGTTGTATCAAATGTCCAGCGAGTAAACGACGCAAAAATAGATCGACGTGTGACAGAACGGGATTTTTTTGAGAAATTACCAGATTTACTTAGTATAATAACTGCTAAGATAGGCTCTTTCACAAGGTATTTACTACACTCAATATTGTGTACAATCTTGCTAATAGTAACTAGGGGTCGTCGTCGATTACTACAAGCTGAAAACACTTGAGTATTTCACAGGTGAACCAAATGATAATATCAGGAAATCAAGCGTTCTTTAAGCAGTTATACATTGTGTACTCTAACAGAAAAGGCAGTCGTTCCAACCACACATAGTACGCATACTGAGTCGATAGATGGACTCAAAAGGCCTGAATTTTGCCCGAAAGCTGAGGCAGCGCATGCGCTTTCAGGCAGTCGATGAGTTTTGCATAGTGAACTTCATATAATAATACCTGGCACGATAACTTGGCCGCGATCTTTGAAGCCAAATCGAAGGCCGTCATCCATTTTCAAACGCTCTTTTCAATCGTAGAATAGCGCCCTTTTAACCCTGTTTTAAGTCTAGAAGATATTTGACTCAAAACAAGATTAAAAGTGCGCTCTACATTTGAAAACTGAGTTTGAAAATGGATGGCGTCTGCGGCTCCTGGTTACCAATGGCGGCCTTCAATTTGGATTCAAAGATGGCGGCCAAGTTTTCGTTCTGCGTAAAATTATAGAGTTGACAGGTTTTGGATAATGTCCATGCGATGCGGCCATATTTTTCGATAATCTTTGAGATCTTGGTTTGGGGAGTTTTATAGTGTAGGAAAGTTTTATAGTATATAAAAAAAGAACGTGTTCTTGTTGAGGATAATACGCCACTGATGTCCAGGCCCAGTCCCTGAAAAGGGGTCACACGGCATCGAAAACAGTACCTCATTTTTACCATTTGAACTTGGTGTAACTTCGTGAGAGATGGTCATATCGAAAAATAGTTTTCAGTACGAAACTCCCCGAACTAGATCTTTACAAAATTATAAAACAAAACAAATGGCTACGTCGGCCCTTTAAAACAGGAACTTTAATATACACACAACGATGAAAGACAATGTGAAAAAAAACTTGATTAACAAGCGCACACAATAGACAACTCCCACGATAGAACAAATTTTGATCCAGACAACACGAACAACTGAAGAGAGCATCTTAAAATTAGTAAAGCTGCAAAGTTTGGTGGCATAATGTTGTATAATACGGAAAGCATAGCCGTGAATTTTGTGTATATTTGCACTACACACGGAATGGGAAAAGCCTACCACTTTCGTTCACATTGCGAAGATCAAAATTTATCTGCCATGGGATTGTGTATTAGATCGCTTCAAATCTTTTTCCAATCGGAAAGGAACGAATTTTGGCATGAATAAAGTCTTCCACCTGGTACCTGCGGGAGAAAATTAAAATGCGCATACTTGCTCCGAAAGTCATAAAACATTTATGCGACGAAACACATGCATCCTACATAGAAACAGCTGTTTTGTTTTTGCACCTTTCAAAACATCGTGTCGCAAGGCAACAACATTATATCGAGAGATTCGAACAGTTGCACTCGTGGGCGTCGAAACGAAGATATATTCGCTCGGATAATTTTATAACATCAAGCTCAAAACAAAGCTTGGGTGTAACGAAACTGTACTACAGTAAGTAACGCGCTTTAATTGATTAAATTTATCTTCAACTCAACAGTATTTAAAGCGGAAAGGTTATATGCATAATCTATAACTCTTCTGCGGAAGAACTCGACAGAATTTTATCTCCAACTCGTTTGCTAAATTTTCCTGTGACTTGAGACCATGTAACAAGGCCATTATTCAGTTTCCAATTTATAATGCGTGCAACAATAATAAACATAGATTTCTCACGTCAGCTTGTATTAATGCCTCTGTGTTTTCTTTAATTATGAGAAAATAATGGACTTTTAAATGCACGTTTAACAAAACATTCATCCAAATCATGCAGTAATTTCTGCACATTTGGGAGAATAATTCGCGCAAATACACACAATGACGTGCGCGAATTAATCTTTTGTAACTGCGCGGGTCGTTTTCTACTTGTAATCATGCAAACCTGATATATAAATGCTTAAAATCAGTTGTGTATTTTAGGTCTATGTAATATACCAAGTATATATTCCACTGAGCTTAGGGAACGTTTGAGAAACCTTAAAATGACGATTAGGGCAAACCCTCCCTGGCTGAGGGCCGATTTATGGACTATGGTAATCCAAACATGATCTAAAACAAAACCGATTAACTCGTGTGCATAAATTGGTTCTGTAATTCGTTTCACTACTTTTGATGGTAAGATGTTCTTGGCCCTGCAGATATAGAAAACGTAATCCCAAGATTAACATCGCGAAACTCAGGGGCCAGTTGTTCAAAGCTGGATTAGCGCTAACGGCCTGGGTTAAAGTTAAGCCACTCTTTTAGTTTCTGTATTTGTATACGTCGTTTTGTTCCAAAACGTAAGGAATTGAATCTAATATTGATGCAGACAAGATTTTTTTTTTGATCCAGACACCCCATGCAGAGTTGAGCTAGCCGGATTTTCAACAACTGGCTCCAGCATACGGATCAAGACGAGAATAAGTTAGTGATATTTTGATCAGCAAAATCATATCAGCCAGCCTGTCTGATTCATCTGTAATGCCCCCAGTCTGTCTGATTTTTCAGTAAAATCGAAATATCAAACTTATTCAGTTATTCTCGTCTTGTTCTAATCGGTATCCAGTGGCTTTCAAGATGCTAATCTTTAGGGGTTTTTTTATTCTCGGCTGGTATTGGTTATTGGCCCATGTATGCTATGATTACTTATGCGTTTGCCACTGTCTGGTCAACTAGAGCAGCTGTGTTTAATGACTTTTTGATGTACTTGAGGACGCACCGGGACCAAATGCTTTTTGCTTCCTATTTATGTTGAGCACGTGCAGAATTCGTGATCACTCAAGTATGCCCCCCCCCCCTCCCCCTTCATCCCAATGCAGTGTTTTGGGCACATGGCACTTGGTCCTACCTTTCCAACTATCATGTTATTACCCCCCCCCCTCCCCCAATGCTGTATTTGAGACATTGTGCGCTGAACACAATGCACTTAGTCCTAACTTTCTAACTATCATAACAACTCCCATGGAGTGTTCGAAGAAATTACCCAGAGACCACCCCTTTCCGAAACTCCCTAGATGGCTTACGCCTTCGGTGCTCGACCATGCCCCTCCCACACGCATCACACAAATTACGCTCTGTAGTCCCTGCTGCGACAATCAAAATTCAGCTTGGCTAGAGCCCAGCTGCAAGCGACGATGACTGGTATTCAATTACAGAGATTTGCCATGGGACGCTTGCCTTCACCTGGTCACAGAGTGGTGAATGACAGTAGGGTCACTCAGCAGTGCAAAGTGCCGCCCTGTTTTTATGCAGTTTACTGACTGCGACCAACCCGTTCAGCGTTCTTATTCGCCAGAAATGCAATTGACTGGCTGGGATAATGCTGACATGCGTAATGTGACATGCGCAGACACACAAACTTCAATAGAGTGGCCCTACTGTCCATTCCCTATATTGGTGGGGTTGGCTACTCTGATAAAAAATCAGACTTAATACAACTTGATATTGCGAGGCTTGCTGCAAGTTATTGAAATAACTTACATCAAGTTCGCTAATAAAAAGTCCTAACAATCAACATCCCTGTTGGCAACGTACGGCAGGGTCATTAAGCCAGAGCAGCGATGCGAACGCATCCTGATATCGGCTTGATGCATGGTAACAAGCCTGAAGTGGAATAGCTTTGCGCGTTTTTAGTGTTTAATCGCGGACAAAATATCACTGAACACTGATCATCGCCGAGGTTTTCCATGAACCAGAACTGTAGGCTTAAAAGACATCTAAGCATCAAGTTTTCACGAAAATCATTCACGAATTAAATTGCGTTCGTTGCAGCCTGCAATCTTTGCCCCGTCACTTAAAATTTACGATAATCCCAACACGAAGCGCTTAAAATGATTTATAATATCGCAGTGTAAATAAGCGCCTTGTAAATATTCTATTGAAGTGATTTAGCGTGCAGACTGAAGTACGTTTGCGATCAACGTCATTATTTATGATTCCTAACCACGTTGTCTTGTGATAGGCAGAGGACTATTGATCGTATGGAAATGAGACAGAAACGAATAAGTGTTTATAAAACAATGATGCGTCGTCGTACCTTGACGAATTGGGCGAACAGCGTGTTGAGATCGGCGGACAAACAAATTGTTGACATTTTTAATCCGAACGAGCGAGTGTTGCTCGAAGGATTGTCGCAAATCGTTCTCGCCAGATCCGCGGAGAAATTTAAAGACGTGCTGTCGTCCCGGGAAAGGAAAGAAGACCAACGAAAGGCGGTCCTGAGCAAAGCTGAAGAGTTTAAGAGGAATTATTTCAAGGCCGAGCAAGGGCAAGGTAATTATAGAAACACGTTTAATCACATTTGGAGTTTTAATCTTCCCTTGAGCGAATTAATGTTTTTCATTTTTTAAATGTTCCTGTTTTTATTTTGTCAATGTCACCAAAGTATTGATCGATGGATTGTTTCCGTTTCAAAGACGAGCTTTCACAATGCAAAGTTGCTTATGCTTGAAAACCAAATGCTATAAATTTAGCACGCACGAAACTTTGAACCCACAATTCACGAGGACTGGTCCATTTCACGCATACTGCATTGCATTTTATCGCGATCAACAACTTAAAGACGACGAGTAAATTCAACTTTAAAAAGTGCGAACAAAGTTTTACCATCTAGAATTTATTCATATATACATGCACGTATGATGGACTCGAAATTATAAACAATACACTTTGCCATGCTGCAAATTTGAACGAAAAAATTTGATCTATTTTTTCGTCCTGAGAATGAACCGAACAAAGACCTCGCTTTAGGAGTCGTGAACAATAGGAAGGCGATCAGTTAGCAGACAAGTCCCTTGACTCCCGCTGTATGCAATTGTCTGATCATAATTTTATCCCCGTGTCGCAAAGCGACACACTGAAGATTATGAACAGTTTCATTCCGCAAAGTTTACTTTGAGATTTCAACTTTTCGTTAACAACACTGGTACAATAAAAGATGACCCTTATATATACAGCAGCTAACCTCTACGAAGAACTCGTCTCTGCAAGTTAAATCTTTTAAGCCTAAGCAACGTCAGCTTAGCTTAGCTCAGACCTAGACTTCGTTCACCTCCCTCAAATATGCAATTTTACCTTCGACATAAGTGTTGCATGTAACAAAGTGTGTATATTACATTATAAATGAAAAAAATTAAAATTGTTTCATTCGTACTTATTGAAATGATGAAAAGGTTACTTGCCCTGAAACAAATGTTAGGCTTTGTTACAGGCACACGTACAGCGATCAATTCACGTGGCGAGACAACAAAGAATAAATATTGGCTGACAATAGCTCAAATGCTAAGCATTGAGCATGCTAAAATTCCTAGCAAATGTACGTTCTAAGCCCTTATCTCTGTTTGCAATAGAGGTTGAGACACTTAAGTTCGACTTGAGCATTAATGAACGTGCACCAAAGGATATATACAAAGCCGAAGAAATTCAATTATTTAAGACGGAATCACGCAGTCGGCTTTCGACTGTTTTTAAATGCAAATTTCGTTCGCATTTAAAGGAAACGACATTGAATAATTAAAAAAGTGGGCCGGGGGAGGCTGAAGTGCATTGTCAACACATGGAGTGAACAAAGATGTGAGATGGCATATGACTTTGTTGAGATAAGCGATGGATAAATACGTCAGTCAGATTCTCACTCGAGAACAAACTTTTAAATATTTAGGAATAACTTTCTCAGAAAATCTGACCTGGACTGACCATTTAAGTAACATCTCAACGAAAATTAACCAACGAATTGGATTGTTAAGAAGAGTTAAAATGTTCATCCCATTAAAAGCTCGACTTACTATCTACAATGCCCTCATACTCCCACTATTTGATTACGGAGACATTGTATGGGGTGACAAGAACAACACTTCCCTTATGGACCAACTACAAATTCTCCAGAACAAAGCTGCGAAGACTATTCTTGATGCTCCTTACCTTTCTTCCTCAACTGAAGCGCTCTCAAAACTAAACTGGCATCCACTTACCCACCGTCGCTACTTACACCGAATGTTAACCATCTACAAACTGGAAAATAATCCAACAGAATTTAGTTTTAATCTACCTAAAACTAACCATTTTTATAACACCAGACGTAGAGACGATATCTATCTTGGCAAACCAAAGACCAACTGGGGAAAGCAGAAGCTGTTGTATCAGGCATGCAAAGAGTACAATGCTTTGGATCATACTGTTAAATCGATTCCCGAAATAGCTAGGTTTAGAAATATACTTTTTAGAACTCCGTATCCATGATCTAAATGAAACTCCTTTTGAAACTCGCTCTTTCTTTTATATAAAATTAGCTTAGACAATCTTAGTTCATTTTGCATTGCTTATCATGTACTTATACGTAATAACTATATCCTGCATGCTTATTTTATATTATAGACCTGTGTATTTCAATATTTTCTCAGGGACCTTCTAAAAAACACATAATGTGATGTTGGTTTCTCCTGAATAAATAATATTATCTATCTATCTATCTATCTATCTAGTCAGAATCCATAATCACGTTCTATATAAATAGTTAGAAAACGTCCTAAACCCATGATATGGCCTGTATTGCTGTAATCAAGCTACAGTAGGATAGTAAAAACATCTAGACATTGAGATATTACACTACAGGGCTCAAAAATTAAAGCGTATCACATCAGCATCATTAGCACATGCCTTTTCAATCCATTCCTTCAATTGTCTATGGCTTGCGACTGCTAATGTAGTTCACCCACTCATGCATTTTCTTTTCTTAGATGTGAACCGGCAAACTGTCATCCAGTTTATTTGGGATCTTATACAGTTCTTCCACATTTGCCCGGGCAAGGAACTATGGAAGATTGATAAAACACCCATGAATGCTAAAGAAATTTTGCTAAGCTGGACAAACAGCAAACTTAGTGGGAGAAAAGTCAAAAACTTCACGACCGACTGGAATGATGGGACTTTGCTATGCGAGCTCGTCAATTCACTCGAACCAGGCCTCATTCCAGCGCGGCTATACCTTCAAGGTAGTTGGCCTCAGAGGAATGCTGAAGTTGCCATGGAAACGGCCGAGAAGCACTGGGGCATACCTAGGATAATATCCCCGGATGACATGATATCCAGCGAAGTTGATGAGCTCAGCGTGATGACGTACATCGCGCTAATTTTTGAACATGACTTACAAAGAATGTTGGCCAATCAGAACACGCATTTGAGTAACGGTCACATCGATGACGACGAAAGCACAGGAAGTGAGGACAAACAAAATGGCGTCGATGATGACCACCATACTTCAGAATATATCGAGGAAAACATCGCACATAAACCAGAGCTAGGAAAAGTTGGCAAGGAAATAGAATATAGACTGGATCTACATGATGTCAATGCGAATGAAATCACGGTTTCCGTCGAGTTTAAGCCTGCCGAAAAACTAACGCAAGACTACAAACCCGATTTAAGGGTGTTCTCGATGGGCAAGGGTCGATTTCGGGTCAAGTACACACCCAATCTTGCGGGCAACTATCGCCTGAGTATGTACTACAAGGACGAACACATCGCAGACAGTCCATACTGTGTCCAAGTGTTACCGATGGAAAATGGGAGAACTGATTCAAACAACAATAACAATAGAAAGAACCCTTCGAAGGAGGAAATTTTGAGCAACGGATCGAAAGAACTTTTAACAAACAATGGCTTCTACGGGTTCGACGGCGAAGGTTTGAAACAAGCAACTGTTGGAAAGCTAGCAGTCTTCACGGTAATCACAGATAATCGTGATAAAGGACCTTTGAGCGTCTGCATAAACTGTCCTGCGGTTTCGCTACCTGTGCCACACGTGAAAACCACGTGCTCGGAGAACTACTCTACTCATACCATAGCATACATGCCTACTTTAACGGGAACTTACAATATCTACGTGCGATGGGGTTTGAAGCTCATTAACGGTTCTCCTTTTACGGTGTTAGTAGGGGACCACAAATCGGACGTTACGCCGTCGGCTTCCCAAGTTCGACAGAACGCGCGCAAACGACAGTCTGCCCAGTTTAGCCACATAAAGGTCTATCACTCCAGTTCATCTTTAGATCCGGACGTGATCCGGGAAACGGAACAGCTCGAGAAATTACTCCAACGCTACGGAATAACGAGGAACTCTTCCGACGATATTTGGGTCAGCATCGACGTGGAATTACAAAAAGACGAAAGGGATTTGATATTCCGTCTGGCTGGCACCAGGAGACTGCCTTTGTTATTTATTCACGAAGAATGCCTCGGCACCTTTGAAGACGTTTGCGAGTTGGACAGAAAAGATGAGTTAGAGGAGCGGTTGATGTATAAAATTAAAAAGGTTTAAGATGATGTTCTCCATTTAATAAGGCAGGTAAAGGAACAAAAATGAATGAATACTCGTCATGTCTGGGGGATTGCATTTTGACCTTTATCTTGTACCGTTCATTAAAAAGCTACATGACAAAAAAACCAATTGTTTACGGTTGGCAAAAAACAGGATTGAACAATGTTTTGCTGCCCACATTGTTCAAAAATGTCAACAATATAGTTCAACATTGTTACGGCTGATTCAGACTGGACAATGTTGTTCAATATTATTGACAACTATGAACAATGCGGACAGCAAAACATTGTTCAATCCTGGTTATTTTTCAAACTGAATAGATAATTTTTACCATATACTGTGGGCACATTTTCGTATGCTAAATTCCTCGCATATATGGGCTTTTGTCAACACATTTTTTCACAGTTTTTCTTAATTAACGTCTACGTTGTCAAAGAAATGTCTATGTTCCTTTAGAGAAAAATGTCTAATAGGGAGCTCTTTATGAGCATTTTATTGATGTAATAAGCCTTAAATGAGACAAAAATTTACTTTGTATTCTGAAAGGCACAAGATAAAGGCAAAATAGATTTGAACTGATTTGTTGCTTGTATCTGTCTGGCCGATGGAGACACCATACGTCCAGCTATTCTTGTTATACAAGCACTAAATTATCTGTCTTGTCACAGCACCGATGATTCACAAAGGATTTCGTCACGAATGGGTCTCATGTACTACTTTCAAGAACGGTTTACCGAAATACATTCTGCACCCACAATGCACGCACTAATATAATAGTATTTTAAAATAGTATAATATAATATAATATAATAGAGCTAAATGTATTTATTACTGTACAAATCGTATGCTGAAAGATATTTAATATTGTTAAAATAGTCACCTAATATTCGCTTTACAAACCTATTTAGGTTCAATAAATAGTCTCGATAAGTCAAAATCTTGTCTAAATTGTTTAAAATGCTCTATTCAACTCAATTTTGTCTTGCGGTCTTGCTCTAAATTTAGTCTAGACTTCGAACTGACAGGCCACATCCAGTTACCCTTTTACGATCAATGGCTTTGTCAACCTTCAGCAAGAACAAGACGAAGTATCGCTTCTGTATTCCCAGTGATTGCCCCAAAAGCCCGCGCACAAGTAGCCACCCGGACCCTGCGCCTTAAAATCGGGTCCAGTCAGGACATAATCAGGCACAAGGTTAGAGAAAGGTGACCTTGCCATAGGTGGAATAGTGGGCGTGGCTAAATGCATGACGTCACGTATAGAGGATAATGATGTACCTGTGATAACCAAGGCTAGCCGTGATCCAGAGTGAGGGACTAGGGAGAGGACGCCAATATCACGTGATTCAAATACACAATTACCTGGAAAGGAAGATAGTTTCAAATTAAAGTCCCGTTAACCTGGGAGATTTTAACTACAATTTTAGCAACTCTTTCCTTTTGGAGGATGTGAAAGAATGGATTACTTAATCGTGTTGTTATGAAATCATAGATATTAGAAAAAGGGATGGATTGGCAACTCTTTTGTTATCTATATTTTATCTTCAGTTGAGCACACCGGAAGCAAACATTGCCCAACTTGCATGGTAGTTATGCTCATGAACTCAATTTCGTTCATGCGCATAATTACCATAGCGAGTTGTGCAATGTTCGTTTCCGGTCTATTCAAAATAACTGAACCGAAAGTCGTGTATAGTATTGAATAGCGTTGCCAATCCATTCCCCCTTTCTAATATCTATGATGAAATATCATAACCTGGGACATTTATAACTCATTGACTTTTTCACACCATTCAAAAGGAGAAAATCGCACTGTAAATTGCAACACAAATCGCTCGTGTAAGATCGTCTAAACGTCTTTTCATAAGTGCAGGGAAGCAAGCGGTTAGCGCATTGTGCCTCTCACCACTGAGAAAACTAAACTAAACCAGGTGTGCACGTCGAGTGAAGTTTCCGTATTGACTTGGGGCCAGTTGTCCAAGGCCGCTTAGACGTAAGATTCAAAGAGAACTTCCTAACTGCTTATTTATAAGTATGTAAATGTTTCTTCAAGAATTGTGTTTGGATGAATAGAAGTGTTTGTGTCTAATGTTTTGGAAGAAACGGAGTTGTAGGAATACTGAAACCAAAACAGTAGTTTAACATTAACCCAGTTAATGCTAAACCAGCTTTGAACAACCGTCCCCTGTATTCTTCTCTTTTGTGCTTCGGGGATTTTTCTCCTCCCTTCCCAAAATCAACACATATATAAAACATCAAGATAGGCAGCTTCGTTTAATTCGGGCTACATCCTGTCTGTCAGTGATAAAGTGATTAAATTAAATTAAACATCGCTGGTTTTTCTCTGTATACGTCGAACTGTGTTACTTCAGTCATATGTGTCATCCGCCTTTCAAAATACAACTTGGTACTCTAGTCATCGTCACAATCACTGAATCACAAGTGTCTAAAGTACCTAGTAACCAAATTTATGTTTAGTGCACCCCATCAGGCCAGGAGGGCTAGAGCAATGCAACCTCCCCAGAACACCATTCCCTGCTGCGATCAGACACGACTCACAGGATACTAGAAGCGCTCTTTTGAAACCCTTGAACCCTAAACCCAGACGAATTCCGTGCCCTACAATTCGGTCTTACCTAAACTAACAGACTGATCCTCTTTAAAGTTCAGTGGAACCTTCTCGAGGTACGACTTGGTAAACGAAATTTCTCCAACAATAATCAAGTTATGGTCACGAATGGCCTCATCATCTAAGTCCGTATTTCGTATCACAGGAACGATGGAATCAGACGTTAAGTAAAATGTGTTTGCGATGTAGACAGCCATTTGAAGCAATGCTTGGGTTGTTTCTCGTTTACTTGACGCGTCTGAAAATACAAAATTGAAGTTTAGTGGTGTCTCTTGCGAGTTCAATATCCCTAGTGTCATTGACTTTTTTCCTTTTCTGTGGCAGTTGAAATCACTGTCCGCTGGATAGCGCTATCCACTTTAGTACAACCAACCCTAGATAAAAATTCCCTACACTCTTCCGAAGTAGATAACTTCACTACGTCTCCGGCTCTAAATTCAAAACATCCATATCGGCAATGATGGCCGGCTGTCACCTACGATCATATGCTAAGACGAAAAATGAAATGTAGAAAATAAGACTCCGTTTACACTACTATATAACGCTACGTTTAGCACTCTGATATAGGTCTTACCAGTCACTGAACATGTTTATAGAAAGTTCGTACAACCGGTTCCTGATTTGCAGCTTTGTTCACACGATAATGGTACGAGTATAGCTTAAACAGAGTGCTAGCCATAGCGTCATAGTGTGACGAGGGCCCAAGATTATTGGGTTCGTTAGAAAGCAACTCTTTGCTGTCAGTGGAGACAAGCATATAAGCATCTGAAGAACAATCTCACGTAAACATCTTATATCAAACGTACCAACAACAATAACAAGTGGACGTTCTGCAACACGCCGAGACGGACCATGATTCAGAGGACCTCGTTGTGTTTCGGACTCGAAGGAAACATCACCGGCTTCACATAATTTCCAATTCTTAGCCTCGTTTTTACAAAGGTCGAATATTTTTTCTAAAATATGTGAACGGTAAAGGATACATAGTTCGATGGTATTTGAAGTAAATGCTTTCATCATGTGTGTGTGTTTACCAAGTGGGTGGAGGTGCGGTGATCATCTTTAAGGTAATGTGGAAAACACAGAAACATTGTCACAAAAACATTATGTTTCCTATTAATGTTTCTCTGTTTGTCCTCCTCGGGAAACATTGCTACAGAAACATTATGTATTCTATTAATGTTTGTCTGTTTGTCCCCCACGGGAAACATTGTTACAGAAACATTATGTTTCCTATTAATGTTTCTCTGTTTGTCCCCCTCGGTATCAATGTTTTCTAGTTCAAATGTTCCCAAGGTAACTTCCTTGCAACAAACTTAAGCCAAATTAATTTCAATTCCCAAATGGGAGGAAATTTCATTAGATTTTCAATAAATTCCTAACGGTCGATTTCCACCAGTAGCTTTCATGCGCACTTGTTTGCTCAATTTTTCTTCAAATTTCTTAAAAACGGTGAATGAACGAGCTAACTAACAACATGACATTTCGTTCTCTGACCACACAATCAACCATATATTTGAACCCTAACATACCGTTCTTGTCGTCTAGAGAAACTCCAAGACCGTCGACAATGAGACGTGTTTCTGCCCAGAGGACTGGAGAGATTGAAGGTTCGGTAAATCTTAGTCGGATCGCGTTTGTGGTAACTATGGTAACGTTGGACTCAGTGAACTTTATGCGAACGGTCGTTTTTCGAAAGGGTATAGACTGTTGTATAACCTGGACCCCTCGAACTCCTGAAACATGGGAATATAGAATTCAGTATGCAGGTCATTTTACACGAGGCAATTTTTCTTACAAATCAGTCTTACATGGGTCGACGTTAACTTGATTATACTGGATGAAAAAATATTTTGGCAGCAAGTATACACGCGCAAAATCTAAGATACGACGCATGTCAAACAGCCGTCAACAAATTCCCTTTGCACTGCTTGTCCAAAGTTGTCACCAAGTTTGGATAATTGGGCTATCAAATCGTAATAGTCTTGTATATAAATTCTAAAAAGGGCGTGTGATAGAGTATAATGTAATACACGGCCAGGCGTCTGCTCCAGGCTTGTTACCTTCCAGACATCAAGTCCATATCAGGGTGCGTTCATAATACTTGCTCTAACTTGATGATAACAAGTTGTCGACAGGCTTGATTGTCATGAATTTTTTTACACATCAATTTGATAACAAAATTAATGCACAAAAAATCTACAACTTCATAGTTTGACACGCAGAACGCCTTGAATCTTGTTAAAACTTGTAAAACAGCTTGTTTCAAACTTGTTCCAAGGCACATAATGTTATTTTGAACAAAGTAATTCACTTACCATGAGAACCAGAAGGATTGTAAACTGTCAGAAGAAATTCTCCTGAAGCAGCGATGTTGCGATTTGGAATTTTGGTTGAAGAGTACTTGGATGTACTGTCGTCTTTTTCGCATGACGTTTTGTCCTTGTTTTTTGAACATGCTGCAAAAGAAGGGAGGAAATGACGATAGGAATCAACAAAATTAACTGTTTTCCAATTAACTTATATTTGGAGCAATGATGCCTCATTATCTTTAAGAAAAAGTCTTTTTCATGGAAAATCTGGTTGGAACTCATTTTGTTTCAGAAACTTTTTCAATTGTACAAGGTTTTCACAATAAAAAATGAATAAACATCGACATCTTTGTTGACTAGTTCATGACTTTGTTTCAATGTCTCGTTTGTTGACTAGTACAGGTGTATGCACCACAGAATACCACAATACAACAGAATATCAGTCTTATCTATTTTTGGTATAAAACTGGGAAGAAACAAAATACTTTATTTAAGTGAGCATATATTCAATTTGATGTTAATTGACAAACAAGATAAATATTTTGATGTAAATTCTTAAAAATAATGGGGATAAAGTGTAAATAAATTTCCTTGTTTTTGATACATTTTTTTGCTAAATTCTCGTAAAATCAGGAAGTTAGAAAATAAGCTTGCAAACCAACATTAGTTATGTTGATCAACAGTTGCTCTAAGCGATACAAAATTTCTGCCACTCAGGAACAACACAAAGCAATCAAATTTGCTATAGAATGCTTGATCTTTGCAAATTACTGATAAGCCTGATATAATGTGGTACATACCATGTGTTTTTTGTAGTCATTTTAGTACTAACGTTCTAATAAATAAGGTCAGCAATATCTGAACAGTTTAACCACACAGCATGAAAGACCAAATCCTGGTTCAATTTGATAAACTAATCCTGATTTATTGCCACAATGGTATTCTGTGGTACATTAGGATTTTACCCAAATAATACCAGGTTTCAAAAACACTAGAAACTCCTGAATCTCCACAGGAAGAAAAAATACAATGAAAAACTATAAAAGAAAACAACAATAGGCCATGATATATACTTGTGACAAAAAATATGGACGATGGAAAATTGTGTGGCATTCTGTGGTACATACACCTGTATAAGAAGTTTTGGAAATATGTTTCAAAAAAAGGAACATTGCTCAGATCAGAGAAACTTGTCTCCGACACAAAGACTACTTTTCCTATTGCATCACTGTCTTTTTAACTGGTTCCCTCAATCATACTGTCCAGCCAAACAATCAACGGATGCTTTATAGCATTGATTAAGAAGTGGCTAATTCATGCATTACGTTCAACACTTTCCAAACAATCGAATACTCATAATAAATACTCATAAACAAGAGTTCATTAAAAACTTTCTTCAAGAATTATAAATCAGACACCTGGACTAGAGATCCGTTCAATGGCAAACTTGGAGTGTTTTAGAAGGAATTTTCTTATGTCTTGGTCATTGACAACTCCTCCATCGTTTGTGGTATACGTGTCCCACCACCAATGACCTTGGCGAGGTATCTCATTGTACGTGACGTCATTGCCTTGCTCCTTTAGTAGTCGATACATCCTTTTAGAGAAATATGATGGTACGACATTATCCTTCTCTCCCACTCGAATCATAACTGGCACACCCTGGGTAAAAAAGAATAGTTTTGGGCTTTGATGCCACCCCACGCAATTAACATGAACTGGCCTTGAGGCCAAGTGTTTACATTATCAATTTTTTACCAGCTTTCTGTTTTTGTCTTGTGATCGGTGAGTATCAGGGTGTTAGCTAGCCATATAGTATGCACTGGACGGACTCCCAATTGTGATAATAAGGAAATTCTCCAATCAGATTTGAGTGGAAAGTTTTTATTTTATCAGATGAATTGTGCGTATATTTTTGTTTGCCTTCAATGCCAGTTAGATGATAAAGGAAATACCAAAAGTCACTATTTAAGCCGATTTTTCCCCATTTTGTGCTGTACAAATTTACGACAAAGTGACGATGTAAAAATATTCATCCTTGTCTAAATCACCCAAAATATCTTCAGAGCAGGCCGTCAAACTCCCCTGAGCTTTTTGTCTCGCAAACCTCAAACAACATTACTTTCTTGATTATATTTTACCTAAAACGGACTTAACTTTGGTTTCCTGGCTACGTTTACGGAGCGTACGTTTCCTCAAGCTGTAATGACTAGCTAATGTCGAGCACTCGAGTTGTGTTAGTCTTATTCATGTGTGTCACCCGCCCTTCAAAATAGCGGAGTAATCTTTGCACGATAAATGTATCATCATCCAAAGGGCTAAAGCAATTATGAAAATATCAAACATGATATTCAGATACAGCACATGCGTCAAAACCTGCGTGTTTGGGCAGATGGACAATGCTTTACCTTCAAATTAGACGAATGTTTATCCGCATCGTTCTCCGCGATACAAGACTCCATTATGTGCTTAACACTTGGATCCGTGTGGCTGATGCTTATGTCATGTCTAAAAAAGACATTCGATTCTCCATAACTCTCCTTACTCGTCCAACCTGCGATCGACAAAACAGCCAGCGCGATGTCTGGACGATGTGTGGACAATTGCCTAAAAAGTTAAAATTCAGTTTTTGCTGGAGAAAAAAATAAAATTCAGACAATTGAAAAGGGAAAAAATTCTTGCATGCAATTAAAAAAAACTAATTCACAATTCTCTTTTAGATGTCGTTGATAAATCCCAATCCACAACAATCCCAATGATTTAATATTAGATACAATAATCTTGTTGAGTTCAACGTGCGGATTACGGATAAAGACAGATGTGACCATAGTCTGTAAGAACACCTACCATGCCCCGTGGCCACCCATGGAATGCCCAGCGAACACAACCGCCTTGCTGTTTGCCTTTGCGTTTATCCAATCATGTCCTCGTGTGAGCTCAGCGAGTTTTTCCAACGACGTCATAGCAGTAAGCTCTCCTGGCCCTTCCCAGTTGTGGGCACCATGCCTTGTTGGTGCGAGAGTCCACATTCCTTCCACTCCAAACAACCATTTCTCATTTATCCTTCTCTTATAGGCATCTGCCTGGTCTTGGGCTAAAATACCTACAGTGTTATGAAAACAATGACTGGTTTAGTTTAGTTCAGTCCGTGAGTACCATTTTAACGCACGAGCAAAGCCCAAAAAGGTTCAACCAAATTGACATGATGTTGTATCTTGGTCCTGATTGGTTAGTATAGGTTTGGTCACATGATAAGAAAAAGCACATGTAAGGACGGAGAGTAGATTTTAAGGTTTAGCGAACGTGAATAAAGTTAGTGGTTAAAGTATATCATTATAGTGGTTAAAGTATATCATTATAGTGGTTAAACCGGCAACAAAGATACAAAACATGACAAAATCATAATATTTATTGTGTTCTGGTGGTCTACTCCGGTTTAAATAATGTTTGTGGTGTTCCCGCTCTGAGTCATATTCATAAACACTTGGAAACTGGAAAGCAGGAAAAATATGCCTGAAGAAGGTGCGAATCGGTCATACGACTTTTGGAATACTGGTCCAATTGCTCTGTCAACTAAGCTGAACGGCCAGGTGAATTCGAGTGTGTGATGTTTCGAAACAGAGTCTAGTTTTTTTCGATGTCAACGTAATCTTAAATGTAATTATGACTTTTAATCTGCTTTGATGTTTTGTACACATGTGAAAACGTTGTTTGTGGACAGTGTTTCATCTGAGTAACATTAAGGCAGTATAAAAATCCTGAATGCACTCCGCCACGCACGAGCTGAGCTCTGACTTTGCGTTACCTATATATAAGCTTCTTCCCACGTTTATGGTAAACAGAAGATGAATTTATTCCATACCTGAACCGTGAAGCGTCAACAGCACTGGATAAGTTTGTAAGGCACCAGTCTCCTTTTTGATAATCGGGAAAATAGCCGCAGCTTTCTGTAGAGATCCATCATGATCGATAAAAGTGAAGACAAATGAGCCACTGCTTCCTCGACATCTGATTTCAAATGATCTCTGATATTTTAAGCCGTCGTTAGATTTCAACTGCAATTCCACCTGGGTATCTTTCCCAGGACACGAGGCAAGATCATTGTCTTTGAACGTAAAAGTCGCAATTATTGAATGAATTTGACCGGGTGCAATGGTTAACCTCTGTTGTTTATCAAGATGCAAGCTAATATCAGGTCCCCGACTCTGCGAAACGACGGACAGCTTAGTGATCGTCAGCCATTTTGTTGGGTGATGATTGCTTATTGGGATGGATAAGTGGTTGCTAAAGATGCGACCATCAACCAAATCTGGAACGGCAAGTGGGTGAATTTCTAACGATGGCTCTTTGTCGGCTGGTGTCAAGAGGCAGGAGAATCGCATGACGCCAACAGCTCTTGCCCGCAGTAATACCGAGTGCATGCCGGGTTTTAGGTGAACAGGATGCCTAGAGTATGTTTTAAAATATGTTACGCAAAGTTTAAGTTACATGTTACTGAGCCATGTTATGGTTATCAGATTACTGCATGCAAACTACTCATACATAACTATACGCGACTGTGCATGGATTGACCGGCTAACTTAAACACGTATAGACAAAGTCACCAACCGATCTAACAGATAGAGTAATTAAACAACCAACCAGCAAAGTAACTAAATAATCAACAGATCAATTAATCATCCAAGTGGCTAGCAAGCCAGCAAGTAATCCATCTAACCAATCAAATAACTAACAAGCCAACCAGTCAGTCATTCATCTAACCAATCAGCACACCAACCAACAGACAAGCCAGCCAGCTAGCCAACCAACCAACCAAGCAGCAAACCAGTCAGCCAGACAAATAACCAGCCTGCTACCCAGCTATCAAACCAACCTACAAGCCAGCTAACTAACCAGCCAACCTAAAAAGCAGCCAACCAACCAGCCAGCCACACTACCAATCAGCCAGCCAACCACCAGCATGACAACTACCTAAACAACAACCAGCCTGCCCAGCCCAGCCAACCAGCTTATGAACTTCAAGCCATAACAACTAGCCAGCCAGCCTACCAAACCCCAGCCAGCCATTACCACCAGCCGGCCAGCATAACAACCAAGCAACTAACAGTCAGTAAGCCAGCCAGCCAGCCAATCAAGCAGCCAATCAAGCAGCCACTCAAATAACAAATGAACCATTAACTGATCAACCAATAAACCAACCAGCTCAAACCCAACCAGCAGATTAACCTGGTGCTTTTAATTAACAGACTGATCAAACAATCTGACCCTAATGACAGACCGGACAACTAACCAATTGGCCTAATAAACAGACTGACCGACGAACCTTACTTGACCAGCCAGCTGACTGACCACTGATCCCACAAGTTCTGTTGGCCAACTTGCTAAGCAATTAAGTAACGTGTGAGACTGATTGACTGAGGGCTAATCAAATGACCATGTATTAGTACTTGACTAACTGGCCAATAACTGACCAATCAAACAACCAATTATCTAACCAATTAACTGTCTATCCAACCAGCCTACAAAGTAAATAAATTGCCAACCAACTGACAAATTGAGTGTTAAACCAACATTTTAGGTAATGAATAATCGCTAATGGACACTTTAATTAATAACTAACTGACGATGAATCTATTATGGTAAGACTATGTCATCTAAAAGACTTTACAATGTCTTGTTAAACTTACCAGTACTGACTCCTGTTATACAGATCACCAGCCAGAATGTTACCATTGATGTAAATGGTACTAACCCGTTCACACTGTATTAGTAGCGTCATCTCGCTATTCAGGAGAAAATCTCCAACAAACCAGCCTTGCCATTCATAAGATGCCACAGAAACCAGCTGAGACGCAACTCCTTCCAAATTATATGAGACTGCAACAATACCATTCTCATTCGCTTGAACGGTTTCCCATGTAACCTTCCCCCCAGGTACCAGCTCAGAATAGGCTTCAAAGTCCTTATTATGTTTTTGACACGATAATTTTTCAATCCCCCCGAAGGCTTCTAAAGGATCACCATCAATTTCAGGTTTTCCAATTTGAAACGGTGCGATAATGTGCCATAGACCTATTTGTCCGGTGAATTTGCCACTCAATTTAGCAGCTTCCTTGAAGCATTTGTTCGCCTTGGTATTCTTGCCTAGGCGATTATATATGTCTCCTAAAAGCGTCCACAACCGACTCGCATCGCTCCTACCTTTGACAAGCAATTTCTCGCCAATGCACACAGTTGCTTTGTCTAAATGTCCCTCGCATTTCAGTCGAAGCACGTTGTTAGAATCTGCCTTTGAGCATTTAACTTTGCTTGCCTTAAGCTTTTCAACATCGTCTTCCACCGTCTTGTATAGCGATTTCTTGTTCAAAGCTAACACATTGCGAATGCAAAACGTTTGTAGGGTTAAAACAGCCAGAGAAAACCGCACACAGAGCATTTCTTGAAACTAAGACAATTAAGGTACTGCTATTTTGTTACGCGACGAGACAAGAGGATAATAGATAACCAATATCACACCGAAGTCAAGAGGCCAGGTAAACAAAAATACTACGGCGGATAATGTGTTTGTACAAGTTTCCCTGTTATGTAAAGTACAATAGCAAAGTCCTTAGACCACGCGGTTTGTTGACAATGCGCGCTGACTCGACCGAGACGAAAGACAAAGAAACAAGCATGAGAAATACACAACATGGCCAGCCTTTTAATGATGGAAAGTCATAAATCACTTTTGATACTTTCTCTAGACAGTTCGCCAGTTATCAGATTTCACGGGTCGCCGAAATTCTGACCGTCGCGGCGCGTTTAACAGGCACGGAAATAAAACAACATTAAACAACCAACTTTGTTAGCACTTTACCCTTGTAATCAAACAGATATATTCGCCAGCGCAAAACGGTAATGTTTGGCATAAAATGCGCAACTTTGTGACGCACCTCATGCAAATTTGTGGCTATGCGTGGGGCTACAATTCCCGCCTACATTTCAAGTTAGGGAAGATTAATGATTTCTAAACGACGATTTGAGAGCATGAAATTTAATTAATGTCGTGATTACGCGACGTATCATTCGCGCTTGAGAATCAAATTTAACCCCTCCTGCTGATGAGCGGATATTCAGCTTTGGGTGTCACTTCATTCAACTTGCAACCGCAATTATGCTTTTTCACCAAAGCACGCGAGTTAATATTTTTTCATTGTCATTGATTTGGAGTAAAAGACAATCCGGAATGCAACGTGATTTCATATTTTTACGCAGTTTACTGGTCAACACTAGCCATTTCTGCGATTATATTGGTCAGAAAATGCAATTGGTCCAGCAATGACCCCCATCAATCGATTAGTGATCATTAGAGATTACATTTCAAATTTTCTTTCAAATAGGCCGCTATCCAAGCCAAAATAATAAGAGGTTTGCTTGTACTGCCATTCGCATTTGGTTATCCGCCTTTGAGTCAACACGAATTTGGGACTGGGATCAAAGAGCGGAACTTTTGTGATCGTAACGGGAAAGAATAACACGAGTTTGTTTCACATTTTAGCCTCTACGTAATGTATTCGAGTCATCTATATCAGTCCATAGACATCCCTCAACCTACCTCCTCCTCCTTTTAACTAAATAGTTTATCTGCTTACTTTGATGAA
This sequence comes from Muricea muricata, assembly GCA_963855995.1. Taxonomy (NCBI): domain Eukaryota; kingdom Metazoa; phylum Cnidaria; class Anthozoa; order Malacalcyonacea; family Plexauridae; genus Muricea; species Muricea muricata. The sequence goes on from OY979725.1 coordinate 3,385,176, forward strand.
CTTTGAAAAGCTCAAAGAAAACATATTTTTGAAATAGGGTTCTTCACCCATGATGGAAGGCCATACTTCTACTGTAACTGCATCGATGGAGACCTTGAAAAAAAATAATCTAACATCAAAGACTGCACGTCCAGACCGCGTGGGATCATTTGGCTATAATGAAATAATATAATTCGGCAAACCGTTATTATTTTTCCAGGGGTAATCAAAGGTTGTTGAAGGAACAACAGTAATTTTCAGAGTTGCAAAAATGCCACGGCGAGTATTACCCGTGAGGAAGATTTGCAAAATGGGCAGATGATGATCTATTCCAGAAATCATGCCTTCTTTCTGAGAAAAAATAGTAATTCTCAGGATTCATTCTGATCTTCAGTTTGGAAAGCCCAACTTTACAACATTTTGGGTTGTATATAGGTTATTTACCTTGAATAAATAATTGGATCAAAGTTGTGGAAAAGTCTCGACGAATCTCGACTTAAATTGTTTTAAGTCTTTTGACTCTGTTAGAAAACCTTTTCAAAAATAAATTAAGTTAGTTAAATACCTCGAAAGTCGGGATGTATGTCATATACAGCCCTCGGACGCTGCGCGTCCTGGGGGGTTGTATATGACATACATCCCTCCTTCTCGGTATTTAACTCTAACATAAATACTTAGATGAAACTATGGAAGAAATCTTGACTTACGGGTCCACCATTAGAATAGCCTCAACTGTGAATGGACAACTTGCGCTTAAGACTAATTTTTGGTTTGGGGTTAAAGAACGAAATTTCCGAAAAGAAATCATTAAAATTAGAAAAACTGTGAAGTTTGGCTGCGAAATGTTGTACTGAAAACACGGAAAATATAGCTCTGCGAAATTTGGCAAGTTTGTACACATTTGTATTACGTGCGAGGATTTGTAACTAATTTAGTTACTGTTTTGCACGTAATACAATTTGATTTCCTTCTTTTTACATACAACAAAAATCAGTCTTTACCGCAAGTTGTCCATTTGGGTATCGAAAAATTGAGACGTTAATTAAGCAAATTGGTTACTGGGTCACCACCAACTTATACTAAAACAGCCTTTGTGAGTGGTTAGTTGCATAAACAATGACAGAAAATAAACCGTAGAAATTGGTCGGATTTTTACCAGGGTAAACTGGTCCATGAGATTAACCGGTGGTCCAGGGGCCATCTAATCATATTCCGCGAAATTTCATTTCCAGCCTGAGCACTAGTCCAAAACGCGCGACACCCACGCGTGTGTCTCATGGTCGCTTTGAGAAATAGAATTTCATACGTACGTTGTCCACTTGAAAATTTAAGAAAAATATCGAAGTAGTTTTTTATTTTAAGCTCTCTTCTTTGATTTACCAGCACAAATATGTCTAGCGAAGCTAAGGAATTGAAAGGCGGTCATCCGCCAGCAGGTAGGTCAAATTTGAAGCGATTCCAGCGTCGTCTTCGTGTTAAATTTGCGCTTAAAACGTGCTACTGTGCACACAAGGGTACTAGTATTGTATGAATAACCCTTCATTGTTTTTGTAAACGAAATTGTTTTTATCTCCAGTAAAGGCAGGCGGAATGAGGATAACGTCTAAAGCACATCCACAACACCAACAAACACCCGAGCAAAAAGCAGAAGACAAAAAATTTATGGAAGAGGAGCAAATAGCTGAAAATTTAGAAGAAAAGTAAGAATGTACATAAATCAGGAATTCACCACTTTGGAATGTGTGATAATTAATGGTGTAATTTGTAATATGATATAACAGTTTTTAGTTTTATTTTCTAGATTATACTCCTGACTCATGATTACCTGTTGTTTTGCTTAGCATACATGTGCCTTTGTTTATCCAGCTTGACTACTTGCTAGCTCCCCCCTGGAAATGTTTGCTTTATGCAGTAGTTGGCATTTTATTGGGCAGGTGCGAAAGGGGTTGTGGACAATACACTTTGGTGCAAGCCAGAGTTGGTTAACAAGACCATAAGCTTGCGTGAATATCCCAAAAATAGGTTTTAGGAAAGAGGGGGGGTCTGAATAAACCATAATCCTACATAAATATGAAAAGTAATTTTAGTGTCTCTAAAATTAACTAATGAAACCCTCATAATCAGTATCCTTTAATCCTAAAATCTAGTCTAAATAATCCATGATCCCCTTTTTCAGCTTCAAATAACCCATGATTTTTTGGAAAATACTAAAATAATTCATAATCCTAAAACCCTATCTTGTGTATCATCCCAAATGCCACCCCACAGTGACAATAGGGAGAAGTTTGGCACCAGTTTTCTGTGATTTGACAGCATTGCCAATGTACAGGGTGTTCCAACAAACCCCAGAACCATTAAGAAGTTAATTATGTATATTTATTACAGATTCTTTATTATTTTCAATGGAATACACAATATAACGGTTCCAGTTTTTTGGGGCACCCTGTACAGCAAACAGGCACATCCCTTAACTCTATGTATTTCACTTTTCAGGCCTCCAAACAAAATGCTAGTGTCAGGTGCTGAAGTCAAAATTAACGAGGTGTCAAAACCAGACTCGGTGAAACACTTCCATGACAAACCACAGCCGACAGCCCAGAAACCTGTCAAACAGCACGCACACCAGCACAGAATACAACAGCCAAGCAAACAGTAAATTAAATCAAAAATAAATCTAGACATTCAATTGGATAAGATGTTTTACACAAAAATGATTCATAAATATTGTTTATTTGAGGTGAAATATATATGTTGAAGCAAAATGTGCATGGTTCTTTGTAATGTATTTATAATGGTTGAAAACATACCATTTGTGCATGGATAACCAGGTTGTTGTGTGGCTTTTATGCTGAATATTGTGGATATGAATTGAAGTATGATATTTTGGCTACAAAGACAAGTCTGTCTGATGATGACTTTGTAATAAAATCAAAATATTACAAACTTAATCTCATCTTGTTTGAATCTGCATCCTGGCCCGGTTTCAAGATGCTAATCTTCAGATTAACTTTTATTCTGTATGTTTTCAATTGTCTGCTGCTATTGGTATTTTGGAGATGAAATCAACTACTCGACCACCTGGTGTGATTTGGCTTTTAATGCCTATGAAATTGCCTATGATACAAAACTGTTTACTGCACACACAATGCGCCACCCGTGATAACCTGTTGTAACAAGATTGTCAAAGTTGAGAGCACTATATGTAACCAATCATGACTGTGTCATTCTTGTTGCAGTAACCTTTAGTTGTAACAAATCTAATAATCCTGTCACGCTTGTTACAAGTGATCACTAACAAACTTTTTCCAACAACCACGCAGGAATCGAACCTACTGGTGCTCTTGCCTAAATGCTCTGCAATCCACCCGAGCGACGTGGTACGTTTATAAAGGGTAAATGTGTTTTAATTCGAGGATAAATGTGTTTTAATTCGAGTGGAAATCATACACATGTGACATGCCGAAATTCAAGCCAGGAGCAATTAGTTGGGGAAGCAGAGGTACAAAAATATATGTTTACTTACCATACTGAGGGCAATTTCATTTTATGTTTATATTGTACCTTTAGGTCTATTAAATATATTTCTGCATGTTGAATGCGATAAAATTTCTTGTGGGCTCCAGCCAACACGTTTTTCCCGAAATTTTCTATAGAACTATATTGTCAAGAAAGGCGAAATTTCAGATTTATTTCTAGGAAAAACCACTTACGTTATCAAAAAGGTAATAAAAAATTACATATAACACATTATTATGGTTACTTTTATTTTTCACATTTTTGTTGAGTTACGAGCGTTTGAAAACTTATTTTCCGACTAGTGCCCAGGAAATTAGCGCCATTTTAGGACACTTTCCCATTTTCAAGCAGCAATAACTCAAAACGGCTTGAAAAACAAGAGTGCCCGTAATGATGTCTTATATGTTGTTTTTTATAAGCTTTCTTATGATACAAGTTATTTTTCAAATGAACGAACTTGAAAGTTTACTATTTTTGACCACATGATAGTTTTATAATAAAACTGAAGAAAATCGTGTTGACCGAAACCCACAAGATAAATCGAGCCAAACAACATTCAGAATTATGATACTAGGCATCCAACGGACAATTTAAGAGCAAAATTGATTTGTCCCTCGAGAAGGTAGGTAAAATTACCTCTGCCTCCCTGACTAAATTGAGAATAATTCATCATCAACCACAGGCCCTCCGGCTGGAATCGAACCTACGCCCCAATGCTCCGACCATTGAGCTTGGGTAAATACCATCCTAAAAGAATCAGGCTTTGTGGTTGGACTGTTAAAACAAAAGTCATGTTTGCGACCCGTTCTTCAGAAAATCAATTTCTATACTTTATTGTCTTTTATTGTTTTACCCAACTACTCACAAGGCTTGTTATAGTATAGGTTGGTGCCGACCATTGATATGTACTATAGCTGGGTAACACATCTACTGTTGGATTTTGAAGCCGGAAGTACGTCAGGCGGCCATGTTGGGTGGCCCCAGTTGAGCATCGAATGCTATAGATTTCTATTACAGGATGAAACAAAAGTTTTACATTTTAAGGCAAAAGTTTCCTAAAAATCAGTTTCCTAAGAGAAACTACGTTGATTCACTCCTTGTGTGGGACCATTCAACATGGCTGCCGATCCAAAAAAAGACTTGTTTCCGGCTTCAATTTTATTTGGGTTTTGTATTAAGATGCACTGTCTATTAATGCATATCAATGGTGCCGACGCAATTTTTCCTTTCGTAAACGGTCGTTACCATCCGAAACGGTCGTTACCATCCCAGCTCTTATAGAGTTCTGGGTAAGCAGTTAAAAATTCCACGTTATCCTATGCTGTCCCGTGTCTTGGTCACGTGCAGTGGTTTACGGTTGTTTCTCTCGTAAGCATTTGTATTTACATAAATATTTACATAAAATATAAAACTCGACGATGGAAAGAAAACACTCAGTGAAGAAACCAACCGGATGGAATACTTTTTATCAAGAAGTTGCGGTAAGTTGATGTCAATTAGTTGTAAATATATGAAATATTCTCTTTGATATTTGGAACTTGTGACCTCAGTTATAATAACGGTGTTTTTAATTCCTGGCTTTCGGATTTAAACTACCAAAACCCCTTAGTTCCTATGGAAATTATTGTATACTGTCTATGTATAATCAACTATACTGTCTATAATTTACTTTTAATTTTTGTCATAGCCTGAGATCAGTCAAAAACTGGGGACAGAGGCAAAAATTGGCCAAGTATCTGCTGTAGCCTCCAAAATGTGGAGGCAAATCGGTGAAAGAAGGAAGGTACAATGCACTGTATTTGTATGGTAGGAATTTTTTTAACATGCAACTAATCTGAAATGGCATCTTCAGCTGGAAAAAGCTAGGCTAACAACAGAGGGAGATAGGAAGAGGCCAAGGGGCCCCACTGCATCTTACAACCCTGTGTGATAAATAACATGAGTCAATAAGAATAATGACAAACATTTGAGCTCCTGTAAAAGCTGTATTGTACATAAAATCGACAATAAATACAGTTCTTGTCACATTTGGGATGCTTTCACATTATTTCATAATTGTTTAACATATTTTCTTGATAGGAGTGGAGAATGAAAGCACAACAGATTAGAGAGGACCTTGATACAGGAATAGTACCAGAAAAGCTAGACCGTGAGAAGTGTGGCAAGATTTTCTCCAGAAGCAAAGATCTGAAGTTCCATATTAAAGGTCATCAAGAATGTGTCTGTGAGGAGTGTGGTCAAATCTTCACCCATGCATTGCAGTTGAAAAGGCATAATTTGAAAGAGCACTCAAAAACCTTTTCATGCATAACATGTGGTAAATGCTTTGGTTATAAACACCATTTAGATAGGCATAGCCATGTTCATGATTCTAGTGCTTTTACTTGTAGGATATGCCACTGTAAGATAAAAACAAAGAGTAACTTTGAAAGGCATATGTCTCAGCAGCATAATGGGGTAAATCCAAAGAACTAGTATATTTTTGGTACTTGTATTTCATATTTCTTTTATTTCAGGCTAAGTAACATAACAGCTTTAAAATAAAGTATTTATTCAAATAAAAAAACAACAGCATTTTACTCTAAATGGTAACTACTGCATAGTCAAGCATAGCTTAGAAATTTTAAAAATTGTTTACTGTTTTCAAGTTAGGATATTGCTTTGTATTTATGTACATTTTGATCTCATTGCATGTGATCCCGACTTTTTGCTTGGAGGTACATTTTCTTTCACTGCCATAGCAAGACTGTGTTGTCGCTTTGCATGCTTTCTTGGTGGTTCTATACTTTTTAGAGTTGTTGGTCTTCCCTTAGTGATCGCTTGATGGCTACCATTGTTTGACTTTCGTTTTCTTCCAGGCTGGACTTTAATTTTTCTGCCAGTTCTTGTACTTCTTAATTCAGCAGCACCAAAGTTGAAAAGTGCAGATACTAAGTTTCCAGGCATTCCATTGCTCAACTTCACCAAACGAGCAGAGAACTGTTTCACACCTTTGGCCAAATTCTTATCACCTGTTGACTTCAGTTTTTCCACCAATAACTCACAGGCTTCTTTCACTGCTGTTGTACCTTCTTTTATAGTTTCTCCTTTCAATCTATCTTCAGCCTCAATCAAAATTGGATCATCCATGTTTATTTGTTGGCAGTCTTGTTGTCCCGGACAGTCGACTTCGCATGATTGATTTTCGGCTTCAATGCTGCGAGCATTGTTGCTGTTGGCACGGAGATTTGTATAATAGGCAATTGGCAGGGCTTGGCCCATTGCAATCCATGCCAGCTTTTGTCTTGACTGTGGGTTTGAGACAGGGACAAAATTTACACAATGGGCAATATTGGAAACCCACAATAGATATTGATGCTTACAAGGGCTGCCATCTCTGCCTATGACACAACTGCAGACACCAATTGCCATATCTACAAAATAGCTGTAAAGTAGAATAAATAACAGTGCAACCTACTTAATAATACATTAACTCCAATTGATTATAGTATTATTCCATGCAATTTGCTTTGCACCTGTCAGGTGCCATTCATTTCATTTTCTATTGGGTAGAATTAGGTAGTCGGTTAGTTTGGGAAGTGAAGGTGGGTTCAAAGTTTTGTGTGGAGTGTCAGTAGAAAGGGGTGATGGCTTTCTAAACTAGGGGCTGGGCCAATAATTATTGGGAGTGAGGGCTGGTGCAATTGAAATACTGCAACTTTTTGATACCCCTAAATGCAAAGTATTGTATGCATGTTTTTACATGACCCTTCTCCCCCTTTCCCTTTGCATGAAAATTAGTGGCCTGCCCCTTTGTACATCAGCCCTCCCCATCCTAGAATTGATAACCTTTTACTATACAGTGTAGTAACCTATACCTTGAATCCTCTTCTGACAAACTGGGAACCTCAAATACATTATTCTCATACACCTTGACTTTCTCAAGATATGTTTTCTGTTCCAGTTGTGTTGGAACTTTGAAGCCCTGTCCACCATCTGCTTTCTGCTTGTCCTTACCAAGGAATCTATGTCTAAAGTTGCCATCAAAACTCCCATCTGCTATAGACAATAACTTGTCTTTATAATGGTTTTCCAGATCAATGGTCAGTTTGTCAAACAATCCAACCACATTGTATTCCTTGACTCTTCTTAATAATACATCTTTCAACACCAAAAACTGGGATTCGACGAAGTTGTTGGTTTGATTTCCACGAACAAGCAAATTATATCGGAAGCAAAGTGCAAAATCTTTCTTCATCTTGTAAAGGTCTCTGTAGTACTGTAAAAGGTTGGGATACTTGCTACATACATCATCACTCAACAGATCTTCATAACAGTCATCAAAATTCTCTTCAGACCCAGCATACAAAGCCTTTTTGAAAAGGCTGAAGACCTCTGGTCGATCATGCTGGTCAATATGGTGGTTTTTATCAACAACCCACCTCCATACTTGTTGTAACACATGAAAAATACATAACAGGAGTGTTACAGTTGGCCATACACTCTTTAACGCCTTTCGTTCTTCCAGACAGTTATCTGTAAGAATGACCTTAGGTCCGGTAGTGGAGCCACGACCATAAAAAGCATATTCTGGAAGGCAATCAATTAACATCTGAAATGCTAGCTTTACTGTGCTTTCTTTTTCATCACTTGTTATAGCAAGGCCACAAGGTAGTGCACCAGATACATTATGTGTACACAGCAAGAACACTTTCAGGTTATGTTCATCTGTGTTTGAGGTGGCATCAACAAATATAAGTTCACCAGACTGAGGTATTTCCTTGTGCACTCGCTTCATTAATGGCGTGACAATACTGATGATAAGCGGTGTTTCATCACCACCATACAGCTGATACTTTACTGATGCATCTATATCGATATAATACACTATTATTATTGTTAATGTTAATAATATACTCTATATATCATATTTGCACAGGGGGAAAGGGCAAGGGACTCAAATATTTTGGTACATGAAAATTGGGGGAAGGCTTTGAATACCTGCCCAGTGACCCTGTCACATAAAACCTGCAGGTCCAAAATAGAGAGCAGTACAATATCCCCGGTAATGAAAACAATGACAATTGTTTTCAAAAGGAAAATTTTATGAAACAAAACTGTAGAAAGAAATTCAAATTACACATGTACATTTTGTTATTGCATGTGGTTGGGGGTGGAATTCAAGTATAATTGTGTTATCCTTATGGTGGGGCAACTCAACTTTGACATCTAATCTTTTATTACCACCAGCCCCTCCCCCATATCTCCTGTAATTAATAACTGGTTCCTTTTTTGCAAAACAGTATTCCCAATAACTTGTTTGAATTTTGCCCCTTAACACATAAAAATTAAACATATGCCCATTGTTTATATGCTTGTACACACCTGGATGGTTTTTCAGATATTCCTCCATTTTTTCTTCCAGCTTTTGGAACATTTCTCCATTCTTACCACCAAACTGTTCCTTTGTAAACTGATCATATAGGTAGTTGAAATCTCTTTTTCTGGGGGTAATAGATCTGTCGGCTTTCATAACATGATAAGTCATCTCATCGTTGCATGATTGTTTGAGATCTTTAAGAAAAACCTGTCTGGCTATGGATGGTGTATTCCCATCTTCATACAACTTTTTAACTTTTTCAATAGTACTGGATGAAATATCTTTAAAATTCGAAGCCTCGAGATTTATTCTATTGTGGTTATGTGCCCAGTCAATGTCAACAAAACAAATGCCACTCGTATTTATCTTTATAATCAGCTGGAAAGGACAGTTCGTATTTTTCACCCTTGCTGCTGGATTAGTGTGTAGCTTCCTCTGAGGATCTTTGCTGGGGCTCCATCTTCTGGTGTTATGTTGACACCTGTAATAATTCTGGATAAGATATCCTGTTGTAGGCTTTTTCTTAGTTTTTATTTTCAAAGTGATGGAATTGATGGTTTGAAATTCGGTTAGCCAGCGATCAAGATTCTCGGCAGTTATGTCTTCGGTTGAGAAGGACAATTTCTGTCCATTAGCTGACAGGTTATTGAACTTGTAACAGAAATCCTCCGGCAATGTCTCTAAAATTTTTGTTTCTTCTTGCTCTTTTTCAACACCTAACGAGGGAATACTCCGAGAATGGATGCCACATTCGCTAATAGCACGATTTATCAACTCGTCAAAATTTTCAAAACCAGCAAACATTCCCGCCATGTTTTCGAAGACAGGGGACAGCATGGGATAACGTGGAAATTTCAACTGCTTACCCAGAATTCTGTTAGAGCTGGGATGGTAACGACCGTTTCGGATGGTAACGACCGTTTACGAAAGGGAAAATTGCGGTGCCGACCCCTAAGCTACAGAGGTAAGCTGAACAAAACCAGGCGTAATTTATGCGCTTTTAATGTGGTAATGCCTGCGAATAGGTTGAATGTAAGTGCCACAAAAACATAATACTTTTCAGTTTGCCCGGTGTGGATATAAACCAGTGAACTGTAATACAACTGGAACGCTAACTCAATAAAAAAGTTCAGTTAATGGCTGAAGCCAAGTTAGTTTTTCTGAGTTTTGAGACGAAATACTTAACGCCAAAGATCGGACCGTATATTAAATTGAAGCTATTAAAAAGTTACATTTCATATAAAAAATTCAAGACTTTAGACAAAAAACAAATGCCTAAAAAATACGAAAACAACTGCAATTTTGAAAAATACGGCAAATTTCCCTTCAAAGTTTAAGGTGTTTGTTTTTCACCTAAATCCCCAACATTTTTACACCAAATACAACTTTCTAATAGCTTTCATTTGATATACGGCCCATTTTGTCACGTTTAGTATCTCAACTCAAAACTCAGAAAAACTGAATCAAATTAGCTTCAATTTTCCCCCCTGACTTATCGTTCCAGTCTACTTATAGTTCAATGATATAAACACTGTTAGTTCTATCTTAACTGGTACATGTCTAACACCAAGATACAAAACTGATCAAAAGAGATTACTCGTCAGAGAAATCATTCCATCAAATTCGGATTTGAATAATGTTGCGAACTGAAAGAATAGCGCGATGCCAAAACATAACCAGGTCCTGCCCAGTATGAAAATGATAAAGAACGATCAAAGTGCCATCATCCTGCCACAGTTGGCAGTTACATTACGAGCTAGAGGTTTCTATGCCGTCTATCACCACATAAAAATAGCCGTTAGAGGTCCTTACGTAAAGCCAGAGTAAAACAGTGAATTGCAATGCAATGTGGGAAACATGTGAGAAATATTTACCTCGTATTTACATGCATTGAAAACTGCGTGACTCAAGCACTCAGTTTAAGGTCTATTGAGAGGGAGTAATGTAATTGTTTTAGTAGAATCTGAACAAAAATTGACTTTTAAGGCATTTTGTTAAAAATACTACAAATTGTCTCTGAATTGAAAAATACATCAGGAAAATTATTGTTTTGCTACTCGTTATGTATCCAGGAATAGATGGCAAGCAGAGTAACCAATCAAATGCCAGCATTTACAATAGAATGCTAGTGCGATTCTACTAATAACAGTTCTAGTATACGTATACGTATATATGTTTCAACTCTTATTATATAAATAAAGCTTATTCATCGATTTACTCATTGCTGTTTATAAACCTGACACCAATCCGGTCGGTTTTCTAGATCTCGAGGTACATCCTAGCTTTTCAATTTCCTTCCAAAATTAACTGTTTCATTGTTCTCGGAGCGTGTGAACTTGCGCTTAGACACTGTGTCTAGTTGAGTACCTGCTGCGGCGAGCGAAATCCTTGCTTGGGCCAAAACAAATCTGCTAGTGTTGAAAAGGCAAATATTCTCACAGTAATTGCATTCTTCGTTGATGGAAACATACAGCACGCTAAATGATGTTTCTCGCGATGTCTGTGTGACAAAATTTTAAAGCTAGGATAATGAAAAGAAATCGTATTTGAGAATGTAGAGCTCTGTTTAGTTGTAATTACGCATTCATTGGATTTGAGTATGGCTCGAACACCCCGCTGTTCTGATAACGGAGTGGGATAAGCATGAACTATTTCGTAAAACTTGTTAAAATTGCATAACTACATAATGACATGCTTAGCAAACAGAACAAAAGCCAAACTAATCCGGACGTGTTAACGTGGCTTGGGGAACATAACTTTCTAACCATGACACCGGCATCATAAATCAACTCTTCGGAATATATAAACGTGAACTTGCGATGGTCGGATTGCGATAAGATTGGAGCATGGCGGCGAGAAGAGAGCATCATCACAACAGGTTGAAAAATATCAAAGCACCCGTGGACTGGCAACTGTTGGAAAAAGTTGGCGATGGAAGTTTCGGCTCTGTGTACAAGTTGAAAAACTTGAAATCAGGACATTTGGCCGCGGTCAAAGTAATAGGAGGATTGAACGAGCGCACAATCGAAGATCTCTTACAAGAAGTGGATATCCTTAAGAAGCTCTCCAATCAACCGAACATTGTACAGTTTATCGGTGCGTTTAAATTCAAGTCAAAATCGTATGGCGACCAACTGTGGATGGTCATGGAGGTAAGAAGGTCTAACCAGAATAAATAAATTCAAAAGCCGTATTATATTTTGTACATTTTAGTACGGCTAAAGGAATAATCTTGGGAATGATTTTATGACGATCTAATTAGCATCGCTTGACTGCTTAAAACTTTAAGGAAAATAGTTTGGTGTTGGACAAAATTAATATCTATCAAGTTTTAAAGAAAACTACGCCGAAAAGTTTTGAAACTTCAGACTAATCTTTTAAGCTACTGATCTTCTCACGAAGTGCTTCACTCGAGATTTCAAAGTGTCAAAACCAATCTTCAAGTTCTTCAGACACTCAGAAAAAGTTCTTAATGTACAATTTACCAAAAAACAGGATCTTTCGCTTCCTGAAATGATATAAACAGAACTCGTCAAGACGTGGTCGCATGGGACTTCGCTCGAAGTGTCGAATTCTGGTCATAACTTTATATCATTTCAGGTAGTAAAGAGGGAATCTTTGCTTTTGTGGGCTTTTCACTGCACTAATGACACTGTTAGTTAGAGAATGTACAATACTGCCTATACTTTAAGCCATCCATTATTTGTTACCATGCATGTATGATATGTGACAGGAAAATAGACTGGTAGTATGTCATTTGTTTACATGTGGAATTTGTTGAATACGCCAGTCAACGCCATTTCCCATTCAAGATAGTGCTAGAATAAACTCAATAAATGAATTGTGATTTTGTGGCACCTCCCAAAGGCGTATAGCTTCGATTCGCGCAGGCCGGAGGACTTGTAAAGTTGATGATGAATTTTTTCAAGCGTTCTCGGTTTGAATTAAGACACGTTAACCCTAGAAAAATGCCTTGTTGAGCATGCATGCTTTATTAGGAAAATCCTTGAATTAAACTAGGAGAATGTTTCGTTCAAAGCGAGGATTGTATTCAAAAAGAGAACGACGATAAGTGTCGAGTATAGATACTACCAGACAAAAGGGTACAAAGTCAATAAGAGTTAGCTGTCACTTTTTTTGCCAATTCTTGTGAATTTTCATGTTATTATAAACCGAGTCGAAATAGCCAGCTTTGCCTGTCAACTCTCAATGCAAACTGTGAAGCCATTTTCTGGCCTTTCTCCCAGTTGCTAGGAGAATTTGATTGAATTCAAACAAAACATGTCGCCAATATCGACAGTAACATTTCAGAAACGTTATTTTATTGCAAACTATCTATATATCAACAATGTTATTTGCTATGTTGACGTTTTTCATAAAAAATGGCGGCTAGAAAAGCAGACTAAGAGGAAATCACAAACAAAAGTAAACGAATAGTAAATTTGTAATTCAAACAAATCTTTTAATCCGTTTGGCCAGTTTTGAGCAATTCTGACTTGGGTCGATGCGCCTCCTCTGCGCAATATTATTTATTAAGCACAACATTTCGAATGACATTATCCCAAGTCAGAATTGCGTTGAAAGTTACAAGAAAATTGCAGCACTGCATCACATGTAACAGCGATTTTAAGCCCTGCATGATCAAACGAAACTCGAGTCTTCGCAAGGCGTATTAACATCAGTTGTCTTGGCTTGCGATGGAAGTGTTTAAACGATTCTCTCAAGGATTTGAAAATTGTTGGTGCCAATATATTTTAAACTGCCATTAAATGTTAAAAGAAGCCATATGGCGGTACTTCATGTCATATGTCATAAAAAAAGATGTATGTCTTTCACTGTAATATTTTTATTTTTATTTTATATGTCTTTGCCATTTCAATATATAGTATACAACACAAATACAATCAATAACAGATAATAGAATCTACATGGCAAGGTGCACGCAACAGCTTTCGCCAATTACAGCGGCCCTTTACAAATATATATGCGTATAGTAAAAGCTACAGATTGATAAAACATAAATGACAACTTACAAGACAGGTTACAAGACAAGTTACAAGACAGACATAGATTTACAAATGGATATATAACGCTACAGACTAATAACAACACGTAATTTTACATGACAGATTACGAGACGTGTTACAAGACAAGCATACAGATTTCCATGTTCGTGGATCATTAACATCGTACACATTCCCTAAAGCAACTTTATAGTATTTAATAAGTCCACATTTAAAGTTATTTAAGCTGACGTTGTTGCCAGTCAGTTCCTTCGGTAGTGAATTCCATAGTCTTGTTGATCTACTCAGATACGATTTTTGGTAGGTGGTAGTCTTGCATCGAGTTGTTACGAAGGATAAATTATTTGGACTAGATGATCTGGTTACTTTCTTGATGTTGACTGGTGATGGTAATAAGTTATTGTTAATTGAGATGATTCCATGGATTAATTTAAAGAAGAATACCATATCTAAATATTCATGCCAGTAACTTAGCGGGATTATGTCGAGTTGTAAAAGCCTGTCCTTGTAGATGACAGTAATGACAGTAATAACAGTAATAACAGTTGTAGATACAGTAATATGATATTATAATAATATATTTGTGGCCAGTTTTCATATATTATTTATAGGTAATTATAGTGTGTAGTGTGATTTTTCGTCTAATATGTATATAGATATTCTGTATTCATTTAAGGCCCTGTTACACGGTGCAACTTTTCTAGCAACTTGCAATGCAATTCTACTCTTGGGAGAAGTAAAATTGGCAAGTTTCCATCACAGTTTGCTAAATTAGTTTGCTAATATATTTTTCACACACCAAACATTTGTCACAAATTCAGATCTCTTAAGAGTAGAATTGTATTGCAAGTTGCAAGAAGAATTGCACCGTGTGACAGGGCCTTTAGCATGCATGTTAAAGTCCATAATTGGTCATGATTAGTGATTACCTATAGTCCTTGTCACAGGAAATTTCCCTGACCTTGCATTTTTTCGTCCAAATGTTTCATTCAACTTTCGAGGAAGTTTGACCAACTTCAATGCGATTTTTCTAAACATGTTCAGTAACTGGTAAAACCCGTAATAACCCTTATAATATTCATTGCTTTTTTATACTTTTCTGCGGCAGTTCAAAAAATCACTATATATCTGGTGAATAGCGCTATTCAACATTTGTACAATAGACACCGGGGCATTAATTTGTCATAAGACTTTGAAATGTGGCATTTCAAAAAAAAACTTTAGAAACCTTCTGCAAGTCATCGGTAACTCAAAATGTTACCACGATGTACATTGTTAATACGTTGACGGGTTTTTTACACATGTTTGAGTCTTCTTTTCACCGACAGCTGCATGATGCCAGGCGATGCTACGCCTTTTTGCGTAGGAATCTGACGTTACCGTTAAATTTGGCATAGTTAACAGAGCAAATTAACCATACGTGATTGACTAGCATATCACGTGATGTATGGCCGTAAGAGAACGAGAATTAGCAAGAGAGAGAAAGATTTTAGCTGGAAGCATTGCTTTTGAACTGTTGCTCGAGCGAGAACAAGAATTAAAGGATATTTCGATTTCCAACCCTCAGTCAAACCACAACATATAGTTTTCTCGTGCATGCATTAAACGTAGAAAATGCTAATAACGTTATACATATAAGATTTTTATATGAATGAGTGACCCTGCTAGACGTTTAACAATTTTTTTTCGTGCGTCTACGTAGTATGTGTAAAAACAGTTATTTCTAATTTGCAGCTATGCCGTGGCGGATCTGTAACTGCGTTGGTGAAGCGACTGATTCGCGAGGGCTCTTGCCTGTCCGAAGATCTTATTGCGTTCATTATTCACGAAACATTGAAGGTATATAAATATAACGCAAGCTGGCTGCAGTGTTCTGCAAAGAACCCAAAGTTTTGCTAACACCTTAATTTTGCTTAAGTAAAAGTTTTACTTAAGTAAGAGTAAAATATTGCCTGAAAATTTTACTCAAATAAACGTAAAAGCATTGTTTTACTTGAGTAAAAGAAAAGTATTATTTCTTATAAGTAAAAGAAATAGGATTTATAATAGAACATTTATTTGGGCGCTACTAAGCCGGAGGTATAAATGCAGTCCTAAGCCATAGCCTGCTGAGCCAAGCACATACTCAATAGCCTGCTCATCTTTGAGAATAACTTTTTTACTTCGCCAAAATATAACAAAAGTAACGAAAAAAAGAATATATTAAACAAAAATCGTACTTCGTTACAAGTAAAAAGTAGTTCATAAAAGTAAATACTGATTGTTTTATTTAATTAAGTAAACTTGGCCGATCTGATGATCTGCAATCCTTCAACTTACCCGTGTATTTGTTTACAAGGGAATGGAAGTTCTCTATGAGAAAAATGTGATGCATCGAGACATTAAAGGAGCCAACATCCTTCTGACAAGCAACGCTGGCGTCAAACTTGTTGACTTTGGTAAGTCGACCTTAAAATAAATTACAATTGTTTTATTTCACAAAAAGAGAAAAAAAATTATAACGTTTTTGGATGCTTTATTTTCGTTTCAGGAATATCAGTAATGTTATCTAATTCTGAAGCAAGAAGGCATTCATCAGTTGGGACACCATATTGGATGTCGCCCGAGGTAAAATGCGTCAATGGAAACAAACGATTTGGTCTTCTTCTATTTTAATCCTAGTTTTCTAGGCTATAGTGATATAGCCTAGATCCACCCTTTCTTTTGTGAACTTTATTGAGATTAGTCATATTAAGTGTAAATCCGCGTACATACTCTATCACATAGGTTACTTTCGTATATTTACGACTAAATGAAAACTACGCTTTGCGATTCACACAAGCGTATAGAATACTTGGGCAAGCTAACATTTCTTACTGAAAATGCTTCCTAGTTTGACCGCACCGTGCATGTACTAAGCACTGATAGGAAACAATGTTTTTCACAAAAATGTTTCCTTGTTTTCCCACGCTGAAAAACAAAACAAAACATTGCCAGGAAACAATCAATGTCTCCTAGTTTGCCCCAGGCCGAACATCAGGAAAAAATAACTTGCATAAACACCGAAACTCTACGTTGTTTAACGGTCTAGGTGATAGCATGTGATCGACAGTTTGATTACAACTATGACAGTCGCTGTGACGTCTGGTCACTGGGGATTACAGCCATAGAACTGGCTGATGGCTCGCCGCCCTTTGCAGACGAACATCCAATGAGAGCCCTGTTTAAAATACCAAGGTAATAAAATGATTTAGGAATTGTTATTTATTTCTCTTCGCTACAAGGAGGGTCACTAGAACACAGCATATGCAAATTACTGTGGGTCCGTCTTGCCTAACCCACCCTGTTAACTTTCCCTCTGAAGCAATTCGGAGTACATGGAGATAACCCACTACTTTCTGCAGAGCGTTGACTTCACATGAGGAATGGGTTCGGGCACATTGAGAAGACCCAACATAGAATCGAAGCCGCAACCTTAGAGGTGCAAGACGAGAGTCAAGTGCTCAGTGATTTATTCACGCAAACAAAATTTGAAATCATTTAGTTTTTAAGACAGACGAAGTGATGCCATATGTGCTATAAACTTGTATTCCCCAAATGACATTGTTTAGTGGTGCATTTCACGACTTTGGAACGACACTGGACCAACAATCAGTTTCAAAATGGGACACTTAAAGTTAAAATGCATTTTCTCTCTCTTTAAACAGAAGTCCTCCACCCACGGCAAAAAATCCTGCGAAATGGTCTGAAGCTTTCAAGGATTTCATTTCAAAGTATGGAAACTCACTGCACATATAAAAAATTTAAATACATCAGTTGTTTTTTAATGTACAACCTGCTCAAATATTATATTCATTCATCACATTCATGTCGATAAAGGTGTGTGGTGAAAGACTTCGAACGTCGATCAACAGTTCATGAATTGCTACAGCACAAGTTTGTTACATGGATCCCTCAAAAGAAAAGAGAGGCAAGTATTGCTAAGGCTTCTTCAGTCGAGCACAGATGAAATGAAAACCTTTAAAGGGTGTAGCCATTTAGGGCAGTATACTTGCGAATTTTGCGCCAAAGTGAAACAGAATGGCTGAGAGCAAAAAATGAATCAATAACAAGTAGAAAACGTTTGTACAGAAGCATGGACGGTCATTATTAATTGTGGATTATATTGACATCTTGAAAAATTGTTGGCAAACAACTTTTCAATTAGAAAGTTTGGGCCAAATTGTGACAAAACTCCTTAATTCACTACTGTTGAAACATTAATGTAATTAATATTACTTATGTAGCTGAATTTTGAACATTCTGTTCAGCCTTTACAATAGGACATTTTTCGTAAGAAATAACCTGACAAAGAAAGGAGAGTTATTGAGCATAGTTGAAATATTTTTCTTTCTCTAGTTACAACAAATGTTGAAGAATCTCATGGTATCTCACTACGGATCACAGGATGGAGTGGATTGTGACAATAGTTGGTATCGAAGGTAACGTAATGTGTATCGTACATTTCGAGCAGATCATCAGTAAGTTTATTATGTCCAGCCGTGTAATCTAAACAAGGTTTTTGCCCGCAGTCCTATAGGAGCGCATAGGAATCAATGGCGTGATCGTAAAATGCTTGGGGTGGATGATTTGGCCTCACTGGAAAATCTCACAGAGGTAACTATTTCAAACATGACCTTATGTATACTGAAGTTCCAAACTGTGATGTGTACAAGGAATTGTGCTCTAGACATCGTCCAAAAAATAACGAGAAACAAGGAAATAAAAACAATTCAAAATGGCCGCTGTCAAAAGCGAGAGCGCTGCTGTTCTTTGTCCTCTTTCGGAGAGACTTTGACTCTTTTCAGAACTCTTGCACGGGTCTTAAAGGTTTGAAAGCTCCATACATAGAGATAATAATCTGTCGTCAACCTTTCGGTGAATAAGGTAAAGTGAGTTTAAGACCAGTTGAGAAACAGCCTCAAGGTCTCGACGGCAACGACAAAAGTTTGACAAAATCATTACTGTTTCAGGCGATGACTACAAACACCTCAGGCACATTACAGCTCGTGACATCATTATGCATTCGGTGTATTATCACCGTCACCATCACTTAACCATCTACCACTACCATCTTTCACATTTCCAATACCATTACCATCAACACTATCATCACCATCAACCACCCTTACTACGATAAAACACACTATCAAGTATCATCACAACATACGATCTATGTCAATTTTCAGGAAACCATTCTAACCCACGTTATGGAACGATACCTGGGAGATCAGATCTACACTTACATTGGAGATATTCTGATTGCTGTCAATCCCTTTAAAACCTTACCCATCTACGACAAACAGGTCTTTCAATAAACATGTACAAACTAGACAAGATAAAATTAAATTTGATATATACTGTGTCAATTTTAAACTGTTCTCAATACAACTCCAAAACGTCTCAAACTATATGTACCTCGGTTTCTTTCAGTATATTCTCAAATATCAGAACATCGATAAGCAGTCCGCCCCGCCACATATTTTTGCCACTGCGGCCACAGCTTACAGAGCTATGGTTATCAATCAACATGAACAGGTAAGTTTAGGTCAAACACCTTGTAAAAGGACACCAAACTCATGTCCTAATCGTTTCTCTTATTAGGCGGACATCACATTCATTTAACAAGCATAACATAGTAAGATAATGAATTGAACAGCAAAGTTCAGGAAATATGAAGATTTAACTTACACAACAAGGTGCAAAGTTTTTGATCCGTAAGCTTGGATCTTCATCAGTGCTTTTAATGCTAATAGCGTTCTATTAGCACTGATGAAGATCCGAGCTTGCGAATCGAAAGCTTTGCGATAGTGGATTTGCCTGGCATTTCCATAAAACTAAAGTTACGTTGTGGTTCACCATGCAAACCTACCAAGAACTTAAAACGACAATTTCTATTTTGAACTCATGGTTGGGTAAAGCTCGAATAGTCAGAATCAAAATAGTGAATTAAAAAACTAGATCAACTAAAAACTAACGCATTCATTTCTTTTGATCCAGTGTTGCTTAATAAGCGGAGAAAGTGGGGCAGGGAAGACGGTATCCTCCAACTTCTTGGTACAACAATTGGCTGAACTTGGAAAGGTGAGAAAGAGCAGTAATATTTTTGACATATTCTTGAATCCGGTAGCCAACAGATATTGTCCAATGAGATATTGTAATATGACCATATTCCGTATTTTTTGGACAGAGTGGAAACAGAATGCTTGAAAACAGAATCCTACAGGTAAATGTATTAGACGTTACAAACAATGAAACTACATTTGAAAACTTACGCTGTTGACTTGAATTCAGTACATGAGGTCTGTAGCTCCAACGAACAGTTGTAAAATAATTATTGATTGATGCTTCCATTAGGTTAATCCTCTGATGGAAGCACTAGGGAACGCTCAGACTGGAATCAATGATAACTCGAGTAGATTTGGAAAATATCTAGAACTTCAGTTCACCTCCAATGGGAACATCATCGGAGGTATGAAAAGTATTTAACACATTTTACAACAGTTCATACCATGCTTTTTCAAAGACTCACAGAACAAATGGCTGACTTTTAAATTTTTTTACCAACATCGCTCTCATTGTTCTTGCTGGTTACTACCGTAAGTAGTACAACTACATGCACAGAACAATCATTATGTTTATAAACAGCCATTTCCATCAACATCACTTTGACTATCACAACCACCTAATACTACCAACACGTGAAATCACCACCAACTGATACTGCCATCACCAACTGGTATCACCATCACTTAATGCTATTAGTACGTGATATCACCAACACCTGATACTACCAGCAGGTGATATCACCACCATTCAATGCTACCGGCACGTGATATCACACTGATACTACCAACACGTGATATCGCCACCACTTAATGCTACCAGCACCTGAATTGCCACCATTTAATGCTACCAACCCGTGAAATTACCACTACCTGATCTACCATCACCAACTGATATCGCCACCACCTGATGCCACCATGACTTCTCGATGCAATTATCACCTGATACCATCATTACACAACCAAAAACTGACGTTTTCTTTGTTTTATGATTTTAGCGTGTTTAGCTGAATACATGCTTGAAAAATCTAGAGTGGTTTCCCAGTCAGAGTAAGCGTAACGATTAAGCTCTCCTAATCATAGACACACTGTACATGATTAGCACCAGAAGTATCCTAAATTTGAAACCAATTCTAGACACAAAATCCTTTCTTACTAGGGAAGAACGGAATTTCCACATCTTTTATTATTTACTGGCTGGATTATGGAAGGATGGAAAACTTGCAGATTACTCTCTGAAAGTCAAGGGACAGTACAAGTAAGACTTGACCTGTGCATTGTACTTTACAATGAAAAGATGTACTTGTATTGACTGTGTTTCAAATCTCAACATGTTTTCCCACAGTGAATATGACGCAAAACTATTTGCAATATAGGTATTTACAATCAGGCAGCAAGAGTTTGGAGGACGCCGTTTTTACAAAAGAAAACCAACAAAGATATGATGAGTTTAAAAATGCATTAAATATTATTGGATTTACAGCAGAGGTACGTGTCGCATGATATCAATGCAAGTCTAGTCTAGAAAGGATGTCGTAGTTTGTGTTTAAACTACCTAAAAATATATTTCTTGAACTCATTAACAATTTCTGAAGCAAGTACAAAGAATCAAATACGATGAGAACTGATGGGAAAACTGTTTCCAATCTCAAAACACCTCGAAATTCGTTCAAAATACTTGACTTCGCCTCGTATCTTCAAATCCTCTCGGTGTTTGGAAATCGGAGAAAGTCCTCCTACTCGTATTTGAACTATAAATAAAACCTGATAGTGTCTACATTAAGTCTTTTACAATAAGCCACTGAGTCACCTCAAAGCGCAGGGGGGTATTGTGTTGTAAGCTGCTTTGGTTCGTGTTTGAACTAAATAAAGATTAAATAATTCTAGGAAATGTCGACACTGTTTTCTATTATTGCTGCAATTATTCACATCGGTGACATTGACTTTATGGAAGACTACTCAGATCGACACATGGCTGCTAACAGTAAAGTTAGCAATTACCAACAAATGCAAATAAGTAAGTTTTAAAACCTATTTAATAACAATCAAACTAAACTGAACGATTAACTAAGTTACTTTATGCTAGAGTTAATTTATGTCATTTCCTTTTCAGTTGCATCACTATTGAAAGTGAGTGCCAAAGACTTGTGCGTTGCTTTGACAACAAGCAGCAATGTGACGAGAGGTAATATGTCCTCAATATTATCCACCAAACAATCGATATGATCAATTAGATAGTCATTATTCATTTGCTTTCTGACGCAGGTGAAACAATCAGTAGAAAAAATACTTTACAGCAATCACAAGACTGTCGAGACGCAATGGCAAAGGTAACCTCATTATCACTTTTTCTTCAGCTTACTGACCAGATTTCCTTCAGTTTGCCTGGTTAGGTATCCATACTATCGTACGCTAGCTTCTCTGAAATGTCTAACAGATCAAAATTCAGAACTTTTCTTATTTTCTCGTGCACACTATAAAATTTTTCCTTGAGTTGCTCAACAATTTCCAACACTACATTATTAGCTACTGATCTCCTCAATCCATAACGTCTATGACCAAGTGTCCTCTCTAACTTCTAATTATTGTCCACATTTTTTTCATCTCTTCAGTGCATAAAATTCATGACCAAGTTTCCTTCATACCTTCTAGTCATTGTTCATCTCGTCACCGCTGTGCTTCTCTTAGCCACATGTCTACAACCTCGCATCCTTTGACTCCACGTGATGTTTCTTTGCATTCTGTTATTTCAGCGACACCTTTGCCTGCACATCTTGTCCTTCACTGAAGTTCGTAAGAGCGTACCAATTCTCTAACGGTCTTATTAGCATCTTTTCTCCGCAGGCGATGTATAACGTTCTGTTTAGCTGGATCGTCGACAGAATTAACCAGCTGCTGGTCTCGGATGACGGTTCACAGTAAGTTTGAGCACTTTACCACCATTTATGTCTGAATAAATTGTTTCTATTTACAGTATTTCATTTGGTATTTCACCCACACCTTATATCATTCGTTCTCTAGAGGCAAGCAACTTAAAATTGGAATTCTCGATATCTTTGGCTTTGAGAACTTCCACCATAATTCCTTCGAGCAGCTCTTCATTAACATTGCAAACGAACAAATTCAGCATTACTTCAACCAATACATTTTCACCATGGAAATGGTAAATCTTCTAAACATTGCTGGAATTCCGACCGTTACATCGAAAACTGAAACTGATTGTTCTTATTTAGAACGAGTACCAGAAGGAAGGGATTCCGACTAGTAAAATTATCATAAATGATAACAAACATATGGTGGAGCTGTTTCTTCAGGTATGCTGTGTACTTCGCTATACTACTTTTCTGCGTGAATAGCATTCACCGAAGTAGCGTCAGTCATGAAAAATGCCCGTAAAATTTCTACTTTCAGAGGCCTATCGGTCTACTAGCCCTGTTGGATGAAGAATCGGGATTTCCAAAAGCGAGTGATAGAACTTTAGTAGGTAAAAAGAGATTAAATTGACGTATTTTTGCCTCCCTTACAGTATAGACCCATTGCACTAGCTTAATAACCCTTAAAGTTGTCGTCGATTCCAACAACAATAGAAATGCACGCTTTAATGGCCTTTATGACTTAAAAACAACAAACGAAGTCAGTTAAAATATAATTTAATTAGCAGAAACATCACGTAAGTTTATATTTTAATTTGATATTCACCATGCAAACATACAAGGAACTTATTCAACGAAGTAAGGATTCTTAGATAGTTAATATTATTAATTTATACAGAAATTGCGGGAACCACTGAGTATTTTGATAAAATACAAAACAATAGATACTTCGAAGATCGATAACATATTGAAAATTTATTTCGACGTTTCGACTAAACTATAGTCATCATTCATTCATTTCTTGATAATGACTATAGTTTAGTCGAAACGTCGAAATAAATTTTAAATATGTTATCGATCTTCGGAGTATCTATTGTTTTGTATTTTAATTTATACAAATAATTATGTATTTATGCATAGTGTAAAGTCATTGCAAAAGATCTATAATATAAAATTGAAATCGCATTTGGTGCCCAAGTTGGATCCTCTTTAAATTAGCTGAAAACTACGATTTTTCTCACATCTTGCAGATAAATTCAACAGCAATATTCAATCCAACTGTTACACGAAAAGCAGAGATGTCAAACCTTCATTTACCATAAAACACTACGCTGGAGAGGTGAGGAATGTCTTTTCCAAATACATATTCATGAAACCTCGCCTGACAGATGGCTGCTATACATTCTTATTGCTTAGGTATTTTATGATGCAACTGGATTTCTTGAAAAGAACCGAGATACAATGTCACCTGATATCATCCACGTTTTAAGAACAAGTGGTGCGTAATAACGGCAATGATGCCCAGGAGTTGAGTTTGTCCAATAAACATAGGCATTGTCATGGAGGTAGAGCTAGCTTAAGCCAGATTTAAACCTCGCCATATACATTTCAAATATGGCAGGTGTTTGGGTGACTTTCTACTTCATTTGTGTTATTTTTAACTAAATATGATAAAGTACAACTCTACAAACGGACAAAAGAAGGTTGATGAGAGGTTTGTCAGACATGAATTACAACAGGGGAAATTTTTAACCTTTACAGAGAAAAAAGGCATGTTTTCACCTCAATAAAATACAATCATGATTGGGTTATATGAAAGAATCAAGTACAACATGACTTTGACCTGGCCTTTATAGAATCCTATTTCTGCTCTTATATAGAAAACATGCTTTTGAGAACATTCTTCCTGCACGGGATGACGTCCAGGCATGGTAAGGCAATTATCTTGCTACAATACATGAACAAACAAAGATTTGAAATACAATTTTGTGAAAACACCACGTAATTTTATTATTGCAAGGAACAAGGAAGAAGGAACTTATACAAAGAACTTAAAGAAAGATTTACAAAGAACAAGGAACTAAAGCAAGGAACTTACACAAAGATTTGCTATACATTGCTATAATATGGTATAACTTTTTCTTTAGAATCTCAAGGAAGAAAGCCACATACGTCGCCTTTTCGTGGCACAAAGCCAAACAAATATGAACATAATTATAAAGTATGAACCTAATTTTATTCGCTAATAATGTATATAATATAGAAAAAGAATTGGTTTCCCTGAAAAATTCCTGGTGCATCACTTTTACCAGTATCTCAGAGCAGAGGCGGTGATACAAGTGACGCATACAAAGGTTTTTAAGTTTACTAAAGTTCCCTAAGGCAGCCAGATATTGGGAAAAAGGTCGGTTATGGCTCTGTACAAATGGCCTCTTTTGATTGTCTGCGATTTTCTCCTTCTGGTAGATGTGAACGTGTAGATTAATAACGAATGTTCCAAGTTTAGAATTGGTCTCCTGAACAGTTCTGACTGGATTACTCGTTTACATCCACCAAAAAGAGAAATTCGCGCCAGGAATCGCAGCAAAAACTGTGAACAAGCCTTGAAAGATAGACTGACTCTTCAACATACATGTGATGCGTGTAAAAGGAAGGTCAAACTTGCACAATGTTAGAAATCAATGGCGCTTGCTCTGACAATGGCGCTACTGATGTTTCTTTAACACACTGTTATTTTCAGGAATCCATGTTGATAGTGAGCATGCCGGCAGGAAAATCAACAAATTCGGTTTCAAGAAGACAACAGACTTTATCGATGACATTTCGAGTAAGAAATTAGTAAACTTCTTCTTGTGATTGTCAATATGACTGATGATATTTTTCCTTTGCCCACGTGTTCACCGTGCAATAATGCGCGAAAAGCCCTCAGCCTCGGTGGATAACACAGTTCATTTTAACGATTTAACGATTGTCTCATAGGGATCTCTGGAAGATCTTCTCTTCAGATTAAACAAAGCTGAACCACACTTTGTAAGGTGAGCACTGCTTATGGGTGTACCGAGCGGGGTGAGTGTGCGACACCCCATCCCCAACCTTTGAAAAACTCGCTGGTAAAACGGAGAAAAAACGTCGGAAGATTAATGAAAAGAATTGATATTGTCAGTAAATCAAAACGTTTTTAGAGATACACACTCCAAAAGAAGCAAATGAGCTGAAACTATAAAGGCTGGAGCCCCAGAGCTGATAGGTTGAAAAAGCCTAATTCCAGGACAGCAAATAGATGGTTGTGCACGAAGAATTCCATTGAATTCGATTGAAAAAATTTCGCTTCGCCGTGGAGGGAGTAGAAATCAGTTCTACTTACTGTGAAAAAAAAGTTAAAGAATTCAATAGAATCCTTCAAACGCAACCATCCATATTTCGCAGGAACAGTTTTATGCTAAGAATTTCTCTGTCGTTGAATCAGACTTTAAGAGGGTATTCTTCACTGATCAGTACTTTTCAGGCCCGTCTTTCGGTTTCTTAAGTGCATGGAAAGCATATAATGACTTAGGGATGATACAGACATTTATGTGTGAAATTATCCTAGATGTATAAAGCCAAACGATAAAAAGATGGCGGATTTGTTCGACCAAGAAAGAGTGATGACACAATTGAAGTACACGGGAGTCCTGGAAACTACTCGTTTAAGAAAGGAGGTGAGTGTGATTCATATTGATCAAAAATTGATTTGCTTTCACAAATAGATATACGTCACATATAAGTATGTTCTCTTAAACAGTGTGATTACTTATTTTAAGGGTTATTCAGAACGGATTACATTCCAAGAATTTGTGCGTAGGTATGTATATACATTTGCATCGTTGGTTTAAAATTTAGTCAAGTACCATGGAATACCACTAACCTATACTAACATGCAGCGTCGTAAGGAGTCGAGTCATTGATTCGAACTAGACTGATGTCATGAAATTCGTTGGCGAAAATCCTGGTGAAATCGTTGCAACACTGTCATGCAACTTTATTGCGTTGACCGCGTTGTTGCATAATGTTGTCTGGTGTCGCATTATGTTGCTAAATGATGCGACTTCGATCAAATTTTGGCAAATTTTATTCATGTTTTGACCATTTGCCAGAGCGGATTTTATATTGCAGTAATAATGTCGTGTTCGTTTAGCCGGTAAACGCACACAGTCGGCTGTATCATAGATTAAGGATACATAGATGTGCAACTCGGGTATTTCTTGTTTTACGTGGATGGCTTGGGTACGTCATACGCACGCTCATTTTTAACAAGTACATATGCAAGATTCTATAAGGAATTAGATAGGGAAATGCAGTTCAGAGCCTGCACTGCGATAAAATATTTTTTCTCAACAATAAATTCCATGTCAACAGATACCAGCTGGTTCTGTTTCATTTAAACGAGAAAGTCCGACCAGATGCTTTGAGTTGCAAGGCAATCCTGAGAGCTGCTGGTCTCGATCACTGGCTTGTTGGAAAAACGAAGATTTTTCTAAAATACTATCACGTGGAAAAACTGGGCACTATTCTTGAGAAATACCGACATTCTGTGATCCTTGTTCAAAGAGGTTTGTGCACATGCGTACGCGTTTCCTTCTGTGCTATTAGCCACTTCCCAATCGAGAACCGCAAAGTATCTATGGATTATTTGGAGGTACAATGCAAAGTTTCAGAGAACTTTAGAAGTTAATATTATAGCAAGAAGATATAAAACATTCCTCATCATCTCTGAGAAAAAAGCCTAAAAGGTTGTTTACATTATTCGTTCCATGTCTTATGACTGGTGCTCTGTGTCGCGCTGTCCCTCCAAACAATCCTTGCATGTTTTGCGGACTCGATTGGAAAAGGCTAATTCCTCGAGCTTTTCTCCAACCGTTTAACGCTTTGCTACCTTTTAAACCGATCTTTCTTTTTCTTAACGTTTCTGCCCGCAGTTGTACGTGCTTGGTTGCAAAGAAGACGTTTTAAACACGTTCGCGACAAGCGACATGAAAGTGCTATCGTGCTACAAAAAGGTTAGTGTCAGCTACTCCCGCAGAGCATTGCACCAGCATCGCAGAGCTTCGGCTCCTGCAGGAGGAGCTGCAGTTGATGGATTTTTCACAACTGTGTCCGGCTAGAATGTCGAAATGTGCATGATTTCCACTCGAGATTGAGACAGATTTGTCCAGAAATTATTGAAAGGGATTATTTGAAGGGATTGCATACGCAAATAACTAAACTCTTTGTTGTTAAATATCACATCGGAGAACCAATTAACAATGGACCATTCCCCTTTTAGACAAACTTTTGAACTAGGATTATTCATCAGCACAGGTAGAAAGAGCATCCTAAATTTATTAAAATATTGAAGTTTGGTTGCAAAACATTGTAAAATGTGGAAAATATAGCCCTGTGAAGTTTGCAAATTTTGTATACTTTTGTATTACGCGCGGAAAAGTGTAATCACATTTTGAATTCTCATTACACTTTTCCGCCCGCAATACAAAAGTATACAAAATTTGCAAACTTCACAGGACTATATTTTCCACATTTTAAAATATTTTGCCACCAAACTTCACCACTTTACTAAACTTAGGATGCTCTTTCCAGCTGTGCTAATGAATATCACTAACTCAAAAGTTTGTCTAAAAGGGGAATGGTCTATTGAGGGTGTCCACGTTACAGTTGACGCTGTCCAACGCATACTGATTTTATTAGCTGCCGGAAAAAAGCATGAAAACCAATGAGACTAGGGATATGGAGTTTGCAAGAGACAAAAAGTGACCATCAAACGTGTATAGAAAGTTAAAGTCTCTAAAAATCACAATCTGGTAGATAGCGCTATTCACCTTTTGTACAATCTCCCCTGAGATGGTTTAGCACCTCCCCTGAGAAATTTTGGACATAGTTTGGTCAAGTTTGCATCAATTAGTATTTTGGTTTAAACTTTGTACTCACAGTCCAGTCTTTGACACATTACATACACAAATGTAGGCCACAGTAGATGAACAAGATATTTAATCACCTGTTATCTTCTTGCTGGTTTTTCTGCTTTGCTGTACAATGCAAGTGATAAGTATTTTTTTTCCAGTGTTTCGGGGACGTGTGGTGCGCAAGAAATACGGAAACATGCTAAACAAGAGGGAAAGAAAAGCCATCGTTATTCAAGCAGGTAGAAAAAATCTTGTCATCATAAAATTATGATTTTACAGAATGTTCGTTCAGTTCATTACATTCTAGTTCACTATATTTCATTTCACTTCAATTCAGTTCAGTTAAGCTTCATTCCACTTCGGTTCAATACATTTTATTTTATTTTCATCCATTATATCTCATCTTATTTTTCAGTTCATTTCAATTCATTCCAGTTCAGTTCAGTACTTTTTCATTTGATCTATGTTCTTTAATTTCATTTTCATTTCTGTTCATTTCAATTCTGTTTATTTAAGTATGTTAAATTCAGTTCAGTTCTGTCTATTGGCAAAGTTTAGGTTTAACTACCACAACCCCGTTTACTGACAAAGAATGCGTTCGATTTGTTAATCGGGTGAATAGTGATAACAAACAACGGATAACGATCACTTAATGCATGGTGGTGATAGCGGTACAGCAAGACAAATCTAAACCTGTCAATTAAAGAATTCGTCATAAAAGCTGTAGGTTTTTTGTCCCTAACACCTATTCTTGTACACAGCCGTGCGTGGTTGGCTAGCAATGAGGAAATACAAAAGATTACAATACAGGAGGGAACGAGGCGCGATAAAGCTACAAGCTGGTACGTTTAATTTGGATGTTAGATGTGACGTTGGAATTATTTTGTCCGCAAGCCGTCTTTGGGCTCATAATGAATTTTCATATCTTAATCTTATATCTATATCATCTTCAGTATTCCGTGGTTATCGCGTCAAGAGGTTCTTCCAAAAAGAATTGGAAATGCGAAGAAGAGCTAGAATAGGTAATGATAAGTCAAACTTCAGGTCGTATAAAAGATGTGATGGATTATAAGATGTGTGACACTGTAAGCTATGAAAAGAGTTGAGATATTATTTTGCATTGACTATTTTCTTGATCCCTTGCATCTTAGAACGACAAGAAGCAGCAGCGAGAAAGATTACTGCAGGTAAACCACCATCTTGAATAAGACTGTCGCCTAAATCGCTGCATGGTTTCCCAACGGGGCCAGTTGTTCAAAAGCGTGTTAGTTGCACCCTGGGTTAACGTAAAACTAAAAAGAAACTTTACAGCTTGGAAATATTTCTTTACAAATCTTGTCTGGATCAATAGTAGTTTTGATTTCTGAAACTTTAAAAGAAACAGACAAGTAGAAATAGAGAAACTAAACAGTGCAAGGTTAAACTTTAACGCTAGGTTAAGGCTAACCCTGCTTTGAATAACCGGTCCAATGAGTAATGGAACTGTAACCAATGAGTAATGGAAAGTGTCATTGAACAGGGGACGAGGGAGTATATGGTGATCATGTCCTTACTTGCAGTTGAGTGCTACGTATCTAAGCATTACCAAGGGCGTCCCTAGAAACGTCATTTTAACAACTCACTCTGATCATTGTTGTAAAGCCAAGCCTTGATGAGAGACTACTACCAGCCCACAATCTTAATACGTCGAAGAAATCAAAGCAACCGGAGAAAACCCACGTGAGAAATGAGAGATCTCATGAGAGATGAACGCGGTTTGCTCATTGATATGTACACATCAATGGGGGTTTGCTTGCGAGAATCATTCCACGTCAACAAATTCAACTATAATTTGTATTTTTTTATATTTTAGCCGTTCGAGGATTCCAAGGAAGGAAGAAGTACGGACGTCTTTTGGAGAAATCTTCTCAAATGGAGACGAAGATGATCTATTTTCTTCAACAGGTCCTTAGGAAAATATTACTAATACGTATACTGTAAATGTACGTTGATCTCGAGTGGAAATCACACAAATGTCGAAATCTAAGCCGGGAACAGTTGAGTTCATCATCAACTACAGGCTTCCGACAGGAATGGGACCTAAGCCTTTGAGATGTCGGTGCAATGCTCTGACCGCAAAACCGCTGGAGTTAGCTGATAAGAGCAAGCGTAATAGACCGATTGCATTGTGGGCAAAATTTTGAAAAAAGTTGAAACAGGAAAATTTATTACCACAGCATTGAAGAGCATCCTAGAATTAGTAAAATTGCATTTTAAGTTTGGTTGCAAAACGTTGTAAAATGTGGAAAATGTATGACTGTGAAGATTGCAAAGTTTGTATATTTTTGTATTACGCACGGAAAATTGATACCGACATCGAGAAAACGGTATCAATTTTCAGTGCGTAATACAGAAGTGTACAAAGTTCGCAAACTTTGCAGGGCTATATTTTCGTCATTTTATAACATTTCGCGACCAAACTTTGTAATTTTACTAATTTTAGGATGCTCTTCAATGCTGTGGTAATGAATTTTCCCACTTCAACTTTTTTCAAAATTCTGTCCATAATGCAATCGGTCCATTCACCGTAGCAAAAAAGATGGCGCATGCTGATTTTACCAAAATGCATTGCGGTCTGAAATCGTTAAAAGAACAAATTAACGTCTTTTGAAGAACAGACGTCTTTTGGAGAACAAAAGGTAATCGGTTATTTTTACACTCGTGTTAAAACTTCAGTCCATTAGATTTGCTCCTTATCATCTTTTCCCAGCTATTCTTACATGATACCTGCAATGTATTCCGGTAAAATCGACGTGCCCCCATCTTTTTTGCTACGGTGAGTTGTATAATATTGCTTTAATCAATCCTTATGTTCCTTAACAACTAGACTGTTTTGTTACTAAATTCCATTTGTTTGCACAGGTCACACATCTGTGCGACGAATTTTACGGAATACAGAGGGAACTAAACAAGCCGGTAAGATTACATTGATTGTGCTATATATATGACTATAATAATAATTGCATTACGATTATACTGACACGATGTACTACAGAGTGTGATAAAATAGATTTTACCATATAAATGGATCGTTTAGGCATTTTACAACAAAATTGACCTAAGTTCCTAGTTGTTACCGGTAATTCTCGCTATGTCAGGACATTTGAAATCATGCAGACAGGCTTCATGCTCAAAAAATGTTATAGTTCCATGTTTGCATCTTAGCTTAAACAGGTACTCCTATACCTCTGTT
Source organism: Muricea muricata (assembly GCA_963855995.1). Taxonomy (NCBI): domain Eukaryota; kingdom Metazoa; phylum Cnidaria; class Anthozoa; order Malacalcyonacea; family Plexauridae; genus Muricea; species Muricea muricata. Next base: position 3,417,178 of record OY979725.1, read on the forward strand.
CCACACTTGTTTGTACATCTAGTCAGACAAAGATCACAGAAATATGTCAATATTGTGTTCGAAAAAACAGCAAATCTTTGGTTGGTAGTCTCTGTACAAGTCAAACGAATTGATTTTGTACCATTATTTCTAAGGTTCCTGAAACACAACGATACACTGAAGTCACACAAGGTTTGGTTGCACCACCACGTCACGAGCAAAGTAAGATAAGAAATATAAAGTATCACTGAAAATTGTACCTTAGTACAATCAGCTTATTTAACATGCTAGTTTTCTCCTGTCATTTCACAGATAAAACGAAGGAAAAGCCCCCTGAAAAGTTACCACAAATGGAAAGGTGAGCCATTGTGTGCAAGGAACAATGTCTATTGTATATAGAATTGGAATTGTATGTGATGGAGAAACTACTGCTTTTTCATTCACAGAATTGACCATAACGTAGAGTTGCTTAATGGAGGAAGTGAAATAAAACCATTGAAGGTTAGCTACTTTCATTAGTCTCGACTTCGAGAAACTACAAACTCTGAGAAGTGCCTAAGAGAAGTACCTAGGAGAACTACTGTAACTAAAGGCTCGCTCGATTTTTGCTGAGATTTTGTTCTTCTAAAGGATGTGAAAACGTCGATGAGTTGTAAATGCGCCAGGTTATACAATCTTATAACAACATCATTTAGTATCCACTCTTTTACATCCTCTAAAAGGAAAAAATTGCAGCTAAAATTAAATTGTCACGGGTGTGTTGACAAGTTGTGATCGCATTGCGAGTTTCTCGTAATCAAGTCTAAAGCACAAACTGTTATCCATTCCTAGCAAGCTTGATGGAATGGTAAGACTTGATACAAGGTTGTTGATGTAACAAGAATGTTATAACGTTAAGAAAACAAGACTGTAGCAATGCTATTGAATCATCACCTTATTGGCTTTGCTGGAACAACCTTGCAACAAGTCTAATAACATCAACAAGGTTATTACAAGTTGCTAGCAAGTTGTTCTAAAACTGTTGACAATTTGGCACAAGCAGTGCGAACACAACTGGTTGACGGCTTGCTTACAAACTTGCTGCAAATTCTGAGCACTTTTGCGTGGTGTACCAGCACGATTCGATAGAGCTACTTTTCTTTTCAGAGTAATCCTATTGCACAGTCCAACCAAGCGAAACAGAAAAGCAACAAGACCTCACCAAAGAAGACGTACTCGACTCCTATCAATGAATCTGGCTACAAAATCAATCCTATAGTGCTGGAAACGCAAAGAGAGATGGAAGTGGAAGTCGAACGGAAACGGCGAAGTGAGTCGTTTATAGTCGATACTAATCCCTTAGGTCTGAACTACCGTGGGATTGAAAAACTGAAAGAGCCCACAACGCGAGCCAGAGAATATAGGACTGGTGAAACTAGAAAGATTCTGGAGAAAAGAATAGAACAAGAGAGTAATGAAGCGAGGAAGAGGGAGTCAAGTAACGTCGTGGTAGTACGTCAGCCTTCAAATGTCGGTTACGTCAGGAGGAAACCCCAGGAAGCAGGCAGACATGAGACGACACAACATGGCGAGTTACATGAAGTAGAGAACGCCACAGATTTTCGAGCCAGGTTACGGAGGACTGGACAGATTGAGGAAGGTTCGGGACTGCACAGGATAGAACTTGCTAGACAACATTCCCAGCGGATTATCGACGTACAATAATGTACAAGAATAGCTGTGACTAGGAGTGGGGAACTTAAAGTTACACAGAAAAAAGTGCAAGGCAGAAAATGAAAAGAAATGTTCCCACAAATGAAAATAAACTGTTAAAAGGCAGAACTTTATATTATCATTCAGTGAACACACATACTATAATTTTTATCTTTAAAAAAGTAATTTTGTATATATAAACATAATGGCTAATTTTTCATTACTTGTGGATGTATATTCGGTTAATGCATGTGTACGCACTATTTAAAGATTATGCATGTTTAAAATATACTGGTATAGACAACCTATCTCATTCATACACTGCACACTTTTCTTACATTTATTTATCTATTTTCATACGTGCACACAATTTGAATACAAAATATTTTGTAAAAAAAAGTAAGGAAATAAAAATACTTAATGATAAACAATTGTCAATTAGCAAGAGCTTATGTTTGAATTTTTTTTAAGTTATTCATTAGCTTATTCAAAACTGTCTTCAATTTCAAGCAAACAAAAAGAACAATGCTACTGCATTAAGTAGCTGCAAATTAGGCATTAATTCGACTGTATGCACAAGCCAAACCTGAAGTTACGTCGCAAGGGCAAACCTAATTTAAACATAAAGCGCTTGTTTGTATGTGCTAAAACTGATCAGTAATAATTGATTGCTTCCATCAAGCTTGCTTAAATTAAACCCAATGTGTATAGCACATCTGTTGTAGAATTGATTTTTTTCTCATTTGATGTTTTTGCATATAATGGGGTTTTGTGGAACTCTTTCAAATCAGAGAAAACGATTATTTTGCATGAAAATTGCCATGATTTGTTCACAAGGGTAACAATGTTAAAACAAGAATACAGAAATTGCGATAAGGATATGGAGTTGAGATTAACTATATATTTTACATCAATATATTCTTACATGAATACTCGAACGTAAAAACATTGAACTTTTATATCATGTCAGAGAATTTAAACTTCGAGGAAAACTCTGTATGACTATATAGCGTATAATTTGACAAGGTTTATTATGGAAAACTGACGGTTAAGGTATACAGGGTGCATAAAAAATGAAATCCTAGCTTCGAATAAAAACAATTGGCAATCTATATACTTTTGAAGGCCCTACCATCCAGCTTTAGCTCATGTATTAAATTTGAGCAAGAGATTGACGAGAAATTTTGCTTAGAGAAGGTGCAGTTGGAAAAATATAATGCGTGAGATAGGCCGTAAATTAATTCTCTTTAAAAACGTTAACAGATTTGTGTGATAGTTTCTGTGATTCTGTGATTTTAGCACTTTGTCAGTCACTTGAATATGTCATAAACTACCCTAATGTTCCGCTGCAAGTGAGTAATTTCGTCCATATCTTTCAGTTACACATATTCACAAAAAAGTACATTATGTAATGTTGATCAACATTAGTCAACTGAAAAAAATCTAAGTTAATGTTTCTTAAATTTGCCTTTAAAATTCCGAAAATTTTATTTTACTTCGGGTATTCTGATTTAGTAACATTATCTGCTGTACTCTGTGTCTACAATTTAGTTTCTATTGCTTAGTTCCTATATATGGAATGAAATTTTATCACTGCACATTCTGCTTTTATCACTACACGAATTGGTTATCGAATCTGTTTTGTGTAAGTTAATATTCATATTCATCAGTGAGTTTTTTCTTTACAATTTATGTCTTGCTAGATTAAGTCTTCCCGATCGTTCTTTACTCTTTGTTCGTCTTCGTCATCCAACTTCCCAGTTAGCTTACACATCTTTCTAGATATCTTTTATCGAATCAGTTTTGTTAAGTTAATATCTATATATATTCATTAATATCATGTACCTCAGTACAATAAATTGCTTATAGTTCCTATATATGGAATAAAATTTTATCACTGCCCATTCTGCTTTTATCACTGCACGAATTAGTTATCACTGCACACTAAAATTAGTTATGGAGTCTTGTTTGTTCCCACTTAAAATATGTCAGCCTTTTCCCTGTTAAAGTTTATTGGAAACCTGATCACGAGAGAGTCTGCACACTGAATTTGGCAAGCTGCGATGGGCATGAATTGTGACCTCTCGTTAAAAAATCAAAAGATAAGGATAAAAATGTATGTCAAAATGAGGGAGTGGAACTTTTGTTTTATCCCACTTATATAGAGAATCAAAGTTCGACTGGGGAGATCCTCGTAGAATGGGAGCTATAGGAATGACCTATTTTGCACTTGGAAAGGGAGATTCTATGCCACTGGGACTTGGGTTCATTGGCAAAAAAATCCCAATAGAAAATGGGATTACGATCGGAACAAGGCAGCCACTATGGACTATATGGGATTTGCGTATTTGGACAATGGGACTTAGTTAAAATTTGTGCTGGGAAATGGGAATATAGCTCCCTCTTCAGAACTCTGCTGAATGGATAACCTCGTAGCAGTAGGTTCCAATGTTTTCTTTATTCAGTCTCAGTAAGCAGTACTATCTGAATTAATCTATTTATCAATAGCGACGCCATCTTGAATCGTGATGCATTGTGGTCTATCCAAGGTAAAAACCACCATGTAAATGCCGTTATCGTTAGAGGAATACGCCGTACGGGAAAAATATTGCGATGAATGTTTTCTTAGTTACAATGGGGATATGCAATCAATATTCTAAGCACTTTATGTCATCAGCGTGCACATATGGGTAAATGGATTTTAAGTAAAAAATTTCATTCGGATTTATTTATCTTCCTAGGGTTTCCTTTGTTCTATAAGTTTCCCTGAGCATTTGTCTGTTATTTACAATGATAAAAATAACTTCTCCCATATATTTTATTTATGGCGGTTTAAAACAGTTAAATTACCCTGGATAGACCACAATGCACCGCTATATGTTCAAAATTCAAGATGGCGTCCTATTATTGAAAAACTCAATTATCTTAAAAGATCTTCAATGTTGAAATCTTGGAAAATGTTTATCAAAAAAATCCAGAGAGGGAATCCTGAACGCATTCATACGGCCGCATATAATTTTGCTGCGATTTCGCCTTTTGGACGATGTGAACGCGTATAGCCTGTCACGATCTTCGCATTCACGTCAGTCACCATTGAAGATTCACCGCCAATCCATACTTTCTTGTCGTTCAAAAGTAGAAAATCGCGCCGAAACTCGCCCGCGTGTAAACTATACATGACGTTAGCAGCTCAAACGAATCCGAACAACACAATCAATTCACCAAGCTTTGGGTTCAAAAATCCGCAGAAACTTCGGGAATATTAAATGAGGGTAAAAAATCCGAAAAATCGCCTCACATATATTGATCGTGTTTAATCGCTTTCGTCACATGATGTTTTGAGAAACAACATTGATTTCTGCTTTTGACAATATTTGTACACGTTTATTAGTTCTCACAAAATCACAACTTGTTATCGCGTTCCATCTAAACCCATGGGGTACATAGTGGGCAACTAAGATACAAACTTATCTCACTTTTCTTTGTTACGAGGCCCGTTTGATGTTCCGCAACGCGTATATGAAATATGCTTCAAAATTGATGCAGGGGCATTCTGCTCATTATATGAAAAGATTAAATCTTACACAAACCAGTACGGGCATAAATAAACTCCCAGCTAAATAACGCGACTTTTAATTTGGGGTTTTTTTCGCAAAAGATTGGTCAACTCGACCTTGGACAAAAATACGTATATGTGTTTAGTGTATTGTCTCTTGTCTCTTGCCAGCGTCAGTAGTGCGGTCAAAAGCTCACAATAAAAAAACAGGATCTTGAACTATTTGAAGTGATATAAACAGAATTTCGTCGACCTTTCGCCGACATTTCGTCGGCGTTATTCTCGACCAAGGACCCTCGCTCGAAGTTAGATTATGGTTATATATATATATATAAATTGCTGTTAAAATTGCACGTGAAATTTGACACGTTCTGTAATGCCACGTTTCTTCAAGGAGTATATCCACATAACAACTTTCCATGTAGCAGGAAAAATTTTTTAAACCCGTTCCGAAGTCAGCCTGCTTTATTTCTCGGTTGTCTAACACACTAAGTTTGGCCCAGACAGTCTCAAATATCGACTGAAGTATAAGGCTGGAACAACGTTTTGGACTGTGTGAAACTGATGATGGAAACAAATATACGAATCTAGCATTTCTTGCGTCTGAATGCTTGTCTATTGGACAAGCGTATCAATAATCAATGATTGTAGCAAGATATGATTCGAGTATGCATCACCCCGCACATAATGCAATGTCGTAGTAGGATTTTCGCTGAAATTTGAACAATCTCGATTATGTCTGAAGAGAAACTGATTCAATGTGCCGTATTGCACTTTTCGTCTAACTTCTCGACAGAAACATATGTTCTGCACAAACGAATCGAGCGAAGAATGCAAGCATTAAAAATATCAGTAGAATGCAAGTCGAAGGTTTTCTCTAAATTTCCACAGAGCAGTTCTCTGATACATTGCCTCGCAAGTCATTGCAGTGGAAATTTCCTTGCAGAGCAAAAATATCTAATAAACATCTAATAAACCTACTATAGACCAAAGATTTTTAATGTGCGTATTCCACTCTCCGAGTGGCACGGATTTCATTCTTTCCTATATCAGTTCTTTTTAAATATAGCGACTAGTACTGTCGAATTCCAATTCAAGAATTCTAGAATTTCCAATCGTTGGCCGCATGCATTGTAGAACAATATGGGCGGTTGGTCTGGGCGCATAATCCAGTGTTTTCTGTGTCTTTTTAAGAAGACAATCTGATGAAAAGGCCGTCGCGACTGTAAAATGTACCATTATGAGCAAGATTAAATCTTTTTCAAAGCAGCGAAAAGGCAGGATAAACCCCTTAACGAGGAATATTGTATCTGCGCATCACTAATAAGGCTGAAAATTAACATCGTGTCGAAGGCTTGGCTTGTTGATTGTCGGTATTTAAAATTACAGAGTAGACTTGCCGCAATACGGCTAAAGACGCACCGACATTATAATCAGTAGCTAGAGGAAAGCACGTTGAAGACGAACGCAAACGAAGCAGAGATGTGTTAAGTGATTGAATTTCACGGGTATCTTTGGGTAACAATAGCATTCAATTAATTTCACAAATTGTTGTTAATAGCAGAAATATTTTGAGAAGTCAAGAGGGTTTTGAAAAGCTTTGAGGTATAGTGTTGTTTTATTTGATAACGTACAGGAGGAAGATAAGAGACTCTTGACACTGTTTGTTTGTCAATGGACTGCATGGTTCGTAATTCTTGTTAGCAGATGTCAACTAATTTGCCAGGTCGGCCATTGAATGGACTTTTAGACTAGAGGCTAGATGCAGTCTTAACAGCAAAAATATTTCCGTTGAGGACAGATTGAAACCTCAAACAAATTCATGCAACATCATCAGTCTATATAAACAATGTTGGATTAAGCCCAACAAAATTTTTGATACAGCCAAATGGAATCTTAATGTGTCGCAGAACATTGTAGCCGAATAGGATCGGAGAAGACCAGACCATCATGCATGCCGTTCTGGTATAGAAATTGGGTGGCTAATCTAGCTTTAAACAAACTACCCCAGAAAGTAAACGGGTAGGAAATACCAAAGCCAGCAAGCGCATCCATGCTGAATACCGTCCTATAGGACAGAGGCGTTCATGAAGCGGAATTAGCAAATGTATAACTTATTTTGATGCGATTAATAAAAGGATGAGTTAAAATTACATATTGATTGGGCAGGTGCAATGACTTACGCTTCAAATTTACATGACCCTATATAATGGCTTGAAAAGGATAACACGGAAATTCGAAGTCTTTGTCTTTGATAAATTTTCACACAGTCACAGAATCCTTCATGTATACAACGTGTGACCGGGAAGTCGTGCACCGCAGCAAAGTCAAACGCATAAATGTTCTCATCTTTCTCATTTGCGCAAATTTTGATAGGGATAAATCCACAGCAAAAACACCTTATTTTTGTCTTCAATTAGGTTGATTTTCGGCACGCAGTTTAATTAATAAGATTGTTTTTGCCATAACGATTAAATAATCCTTAACGAATGAAGTAAAATTGTGTCTTCTCTAGGGCAAGGATCGATGAGCGGTCGAGGCTTAGCTGCATGGTTTCCGTGAAAGGCCTCTTATTTAGAATTCACAACTGCGCATCGTCAGTTTTATAACGGTATTCGACGTTTGTTTTGCTATACAATTCTAAGCACGTCCACTCAAGAGAACACACAGGAGTTATTATAAAAAACAAATATATTTAAACAAGCATAAGATACCTCAGTTGCCAACTTCCCCATTAATAGGGCGGTATATTTTTGTAGTCTTAGTGGGAGGGAACCGTATAGGCCAATTTTGTTTATTATTGGAAAAGATATATAGCCCTCCTCGAAAGAATTAAGGATAGCATATCTTGTTAGCAGTGGAATGAATCTCTCCGTGGGCACGGTTAATACAATCTATACCGCAGATTTCTATTAGAAAATGATATCTCTGCGGAAGATATCAGCCACTGCAAGCGCTAGTCGAGATTCAGTACGAGCAGAGTAATTCAGCAAATTTTTGTTATGATTTTCTCTCTGATGGGGTCGATGCGAGAGAATGAGCGTGATAACTGGCAACTCTAGGCGAGCGACCTGACAGTGCTATATATACGATGTGCAAAAATGTTTTTAAAACTTTAATATGCATGTCATGTACGTTTATCCTACACCAACTTAAAGGTGTATCTGTCAAGGGGCTGATTCATCATATATCTCGTAATAAAAAGGGGTATTTTTCTGCCCTCCAAGAGAGTTCCCAACGAAAAGGACACACTGACGACATCAAACTGAGCCAGCAAGTAGTAAAACGCCAAAGTTTCTATAGGCGAAAGTTTATTTTTTTCTCATGAGCAAAATCTTCCAGAAGAGCATCTAATCGAAACAACGAATTGTGTGATTAGATAGACAATTCCCACGATAGACTAAAATTTTGACCCTTCCAGGTAGTATGAATAAACTATATCTACTACCACAGCTGAAATAAGCATTTTTAAATTAGTAAAATTGCAAAGTTTGGTGGCGAAATGCTGTAAATAATGGAAAATATAGCCCTAGCTGCGAAATTTCGTATACATTCGTACTATGCACGCAAAAACCTATAACAAATCACAGCGAAAATGGTAGGCTTTTTTAAAGTCTATATTCTTGCATAGTTTATCGGCTGCGCAATGCGGAAATCTTGCAAGTTCATCCACAAAGCTAACTCCCTATCCTAATTTTCTCATCCAGGCCTGCTTCGCATGCATTATCATCAAGCAAACACAATGCGCGCACTCGGCCAATTATGAAACCAGCACAAATCGAATTCGTAGTTAGTGGATAATCGAGCGTTTATCGGTGTAATTATACGCGGAGCAGACCGCGCTACTCCAAACAAATTATAATCACATTCACGTACGTATAAAACAAGGGGAGATGCATGTTAGGAACAAGCTGTTTAAACCAGAGCGCCATCACAACACATCTCAGAGGAGAGAACTTGTTGCTGAAGAGCCTATCTGTTTGTGAAGTAGTGATTTGGTTGTTTTTTGGTAAGCTATAGGATCCAGTTGTCGACATTGGCTCATATTTGAAGAAATTTGAAGAAGTCGCCTCACGAAAACACAAAATCCAGGATATAGAAATTGGGTTTACATTCAATAGTAAGTACGAAAATCATTTGCACTATTACCAGCATGCATGATGGTTTATATTAGGTTTTCTGAGCAGAGAAGGGAGGGGAAGTTAAAATGGGATGTTCCAAGCAACCATCCTTACAAGGAGCAAAACGAAGACGGTCGCGTAAACTGATTTAGTGGGAAACTTTAAAAAGATGCCTAACAATTGCACCTGAGAGCTTAATTTAACGCAACATCTTTCTGAAGCATCTCTCAGAGATGTCATTTCTGATCTCAAGTCTTATTAGTCCACCGGAATAACCGAAGTCACTGTCCTAGAGGTGCAGATAAGCACTTGTTCTGACGATAGCCCCATGGAATCGCTACATTTAAACGTAGAAATAATGGTAGAGGACATGAACACTGCTCCACTCATCAACGATATGACAAAGAGCGCAGTGCAATTGAGAAACTCGGCAAAGTGCTTTTGACTAGACCTTGAGGAAGATTAGCATCAGTCACGGTAGCATCAAGGTGGCCCTGTCAGAAGCTAAAATGTTACAAATAGGAGTCCTGTTGGAATTATATACACATAAGAACATATCTGTAAGACATTCAAGAGAGAAAGAGAGTGCAAAGAGAAAGGGAGAGAGAACGGAAAGACTGTACGACGTGTGTATGTGCTTAATGACAAGGAAATCGATCTTTCGATAATTACTGTTTTCCTCCGAAAAAGAGAGTCAAGTAGCTAGACAGACAGTCTTTAATTCATGTTAATTTCCCCCACAAAAAGAGAGTGCGATTCATACACGAGAGAGATTCATTGGTCACTAGTAACTTTCTTAAAAAACAAACACAATGCAGTGACCATAGAGATTATATTTGACTCTCGTTAATACGAACTTTCCTGAAAAGTAAGTACAATGTACAAAATATCTGTCCTAAATTGTGCTGTAGACTTTTTCTCGAATAAACATACTGCATTGAACAAGATAGATAATGCCTAAAAAGAAGATAGCTATCGATCGATCAGGACATCAGTCTGATTGATTGTTAAGGACGCAATTGCTATTACACAGTCTTTGACTGCACCGCGTTCATGCATTGATAAGGGCAGCAGTAATTTTGAATCAATCCTGATTCATGAACAAGCAAGTTATAAAGCAATCTTCCTTCAAGGAAGATATACTAACATATACCCGGGTGTCACACACGCCCACAAAATTTTCTTTCGACCACAATCAGCATCAATACTACGACAGTGTTGACCAATACCTGTACTTCTGCAATTCCACCACTCTCATCATCAACACGTAGGTATCTATTTAATTACGACATAACAAATGTATTCTTTGCGTTTTCAAAACGAGACAAAGACAACATACGCACAATTCATTAACGAGCTTCGTTTCAACACGGCTTGCAAGACGGGAAATGCCCGAGCCAAATTGAAGGAGGTCTAAGGAGTGTCATCACACAGAGGGGACTAATAGATCTGCAAACGTGAGGAGTTGTACATTAGTGTAAAGGTTCAGGAGGTAGGTGTAACGGAGAGATAAGTGAATAATGAGCTTAGGCCTCCCTCGTCTTCACCTCAGGCGAAACGGTCGAAAGTATTTACAGGCATCTAAATATCGAGCTACAAACTTGCACATTGGTCTCAACTATCCACAATACAACAGGTCGACGATGGATTGTCATTCTATGCCCTGTGTTTTCTTCATACAAATATAATAGAGAAGTTCGTATGATCGTGTTTACGGCATCATAAAATAATAGCCGTATGCATAAGCGTTGTAAATTATATAGTTAGAAATCTGTAACAATTAAAATACATAAGCCAGCAAGCGCCAACATAATTCAACATCTTAGGAGAAAATGAGCTATTCTGTTTTCACTAATGTTCTCCTGGCTTACATACAAGGCATTGTCTGTAGTAAATTTGCATCATCCTTAAGAGCTATGGTTGAAATATCATAGACATGGTAGAAATTAAGATCATAGTGTATCCCCTATAAGATTAAGCAGGTATTCTGCTGTTCATTATATACGACATTTGTGTACAAATCATTAAAGTTTGTCCGAATTATGTACTAGCAATATTTTATGTTTGATGAATGATGTGATTATATCCTGAACATGCATCCAAACACAAGACTCAAGAGCAATTCACCATTAGCATATTTTGATGTTTCTGATAGCATACCCTTTTAGAGCGTGCGTTCAATAGCACCATCGGTATCAACTTAAATCTGCCTGCAAATCATAGTGAGAAATTGAAACCTTGAGTTTGACCAAATCGCCAAAAATGTTCGAAAGCTTCACCTAATCCCGTCGGTTTAAGCGAGGCAAACAAATGTTGATGATCAAATCTCTTACAAATTTTGTTCGGTGATGTTCCCGCATCATCTTTGGTAGTATTGGAACATGTTGAAAAAAAAATTCAACTGCGTTAATGTCTAAAACTGGCCAAAGGAGTAACGGGGCTGGAATTTGAAAAGCCTTGAAGCAAAAATTTTTGGTGTTAAATAATTATAAAAGTTAATGAGACTAAAGTCCCCCCAAAGAAGAAGCATATATGGTCACTGTCGGCGTGCATATAGCGATATTAGAATGATAAGATTGCCAAATCTTGATCTGTCCACATGTGGACAATTTACGGAGAACGATTGAGCTAGTTAACGTGCTATTACATCAGCTGATCTCTGGGCCTGATATGCTCCCCTTGCTTTGTGGAAAATCGGAGAAGCGCGATTGCTACGGCTGTTTTAGTGAAAAGCAAACCAAATTCGCCTGCGTTTAATGCTCTGCAAATCTGTTATCGGGCAAACTGTTCCAAGATGTCCTAGGCCCGAGAATGATAGATGGGGTCATGAATCGAGCTGAGGTATTTCATTTATCTCGCCGGATCGATGGCACGTAATTAAGCCCGCAATGCCCGTTCAGAAGTCGTCCAACTGTCAGCCAGTCTATTCAAACGATTTGAAACGCCGACAGCTGAGAGAGCGCGCGCCGATATTGTGACTATATATAGCAGTAGCTATGTTTAATTTTGAAAGCACCGAAATAGTTCCACGTATGTAGAGAACTGTTTATATTTGTTTAAATAGAATACATAAATAATAACGCTGGGCTGCATGCACCGTATAACATAATTACAAGTCGATGTGGGAAAACCAGTATCTCTGCGAGATTTTATCGCGTGGACCTCGGTTGGCGTTTCGGCATTGCAGTCGAAGTCCACTCCCATTTTTTCAGGCTGGTTTTGGCCAGCTATCTTGGTTTTGGCATCTAATATGTTTGTGTTTATCGCGAAGTAACGAGCCGTGACTGCAGCGTTTCATTTGAAAGAGAAGCATCTCGCTACATATACAAATGCTTTGTTAGGTAATAGCTTTTAACATGTTGTGTGCAGATACACTTGAAATCACTTCACAACAAAGCGCGAATGCCCTGTTTCAAACACCGTTAAATAAATATGGCCGCACGCCTTATATTGTCTGAGGAAATCACGGCGACTTGCACCGCCTAGAGATTCGAATAATTAAAGCGAGTGGTGCTCGGCGCCAGAGATCTGCCACTTCTGGCCAGCACAAATAGAAATACACGCACCGGGCCCACGGGCTTAATGCTTTGAAACCGTAGCAGAACTTCAAACAACGCTAGCATTTGTGAGGCTTGATTAATAGATGCTTATCGTTACTAATCTGTTTGCGAAGGCAAACAATCACCTCTCAGAAGTTGCCGACTTGCATACAATATGCAAACAATTTCGAGTAATAGATACCGTTTAATGCCTGGTGTGCCAGCGCAGTATGTACAGATATATGTCTGCAGTATCACCCAGAACCGAACCAACGCTCCGCGCTCGTGAACCCCTTCCCAAAACAAGCATCGGTTCGAGGGAAGCGACGTCAACTCGGCCAATTTTCTCCTCGAGACCCAAAGTAAACGTCTTAATAATGATATTTATAATAGGAATTATGAGAGCGGTGTGAAACGCAAATATGTTTGCACGTAAGTGCTTCGAACACGACGGTGTGTGGTAAGTATATCGTAATGCCACGACACACACTCGACAGTTAAATCGCAGTTGGAAAATTATTAACCCATGCTGATGTCTTTTAAACACACGCTAAATTTCTTTATACACTTCAGCTGCAGGTAGTTTGGCTGTGTTTTTATAAACATTATGGCTTTAACAATTCAATCAAGTGCGGTCGGCGACATCAAAAGCGCTCTTATTAAATCTATCAATTTGAGAAGGCTGTGGTAATTTTCGCGTAGCCCGCCTTTCTTTCGCTCTTGTCTGTTGCTCGGCGGTGTGGTTTCGAAGGCCTTGCACACTCGACATTCAGCTCGCCGCAACAAGTGATCCTCGAGGCTATAATAGTGGCCCATCTACGAGCGAGAAACTGTACCTAAAATCCCATACGCTACAATGATGTGCGATCGCACGGAATCGAGACGAACGAAATGATTTACTTGATACAGGTATACACGCATTATAGACTACTTGGCAAAATATTTGTTTAGGAAGGCCAAGGTGCGAAAGCGTCCTTGAATGAGGCTTAAAACGCACTCTAATGCATGAAAATTGCATAAAAGAACCCTTCAAGCTTTGGCCATTACATGGGATTGTACAATAGTCGAATCCCACTGCCCAACCTGAAGGGACGAGATTGTGTGAAACATGTATGTAATGAAGTTTCGGCGCGTTTCAGTCGCTATAGTCTTCCTTATCCACGGTGTTTGCAATGTAATTATAATGAAGACGCTAATCTTTGAAAAATTACACGGAAAAATCTGTCTGTCGCACTCGAACAAAGGGCCGAAATCAGATTGTTTCGGCAGGTTTGTAAAAATTCATTTGTGTACGCGATTAAGCGTTTAACTGGTAGTAATTACGCTGCATTTGTTGCCCCTTGCCACAAAATTTCAAACATCGTTCTTCGTTCGATAAGGCGCTGCATAGAAGCTTCTTAAACGAGTCTGTAGCTATATCGTGCTTTATTTGTGCCAAAACACGCGTTTCCAACAGGCAACATGCTGCACGGTTGAGATTTTTTCCTGTTTGACCGAAAATGGCAAAGGTTATTCAATTGTTTGTCGTCAACGAAAACATTCTTGATTTGAAAGGACAGACGCAATCTTTTTAATATCGGCGCAAAATTTTTAAGTAAGTGATCTCATATATACAGGTACAATATATGCGCGAGTGTCGTTGTTTAAAAGGATTTGCAAGAATCCCTGAAGAAATTTTTAGGAGGATATGTATACATAAAAGAAAACACCGAATATATATATATATATATATATATATATATATATATATATATATATATATATATATATATATATATATATATATATATATATATATATAAATTCGAGCCCTCTCTCTATATTAGCGCTATTGCATACAATGTAGTATCACCCAGTATACATTCCTGGGAAACTACACCTAACGCTTTATATTCTCGCAACTACTGTCCCATATCTAATAAGCATAAACACTGATAATCAATTTGTGCACTGACAGAGGTAAAATGTGCGATCATAACTTACAAAGCGTGCATCGATAAAACTATGGTTGATCAACATATTGCCACATGCTAAGATGAATTATAACGTTACTTTTTCTGCAGAGATGAAAAAAGGAAACTGTATATAAGCACTGTCCATTTACATGGTGAGACTGCTGTGAGCGAAACTGATTTCATGAATGTTACAGTTCAAACAGATTAACGCTCAGTAATAGTACTAATATAGTGTACATAAGGCCCAAGTCAATATGGGCTTGGGACTTGACCACACCACGTTATGCTTGAATATTCTATCAAAATGACCGTCAACACTATAAGAGCAATTGCATGTTGACTTACCAGTAGTTGCATCTGTTATTTTGAGGGCTGCTTACATAGATATTTTTGAAGAATACATGCTTCATCAAAATTTGCAGTAATTTCTCAAAATTTGGTATGAGCCTCTCTGAGCTTATAAGAATACACATCTATACACAAATCTGTACACGTTTAAGTGGTACTTTTAGGTAGGAATTGAAAAATTTTTTTCTTACCAAATAATAGCTTGAGGTTCAACACTCCTCTCTATGCATGTGCAACTTTGCTAACGTTCATGCAAGACCATTCAGTTATATCTAGAAAGAAAAATAAGAAAATAAGTGCTGGAAAACTAGGTCAAACTAGGTTGTATTATATAGTTGGCAGTAAGTCTGCCAACTATAATAACAAATCGGTTCTAAATTGTTCTCTTCATAGAGATTGCAAGGGAGAGACAACATATTCAGTTACTATTGTAGAGTGTCACAAATTGGGCAGGGACAAAAATTGTAGAGGGATAAAAATTGTGCACAACAAGATTATGATATAGACCCAAAATGCAAGTATTCAGTTCTAAATTGTTCTCTTCATAGAGATTGCAAGGGAGAGACAACATATTCAGTTACTATTGTAGAGTGTCACAAATTGGGCAGGGACAAAAATTGTAGAGGGACAAAAATTGTAGAAGGATAAGAATTGTGCACAACAAGATCATGGTATAGACCAAAAATGCAAGTATTCTGAAATGGGAATGGGGTGAAAAGATGTATAGGATTCAGAAGAACATATATGTGGTCATCTTTATTATCAAATAAAATCTTAAAAGTGTCTTCGCTTAAATGTGCCATGAAGCTGCATGAAGTCAAAATAATGTTTGATAAACTAGACTTTTGACTTTACAAACATCTATCTTTAATGTCGTGCGTGCATCAGCGTGCGTGATGATAAGCTTTCATGAGTTTGTTTGCACAAAAAACCGCCCACAGCTGGTTTAGATTTCCCTCAATGAAACCATAATAGATGATCTATAGACGTTGCGGATCCACTCGAATTGGAACGAACATATCTTCAGACAATTCACAAGTTATTGTAAATCCTTTACGGGAACGATTCGTGCTTTATACTTTCTGCCAATACCACAGGGTACTCCGTGGTTCCCTCATGTAGGAAAACTCCAAGGACAGCCCTCACAGGACATCTGGGAGGGTAGGAAATGAGGTATATAGATCTGTTATTCAACAACATTTCGGCGAAATAAATGTCTGTCAAAGACTTCAATTAAAAGACAAATTCTTTTCGTGTTAAACTGTTTAATTCCAAACATCGCGGATAACGACCCTGTGTGCTTTTACTGGCGGTCAAGGATGTTAATTTTTGGGGCATTAAATCAGATAGAGTGGTATTCGTGTTTGCCCATAAGAAAGGCTCAAACGAAATGATCAGTTTTGTTAAAAAACAAGACAACAACATCGCTCGAGGTTTCCGCCCTCGTTGTCAATGTTAAAATCTGTTAGACGCATTAAAGAACATTCAAAACTCTTCAGCAATTGAGTTTATGCGCAAGTTAACGAGATAATTGCCCGTCCCTTAGCATATCAGCCACTCGACAACAACACCATAAACATTAGCAACACACTCCCACAAAAGCATATTCTACTTATCAATTGACACAGGGCTGAGACTTTAGGCTGTAAACTAGAAAATATTTTCCGCCCATGCGTACAACCCACATACGCCCATCAAGCCCACCCACTGCCGGGCACAAAAAGTTCACCTTCCTCGATCGCGCTTTTCTCGGTACCCGAGCCTATCGGAAAATGGTCGGAAACACATTGGAACCACTACTAAATCTTGCAAGGTTAAGAGCTTAAGAAGGATGTTGCCCCGTTGAACACAGGTATAATACCCCAGTGACCAAGTTGTAACTTTAGCTCAAACATGTCTCCTTTGTTTTGGCAGCTGTGAGAGCAATTGGTGATTGTTAATTGTTAACGCCTTACCAGTTTTCTACTCACAAGCAGGCAGTGTCCGCCCAGTATTGGGCGATAAGATATCGTTAAGCGGTTCGGGCAGATTGCTTCAAGCGAGAAGTACAACTGCCTGGAAGAGTTCCGCTGACTCCGCAGCGCGAAGTGTTACAGAGCCAGAGGGAGGGCAAACACAGTGACTAAAAATAATATTCACGGACTGCACATTTTGAGGAAAGACTTTAGAAAAAGAAAATTCAATGTCCAACATTTCTGGAGTTACGCGCCGGCAATGTACAACGCTTGCTATAAAGCACGCATTGATGTGCAATCAACGGGACCAGACGAGCAAGGCATTGCGCCAATTTGATTGGACATTGTTCAAGCGCGCGGCGTGACAAAGTGAATCCTATCTTCACGATGATCTTTAGACAAGCGAGTCAGCTACGCGCAGTTGTCTCCGAGAGCGCGGAGCCATGACAGCGGGGTTCTGCATGCACTTACTGCTATATTGAACAACGTGGAAGTTGCTACTCCAGCCAGATTGCGATGTCACTGCGATGGCACAACTCTGATGGTATATATAACTTTCTGTTTTTATGCTATCGTAAATAGACGCTCGTTTACACTGTCGAGAGCGCTTCGAAACACGCGAAACGAGTGTGGTAGTTTCTTGGCGACTCGTCAAACGCCGAGTTAGTGGTTCCTTGAACTAACACAAGCACTGAAATGCTTCGTATTCTATGCTGGCCCGAAGGCACGGACCACTTTGTTAAACTAATTTCCCCGAAGAACAAGAGATCTTCGCGATGAAGACATTGCCTTGCAAGGTTAAGTCTTTTGTAATCTTATATACGAGCATCAATTTTTATACCGAACTTCAAGCCAAACAGATGTCTTAACATTTTCAGACAACAAAAGAACATTTTGCTCTAAGAAGTATCTCTTGATAGCGTATACGAGCGTGCAAAGCAGCTATAGTACAACGTATATTAATGATCGATATTTGTGGTTAGACCCGCTCTACTGCATTGAACTTCAATCAATTTAGTTTCAAAATCCACCAATATTCTAAATCGAGTTGGTAACCTATAACTATACGCAGCATTCGAGTTTCTATCGGTGAAGTTAGCGTCTAGACGAAAAAATAGCTGTATGCATATGTCGCGTTGGCTGTTGTTATTCGCTGAAAGCGAAGGTCGAAGGATCAAGGTTATTTCGCTTCGTATTCAACGAAGCCTAACCTCGAATTTTGGTGCTAAAATCCAACGCAGCATGTCTAGCTTGAACTGCGTTGATAAAGTTCCACTGTATATTTCGTACCGGGAGGGCCAGTATTAGTGCCTCAAACGCATGCTGAAACTTCATATTTCAACGAATGCGCACGTAAAATTAATTTGCTGCAATGTAAATTGATGTATTGAGTAACAAGCTGGCGTGAATGAGCGAGCACAAGTAAGCTTGCTCGTGAGACTAAGTACACTTACAAAGCAAGGTTTCTCTCTCTAAATGCTTGAATTCTAATACAAGAGCACGCACGCTTTCCCACTGATGGCAGACTACGCAGCGAATAATATAGCATTTTTAATGTGCACGCCTTAGTTTTTTTTAATTCACTTACATTGGGCTTATGTACTTTAGTGGATAAGTGGCGAGGAGACTGCGCCATTGCCGCTCTGTAATTAAGCTTAAGTGTGTTTATAGCCACAAATAAACTGGGGCTGTCACTAAAGCCTCCGAGTTTCAGCTAACCGCGGCATGCGTCTTGATTGTAAGCTCCTTAATTCCAACACTGGTTCGTGAGGTAGCATTTGTCGTTTATCATTTGTCCTTCTGACTGTAGTAAGGAGAGATGAACACATAAAGCCTCTAATTTACGGTCCTTAAAGGACATTCATCGAGCATAGAAAGGTAACATGCAGTGTGTTTAAGAATATAGATATAGCCTAGTATAGTCTAATCTGCAGAATATAGCAGAATCTAGCATAATGAGATGCAAGAACACTTCTTTTAATGAGCAACTGAAGACAGGTTAGCTAAAATATATATACTAAAAAGAACCCAAACCAACTATGCACATGTAGAGAACAACACTCATATGAATCACCTCCAATGCCCTCTAATAGTTACGAACAAGTGTTTGAAGAGACCCGCGGAACTATGTCTATATATGTTTATCACAGTATTAATTGTGGATGAATAAATTCGCTAAGCTTTGAAAGAGTTATGAGAAATCTTCAGGAAAACTAAATCGGAGATAAAATACTTGGTACTTTTCAAAGTCTCGAAATCAACTATGGCCATGCAAAATTCTTACTCTGATTCCAGACATTGTGATGATTGGAGAATCACAGTCGAAGCACTCTCTAAATAGTGAGCTATATTAGAACCTATACTTCAGAAGATAGGCACAATAAATAAAGGCCGTTTGAATGCGACCACTAAGCTGTGACACGGATATCAATAACATGTTCCCTCAGCACGCAGCAAACCTTGCAACTCTCAACAATCCCTATATAAAGAGCTTTATAACGACACAACAATCAGATTAACCTGTTTGCAGAATTCTATATACACGCCGTATACAGGAACCACGAGACGATTAGGTTCTCAGACAAGGACAATCGGTTGAGTTCACACAGACGTGTTATTAACTAGTTCCTTCCGACTATTTTCTCGTTTAGGATCGCTCTTTTTGTGAAACCGGTACTTCAAATATCGCTGCACCTACTTCCACCGTAAACAGATCGACACCACTGGCGATGCTCGCAGCAACTTGCAGTAAAATCGGCCAGCAAAGTCCGCCACCATTGGCAGAAATAACAGTGGGTAAACGATTTCATCCGTGGAAAGCTGAAAGCACCTCTCCGGCCACTATGGTCTCGGTTAGCGGATTACCAAAGGAACCGTCCATGGTGTTCTCGCCCAACACTTACACCCCGTGTCCAAGAACCTTAAACCACAGGCCAGAATTGTGTCGGGCCGGCTATGGCCTGAACGGGATCCGTTTAGGAATATCAGAAAACTATAATGCTTCGCCAGTGGCGAGGATTCACGCATCGCCCGATATGCTTTGTAATCTTCGCTCGCCACATCAGTGCTCGCACGAAGACAGCGTAACGCCGAAGACTCCGACTCGATTCGAAGTTCCACAATCAGGCAGCGCCTTTTGGGACATGCATCCAGCGGCCTCGAACTGGCTCGAGCCTCTGTCGCCTACAAACCCACATCACAGACTCGCACAGTTCCCTGGCTACACAGATTATCAGTCGCCACGGAACTTGCTGACTAGAAACCCCATTCCAAGCCAAGGCAATACTATTTATCCCACGTCAAGTTTACCCACAGCTTTCTCAAGCGAATCTCACAAGTCCAGCTTGCCTACATACATCGACCCACCAACGTATATCACCCCAACGCCACCGTACATCCAAGCCGGGCAGATTACGAATCAAAGAGCGACCAGACGCTATACAGGTCGGGCGACTTGCGATTGCCCGAACTGCCAAGAGAACGAACGTTTAGGAGCTTTGGGGGTTCCGTTTAAGAAAAAGACCCAACACAGTTGTCATATACCGGGCTGTGGAAAGGTCTACGGTAAAACATCGCATCTCAAAGCACACTTAAGGTGGCACACTGGCGAGCGGCCTTTCGTTTGCAACTGGCTGTTTTGTGGCAAGCGTTTTACTCGCTCTGACGAACTTCAAAGGCACTTACGAACACACACGGGCGAGAAAAGATTCGCTTGTATGGTTTGCTCGAAACGCTTTATGCGAAGTGACCATTTGTCGAAGCATGTTAAGACTCATAGTGGCAGCAAGAAAGGCAATTGTGATAAAACTCGAGAGGATAGCGAAGGATTGAGCAGCAATAGCGAACTGACAATTGATGACAGTACACAAGAGAACGAGGAACCGACAAATAACGGCACTGAATGATAGTTCTTGAAACTCGTCCAATAAAGACCAGCATTTATCGTCGGTTACATTATAAGCACGCGAGGGTCGACGCACATTATGGTGACTTTCAAGGCAAGTTGTTCAAAGCTCTTTTAGACCTAAACCTAGGCAGACACTTGCCAAGATTGATTTAGCATTTACATTCCAATTATTCGGGGGGGGGGGGGGAGTTACACTTCAGAGAGGAACTACAATCGACTTCGATGATATAGTTTACCAAGTTCACAAACAAATTTGCTTTGAATTAGATGCTACCCAGGTTTAGACTAATCGGTTGTTGAACAACAGCTCCTAAAGTAAACCTATGTGCCCAAAAACATCTAGGGAAAATAACAGCAATAAACTGCGACATAACGAATTTTATTTAATCTGACTGCGATGTTAGTCATGTCACATTAACTCAATTTGATAGTGAAGAATGGCTCCATTCTCTTTTGAAGAAATTTTCTTCCTGTGGTTATGTTAAAAATAAGAAATTTTAAGTTTGTGAAAAATGTCGTGCGAATTACGGTACTAATCTCAACCAGAGTATACGCCAATCCCTCCTTAATTTATGTGACGTGAAAACGTCTTCGCAGCCCGACTAAATTCACAACAAGGGGCCGGTTGTACGAAAGGTGGTAAAGTTATCCACCGGATAGCGACTTTTTCAAACGTCCTAAAATTGTTGATTTACTGGAATGGTCAAATCTAGTGTTTAGCATTTTAAAGTTGAAGAGGGAACTTATAATTTGGCTAAAGTATATTTAGTTTTATTGCATTTAAATGCATTTTTAAGATAGGATAAAAATTCACTATTCAGTGGATAGCACTATTTATCTTGTGTACAACCGACCCCAGAATGTTTTCTAGGATCATGATACTCTATATCCCAGCTTTGTGACCTTTTAAGTAGCAGACCACTCGTCATCTGTTTTACGATGGTGTACTACATACGTTGAAATTACCGTGCTATATTTTGCGTCGATGTGCCAAAATAAAAAAAAATCGACGTTGACTTGGCGAAAGTTTTTTTAGAAAAATTAAATCAATGTATTTATTTGTAAATTGTTGCTGTAAATTAAAACGTTCTGGGACAAGTCTTTTCGAGTTTAGCATGAAATTATTAAAGCATAATATGGTTCCGGGGCAGTTCAAAAAATTTGATCAACACTTGTATGCGAGCCTATTGTGACCGGGAATTCAATCATGAAATTCAATTATGTTTTCAAACGGCTTATAAAAATAACCGAAAAATGCAAAACACACACTTAAAGCTAAGTAACATTTCAATAATGCCCCGCTGCAAATATCGGAATCGTCACTTCCACAACTGGAATGTTAAAGTACCGATATTGCGGCGCTGACAAACATTCTGGAAAATCCTGTCTGCGTTAGAACTCAAAGGAGCAAGGCTAGTAGCACCTAGCAGCAAGTCTAAAGTGGTCATTGTCCGGGGCACACGTGAAAATAACTCGCCAATGTAGAGCTACAATTAAACTAGCTGCACAACGCACAAACAAGATAAAAAATAAAAGATAAAAGATCGGTGTTATAGAGACGAGACACGTTTCTTAACCCGTACTGAGTTGAATCAATTGAAAGAATTTCTGATGAATACCTATAACAGTTTAACTAATGAGCCAGACAGCCAGTTGAACGCCGACATTGTTTTAGCACAAGCAAAGTTAGATGCAATTGACGAGTATACATGTTATTTTGAATGGTAGCCCCATTCAGTTTGAAGGCAATGTGTCAGTGGACGCTCTGTCGTTAGTCGTGGGTTTTCACCGGGTATTTCGGTTACCTCCTGCAGCGAATGTTGACAGGGTAGGTCAAGGAAACATCGTTCGTTGAACAACACCATAGTTACTGCCAAGGAGATATATTGCCAGTATACTACTTCATGTAGTCGATCACTGAAAAGCTTCGTGGCTGGATATCGGTGCTATCTCGGTTACGAGTTTTTCACGTGAAATAGAAAGTTTTTCAAATCATTGTTTGCTCTACTTGTCACCAAGCTGCAACGAACTTGACAACTTCATTAATTAAGTTTCAAAAAATCCGTTCAAATCAGACTTGTTGTCCTTTGTCATTTGCAGCTTTGTTGCAACTTGTCGAAAAAAACCATGCAGCAAGTCTGCGGGTACCTGGTTTTGACAGCCAACTTGCATCAGGTCTGTTGTCAGCTTGGAATTGAAATGAACTTGTCGTCGACAGGCTGCGAAAGCCATGTAAACGCATTTTGACATTGGCTTGTTGTAACAAGTCTGTTGACATGAAGATGTCGACAGATTTATTGCAACTTGCGAGTATTGTGCTGCTTGGATTGTCATTCTGGTGAAAATGAGTTACTTAGCTACGACTCTTACTATCAAGCTTACAACTCTTGTCAAGCTTACAACTCTAACAAGCTTACAACTCTAACAAGCTTACAACTCTTGTCAACCTTACAACTCTTATTAAGCTCACAACTCTAACAAGCTTACAACTCTAACAAGCTTACAACTTTTATCAAGCTTACAACTCTTATCAAGCTTACAACTCTTATTATTTCAATGACGAACACTGTTTGCCCGATTATATACATCAGGCGGATATAGGCCTTTATAAAAGTGTCTCATGCCGAAGTGCTTACCTGGAAAATCAGTCCATAGCAAACTCAAATCAGGTAACGTAGATTCTTTGGACCATAACTGATGTTTGTGTAAATACATTTTGCTCGGCAAACAGATAGAATTGTCTTTCAATTTTTTTCCCCTTCTCCAAGTGCCTAAATGTTTTTAAACATGTTATGGTTAGGTAAAGAATGGTAAATCGACCATCCCAGCAAAAAAAATATTGAAATTCGTAAAGTAATCAAGTTTGGTGGCGAAATACTGTAAACTGTAAGAGATATAGCCTTGCAAAGTTCTCTATTTTATACGTGTTTCTATTGCGTGCGAAAATGTCAGCCATTTTCGGCTCAGAACATGGTATCAACAATTTCCGCACGTAATACAATCATATGCAAAATTTGCAAAGCTTTACAAGACTATATTTCTTAAATTTTTCAATATTTCGCCACGAAATTCTGCAAATTTACTAATAATTCCGTTATGCTCATTCGAAGGTATTTCCTTTTTTGCCTAGACAAAAAAAATGACACGAAAAAAAAACCCGGTTTCTGGTGTTACTCCAATTTTATATACACAAAGGGCAAGCTGAAAAATGTGCCTGTGGATATGAAACTAAGAATAACACGACCATCATCACGTTTACCGGGCACCTTGCTTGTTTCGATCAGCTAAACGAAAGTGCGTTTGAAATCCTGTTCATTCTAGTACAAATAGTATACCAAAGCTTAGTCCTGGGTTAACTTCAATTTCAATCAAATTTTCCAAGAGCTTGTTTGTAAACTTGAAACTGTTTTTCTCATAAATCTTACGTGAATCGATCGAGGTTTCCTTCTCGCAAGTGTTGAACGAAAGAGATACAGTAAGAAGATACATACAAGAAGTACACAAACTAGAACAGTGGTAAAATTTTAACCCAGTGCAGGGCTGTGATAATTTAAAAACTTGTATTGTTCGAATGAGAAAAAAATGTGAGAGAAGATAAACGGCCCACAGTTTCCGTGTGCTTTGAGAAACAGTCGAACTTGACAAAGTTAAAAAACGTGAATAAATTCGCTAGTTCCGTGTATGATTTTTTGTGATTCGCTAAATTTAGGATTCTGGTACCATCTTAGCTACAGTATATGGACTAGAACATTTTTGATACTAAAAAACGTAATTGTGCATTTAATAGTGCGCATCAAAACAGTTTACTGACTAGTTATCAAAGTACCGAATTTTTAAATTGGTATAATCATGGCACTAATTACGGCATAGAAGCTTCTAAATTGTTGCGGATAATAGAAGTTTTCTACACGAAAGTCGTGATTATGACATTTAATTGAGCATTAAAACAAACGTTCTAAGTGCAGGTATATTTAATTAGGATAAGATCACGAGCTCTTAAAACTCTCAAACAGTTAAAAAAAATGGGTTGAAAAAAAAAACAGAAAATTGGCGCACAGGAAAAATTTTTGTCACGAAGTTTACCATGAATAACACGCAAAGTTCAACCTTCGATTTCTTTTCAACATTAGCAAGAGAACAATATGAAGCAAGGAGAATCCATAATTTTGGTTTGCAAACTATAAGAGAGTGCTCAATGACATACACACAGAGCGAAACATATAATGATAAAATACCTCCGAATCAGTCTGTTATCCAACGGGAATTTTCAGATGGTAGATTCAGGTGGTAAAATTCGCATTGGACGAAACAGGCTTTGATGGTGAGAAATATTATATATACTATTATATACGTTATGACACATGAAAAGGACAACTTTGACGATTGTTATATAATAACTAGAAAAATAAATAATATATAATATATATATAATAATATTCCACACCAACGTAAAATGAATGAGAGATATCCAATATAAGGATGTTGGCGGGCCCATATATAACGTCCGCTGAACGTGATCTTCCCAAGCTGCCAAATTGAGATTATAAGGAACTATCCCAATTATATCTGAGTGGGAAGGTTTTAGCAGATGAACGTGAATATTTCTAATTGTTCGCTTTTGTTGCCAACTATCTCAAAATGAAAATACCGCTAAACAACATACACCAAGTCTAAGGTCAACAGTCATTGATTTTATCCTACACACGACAACTTATTGCACAAATATTCATATTTGTCTACTATAAACATAGCAGGCCTATTTTCTGGCTAAAACCCTAGCTACGCGACAGGAAACGCAAAAACGCAATCTAGTAAGAACACGGAGTCCAGTGATGCACTCAGACAGCGGCCTATTAGCACCCCACAAATGTTGAGAGGTATCAAGGGCATAATTGCGGTCAATAGACAGATTGTCGTCAACGTTCTCATGCCTTAGATAGAGAATCTTTATAACGAACGAGTAAACATCGTTAAATTATAATAATAATCAGCAAAAATACATAATTGACTCAATTGAGAGACATGAGCTACCTCATTATGACAAAATATACATGCGATCAAAAATCCATTGAGAAACTTGCTCATTTCATTTTACTGCATGTGGCATTCCAGTTCAACAAAAATCTTGTTTAGTAACTTCTTCCTTAGGAACGCGACCAATATTCTGTTTGGCCCTGCCGAAGATCGTACAAAACAAAGCGGTGGGCGTTCCAAGGTCAACCAGGCAACACTTATCAGCCTACATACATATCTTGATAACACTTATAATAAATCCTAATGTCCTTGTTAGCTGTCTATAATGCAACGTTGCAAAACGAATGTGCTAGATTGTAGTGGACAACAAAATACTTGAAATGTTCGAAGGAAAGTATAGGTCATATTTCTAGTAAAGCGTCTATATGCTATGTGATACATTACAAACGCATTTACCAGGAAAATAATAAAAATCAAATTTCGAGCCTTTCGTCAGGATGTTACAAGGTCCTCGCTCAAAACGTTTATGTCAAAAGTTTAGGTAGACAAATAGGTGCTGTTGCTAAACGACTACACTTGCCACGCTAACACATGCATTGTTTAGACATCTTATCAAGCAATAAACATGTCTTAGGATGTAGACACAGCACGCGCAAAATCGCACAAGTAATTGTAACATGTTTTATGTGTTTTGGTACTGTGTATACTTAGGTGAAAATGATGTTTGTGGTAGGAAAGTTGAAACATATGCCTCATGTAACTGTAACTAGGCTGTTCACAAGCTGTGATAAGCTTGGTGGGCCTGTTTACGAGGTCGTTTCGACAGGACTGGTGCAGTAACGGTATTACAACGTTGTTGCATGCAGGCTTGTGTTGTCGACTTTGTGAAAATCTTGTCACAACTGGCCTGTGACAGTGTTGCAAAGACAACCTTGTAACAACCCGCTCTAATAAGGCTATGTGCACATGCACAAAGTCGTTTCCGAGCGTTTTCTCTAAAGTCATAATGAACACGATATGAACTACAAAAATTCTGATCGCATGAAGTTTTTAGTTTCTGTCCTTAGACGAGGTTGGTTAAGAGAGCTTTTGAAATAATTCGGTGTGAAAGCGCTCGGAAACGACACGATGTGCACGTAGCTTTATTGTCAAAATTGAACAGAATCTACTGGTTGACAAACTGAAATAATCACAGTCACCTTCGGGGTTTTTGCTGGCCAAAAGGGGGTCAATATTGTAATGGCTCATTCAAGACAAAAACCGTCTTTTCTCAGCGAGTAATATAAAACCTTTTTTCTAACAGTCCACTTTTTGATATTTTACTCGGACAATTAAATAGGACAAAGTTTACGACTGCCACACAGTATTTTAATTAAAACGAGCTTATTCTCCAAGACGTCTGAAGGCTTTGTTCTCTTTTTCAATTTAAAGACCTTAAAGATGCTGCAGCTAATAAACCCCGTAACAAACGCTTTGTTTACATTTTTGAACTTCCACACGTAAAAAGTATAATAGCCTAACCAAATATCTAACAGTGCCTGGTTTGCTATGTTCATAAACGAATATAAAATGGGGCTTCAATTTAAAAAAAGTTCAAAAGATATGAAAATTGGGCATGTGTTCATAAATATGTCCGCCCCCAACTCTTTGTTGTGGGGAGAAGCGTTATATTTGAATTTGAAGACTTTTTTTCCTTCATATTTACAGGTATCAAAAACTTAAAAAATCTTCGTGCTTTTTGACATGCTATTTTACTCGTATCTCGTCTAACAGGCGAAAAACCAGTTCAAAAAAAATTCAAGCTATTCAATTGGGGTAAAGCAACAATGAATACTTACCAGACTGAAACATAAAAACGCCCAGTTAATCACTGCTATTTGATAAAATTGCTAAATGGTTTCATTTAAATGACCAACGTCATTGTATTGCGTTATAATCATACAGGAATTTAAAGTTTTAATCTTGCTATCAAGATATAAATCTTAATTGTAGGAGCCACGTTACGCTGGCATGTCTAGATTTTTTTAAGCTATTCTGTCGATAGTTTAGTTGCCAAAAATATCTTTGCTGTTCTAGTTGTTGTATTTTTGACGTGGGCGATGATGTCAAGTAAAAATAGAATCAAATATGTCTTATTTATAGAACAGTCGCGAAATATTTAATACCTTGACTAATTGCCCAAATCATTACTGTGGATGATTATTATCAATGGACAAGAACAAAAAGAGGAACAGCAAAAAAGGGGACCCTAAGATCAGTAGAATTGCCGAGTTTGGTGGTGAAATGTTGTAAAATACGGAAAATATAGCCCTGCGAAGTTTGCAAATTTTGTATATATTTGTATTGCGCACCGAAACAGTTACCATTTTTGAGCTAAAATTGCCGCGAAAATGGTAACTTTTTCCGTGCGTGATACAAATATATACAAAATTTGGAAACTTCGCAGGGCTATATTTTCCGTACTTTACAACATTTCGCCACCAAACTCAGCAATTCTTCTAACTTGAAAATGCTTTTTTTAACTGTAGTAAAAAAAATTTGTTCTTTTTGCCTAGTTCGACCTTTAATCTATTATGCAAATTGTCCATTTTAGGTACTCAAATTAAGTGGTCTCAAACTCTTGCTTTGACAACAGGTTTACTTTCACTGGGAGTGGGGGGTGGGGTGGGGTGGGGGGGTGTGGTAATTGGGCATGGAGACAAGGATAGATACAGCATGACTTTGTGGGAGAGGGAGGGAAGGGGGCACTCTGCCAGCTCTAATAATGAAAACTTGAGTTGTGTTCGTCTTAGTCATGTGTCGCCAACCCTTCAAAACACAGGAATAGTGTTTGCAAGCTGCAAAAGGTCTGCCGACAAGCTGTTGACAAGTGGTCTTTGCACTGCTTGTTTCAAATTGTTGGAACAAGTTTAGAAAAAGCTGTTAGAGTTTGTAACAAGCTTGATTGAACAATCAGACTTGTTAGGTTGTTCAGACAAGACTGGTACAGTTGTGATATAACAATATTGTTACAAACTTGTGTTGTCAACTTTGTTACAATCTTTTTACAACAGGTGTGCATGGGCAGATTTTTGAGGGGGGAGGTAAGGACTTTTAACCCCTTTAGAAAGTGTTTAAACCCACTAAAATGCCACTTCACCTGCTTTGTCCACTTTGGTTTGCCATTTCATGCCCCTCCCAAAGCATCCAGAATAGCACATTGCATGACTTGCTCCCAACCTAACATTTTTCCACCCTTCTCTGAAAATAATGAAAATCTGCCCTTGCATGTCTGAATCAGAGTTGTTAGGACTACCTTTTAAAAACTCTGATATATTCTCGTCAAGCATGTCACAAATTGTCAACAGGTTGTTCCAAACTTTGGATCATTTACAAAATTTCAGATCAGACTATGTTTCAGTATTGACAAATGGTTTGCAAACTTGTTCATTTAATTGTGTTTAGGACACACTATGATATTTACCTTACCTACATCTCAAACCATCAATTAAAGACATCAACAACATACACATGAACATGCACGTAACAATTAACCCCTTTGTAGCAAGCACTGTGTAGCGATAATAAATGTCTTTGCTAGCATTTAAAGCAACCATACTCCTTAAAAGCAACATAGGGGCCAATCAATGAAGAATGACAAAATATTTACCTGCAAGCTTTCATGCTGAAAGGGTTTGCAAGTCAACACTACCATATCATATTCGAAATAGTCCAAAATGGAGTTTCCAAAACATACAATTGTTTGTCGATTATATAATTTTTGGCCAATGAAATTAATGAATCTCATACATTGTGCAAACTCTGGTTTTAAGAGCTTTTAAACGTCAACTTGATAGTACATAGTTGGTAAGTTTGTAAATTAATGCAGAAATATTATTTTCTAAAGACAATTTGTATTTTATAAATACACCATCCTGTTAAAATGAACACATATAAAACTTATACTTACATTTTGGAATGTTTTGCAACGGAATTGAGGCATATTTAAATAATATTTTAAGTGACCATAAACGTTTTGACTCGCTACCGACGATACATAGTTTTCGGCTTTTCAGACCATTCAAATATGGCGCCCACCCGATTCAGATCATGACGTCACAGGTATTCACTCAAAATCATGTCGAGATTGCTCAAATAAGTTCTCTATAACGCCCCCCCCCCCCACACACACACACCTATCCGGCCGTCATTCCAGACTTGTCTTTATTTTTTGCACGTAATAGACTTTTGAAAACTCAAAAAAGCAAGACAGATTCAGTTTTCAGATTTTTTCATCCGATGTTCCGGTCTGTGGCAAATGTTTAATACACCCATTGTTCGTTTTGTACCTATTTTGTTCAACTCCAGCCACTGTAGTCTATGTAGTTAACAGTCAATAGTCTTCAAAAAAGTATCCACCGAATAGGACAGAAATTCAGACATAAAAACGATGTCTAAGATGAAAAAAGTAGTGTAATACACAACTTCATGTTGCCAACTGATGTCAGTAGCGCCACGAAGAATTACGAATTGCTGCTTCAATATCGACATTTTATACATTAAATAACGTACGTGTTTCGCTTAAATCGATATGGGTGTAACTTTGAAGATTTTTTCTTCCGATAAGCTTAATACACCATGTATTAATTGTGGTAGAGTCGAAAAATATTGTTATAAATAGACACTAGTGTTACACGTTCACTTTGTCGTTCATGTTTCTTTGTCGATTTCAGAATTCGTAAAATTGACCAATCACAGCGAAGCACAAAAGTTCTAAACATTTGCCGCAGACCAGGATGTTTGTTCACATTCAAACAAATGTGACCGATTGGTTTTGGGCTCTCTTAACGTTTGAGAAATAATTCCTCTGTCAAGTACGAGGGGATTGTTCGCAGAAAGAAAAACAGTCATGAAGAAAACCTAAATATAACAACCAACTTTCTACGAGCAACAGGATAGCAGGGAATATACAGCCAGTTTCAATCGCTGCCAACCGTTGTTCGCTCCTTGCAAACCGTCTTGGATAATGCAGGCATAAATCTGAAATAAGTTCCAAAGAAGCAATAAATGTCCTGAGGTGTTTTAGCGAGAAAAAAAACAGGATTTTTACGCCAATAATTTACGTCATTGTGTTTAAAACATGAGACGAGAACTTTTAAACAACGAATGGGAAAATCTACTGAAAACGTTTTGTTGTCGGTTGATTACTATTAAGCAGATCCAAGAGCGAATACCCTGGGTACGAGGTTGAAGTAGACCGAGTAATTGCATGCATCCAAAATTGATATCAAAATTTAGTAATGAAGAGCAATCCACCCATAAGATCGCTTTAATTGCTTACAACAACTTGGAGCATTTGCCGGCTGGATACTTTCGATTAGTTTAGAAAGGAAAACAAGATGGCCACTTTACGAACGTATCATCTAGTGTTGTCGGTGGCGCCTCGAAAAAACCAGATATACTATATAGCCGGTATACCTATGCAAATGAATCTTTATGACAGTTAATTCAAACAGACGAGATAAATAGGGTTTTTGGAGGAAGTTGTTCGTCGTCTATCACAACCAGAATGACACACACTAATTGTATTTTATACTTGAACCTTTAAAATTATCATTTTCTCCCTAAAGTACTTCAACTAACGGTCATTTCTAGGATGTTCACATATTCGCCCGATTCTATGAGGGGCAAGGACTATGTTTTCCACATTTTACAAGATTTTGTTACCAAATTTCACAATTGTATAAAATTTAGGATGCTCTTTCCAGCTGCGCTAATTGACTTTCCGAATTCAAAAGTTTGTGCAATTGAGGAATGGTCCATTACGGAGCTCGAATTCGAAATGCTGAAAAAGTCGTGACTAAATATGGAAAATTAAAGGCGAGTGCTTTCCGTGTGGTCAAAATAAACTCCCGCGAAGCTTCGACCTTCTTATTTTCCTTTCAGCCCAATAACCAAACGTATCATCCAATATCTCCACTTAATGTTTTTAAGTGGTTTGCAATGTCCTCTATACCTTGGAATGTTCTAAATTTTCCTGTAGAAATCTTGATGGATTAAACTTAAAACCTTATAAACCTTACTTTGGAATGATTTTTTCGACTCAAAATCAGCACGCTCATCATGAGCAGTTCATTTTATAGTACGGAACTCACACGACACGTTTGGGATATCTTCTTCAGTTCAAATATATATAGTTCTGAACAAATGCACTCATTGCGTGTAATGTCTATGCCGGACGCTAATGTTCGAACAACTTCTTTTTTTATAGTTCAATATACGAAATATGCGGAAGTCGATTGAAGTATATTCCCCATAACTCTTATATAGTTCAAAACAATCTTTAGAACTCGAATCCTATGTATGAAAATTAATAACCAACATATATAATGCTTAATTGGTTAATTAAAGGCATGAACACGATTTACAACAGAAAGGTTTAATTTTGTGGAAGCACCACGTAAATTTATTATTGCAAAGCTTTCGATACGTAAGCTCGGATCTTCATCGGTGCTAATAAAAATATAAACTATATTGATATTAATCACTATGTTTACAGACAAGGAACTTCAGAAAAGGCCAAAGAGTATTATCTGATATGGGCTTCCACGTTTGAGTTTGAAAGAAACTTTACTAGAAATTTTTCTACATGCAGTCATGCATCAACAAAGAAAACTTTGGCAAAGACGTTCTCTCGCGTGAAAAAAATTGCGACCAATATACATAAACAGTTCGAAGTAACTACACCTCCTTACTTCACAGAAAATTTCAAGATCACGCGCACGTGTCGGTCCCATGTTTGGTCATTTACGCAGAGAAACACTTGGGCCAATCTTCCACCATAGAAATATAGAAAGATTCAAAACATTTAAAGTGGTCTCATCAGCCCTTCAATTCATTGAATCTGTCATAACAATGATAACAATGAGCTGTATTCTAAGAATGTTTCCGAGAGGCCAATCTTATACATTGTCAACTCTTGTGGTTTGTGTCTAAACTCCCTTGAAACGATCGAACTTTCATGCATCTAATTTTCGTGTTATTCAGACAAAGCTTGCTAAAAACTTGAAGTAGATAACATATTAACAGTTTTTAAGTGCTCTTCTTCACAATAAAGTCAAGTAAACCATGGCACAAAATATAATTGAAATTAACTACTCTGAGAAGTTGTATCTTGTCAGTATATAGCAGTATACAGTGACTCCTCCAAAATACTAGTCGAACTAGATATCAGCCACTAGAATTTTATAATTTTTGTTTCAATAGCTCATCTTTTTAGTTTACCAGATGTTCAGGGACTCATAACTCATAATTTATATACATTTACGAAACACAAGACGAAACTAAATCCGAATTTCATGATCTTGTAAACTCAACATAACTCTGGTGATATTTCGACTGTATTGCACAATCATTGCCAATTATCAGTTGGGGTTTGACAATGAGTTTGCAATAAATTCGAAATATCACCGTGCTATGCAGGAAGAATTTTTTACATTTAAAAACTCGGAATTCATCTCTTTAAAGAAGGCGTGTACGGTGTACGAGGTGATACAATAAGTAAAATGTGATGTTATGGGGTTACTCTGAGTCTTTATTCACACGAGGAAGCAGTCTGAGCAAATATATGCCTGGCCACGGGCATGGATGAAAAACCTGCCGCAATCCTTGGAATGCAAGTCCAACTGCATGGAATGCTCAGTAGGTAGAGCATTCGGCTTGCTAGGGTCGAAGGTTCGATTCTGAGGACCTTCAGTCTGTTTAATAAAACGATGTTATATTAATATATACATAGTTAAAAAGGGTAATATTACTCTAAAATCAAAGATCGTTCTTTAAAAATATCCCGAAGTTTCATTGAAATCTTACTACCAAATACTCATTTTTCAAATCTGTTGGTATTGTATTTCATTTAATTTTCCCCATTAGAACATAAATTATTTCTCTCCACTTTCAGTTTTCAGTTTAGGCAAAATGACGTTCTTATAATTTTGAGTGTTCATTTTATGTTCATGCAATAGTTCTAAAACAGTGTTCATATGGCAAAGGAGCAGTTCCATTCAGACATCTCGAAACACCCAGAATAAACTTTGATTATCTATTAAGACTAGGTTGATATCGATGGAACTAGACTTATTTTTGAAATGTCACACACATATCACCACTTTTAGCCACAACCTCGTTCCCAGGGTCTCTGTGGTGGAACGTGAGGTAGAAGGCCCTGGCAAAAACTGGTTGTCACATGACCAAATTTTCCAATATATATAGTCGGAAAATTTTCCTTGCAACTTCTCGGGTACTTAATGTTTTGTAATAAACTCTCCAAATATATTGGAAAATTTGGTCATGCCATACAACCAGCCTTTGCCAGGGTCTTCTACTTCACGTTCAACCACAGAGGCCCTGGGAACGAGGTTAAACAATACATCCACTACTCCGCGATACTCGCGGTAATCTTATAAATCAGTTAAAATTGTAAATACGACGACTGAAGATTCTATAGCGTTTACTAAATTCAGACATGAAAAAAACGCCCAGTGTTCCTCGGATCCCGAGTTTTCTCATTCTAAGTGTTCCTCAAAGCGTGTGGGAACTATGAGATATTTTGCTTTGCACAAATCGAAAATCATGCTGTTGCAAATGTTTTAGCAGAAAATTCAAAATGTTCCTCTACATTATTACCAAAGCAAATGCTCCCCTGGATCTATAATCCAAACGAGATCCCAATTTTTTCTATGTCTGAATAAACTGGAGACAAAAATCGACGGAATTGTATTCAAAATTGCAACAAAAATTGCTCGCGAAACATATGGACCTATTACGTATGTAAATGATGTTTTAGATTGTTCGGGCTGATACGAATTGATTACTCAGCCTGCAAATGATACACTGGATTAATTTATCTTGTCCTATTTTGTATAAAATTAAATGAGTTTAAGCCTAAAAATGATCACAAATACTAATTCATGTAATGGCAAATTTTAAATGCACATCAATCGCTTGTGCTCGATAATTAGTCATGTCTCTACACCTAGGAAGTTAATTAGCTACGATGCGGAGGGAAACCCCATAATAAAGAAAATACAAACGCAACCTGTTATGCAATGAAAAGGCTTTTTTAAAAATAGCGACAACGTAAGCAATTAGGCAACCTGTTCGACACTTTGGCGAGGACAAATAATTATTCCCTCGTTTGAAAGCGTTTTAAACACTGTAATTAATTCATAATTTCGAGAATCTCGCGATTGGGAAAGCGTGGAACGACAAACGGTCGACTGCTTTGTAATCTTTAAATTACCGAACAATGTAATTTTATCTTCCCTGGGCCAATTTTTACAGGTATATATACCGGAAAAAATTGACTATCTACCTGCAGTCCTGTATATCATTATAATAAGAAAATCTGGAAATGTGTTCCATATTTTGGATTTCTCAATCTCAAATTCAGATATATATAGAATGGATTTACCCATAGTATATTAGAATTGAAACGTACAATTATTATGACAAAATCCTTTCTTCTAATAAAGTCATACAATTTCTATACCGTGTCGCATTTGATCAGGAAAAAACTGATCAAAAACACGCAAGGAATTAGGGTCGCGTGTTAGCTTGCTGTACTGAAGATAGCCGGCATCCCGCATCTCGACACCTTAAATTTAGTTCATGAAATGGTTTTGTTTCAAAAAATGTTGTACAAAAACGGTAAAACTATCGTAGAGTATATAAACGTTGGTATTCTTTTAGCGCTTAAAACATGTTATGTTGATTATTTTTGGATATTTGAGACACTGGTGAACGATTCATATAGATTCAATTAAGTCGCCAACCTTAGAAATCATTGCCCTGTGACATACGCTGGGCTGCCTATCAGTCGATGCGAATGCATGAGAGCCGACAATTAGACACATGTCGAGTGTACATGTTCCAAGAATTTAGATGAAGAGGATTTTGGTACAAGTTTATCTCAAGACAACTTTTTTATCTGAAAGAACTATAGAAACCATATATAGACTTGCTGCATGAATTGACTCTTACTTGGAGTAGTTCATTTTTCATATTTTCCTTTATTTTAGTTGTTTACTTTATTTTAGTATAGCTGGCATGTACACACTTCCTTTAAGCTCGTACGATATACACAGAATTCGACATTTCGAGTGAAGAGTTTCATCAATAAATTAGTAGAGTTTTATGTATACAACTACACAATTTAAAAAAAAAGTTAATTGTTCTTTGACACCTTCAACTCTAAGCATGTAAAGCACAATGTGAGTTAATCAGTTTAGAAATCATGCATGGAGATCATTTCTTAGGGACGTGGTAAATATCTCCTTATAAGAAAAATCCATTTACAAATAACTGTAATATTCAACTATGGAGTTTGAAACATGTGCCCCCATTACGTTTTCCGTTCACATGCAGTTTAAGGTTAACATCTTCAGTTTAAAGTTGCTAAGAACAACCTTTATTTTGAATTGGTTGTATATGGCAACCCATACAATAACTCCTCGGTCTTCAATCGAAACGACGAATGACTCTGTTTATATCTATTTCAATTAAGGTTGTCTTTCCAAAAGCGTAAACTGTGAACTAATAACGCCTACGGGATAATGGATTATTGTTTATTTAGGCCCTGCATGATACTTTATTAATTACACTCAGTAAATTTGCCGTTGTAACTGTAAGGTTCCTATTTGCCCTCGATGTTTCAAAGAAATAATTTTGAGCTTAGAGGTGAAAATAAGCAATAACCTGTCCACCCTTGTAAACTCACAATTTATATTTTACAGTTTCGAAAGGAAAACCTTCATTGAATTAGCTGCGTACATATGGCGTGAAAGGACTAGCAAAATATCCTTATAGCACTGGCAATTCTCCATGCTTAATTGTTCAAATTTAAGCAGCACACATGTTGCTTTTTAACAAAGGGTTTTCATACGATAATCACTCAAGGAAAAAGCTTTCAAACTGAAGTCATAACGATATAGTATCACTATCAGCCCCGATGAAGATTCTCGCTTAATAAGGGACAGAATGTTTTGCAATTAATTAAATTACACGGTGTTTCCACAAAATTCAATTGATAGTTGAAATTCGCCTAAGTTATTCAAATTTTGTGCGCATATTTAACAATTAGTAGAATCATACTAGCATACTAATAAAATGCCGTAATTTGATTGGCTACTCTACTCGCTATCTATTCCTCGATAGAAGCGAGTAGCAAAACAACAATTTTCCTGGCGCAGTTTTTTCAATTCAAATACAATATGTAGTATTATTTTTTACAAAATGCCTTATGAATCATAGTTATTTATCTCAGATTCTACCAAAACAATTAGATTACTCGCTCTCAATTTCTATGCGGTGATAGTTGATTCGGGCTTCGCCCAGATCAACTATCACCGCATAAAAATTGAGAGCGAGTAATCTAATTGTTAATTAGATTACAAGCTCGAGATTTCCATGCGGTGACGCTTGATGAGGATGAGGCCCGAATCAACGCACAGCGAGTTATCTAATTGTTCCAGTAGAATCTGAGATTAATAATTATTCATAAGACATTTTGTTAAAAATAATACTACATATTGTCTTTGAATTAAAAAATACGCTAGGAAAATTGCTGTTTTGCTACTCGCTATCCATCGAGAAATAGATAGCGAGTAGAGTAGCCAATCAAATTACAGCATTTCATTAGTATGCTAGTATGATTCTACCATAAAATACTGGGTCGGCTGCACGAAAAGTAAATAAAATTCCTTCGGACAGTGATTTTTAAAAAAATGTTTTAAACACGTTCAGTAACTGGTGAATGCCATTTTTTGAGTCATTTTTTATCTCTTGCAAGTTCAATATCCCTAGTTGTCATTGCTTTTATGCTTTCTGCAACAGTCGAGAAACCACTATCTGGTGAAAGGCGTTCTGTACACTGGCTTACGATTATACAAAGTAAACCAAAAATTGCGCAAAAGCGCCTCACCTTCTAATATGCCAAAATCAGAATAACACTTCTATTTTCATACAGAGTAATCCCTGTTTCTAATTCTTTGCATGGTATTCATAGGCAAACAAGTTAGCTTTCCTTACGTGAAACCTTCAGTGTGATCCGCAAGCTCGGATCTTCATCGGTGCTAATGTTTATTATAAGACAAATGATCAGAGCTTATATGATCGAGTCGAAAGCTTTGCAAGAAATTTACCTGGAGTTTGATATTGACAGTCAGTCGAACAGCATGCAAACATACAACGACCTAAATTTTTCTTGTCTCAGGTAATTTACCTATATATATGGCACAGGGGCTGGTTCATCGAAGGCTGGATAGGACAGACCATCCTGCGAAGCGATTTTTCAAGCTTCCTTGCGCAACTTGTTGACAGGTCTAACCCAGATTAAATTTTCATATTTTTAAACTTTCATGCTTATTTTCTATTATCAGGCATCTACCTACAATTTTCTAACATCACAATCGAGTGCATAACGCTATTTCACCTTGTCCTCAAGCAGGTTGGTTTTATTTATGTTGGAGTTTGTTGATGATTTCGCCAGGATAACAAGTTGATTCAAACGGGCTTAATATTGGATTGTTCTTAAAATTCATAACTTAAAGTTCAAAGTCAATGCGCCTTATTATATGCAGTTATGTTAATTCAACCGCGTATAAAGACCAGGGGCCGGTTGTATAAAACTCTTAACCACTTTTTTGATCACTGTTTTGTAGTTAAATAGCGATTAAGTAGCTCTAAAATACTTGGTTCTGATTGGTTGACGGTTCCACTAATCATTGTTAACTTTAATCACTTTTTTATACAACCGACCCCAGATTATTTTATATGTGGCAGCATTGTTTATATAATTAGACGGGGTTAGTCCGCTTAACCGCCCTAACTTTTTAATTCTGTACCTCATAACACCTTCAAAACAGGTCTAGAGTAAAGATGGTAATATATAATTCCATGTTCTCAATACGGCGAACATAAATCTTAATCCAAACCCTAACCCAAATCTAACCCTAACAAACGTTTTATTTGTGATGTTTTAACTTTGATACACTGAAGATTTAAAAATTTGATTAAATTTGAAGCTTGGATTAAGATTTAATAGCGAACATGGAATTATTACCGTTAAGATGCAACACATATCAGCCCAGATAACTGGTTTAGTCAGCTGTAGTCTAATGTAAACAGACCCAGAAGGCTAAGAAGGAATCCTGGGTAATTCAACAGTTATTTTCGTACCTATTTCTTTCTAGTTTTAAGATAAACATAACTTTGTACTATAGTTCAATGGGCAATATATTCCACGGCATCAAAATTTGTCCCAAACAGTGTATCCTCTTCCCTTCGGATTATCTTTGGAAAAT
Organism: Muricea muricata; assembly: GCA_963855995.1. NCBI lineage: Eukaryota > Metazoa > Cnidaria > Anthozoa > Malacalcyonacea > Plexauridae > Muricea > Muricea muricata. The sequence goes on from OY979725.1 coordinate 3,456,541, forward strand.
TTTAAGCGTCTTTTTAAAACAAATGATAGTTTTGTACGGTCAATGTATCTGCATGTGATTACAGCAGGATTTGACGTGGGTGAAATTAAGTTTTAAAGGATTTGTGAGAAATCCGACGAGGAAACACATTACTTACAAATTCTTCAAATCTCGTGATAAATTTATACCCTTGCAAAATCCCTCTGACTTTGACGGTGTAAATTGTAATGCATCTTTGTGCCTGGGAAGAGTATCTTGTAAGTTTTGTAAGCTATATGCGAAGGTTCTAAAAGATATAGACCTTCTCGAAATGTGCCAGACTTGTAATGTTTTGTTAGACAGAAATTAAGCCACGACAGCTTGTCACAAATCGGGTCTTATCAGCTCAGTATTTTAATTCCCGTCTTGGAAAGCCGGAGTAACGGATACACGCAGTTTGCGGCTAAACAGTGGAATGCTGAAATGACACAAGTTGTATTTTCCAAACATACGCCAAGGAAATTAGAATTATCAGGTTTAGAATAGGACCGGAATACATGGACCTGCCAAAATTTCTCAAAAACAAAATGAATAGGGACGCTGTAAAGAATGGAAAGCTTAGTCCTTTATACTGACTATCAGACATATGCCAGAACAACACCAAATCACAATAATTCATTGATATTGTTTGAGAGTATTGCTTGACTGCTGTGTAGACCTCCACGAGATACGTTCTCAAGTATACTTCAAACACAAATCACGACTTTTTTCCGGTAGATCCGACGTAAACCGCAACTGTTTATACAAAAAACTGACACAATCCCCCTATCTGACACACAGTTAAAACCGTTTAGACATGACGTACAGCTTATTGACTATTGTATAGAAACTACCTATACACTGGACTCCAACATTTGAGATATCTTTTCAGGTAATTCAGACACAAACCCCGACAGGTTGTCGTGGGGACTGTTACCAACGCTGTAACTGGTCACTGCATGCGCATGAGAAATTTTAAATGACCCAAAATTGAGATATCTTGTTCAGACAGTTAAGGACAAATCCCAGCATTTAAAATGAGGAATATTACCTACACTGGGCGCCTTAAATGCTATTATAAAACATAACACAGACTTAAACGACTCTTTTTTTCCATTGAAACTGTTTTATTCGAATGAATATCATATAGAATCTGTTAATTTTATGTGCATAAAAGTTTAATACATATTTACATGGGTGAATTTTGTTAAATAGATCTGCCTATATATATATAACATAAATACATACAGTTCAAATTTAATCCTTAAACTCCAGGTAGCTTTGCCGAAACGTTTCCTATGTCGTAATATTGAAATTCGACGATAAAGCTATATATATATGAGATGTGCCGGCAAAACAATATAGGAAAAAGACTTCCGGAAAATTTATTTTAGCTACAAGGCAACTCAAATCCTACGTTTCCTCGCTTTCTAACAAGTACAGAAAAGGGTAACGAAGAAAAATTTTGAGCTAATGAATTCGAGTCAAATTGTAGCAAGTCTAATTGAAAACACAAAATCGAAACTTGTCCAATAAAAACATGCTTTTCATAGAAGGAACTTCCTTGTAGGAAGAACGGCAAAGCTACCGGCGAAGCAATAATAGAGCTAGAGTAAGGTTAATATTCTAGAACACTATCCCTAACTATTCCTTGACGGCATTCGTGTCTTTCGTGTTATTGTTCGTATTATCGGCCGTTTGAAGTTCAGATTTTTCGGTTTTGGTTTTGTTCTGGTGCGTTTTCTGATGTTTTCTTAAGTGATCGCTTCGCATAAACCGTTTGCCACATTCGGCACAGGAGAATCTTTTCTCGCCCGTGTGAGTACGAAGATGGCGTTGGAGTTCATCAGAGCGCGTGAAACTTTTGCCGCAGAAGAGCCAGTGACAAACGAAAGGTCTTTCGCCGCTGTGCCAGCGTAAGTGCGCCTTGAGGTGCGACGTTTTACCGTAGACTTTTCCGCAGCCTGGAATATGACATATGTGTTCCTTGCGTTTGTTCGGCGTGCCTGTATTCGTCGACATTTGGCAGTTCGGACATCGGCAGCGCCTGCATCTTCGTGTTCCAGGAACCTGCGTTGAACCAAGAGCCAATGCTGGAATCGTAGTCACACACGAGGATACTGGCGTGGTGGCACAAGACCAACTTGGAATCGTGTTGTGCGGAACATGTGGAACCGCGAGGCTCTTCGTCGTCTCGACACTCCACCACGATAAAGTCTTGCAATCGGTTTTGCCACAAGGCAGGCTGGTTAGTCCTTGCATCGGGTTAGACACGCAAGGGTGGTTAGGGAAATAAGGAAGACCGGTCGTAGTACGCTGTGCAGGACTCGGCAAAGAGAAAGCAGGAGCCATTAAAGTCTTAGCGTGGTATTCACTAAATGGATTACAATGACTCTCCGGCGGTGGTGTGAGAGGTAGGTTTCTTTCCAAGTAACTGTAGTGCGGTGTCACAGCCGCTGTTGGCTGGAAGAAGAGCTGCTCGCCTCCGTAGTATGGCGAGATGAGTTTACTCCGACTTGGACAGTCTGTGCTCGGTTGTGGAATCGACGGTGTTTGGCCAATTCTGCTGCACGTCGCTGCCAACATCGCCAGCGGAGATGGCTTAGTGTAGTCCTATTAATGATAAAATAAAAGCATAGTTTAGAATAAACGTTAAATGAATGCCTTCTTATGGGCGCATTTATGAACGCCAGCCGGCGTAAACTACGGCGCGCATACACACACACGCACACAGAGAATTTAAACGAGTTCAAAACAGTGAACTTACGTGTGGAATAGGAACTAAATCCGGTCTTGGCAGCATCACTGCAGCCATGGCTTTTTCCTTCTCGTCGTAGAGCTTGCGTCCTCGATATAGCGTTTGCGTTTTCCAGTCTTGACGCGGCGAGCTTCACAAGCGAAATGACATAAATATTCCTAGGCGCAGCCACTTTCAGCTGTTGCATGGCAGACAATCATAATTGTTCAAAGGATGCCGCCATGCAATTAATAAGTGTAGGTGGTGCCTATAGTTGAGTGGTGCTTAGTAAAATATGTTGTTATCGCAAATAAAGGGCTATTATGATATGATGACTTAGGCGGTCGGAAAGGCGGTGAACTAATGACACGCAGCAAATGAGAAGCCATTTTATAATTGGATTCTATACATCAAAGTGCCGCGCGCCTTGCCGCCGCGCGCTCATTGGCTGCGAGAGTGTAAACAAGGCACACGCTAAGATTCGCATGTCCATTATGTCCGTCTCGCATTCACCGCCCCGTGCTCAGCACTTGTTTGAGGGGGCTGTCATCGCAGACCAAAGACACCGCCCATTAGAATAAGAAAGGCCTCTGTCAAGTCAGCTTTGTGTTGCTAACAAAAACCAAACAATTACGAGGCTAATGTTGGACGTTTTCAGCGTCAATATAAAAAACATTATAGCGAGAGTACACTTTCATCTCGCCGACCGCAACCTTAAAACTCTACCGTAAAAAACATCACAATTTATCGCGGTTTTCAAACGCAATATACGGCGAGTGCCGAGCTTCTTTAAGGCACCGGCAACGTCTGTGATATGGGAATGCGGGCAAAATACAGCACGTATGTTTGGGTAAGGTTTTGGCCCGGAAAATCGCCTTATCTTTAAGACGCCTGGAGAAATACTCGTGTCTGTGCTAAGCCGGCGAGGGGTATGCCTGGACAACAAAAACTAATTAAAAGTGCCCGCCTTTATTCCTCCCAAATGCTTGACTCACAGACAGTGCTGTCAATCAATCGCGCGATTCGAATCGCTTGTGAAAATCATCACATCAATTCACTTCGAAATGAGCGTTTTTAGGGACTCTGTGATACGCGTTGTATGGCCCGTCTAGAACAATCAAAACGATATGCGAAGTGTGTAATTACGAAGGCATCAAGGCAAACCACAAACAAGCGAGCGGCGACATCAAAGGAGAACATCAATTTCCCCACTTGGGCAATTAACGCGTATTTCATGTCTTAACGACTGAGAAATATTGATTAATATATCGTGTCCATGTCTGACATAGCTCGTTTTGAATATTTGGGGGAGTTTAAAACGAAATAGCTTCGCTTAAGAGCGTCAAGAACGCTTGTTATTGCGTTTAAATGCCGATTTCCCCTTCGTCAATGAGTACAACTCGCGCCAAGTGTCGTTGTTGTGCCCACACAAGAACTGTGGCGCCAGGGATTCGCTTCCAGCTATGATACTCGAATTGTGCGAATTTAATAATCGCCACTCACACAAAAACCTTTGGAAATTGAACAAAAGTGCCGGCGTTTCGGGCTCTTTAAGACTAATGGCGATAATATAAGCGCATGACAGTCGTAACGACGACTCGAAAACGCTAGCTTTGCAGAGATGGCGTTCCAAAATCTGATAGTTTCATTTTAAATTGTCAGCCACTCGAAATGCTATAACACAGTCATGCAACGGCTATTCGTATGCTAATTTCAATATATTGACGAGATGTTTTTTTCATTTCCATCGCGCGTTGTGTATAATGCTACAAAGTATCGCGGAACTTCATATAAGCGTATAGTATAAGGAACAGACTTAAAATGACTCGGGCTTGACTGCTGTTAAACTTCTCTACGAAGAGCCTTCGCTCGGAAGGGCAAATTCTGTTTTTCTCGTTTCGGCTAGTGACAGACCTACATCTACGAATCGCTTTTGACTGCACTACCTAAACTGGCAACGCTAGTATTCAATGATATTTCCGTTCTTTATAACCTAGGATCAAACGTGGAAGAAGATTTAAAAAGTAGCAATTTATTATAAGTTCAATTAAATTGGAAACAGCATTGCCTTTTGTTTGTACGAAATATTGAATTTCAAATAGGCATATCCACATTAAAAACTTGTTTGGTCTCACCGGTTAAGGTATAAATATCTTCATTAAAACCAAGCGATGCGAAAAACATCCCTAATAATTTGATTTCAAGCACACGGTAGTCAAAACAAGTAATACACTCTGATGGCGCGATAATGCTTGGCAGCTTAGAATGTAAACTCTTTATAGATGATATTTACATTGGTCAGGCCATAGACAATCAACAGAATGGACTGGAAACGCAAGCTAAAGTATCAATGTTGCTGACGCAACATCCGTGATACGGCCTGATATGCTATACTTTGGAACCCTGTAACTTCACTTTAAATATACTTCAGGACTTTCTATTTACATATTTTAAGCAAGAATGGCAATCTCTATGGAACTATCGACTTTTAAAATTCTTTATGGATAGAACAAAGCTAAAACCCAACGCTGAATGTTTGCATTCTTTTTGACTGCAGAAATGTCGCCATTGTTGTTGTTGAAAAAGGTTTACGGAAATATTAAATGGTGATTTTCCGCCTCGTTTATCTCTCTGAAAAGTTTTAAAAGTCGATAGTTCCATTCACATTTCTGTTCTTGTTTAAAATATGTAAATACGAAGTCCTGAAATGTATTTAAAGGGAAGTTACAGGGTTCTAAAGTAAAGCGTATCACGGATGTCGGGTAAACTTTAGCTTGCGTTTCCAGTCCATTCCTTAGATTGTCTATGGTCAGGCCATATAGGCAAATACATCAACACGACAGACAGGCAATATTGCGGCGGTTCATGCCGCCTTCCGAAATATGTCAGTAGAAGTGTGAAGGGAACAGGATTTCATGACACATTTTCTTTTTGTAGATACCGTTCCAAGCAAGCCGAGAGGAGAGTGGACGAATATCGAGGGTCGAGGGAAAATTGTCGAGGATGAAGGGATGCAAAGCGAATGTTGTCCGAATCAATCCTGGATAGCTAATGATCTGTACCCTGATTGTTTAGATTTCAACTTTTAATGTTGGTTCGCAACTTAGCAACCTTGACCTATCTCACAACGATATACGCAAAAATTCAACGCATTTCATTTCTTACGTTTTGAAGCATATCCTGCATTCTCAAGATGCCTTTTTTTCGGAATTTGCTTTTACTCTACTTGCGCTTTTGTCTTTTGACTCAATTGATTGCACTCCCGACGCTGACAACGTTTTAGTTCGAGATATTATTCAAATCCAACACAAATACTGTGCTCAATTATCGGTTTTACTATTCGTCATTTTGTGAATTCCGAATGGGATTTGGTAGGCTTCACCTTTCAAGACTTCCTTTACTTCAGACCGAACAAAATTCCACCCTCGATCCTCGACAATCGCAACGGCCTTGACCCGCGATCTTAATCAAAGTCTGTATAGCTGCGAAATGTAAATACAAGCCTCAATTCTTTAATATGATTTCAAGCTATGCGGCAATTATTCGGACAGTCTTAAACCAAAAACGTTAATCACAAGAATTCCAAATTGATTATAAAGCAAATAGCAGCGCGGCCCATCAGAAACTTCGCAAAGCACAGAGGGAATTAAGCCATCAGCGATTTTCGACATGAGCCGAATGATTATTATTGTGAATGCAGAAGACATAATTAGGCCTGACAACCTGGGAAATGCGAACAGGAGGAGATAGAGGAGGGTTTATCCCTCCCCCTCCCCCGATGTCTAACACAAGACTTTCAATGAAACTGAATACTTATGACAACAACCAGTCTTATACTTTTACAATTGCGACCAAAATTTACCCTCTCCCTCCGCTGATACACTCCTGTCGCATTCCATCCCCAACGACCCTGTCTTCCCAGTCAAATAACACGAGTAACAAGAGAATTCTTGATCTGACAGATGCAAACGAGTGGATTACTAACAAATGTTCTGAGTGCATGATTCGTCACCTTTCCGCTAACCCACTCGTTCACATCCGTCAAAAAGAAAAAAATACAGTAGACATCACGCAGGAAAAGTTGCAAGCGCAAACAAGCCTTCAAGAGGAAGTATTCTCCGTTTAAAGTAGTTTATTTCGGGCAGCCAAACAAAACCATTAGTGTCTTGTACTTGTAATCCAAGCCAGCGATATTTCCGGACAATCTCAAAATAGGGGAATAAATTGTTGACTTGTAGCAAACGAGTTTCTATTTTAAGTCTCGCTCAGGGGCAAACACTTGATGGGGGCGGCGATAAATATATACGCTCAACTAAAAACTATTTCAGCTACGCTTGTAAAAAGACTGCTAACTATTGTCCTTCAGTTTTTAAACTCTACTTCAAAATAGCCTCCCTTAATTTACATCCCTGAACGGACAATTGCCATTAACATAGACTAAATTTCGACCTATATTTTCCGCAATTTTACACATTTTAAGACGTTCTTCCAGATGTGCTGATAAATTTGGGGGGATAAGCATAATAGGGAACTGTCCATTCTTGAAAGCATATACATACAGTATTAGCTCGTATTGGACTATGTGTCTGTGTATGCGGGAACGTTTTCAAAATGAAAACGATATCGGCTATAGCAATCGCATGGCGTTTCTTGTCTTGTCAAGAAACGAATTTTTTCTTGTCAGTTTCGTTAAAGTATGTCAAGAGGTGGGAAGATATTTCAAAAGGAAAACGCTTAGTAAAATATTGTGTGCAAATGTTACGAAATTAATCTTCAAATATATTCAAATGCACATGGTCATATTAATAACCCCTTTCATCCAAATTTAAATATTGCGAATTCATGCCCTCAAACTGTGCTTAACCCTAATCCTTTTTTCATGACCTATATGAGTTGAATAATCCCTCCAAAAGCACACCGATCATGCGGATTTCATAGCTGTGCTTGATCGCTTTCAGCAAGCCGGTCATTTTAGGCACTACAGCTTTTATATGACGTCTCTCCAGCCCTCAAAGTCCACATGTGCCATGGTCGGGTCAACCTTACTGACAGAATACAACAGATAGCATGCACTAGTGTGTCACAAAAACATCCCCCGTAACTAAAATTGAAATCATTGTTTTTAAGGATTCTATTAAAGTAAAATATTATTATGGATATGTTGATAGTTCTCATTGCTCTCAGTTTAAAGAAAAATCATCAATTAAAGCATCGCAAAAATAATGCCTTTTGCTTTAAACGGTTATTTTTTTCAGTTTCCTAACTTTTAAATGCAGCAAAAATGCAGTATAGCCATAGACGGAATGAAAGTCAATGTTTAACGCTCATTTGACGTGTGTACTATTTGAAGCCATGAACTAAACGCAAACCACGTAGGCATAAAAATAGCCTTTTAAGTCTAAGTTTCTTCGAAACTGAACATTAGATGCCATTTATTTCCGTGTTATATCTAGAAGAAAGCAGCTGATATTTACAGAAAGGCTAGCCAACATTGCTCACTTCTTCTTTCATCTTCTCTTCTGACTGTATTTCAATCAAAACGTGATTTTATTTCCTGCTTTGACATTTTTTGTTGGACACGCTGTAGGGCAGTAATCAGTCTGATCAATGCAAATTATGTCTGGGTCAAGGGATTACTCTAATCTGGAGTTGCTACCACCTTTTTGAATGGAAACATATTTCTGGAGTTGAGAGATTTGACTTTTAGCAATGTACTTTTAGCAACTCATGAGCGCTCCAGTTGACGGGCAGTTGCATTATAACAATGCCACCGCTTGCCTTCTGCTCGGCTATATTTAATACAAAATCTTTTGACCTCACACAATTTTTAGGCCCGATGGAGATGGGGGGGGGGGGGTGTACTTATACAAGGATACCGCAATACACGATATTTTTGCGACAGATGCCAAAATACCAAAATTTCGAGGAAGTCTAGATACGAAATACCAAAAATATTGATTAAACATTGTATATTTCAGCAGCGCAAATTCGGCGCAAACATCTCAGAAATCGGAATCTGGAGTGTTTTTGAAATATTTGTCTCAATTGACCGCTGTCATGTCGCTGATAACAAATTAATACCCGCATTTACGTTATAGATATGGTGCACCTCGAATAAAATATCTAGGATATCGGAATACCCAAAATCCCTTGCGGAGCCTGAAATTTCTGCACCTGACTGTCCTGACATTAATTTGTTAACAGTAAATGCAAGTCAAATTTGGATCATCCTAACGAGGTTTTAGTGTGCCTATATCACGCCTTGGGAAGAGGCATATTTCGATCGTTCAGGTTATTTTAAGAAAATTTGCCATATTTACAAAATTTAATCTTGATGGGATCCTAATCACCGGACCTGACATCAGTAATCCATCAAGAGTAAATTTTTCAATAACAAAATACATTTGAAATTATCTTGGGATACCCTAAGCTTTCAGTGTGATAAAAACTGATAATGGCAATTACCATATAATAGATTAATTTTTTATGTCAGGAAGAAAAAACTATACGCAGAGCTTGAAAGAGCATATCTTGAAATTACAAAATTTGATCTTGAAATGTTTTAAATACTGAAAACAGAGCAAAATTTTCAAAATTTGTATATATTTTACTGCACATGAACAAGTCTCTCACACTGAAGGTGAGTTGGGCCAGAAAGTAGTAGGCTTTTTGCGAATACATGCAAAATTTGCAAACTTCGCGGGGCTATATTTTCTATATTTTGCACTTTTTAAGATGTTCTTTTCCGCTGTGATGGTAGATCTCGTTCATTTTACTTGGATTAAAATTTAGCCTATAATGAGAATTGTCCTTTTTTTAAATTAGTTATTTTTACCGAATGGTCCTTGAGTTTCTAAATTTAGTCCACTAATGACTTCAGTATTATTTGTAAATCGTGCAAAGTATTCTTCCACCTAATTCCGCGGCGAAATAATTGAAGGCAAAACAGCTTTTAGTAGACTCCTAAAATGCTGATAATTATAACTATTTGGCATAAAGACTCTTTCTGGAACGACTTTAAAAGGATTCCTGACCCTTTGAACTTTTACAACCAATTTCAACACAATAGAGACTTATAGACCAGTCGTAAAGTCTGCCAGGTATTTGCAAGCTTGTAGTAAGACCTATTTTGAAATAAAGGTTGCTTCAAACTTAAAGACCAATTTTACGTGAATACAAATACAATGAATGCCACGTAAAACTAAGTTGGAAGTACTGGAAGCTGTTTTACTATATAAATAAAATCAGTCTTAGCGAATTCATTATTTCATATAAATATGCGTGGGGTTTAAAAACGATCTGTGTAATTCTTATATAATGTACTGAGATAAAAAGATTTTTTGCCAAGTTATTCAAAAGATATTCTACAAGGCAAACTCCTGTAAGTTTTTACTATTTTAACTAAACTTGATGTTTATATTTAGGCTATATCCACACTGGGCAAGCTAAAACAAATGTCGTGGGTTCGATTCCCACCGTGGTCCGTGGTCAGGCGTATTTTTCAGGCTTGCCCGGTTTGTCAATGAAGAGTGCCGAGAAATATCGCCACTGATGTTGTTAGAAACGTCTTATGAAAACATTCAAATTAGATTTTCAGTCTGTTTACCTCGAGGAAAAACGGTTTAAACGTCGATAGTTCCATAAACATTGCCGTTCTTGTTTGAAATAGGCAAATTACACAAAGTCCTGAAACATATATTTAAAGTTACAGGGTCACAACCAAAGGAAAGCGTATCAGGCCGACGCTTGACTCGCGTTTCCATTCCATTCGTTTGAGTGTCTATGAATTTATACACCGGCTGAGAAAAGCTGATAAATCCGATAATGTTTTGACTTCTAATCGCATTAACATTCTACGACAAGACGACAACGGAGGTTAGTTTACATTAGGTGCAATTTTTCGACAACTAGGTGGCACTACCGCGGGTCTTATAATACTAACAATAGCATTAATTCTCTGGCTTACGATGGTAATGCGATGCGAAGACCGCGGCTTAGACATGCTTTAACACAAGATTAATTAAATGGTTAAATCTAGACATTCTTGAAAATCTAAATGCGCATGCCAGAGTGTTGCGAGTAAATTTAATCCTTCTAAGTATTTCTGGCATATCGTTTTGTTTACAATACGAGCGATACACCGGTATATCGCACACAAAGATCGACAGCATTTTTTAAACGTTCAAGTACAATCCAAATTACTTAGTACGTCGACGGAATTAAGTGCAGAGATTCTGCGTATCTTTCACTATAGGAAAATGCGGACAGCAAATAGCTCTGTACAATTTTCGAACTTGGTATGTATATATGCACAGATAGAGCAGAGTTACCATTTGAGTTGAAATTGCCGCGGAAAATGGTACCTTTCTGTCCGCGTAATGCAAATATACACCAAATTTGCAAACTTTATAAACGGCTATTATTTTCCATATTTTACAATATTACACCACCAAACTTTGCAATTCTATTAATTTCAGGATGCTGTTTTTTACTGTTCAGTGAATGCTTTTGTTCATAATGCCCGGATCAAAATTTTGACGATTATGGGAATTGTCCAATTATTTGCACCTCATGCATAGCCATGTGGCTGGACTCTATACTATAGTGTATTCTGACCCTTTTGAAATAACTCGATTACACAAAACGGAAAGTTGCTACTCCTGATGTTTAGAATTTAGTTCACCAGTGTAGTCGAAACACATATACTATAGTCCGAATCCATATCACAGGATGTCTGAATTTAAAAAAGTCTATTAAATTTAAAACGCATATTGACAAAATACTTTATTGTTTTCGAAGTTTCGAACTTGCTGATCAGTTGTCTCGAAACGTTATTTGAGTCTATTTCGAGAGTTGTAGTTTTTCCTGGGTTTGGATGAAGATATTGCGATTAGAGCGCTATTAGAGCGTTTTTATGACATTTGCTTTTCACTAACCGGAGTCTTATTTCTTAGCTTTCTTGTCTGTCAGTCCAGCACCGGCGTTGAATTTGAAGAATATGACATCACCGTCATGGACAACGTAGTTTTTACCTTCCTGACGATATTTCCCGGCAGCCTAGAAATTTAGTACAGAAATAAATAGGAGATTTGTGACTTTAGAAAAGTGAAGAGAAAGATAGCGGAAGTTGGAGCAGGTCACTAAACTGTACATACGGTAGAGAAACGTCAGTTATACGGCCCGATTTATGCTAGAGACAGATGAACTTGGGCAAAGAAAAGATGGTTCGTCTGCTAATTCGTCTGTGCATAAACGTGGGAAAGAAGGCGGATCAATCGTCAAGATGAACTATCTGCGAAGTTCGTCTTGGCCAAGTTCAACCTCGTACCCAGGGACTTCCCCCCAGAAAGACCCACGGTACGAGGTGGGGCGAGTTAATGAACACTTTTTACGTAGTTCGTCTGGATAATTGGTCTTTTTTATACTTGGACGGATGATCTGTCTTTAGAACGCATAAATCGGGCCAATATGCATTACAAAATGACGGAAATTGAATGCATTTTTGGGCGTCATTTATTTAACATAATCAAATATTTGACATCTTCTTTCTCCGGCCTTTTCGGTATGATAAAGCAAATAATGGGAGAAATTTTGAATAAACAGTTGCATGCTTGTTGTTTATGCTGTGGTTAATATAAATTCCATAGTGAGACCGCGCACGTTGGGGGACTAAAAATGACGCCGAAGAGCAGCTTCAATTTCCGGCATCTCGTGATACGCGTTTTGATTACGTTATTGACTGGAGGTACCCTTCCATACAAGTGGAGACAGTTCACTGGAGGAGTTATAAAAAATTCAATTCCCATCTTTGCCACCCAATTCCCATCTTTGGATTATTCACATGGTCGGATACTATTGTTCTGGTTTGCGGAAGAGTACATTAGAACAAAAGTAAGCAGGCATACAAATGATGGATACGAGTTATTCTCTCATGTCCATACTTCTAAATGCGTAGTTACTTTTGTTTTCCGTTACGCTGCCGCAAGCTATTATAATAGTAACTAGGCATGTGAGTGATCTTAAAATGTGAATTGGGTGTAAATAAACGTTAGTCTATTTTGTCTATTGATCTCGCTCCTAAGCCTAAGTATCTGACGAAATTTAGATTTTCAATAATTGAATCCCTAACCCCACCCTAACCCTACCACAAATCGTAAATCGCCCTGCAGCTTATTAAAGTCTTTGCTGTTACAGTGTTGTGCAGAGGACTGAAAATCATGTCTGGTACTCCTTCATCTTTGGCTTCTCACTCCAGACGTATCTGGATTTGACCGTGGCGACAAATGACAGAAAGCGTTACATGAGCCAAGGTTGAATTTATAACGTTTCTTGTACGTACCTTTACAGCATTTTCAGTGCCAAGTTCTTTCAAATCATCAAATTTCATCACCTAAGAACAAGAAAGATCAGTTGCAATTTAATTTCTTTAATTATGATGTACACATGTAAGAATCTAAGTCTGTTTTATTGTAGTAAATCTGTCGATAAGCGGGTAAGTGCTGTCCCAAGTTGTCGAAAAGTTCGAGCTTAATACGTATATATAGTGTCCAGGTACTCCGTCAATCTTGCATCAATCCGTCTTTTATTACAAAGCTTTAATTTGTACCAACGATAGTCTTTAATTCATCAATACATTGTCACGTATATACATCAGATGCACACATACAATATGTCAATGTTGTTGACCTGGGGGCGATACTGGGTCCCTTACGATTTATAGGACGGCAACGTGACGACAACGGCGAGAAAACACTTTATGATGTAGCTTAGTAAAGCATAGAAGTTGTTTATCTTCAATCGCATCAGTTGAGTTAACACATGTTAACAACACTTTGGTTGAAGACATGAGCTACATGTTTGAGAAGAGTTCTTAACTAGATCGAATTTAAAACTCTACCGGTTAAATTCAATACGCCTGCGTTAATACAATACGTGAAAATATTTGATTTGCCGTCGTCAACAATACGAGAGCCGCTTTTCAAATATTCAAATGCATTGTTCACAACTATAATTATTCACTTCTTTTCAATTGACTGTTTGTCTCAGGACGTTGCCGTCACGTTGTCGTTCTGTAAATCGTAAGGTCCCTACTGTATATCAGAGAGAGGGAGAGGCCCAACTCCACTCCTTCCTTCCTCCCTCCCTCCTGCATTTTTACGAAAATTCAGCCGCGACACGGATAGTACCTCAGCCATGATGAATCCTTTCTCAAAATCTGTGTGAATCCTGCCGGCTGCCTGTGGTGCCTTCGTCCCTTTCTGAATAGTCCACGCCTTCACCTCGTCCTTGCCCGCCGTGAAGAAATATTGCAATTGTAAAGTCTTAAATCCTGTCACGATTATCTTCTCTAGCGCACTGAAACAGAAATCAAAGACAAAGCTTGTTTTAAAGGGAAAATGGCAATATATATCTTATCGGCTTGCTTATAAAAAGCTTTGAAGTCATTGTAAAATCCGTTGTTGTTTTTTTGGCAGCATACTTAGATTCTGAAATATTGAAGGACAAATAGCACTAGCCATCCGCCATCGTGTTTTAAAATTAGTTCTATTTTAATGACGTCACAACCTGGGTAGACAGTATAAAACTTGCCCTCAATTATTTAAATTCGAATGACTTCGCATTTGACGTAAGAAGTATATACATGTACATACAAACTTAGTTGGACTTCAACATTCAACATTGGTTATTGCTTCTTCAAGAGACAAAATAATTATCCAGGTTGTGACGTCATGGACTTTTTGAATATCCAAGATGGCGGATGACTAGTGACTTTGTCCTCTTTTGTCTTTCAATATTTCAGAAACTAAGCACGTTATCAAAAAATTAACAACAGATGTTACGGTTATCTTAAAGGTTCTTATCAGTAAGCCGGTAAAAAAATGTTGCTGTTTCCCTTTAATACATGTGAACCGTACATAAAACCTGGTTTCACGAGCGATTCCTAATTGTCCCCCCCCCCCCCCAACCCAAGGCTGCATAAAATATTTTATTTTTTAGGACCACAAAGTCAATGAAAACATGTTTTCTGCAAGTAAACACCTAAAAACCATTCATTTTTAAAAATTTTATCACCGCTAAACAGGACCGTGTAAAGTACATCAGTCCTACTCTCAATTCCTTTTATATATACTTGCAAAGTGACCCTTCATAATCATAGCTAGCTTCTTTGATGACTTATCTCCATCATTCATCTACTCACCATCATAAAGTTAAACTATTTGATTAATGGCGTATCGAGTGAATGTAGGGAAAATTTTCTCATTTACTTTCTGTTACTTTTTTTCTTCGAGACTTTTCAGATATTACAGTTTTATCTGGCTTTTTTTCTGCCAATCTCAACACTTTTCTGGGACCAATGGACCTGCGGTCAACCATAACATGCCGCACTCCCCCCAAAAAGAACCATGCCTAACCTAGTTAGTAAAAACAGAGGTAAAAAATATTTTAAATGTGTAGTCTTTAAATACGTACCTTGTCGTTTTGTGTTCTTGTAGATAAGCTTCTCTGCTGTCATCTGGCATATCTAGCAACTAGTAAATTTTTTGATCACAAAATTTTTAATGGCCCGAAATTGTTCGATAAAGAGAATCAATTCTTTGTGGTTTTGCGTGCATGGTGAACAACAAAGCAATTAAGTTTTGTGGAAATAACACATAAATTTCTTAATATTGGAAAGCTGTCTATCTACAAGTGGCACTTAAGAAGATTAAAGCTCTGCAATAACTTGCGTGGTGTTTCTACAAAACCAAACTTATAAAGAGGATGAATATTTCATGCCCATAGTTTGGGCCTGTTTATGTGGGGGCGAGTTACGCGGTTAACCGAGTTACTCGTTCTGCTTTGCAACTCGCCTTCGATAGAAAATTTTACGTTTCCCGGTGAAATGTTTACATGTCGCAACAGGGTAACTCTTCTGGACGAGTTTCAGGTGGAAAGAGGTGGAAACTCGCCCAGGCGAAATGAATACTTTACATGTAAACACTTTGCCCGGAAATTCAGCTAGCCAGGAGGCAAAAAACATCGTTTCTGAAGAACACATATTTTAATTAATATTATACAAATGCCTTGTGTGTGAAGTATAGCGAATTGTGCATAAACACAAACAAATCAATGAGCACATTTCTCTCTGTTACATTTCCAATGTTTTACAGTGTGTTGAACAAATGAATGCAGAGCAACTCGCATCCATATAAACGGGCCCTTGCTTTATACAGCTTATACTTTATATCAAATGCTCTGTGTTGTCCAGGATCCTTGCCAATACTTAAGGCCGTGTCATACGGCGCAATTTTTCTTGCAACTTGCAACGCAATTCTACTCTTGAGAGATGTGAATTTGTGACAAATGTTTGGTATGTTATAAATACATCAGCAAACTGTGATGGAAACTCGTATTTGCCAATTTTACTTCTCCCAAGAGTAGAATTGCATTGCAAGTTGCGAGAAAGATTGCACCGTGTGACAGGGCCTTCAGTAAAAGTCTAGTTTCGTCTAGTTACCGTTAATTCAAACGAGCCACTAAATGGAATTAACAGGGCACCAGGGTCACGCTTATCAATCCATTCCTTGATTTTTAAAAGCCTAAAAAAGACGAGCAGTTCTAAGCACAGAAGGACTAATGCGGGGAGTTCATACAAAAGACAAAAAAGTTGCCATGCAAGATGACGAGAATTAACGATAGTTAGTCCAGGTCGGTCTTGGTGGCAGTCCTTTGTTCTGCTTGCTTTCTTACCACTTGTTTTTCTTGCGAATGTAATCCTTCTCCGATAAGTTAACTAAGTATATGACAGGTTTCGAGCTCAGTAATAGATGCTTGTTCAGAACTTCGATCTGAAATGCGAACAAAAGGAACATTGCTTAAACACAAACCCAATGAAGAAAAAAACTACGAAATATCCCAACATCAACTCATTTCCGAGTCCGGTTTCGCACTTACATCGTTAGCATGCCACTCGCCGAATCTGACGTCCTTTTTTTCTTCCACGACTAAATTTTTTATTCTTGCCAGGATATCGTGTTCTGCTTTTGCCTTTTTGTCTCCACCCCTCAGTGCATTTCTCTGCATACTTTCCTTAACGAGGTGCGAAAAAAGGATTCTCTGATTTTCTTATGCAAACTTTAAACTACTGAAACCTCTCTTCATTTTGTGCGAGCCAGTCATTGTGTAAGTAACCTTAAGAATGCTTTTATCATCGAAAGATAGCGCTTGATTCTCAAGATACTTTCACTGAAACATTTTAAGCTGTCCGTCATCTGGGATTCGCCTACATGGATTCGAGGGTTAGCAAAAAGTTTTGCAGGGTAGTGGTAACAAAAAATATTCTTTGCTGATTTGAAAGAGCTTTCGAAAGAAATAAAAAAGCCTGTTACAGCCTTTTCAACGAACTATAATACATAAATCTAGAGCATAATATAATTTCGGTCTGTTTCTTTTTCTCTCCTTTCTTTCTCTTCTCTATTATTCTCCCATGCGGCCACTCCAAGCATTGAGAAGAGAGCCTGGGTACGAGGTTGTCAGGCGAGATGTGAAAAAGCTTTAAATTTTAAAAGTCATCTCAAATTGATCAAAATATGCCGAAGAGCAGTGCCTTTTGAATGACAGAAAAAATATCACATTGGACATACCATTCTTGCAGTTAGATATTGCTCATCCTAGGACAGGAAATTACAAAAAATATGTTAAACAGGAAATATATTAGCCAAAATACAAGCACCAAATAGACTGTTTGAGGAGGTAGAGTGTAATCAGGGGCATACAAGAAGACCAGAAAGAATGTCGTTATATTATGTTGGAAAGAAATAATCTTGTCTGTAAATTGCCGGTAAAGTATGTTTTGAGGGGAGGGGAGAGGAAAAATATGTTTTATCCGGCAAGAATCATATTGTATCTGGATCACCAAGCACAAATCCATCCTGATGTCATCTTGATGCTTGCGCACTCTGGTTGTGTAGTATATGTCACCTTTTTTCGTAATTCTTCAGATATAATTTCCAAATCCCGAACAGGATTGACATCGTCTTCAACGTGTATTACATCATCATCATCGAATGCCCCTGGAAAATTCCAATTTGAACAAAACTTTGATTTTTTTTTTCAAGCTGGATTCTACTTCCAGTGCAGGTCCTCTCTTGCCTTCTGCAGACATAATAGTAATGATGAACCTGTATTAGAGTGCTTATGAAATTAAATTTTGCCCAGTATTGTCTTGATTGCAAAAATCACTAAAAACTTCTGAGGTGAAATTAATTTATTGTGTTAAGTCTGTTTCCCATTGAGATACCCAACATTATTTAATACGCAAATAACACAATGTGCGATGTCACACAGCATAGGCTAATGATTAATCCGTAGGCCTCCTCATGCAATCAAGAAAATACAGGACAGGGCAAATAATTTCATGTCATACACACTTTAGGCAGCATCGCATTGAGACCACCATTTGTTTAACACCATTTGATATAATTTCATACGGTAAAATATGATTGAAATGATTTCTATTGAAAGATTACCTCTGTCAATCAAACATAGTCAATTTTGCCCAGTCTCAACCTCAGTGTAACTGTTTTAAATGGTGAGTACAAACTAACTGCAGCTAAGTTAATAGCTACCTGTAAGCAGTGTGGTCTTCAACCACACAGGAGCATGAGGCATGCTTTATCCTAGTTTAATCAACAGGAACACTCAAGATAATGAAAAATACTCACTGACAACATGAAACAAGGCATCACAAGCTGAAATGTGGGATAAAAAGGCATTGCCAAGGCCCTGGAAATTAGATGGAAATGTAAACATGTTAGAAACACTGACTGATGTTTGACATGAACTTCACAGAAAATATTCATCATACCTTGCCTTCAGATGCTCCTTGTACTAAGCCAGCAATGTCAGTCACCAGTAAGAATGCAGGAACTTTGCTGTAAATTATACATAAATATGAACATTTGTAACTGTTTCTAGCAGAAATGTGCAAAATGTTTTAAGAGATAAAAACTTTTTGTACATGGTCATGATTAAGTGAAGGTTTATACAGTAGGATTGTATTGTCATTTTGAATTTTTCATTGGCAAAAACATCGTCAAGAGAAAATCTCTAGGATGGGACACATACCTAGCTGGTTTGTGGTGTTCACAAAGCCAATCATATCTCTTATCTGGCACAGGAACACGACCTACAAAGAAGCATTAAAATATTGTTAGTTCAACAGATCAAATATAGTGAGACAAACAGCTTAATAATTTACACATAGAAACAGTCCTTACAGCAACAGGCATTAAAATGAAATAAATACCTTAGGATATTTGTAAAAACCTGTTTATTGATGATAAAAAAGGTTCAACATGAATTTACAGGACTGCTACAACATTAGCTTAGGCCTAGCTAAATAGCTTGTGTACCCCCCCCCCCCCCTTTTGACCATTATAACACCTCCCTTTAAATAGCATTATTGCCTAAGCTAGGGCTATGCAAAATTAACAAGGTTAAACCTCAGACTGTATGTTCTGCAAAATCAACCTCATTTGATGAACTGATTATATTATATGAGATCATTGAAAGATGGTATTAGTAAGAGTGATGCATTGAAAATCTGCATGTAATTGGGCAATCACCACAACAATATCTAGCTAGGGTTGGGCAATATTTCGATATTTTGATTTATCGCGATATTTCCAATTGCGATTATCGTATCGAAGCTAAAAACTTGAGTGACGATTTATCGAAATTATCGTCATGTTCGATGACTATCGTGATATTGCTTAGAAATATGTACATAGCTTGCAGAATCCTAAACAAGTTGAAAGTATCTTTGCATTTCAGCAACAAATATACCCTCAAAAAGTGTATTAACAAGGCATCGATTATTGTAAATGCTTTTCATAGTAGTTGTACTGCATTTCATAATTTAGTGTACCTTCCACAGAACATAGAATAAAATTGAACAGTACACATTATGTTACAACAGTTATGAACAGTAACTATTAGAGAAGAAAAAACCTTCATATTACTTTAATCTGTTGTTGATTTGTTTTTAATAAGATTATATACAAGTTTATACATGATTTGATATTAATTGTACTTGAAAAATATGGTCATTTTTTTCTATTTCATTAATCGCGATATTATCGATTATCGCGATATTTTCCATGACAATAATCGTGAGTTGATTTTTTAAATATTAATCAACCCTATATCTAGCATTACTAATTCACTCACTAAGTACTCTACTTACTTTCATTGGGATCTGCAAAATAGAAAGAAGAAAAAAACTATAAATATATAATCATGTTAGAAAATATAAGTTCTGATAGTGTAGCTATTTCAGGACATGACATAAGAAGCAACAATACCTATTGTACAAAATGGAAAATTTTCAGCAGTGGCTGCGCTTTTTGTTAAAACATTAAAAAATGTTGATTTCCTAAAGATAACAAAAAAGTAACAAAAGATTATAAGGACAGTAACAAACTTAAAAGGGAAAAACTTAGATGAGATCTTAGAAGCAAGTGTTTAAGTGACCTCTACTTGTTTACGGAAAAAAATTAGGGGTTGTATGTTATATTCACTATGCAAAAAAACAAAGGTCGTAGGATGACGAAAAAAGTTAGGCGGGCTCTTTGAGCGCTGAAGACACAAGTGCTGCTGGGGGGGTCCGGGGATATGCTTAAACATGTTTTTCTGTACATGTTTTTTCGAGACTCAAAGATCATTTTTTGGGGGCTCAGCCCCCCCCCCCACCTTTGAAGTTAGGGGGGCTCAAGCCCCCCTGCCCCTGTGATTCTTACGGCCATGAAACAATCAAGGAATAAGATATTCAGATTGGTCAGATTAATACTAGAAATGAATGATCCATTTGGAAAAAACTTGGGCAAAGAAAAGATAGTTTGTCTGATAATATGTTGGTGTATATAAATGCAGGCATGCACACAGGTCATCCTTCAAGAAGAACTATCGATGTATCGATGTAGTATGTCTGCCCAGACAAACTGCTTATACTGATAGATCAGCCCGCTTGCTTGCCTGCATTTATACACAGAAAAATGATCAGATGAACAATCTTTTTACATAGTTCGTCTGGATAGTCTATCTTGTGTTTATACTTCTGTCTCGATAGATCATCCATCCCTAGTATAAATCAGGCCACTGTCACATCAACATGGGTTAAAACAGCAATCCTTTAATGTAAAAACTGTAGCAAAATGAATGCTTTCACAGCTATGAACAAATTTATTACCACTCTTGACCTGAGGATTGGCACGAGAAAAACATTGAAATTTAACTGGTCTTTGAAAATTGAAAGAGATTCATATTATTTATTGCATATTATTATTTATTACTACAGAAAGGCAAAAGATTCAAGGAAACAGAAATTCTAGCCAAGATAAAATTATGAAGGAAGGAATTATGAAGGAAGTATGCATTATATCATACTAAGGAAGTATTAACTACACATATTTATTTATGTGTTCTCAAACGACTCCATCAAAATGCACACTTGGTTAAGTTGACATTGAAGTAGATCGCATGCACACCTGAGATTTTGTCTTGTACAACCGAGATACCTCTCAAACTCTGCCATACTCTGCAGTCTGGGTTTAACTTAGCAACTGAACATCTAATACTGTTTTGGTTTAATATGCTTGAAAATTAATCTAAGCCATTTTACTCATATATTTAATACTTGCAAACTTTCCATTTTAGGAGCAACACTGCCTGACACTCAAGTGTCCAATCAGCATAATTAGCAACAGACACGACAACACCATTGAAAATACGCACCCCACGTTAGGCAAACCCACTATTCCACATTTCAATGAAGTTCCAATTCTGCCCATGAGAGGCGTCGGTTTCTCTTCTTCTTTTTTCTTCGGTGGCATTCTCCCTCGACGTCTGGTGCTATAAAATCTTCCTATACCTTTGAAATTGCTCGCAAAAACGTACAAACGTACACGTGTAATAAGAAGGTGTACAAATATTTTCATGAATACAGCGCCATATTGGATCCGATTGGTAAATTTGCACCCGATTAGCACGTTTCAGGACTGCTGGCAGCCGCAAATTTTGTCTACGATTGCTCGGCTGCTCAGTGGTCCATTGATCTGCGTAAAACTGGACACGCATTCATAATGAAATTTTGAAGTCATCGCCGCTATATATATTCATATACATATTTATATTTATAGTTTAATAACTCCTATATTTACATATTTTAAACGAGAACAGCAATCGCTGAGAAACTATCGACTTTTAAAACTTCTTTTGGGTGGAAAAAGCTAAAAAAACCAATGCTGAATTTTTGCCTTCTTTTTCAGTATCGAGAAATATTGCCACTGCTGCTGTTAAAACATTTTACGAAAATATTCAATTGTGATTTTCAACCTGTGTATCCCTCAAAAAGGTTTAACAGTCGATAACACACCGTATGATATTAGTGCTTTAGCACGGCTTCCAGTCCATTAACTTTGATTGTCTATGTCTTGACATACAAGGGAAAACGTACTTCTTAAATTAAGATTACAGCTAACTTCAGCCCGCTTCTCCCCAATTTAGATAATATATTACATCTGCTATAATTTCAAAGTCCACAAGTGATCAATTCAAGTGGCCGTTTTCTGCGAGTTGCCAAGATTTGGCCATACACCATTTGTGACGTCACAAGCACAGCGGGGATTGACACGTGACTCGCCACACGTGTTGCGTGACCTCTGGTGTTCCTTTTGAGTGACGTCATTCTTGTTTAGTAGTTGACATGGCGTTCCCGTAGTCCCCGCACCGCAATCACAAAAGAACCTAAACATTCAACAAATATGAACAGTGCAACTTCGTAGTGAAAGTAAAGCTCCAAAATATAATACTGGCAATTTCTTTTTTCTGCGATTTCTGGATATTTCTGACTCTAATATAATCGACCACTCCCATGTCTAACATTCTCGCGAAGATTGCGCATGATTTTAAATTATTTTTAAGCTCGTACGCTCCGGAATTTCTTATGGGCTATATTTCGACCATCGAAAAAGCCTCAAACGTCCCATTTTTTGAAGAGAAAAATTTACCGAGTGAAAGCCAGACATAATCCTTGGGGAAAATTTTAAATATCATATGACATTGTCTACTTAAATATTTACCTGTCACGTCGAACAAACTCGACATCGTGTCCTTGGTGACATCGTTTGATACAGTTGATACAAATTGCAAAACTTTCAAGTCTACCACAGGTATTGCATCTAAAATGTAGAACTAACGTAATTACTTTCAGGTTATTATCATGTTACTGTATTTAAAATTAGTGCACTTCAAAGTACTCAAATTATTTTAGTGTAGAATGTTTATTACAGATCCATACATGATAAAGGTCAAGACTACATTGCAATACTGTTCAAATCTACATCTACAATGACTGTGTCTGTCTACGAATATTGGGATGGGAACAGATTTTTATCCACTCGGGTTTTTTCGTAGTAAAACTTGGAATGTACATAGTTACTGACCTGTAAAAATCGTGCATGGGATAGCATATATTACCAGACACGGTAAACAGACAGCAGCCAGATTCCACAGTTGATTTTATCACTTCTTTGTTGTCATATACTAGATTATCTGAAAAAAATATATTGTCGATGTTTGGTCCGAACATTACTGCTTCTTGAACTCTTCCAAAATTTGTGATAATCGCTTGATGTAAATTGTAAGTAAATTCACCAGTGAGACCTACTTGATAGCTGTGGTTTCACACCAGTTGCCAAGCAAATTCCGCTGAACTTGTTGTTAAAAACCTCATTCGACTCTAAAATTCCACCTGCAAAGAAGGAAAAAATATTTTACACGCGGCTCAACATTTCCGTCCTCTCTGCAAGCAAAATCACATACAATACCAGAAACCAACCTGCGCCGTTGGTAACTTCAATTCCTGTGGTGCCACCTTCGAAAATTCGATTACCACGGAGAACTGGAAAACTCGATGAGCTTATGAGAACACCTGGAAAAACAGAAAAAGTTTGTTTAAAACTACAATAGCGCAAGTACAAGGTTAAAATTGAGTCAATTGATCAAGCTCGCTGTGATTTGTGAAGACCGAGAAGGACCAAGAATTGTATTTTAGAAAAATACTTTTACCCTATACCTGTTAACGTGTTTCTGAAAATGTCGTTATTCTCTAACAAACCTATAAACACATAAACATGCATCGTTAGAGTTTGCTGTATTTTCCAGCCCGATTCTCCCTTTGGAAGAATGCTAACGAATCGATTTTTACCCACGGATCTGTGTGAAAAGATGAACACGAATGAATGAATGAATGAGTTATTAACGTAATTATCAATTAAAACATCACTAAACAAACTAATCAGTCAACGAACCAATCAATCCACCAATCAACCAACCAACCAACCAACCAACCAACCAACCAACCAACCAACCAACCAACCAACCAACCAACCAACCAACCAACCAACCAACCAACCAACCAACCAACCAACCAACCAACCAACCAACCAACCAACCAACCAACCAACCAACCAACCAACCAACCAACCAGCCAACCAACCAACCAACCAACCAACCAACCAACCAACCAACCAACCAAACCAGTCTAACCTTTTCCTCCATTGAATATACATATCCCGCCCTCTCGTCCATCGTGTATTTTATTTCGTCTCAATATTGGATCACTTTCTGTCTTGATCCATACACCGGCCATGGCGTTGTCGAATATCTCGTTCTCCTCCAGTAAGCCACGACCTAAGATGGCAATTCACACAAAAATATAAAAGTTTGAAGGCCTTGGACGTGATCAAGTTAAGCTGGGTCCTTTACAATCCAGCTCAGCTCTCCGCTGCAAGCAAGGAAGATCAACACCTATAACCCAATTTACCTTGGTTATATACCAAGACACCACCATTTTGACCACCCCATATCTTGTTCCGTCTTACAACAGGATTGCTTGAAGTCCTAGGAAAAGAGTAAAAGAATCTTTCATATAAAAAGGAAGGTCACCTAGAGGTTCCTGGGGAACAACAAAGCAAATTTGAAACTGCACGAGACAAAAAGAACAGGTATTAAAGCGACAAAATAATTGCAGATATATGTTCAAGATTCTATTCCACGAGTTTTTTACCTTATCTGGATTCCTGAATATTTGTGATTAAATATTTCATTGTCTTCCAGTAACCCAGAACCGTTATCGTAAAAATACACTCCAACCTATCAAAAACACAACTGACATTCGCATCATTACGTATATCATTACATATTACATACTGTACAGATAACAATGCGTACATATTTAACTTATCCACAAGAACCTTTAAAGAACCTGTAATCTCTGTTGTTCAAGTTTTGATCACATGCTTAGATTCTGAAATACTGAATGACAAGCAAATTAGTCATCGGCCATCCTTGATGTCCAAAACAATCAACGACGTCCCAACAGGGGAAAATTCTTTTCTTGAGGAAGCAGTTTGGTGTTCAGGTATATACTTCATAAGTATACGTAAATACGTATTTTAAGTGTTGAAGAAAATTTAATTGAGATTCAAGCAATTGACAGTACGTTTTATACAGTCTACCCTGGTTCTGACGTCGTTAACAAAGGGATTAATTAACAAAAAAGATGGCAAATGACTAATTTCCTTCAATATTTCAGAAACTAAGCATGCTACCAAAAGTGTAACAGATACGTCAAAGGTTCTATAATCGATAAGCATAAGCTAAAAATATACTGCAATATCCCTTTAAATTCTACGAAATTCTGACCGATACAACGGCATGGAGAAAAAAAGGTTGTCATTATCGGTACAAAATTATGGCCGTATATATCAATTTTATCATTTTTTTAAAAGATCATGTTTAAATAGTACTTTCAATTAGATTCAGAAGATGTTAATGTTTGGTTTAACGTGTTAATGTACTGCATGTCTGCAAGAAATTCAGATTTAAAGATAGACAAGTTAATTGTTTTCCCTACATTTCTTCTTATATTCTGTATAAGTTCCTCTCTCTTTTAATCTAATAAAGTACTTTAATTCTTCCTAATTTCCATTGATTGTTATGGCACATCTGGTTTTGAAATTTAATTGCATAAATTTATTGCCAGTATTGATTATAACTTACGGTTTGAAATGCGCTAGATAAGAAAACATTTAGAAATTTAATTAAATTACTTGTAAGCAAACTGCATGAATTATAGCATGAAAAATCCGACTGCATGCAGCCTAAATTTAACTCGACGGTTATTTTAAAAGAACGTTTAACCTTCGTTTAGATTATTTATAACAATTTATCCAGCTCAGCCAAGTGTTGTTTCCAATAGCTATCTGAAAGTAATAAATGTGTAGAAGTCGTTAATGGTTACACCTGGTTACACATAGAGCTATACCTAGGTATATGTTATAGCTGTTAACTGTTTTAAAGGTTTTTTTATTTAATAAGACGTTTTCCAACTTCTTGTTCTCAGCTTGCTGACAACCTGGGAGACCCTTACTTGCAACAAGTCTGATATAAATGTTTTTGTCATGCACCTATAATATTTGTGTGCACCCAGTTTGAGTCATGATAATTTTGTTACTATAGTAAATTATATAATAATACGTGTTCATTCTGTATTTTCATTGGTCGCGAGCTGTGTGTTATTAAAGTACACACGCACGGATGACGTCAACTGATGGCGTGATCTAATTTAGCTAATTTATTTCGCGGGTCTTCGCATGAATTTTGTCAACTTTATTGTAATATAAAACAAATAGATTTCATTTTTTTGTGCTTCTGTACTGTAATAGATCACAGATGACGCCATAGCGTGTGAAAAACAAAAAGTCACGCACTCGACTGCGTCTCGTGCGTACTTTTTTGTTCTTCACACGCTATGACGTCATCTGTGATCTATTACAGTACAGACGCACGCAAAAATGAAATCTATTTGTTAAATAACGGCCATGGCCATGCTACAAATTATCCACAAGCTTACTCCAAGTCTGTTGTGAACACTTCTATAATTGCTGACAATTGTAAAGTTTTAAGGGTGCAACTAGTTTATTAAAAGATAAACTCGTTTAAAGCAGGTTTATCTCCTGAGAAAAATGCTCAAATTAAGTTGTTTGCACATACTTTTAATTTAGGTAAGTTTAACAATTTTTTCAGGTTTAACTATCAGGTCGATTATATAGTTTTGAGAATTTAATATACATATGTACATACACCGTACAAAAGTACTTTTTAGAACAAAATCTTACTCGTTAAGAATTTTTCCTCTATACCCAAGATCTTTTTCTTAAAATACGAGGATTGTTTTGGCAGTGTAAAGTATGCAAAGTCAAGATTACTCTTACTTGTTTACCACTGTGAATTCGGTTATTTCTTATAATTGGTGAGCTACCTAATGGAGTAGAACGCAGTCAATAAACCATTCCCATAATGCATTTCCTCAAGTAATGCAGGCGACAACATTGCTGCATGAACATGCTAGGAATCAAGTTTCAGTGCATGTTAACAACAAATGATTACCAATCTTGTGCAATGTTGGGTTACTTATATTCGTGCTTATTTTTGAACTTTTTTATTATATAGCATTCATTGAAATCAAATTGTCAACAATTTTGGAAGAAATTGTGACAACTTGCATGTAACAAGCTAGACGAGAATATCAATTGTTACAAGGTTACAAAGTTGACAATACAAGCTGCAACAATATTGTTATATCATGCCTGTATCAGTCTGGTCGAACGACCAAACAAGAAGTCTGCAGATCCATCAAGCTTGTTACAAGTCGTCGACAACTTGTTCTAAACTTGTTCCAAGAACTTCAAACGGGTAATGCGAACAAATGACTTGTGAACAACATGTTACAAACAGTTTGCACGTTTGTTACAACTAGTTGTGCCCTTTTCTTATGCCTGCACATACATCGACAACCCTATGTAATGCTGTATCATGCATATATTTCATCACACTTCACCTGTGGTGATCCAAATTCCTGCCAAACTGTTCCAGTAAACCTCGTTATTTTCAATCAAACCTAGACCACCTTCATGCTAAAACAGATAGATACACCAAGAACTGAGCCTAAATTTTTTTTGATATTGTAGCCGCGGGGGGGGGGGGGGCAAACAAGCCTTAAATACCTGACGCATCTTCTTTGCTACCAAAAACAAATCAAATCTTACCACATAGATTCCACCGTGTAGTCCGTGATGTATTTTGTTATGGCGAACAATAGGATTGCTTTGAGAACGAATTTGTATTCCCGCCAAGGCATTACCTAATGATAAATCCTGAATTAACAACATGTCCGCGTAGCTTTGAGTGACAATTCTGACGACCAGTAGGAATAACGTATACTTACTGTGGATATTGTTGTTTTCTATAACTCCTCGCCCATCGCCAAACACGTACACTCCTAAAAATCATTTGCACAAAAGTTCATATTGCTCCGAGAGGAATCTGGTAGGGACCTCGATCAATGTTTGTTAGAGCAGAGTTAGGGTATTATGGAACGGGCATTATTTATGACGGGGGGGAAGGCCCCTCCCCAGAGGAGGGCATCAAAGGAAAAAGTGCTAAAGTTTGGGTTGGGCCTCTCACCACTGAAACCGAGTCTGGTGTGGTATTTCACCCGAGTTGAGTTCTCGTAGTTGATCTCACAGTGCTTCGAGGCTTTTTCTCCGGGTAATCCGGTTTTCCTCCCTCACTAAAATCAGCGCATTTAGGACATTTGAGGATTACTAGGCTATCAGTATCCATGCATAATACTGTCACGTATTACGTACCCTCCACGTGAAGTCGCTAATCTAATCAAAAGCCTGATACGCGGCCTGAAATCAGGTATAAAGAACGCATATCATCTCTTATTACCTCCCTGTTGTCCACTGGATATTTCGTTGCCTCTAAAATAGAAAAAAATTTCTGTTTTACCACTTTCGTTGATGATTCAACAAGCACAGAGTTCACTGCATGAATCGAACATACCTAATGGTTGGATTGCTTCGTGATGTTATCCATATTCCAGCAAACGTGTTGGCATAAATTTTATTGTCTAAAAACTGTCCACGACCCTGAAAGAAAATTGCGGGTATACGACTTTAAACAGACTGTGAGCATTTTAACCACGAGACCAACACTTGTTTTTGATGAATTCACTACATTTCAGGACTTATGGAGCCGTTTGTTCAACAGTGGGTTAGTGCTAACTTTGGGTTAACTCTAAAATTACAGCAAATTTTCTTGAACTCGAAAAAAATTCAGAAACCTTGCCTGGGTCAACTGAAGCTTTTAAAGTTTTGGAAGATTGGGATGTAATGAAACCCACTGTGATAGTTTCCATGTCTCTACCCCTCGGTTTATGGGAATTATGTACTGATCCAGAGAAGATTCGAGAAGAAATATTTCCAACCTTTTAAACGAGTCATTAAAAAAATTCTTATATGTCGTGTACGTTTATTTTTATCCAAGCCATGGATAGTGCCATATATCGGACCCAGCCTCGTACCCAGGCTTCTCCTGGTGCAAAGTAAAAGCGCACATATTAATTTCCCCAAGCACCCCTGCGCGCTCAATCTGTAACTGATCTACACATATGAAACTGGATTGACCGATGACATTTTTAATTGAACTAAAAAGCGCCTGGGCACGAGGCTGTATCGGACCTTGGAAAAACTGCGTTCCTAGTATTGGAGATAACATAACCACGCCTGCGCATAGCTATTACCTCATCATGAACATAAATTCCTCCAGTAATACCGTGATGTATTCTACAGCGAACTACGGTCGGATTTCCGCCGTTTCGCACCTCAAACCCCGCTATTCTGTTGCTGAAAATATCGTTCCTATCGTAGTAACCCTATGAAAAAAATCATAAATCATTCAGTCGCCCAAAATATGACACATTAAAACAATGTGACTTGAAATCATAGTTTGTACAGGTCAAGGAAATTAAAATTCAAGAACATGTCAAGGCATTTATAAAGAGGAAAGTGATGGCCAAAAGAGAAGAACAAGAGGTATGTTTTTCAAGATGGCGGCTGTTTATCCAGATTCTTAAAACGAGAACGAATCAACAAGCAGACGTTTATAATATTCTTAAATTGAGGTTAGGTTTAGGGTCAGGTTAGGGTGATGTTTAGAAATGTTATAAATGTCTGCTTGTTGGTTCGTTCTCGTTTTAAGAATCTTGAAAAACAGTCACCATCTTGAAAACCTACCCCTTGTCTATCCCCTTTAGCTACTGTATGATATGATCATATTAAGAAATTCAAGGACCAAAATGCATTAAACTAATGATCTAAATGCAGTCTACTGTATATATCTATTCGAAACAGATTCAGAAGAGATGAACATTTAATTTTTAATGCCAAAAATGTCCAGAAACTATAGGCAAGACGAATTTGAGACCTTTCCAGCACTGCTTTATAAATTCAAAAATTTTCAAGACCCTAAATTTTTGTTTTTAAATTCACTTCAAGGACATTTAAGGACATACAAGTTTAGTATGAAGCCTGGAAATGCGGTCTTAATTAGCAAATGTTTTTATACAGTATATATACGCACCTGTCCATTCTCAAAGACAAAAAATCCAACGTCGCGGCCATGATGAACTTTGTTATTTCTCATGATCGGATTTGCACCGTTTTTCACCCAAACGCCAGCTAACTTGTTGTTGCTTATTTCGTTATTCTCATAAATACCCTATGAACAAAAGCGAAATCAAATTTAATTTCCTATGTTGAAAATATGGCTGGTCACGGTAGGAATCGAACCTATGAAATTTTACTGAGTAGTTCAGTTAGAAGAGCATTGGGCAAGAATTGCAAGGTCCATAGGTTCGATTCCCACCAAAGAGCCCTGCATGTTTTTCAGCTGCGGGATATATAGACTCAAATCAAGTAACACTAAGTAACATATATTACTGAACAGTAACACAAATACAGTCGTGGCAACAGAAGCGTTCCGAAAAATTGACCAGTTCATTATGCATCAAGTTGAAGAGTTCCTCTGATCAATTCCTCACATTTTTTAAAAGTTCCTTTAAGAGCTTCACAACTTACTTTAATCACTTTTTTATACAACCGGCCCCCTGTTTATTAATATTGACCAATCAGAATGCTCACGGAAAAGACAAAATATAATTGAACAATGAACAATAAATTGTGAAGCTTTTTACGAACTTTCTTAAAGTTTTGAGGAATTCATCATTTGAGGAATTCATCATCAATTTTTTTCGGAGCGCTTCTGCTGCCGCGACTATCAGTACCAAAATGAACCAACGACATTGCTAAGAAAGATTTTAGTGCTTTTACACAGTCTCTACAATACTTTTTCCCCATGCATGTACAGAATGGTGAATTACTTTACCTGTGCTTTGTTGTTGACAAAAATTCCAACATTCTCCGAATCAGTTATGGAGCAATTAATGACAAGAGGTCGCGCGTTCTGACCATGCACGTAGATCGTTGAGCCGGCTGAAAATATTTTTTAAAACCTGCAATAAGAACCTGGCAATACTCTTGATCGCAAGAGCATGCAATGATGCTGGCACCTAAGCTTCATGTATACTGTATGAGCCTTACTTTTGACTTCAATGCGCCTTACTTCTACGAGCCTGACTTTTTACAAAAAAGCATACACAAAACTCGGCATACACCTTGCCGAGTACTCTGGTTTTCTCGCACAGGTAATTGTGCTACGTGATCATCAATTAATGAGGTTATACGAAGACTACCAGATGCACTCTCTTCAGTCTTGTTCAAGTGAGGCGAACACATTGGTCCAACATCATCCAAAACAGTGTTCGAGCAAGGCCAACTTGTTACATCCAACACTGTTGGACAATATATCAAAGCATAATTTGTAGAAACACCACGGATCGCAAAGCTTTCGATCCGTAAGCTCGGGTCTTCATCTGTGTTAATAATGATGCACTGATGAAAATCCGAGCTTACGGATCGAAAGCTTTGTGATATTAAATTTACGTGTCGTTTCCACAAATGAATATACTTTGATATATTCATAATCACCACGCAAACATGCATACAAACAGCATAATGTTAAATGAAGTGGGACCAACATGTTGACCTCGTCTGGACAAAGCTTTAGAAAGCAATCCAGTAAATCATTGGCCCAGTTGCGTAGCTGCCTTTGTACTCACAAAACTCATCGTATCTAATATTAGCTATCAAGCTCGTGCAAGGATAATTAGCAGACGCCACTTAATAACAAAGTCTTACACACTATAAAAAGTCTTATACACTATATATTCGGTTGTACACACATAGTTAGTACCCAATTTAATATACAGAGTTACATATAGCTGAACTCACCATTTGCCTTGCTGACAACATTACAGCAATGTATTGTAGGAGTACAGTCTGGACCAATTTCTATACAGCTAGGACATGATGTTCCATCAACGCCAACATACTAGAAAAAAACACACATGCTCGCAACCTCAGTCAATCGTGCATTTCTAAGTTTATTTAGCGTCCGGCCAGAGTTATTCAAGCCTTACTTTTATATTTATATTTCGGAAGTACGAAGTACTTGATCCACTAAGGAATTTCAAAACTGTAGCAATTGATCCTTCAAGAGTAACCTCAGGTTTTTCTTCTGAACCTTAAAGACAAGAATTAAGGACTTAAAGGGATATAGCAACAAAACATTAGTTAACTTTTAGCCTGAAAGAAGTGTTGGAATTATGTAGAAAGCGTTTTTAATTTTTTTCCAAAATCATCTCGGATTCTTTTTGTTGTGCGCGGCCTCACGTCACAAACAAGGTCACTCGAACATTTCACTCAATTACTTTTTTAACTGGATAACATTAGACTAAGATTATATTTGCATGAACAGATACAGGTATTTATTTATTGTTTTTTTTTTAAATCTTGGGGTTACGTTTTATGTAGCTTCACCTGCTTGTGACCTCACGAAAATCACTGTTATTGAGATAAAAAATCACAAAATGAGCCAGGTACGAAAAGCTGTTAAGGGAATTAATACATGGCATGTATGGGAGCATGGGTGGCACAAATAGTTAGCACATTGTCCCTCTCACTACTGAGGGTCTCCTAGGGATTTTTGTGGAAGGGAACGTTGTAAATTTTACAATAGGAATGCTGGAACAAAGCAAAAACAATGGAACATGGTTAAATTTTGCAAGAAAGCAAGGGAACAAAGCAAAAATTTTGAAGGGAACACAGGAACCCATAACCCCCCTCCCCCCGGAGACCCTTACTACTGAAAACCCTAAGTTAAATTTGGTGTTGTGGGTGGACTATCTGTAGTTTATCCCTTATGTTCTTTGAGTGTTTTTTCAGGTACTTCAGTTTCCTTCCTCTCTAAAATTAACATGTTGTAGGTGATGTATGTAAGGAAGCGTAATGTGCACTTGCACATGTTCATGGAAATTCTTAATAGGTAGGGTTAACCTCATTATTTGTCTTTCAAGAAATGTGTGTATGGCTTGAATAAATGCTCCGAATATGAACACAGATGCCCATAAATGTTTAAACTTCTATCAAATGGAACAAATCCTATTTTTATTGCTACTACAGTAATGTCTGAAGTATGACAATAGTGAAACTAGCCTGACAATTTGGTCATGATATGCAAATTTAGATCATTATCATTATTCATTTCTTTAGAAATTGATTCCTTATACAGTCTATATATACACAGAGAAAAATTTGCATTTGCATGACCTAATGTTGGACTGGCTTCACCACTGAATTATCATTGGTTAACATTATTACCATTCATCCCCACCACCATCAGCATCACTATGTTTTCTCACCTGCACCAATGATAGTAACTGCTTTCTTTATAATCAGTTCCTCTTTGTAAATACCAGGATGCATGATAATTATCCCATTCTCAGGAGCAGACTTAATGGCTTCTTTCAGACTGTTATGATACTATAGATAAAAAACAAACTTAAAGCACGAGACTCCACTACCAGAAGGAAAACATGTTTGATCAGCCTTTAAAACACACCTTCTAATACATCAAAATGTAAAGAGATTGGCATCCCTGACTGAAAGTCAGGAAACCACGAGCATCAAGTGAACCAAGTTAATCCCCTTCAAGTAACTTTTACTATTTAGAAAATTCACTATATCTCAAAATCTATTTCTCGAAAGTATTGAATCAGAACATAGCTAGAGAGTCACTAGGCTCAGAAAACAAAAGCAACATTTCAACAAACTCAGATGAGTGATTAACAAGACAGTACTAATTGAGATCAGAATTACCTTAAGATGCTCACACCTTCTCTGCAATTTGCTGAAAACAACATGATGCGAGGCATACAAGCCAATGAAAGCTTCATGCCAAGAATCTTTTGTTAAGACATCACGTGGAATTCTTTCATATAATCCTCGATCAGTTTTTAGAAGAATATATTCTAGTCCAAAAATTCTTTTATAAAGTTGCTCCCTGGAATAATGAAACAATAAACATTAAGTATATAATATATCAAATACCACTAGGCAGCATTATAATGAGGTTAGACTCAGGGTCGGTTGAGTCTTAACAACACAATGAAGCAAAATGACTTGGACTTGAGCTTTATGCAATCTTACCCCTTGCAGCCACATTCAAAATTAACATACATATATTTGCACAGTCATTTAATTTAGCTATGTGTCCTCACATAATTAATTACCCTCACATAAAGAATATTTACCACAATGTTGAATCCATGCTGATTTTTCTGAACCTCTGGCACACACATGCCAAGCTGCATATATCTTTTGCTGTCAAAAAGCTGAAGAGGTTGAGCAACGCCTCATCAGCTAAGATACACTGCAAATATGGAGTTGATATCTGGTCTAATAAAGAGAGACAATGTCCACTAGCATACCATGAAGTGTGATCTGTACAAGTCCAAGGTTAGAAAGGCTCCACTCAAATGGGTGATTAGAGTGAAGCTTACAATAGTTAGCATACATTGTTAATACACCTCCCCTGAAATATTCCTCACCTTCCCCAAGAAATTTTCTGTGTCCCTAACAATTCACACCTGAAATTCCAAGCACCCCTGCTTGGAGACAAAGGACACACAATGCGTACATTCAAAATTCCTCACAAATGTTGCAAATTTGTAATTGACTTAGGTTAATCTTACTTAATGTTGTTAAATAATTATCTTGATTAACTTAATTGTTCTTGCTACATACTTACAAGTCAGTCACACTGTAATTCATGATCATCAGTACATTAATTGGTCAGGGATGTTTACAAGCATTTATATCTACTATCGTTTTTTTCAAGAAGATTGAGTTTGTTTAGGTGGTAGAAATACTTTTTGGTCTGCATTCAGTCACAAGTATCCCTTTACTTTGCTACGAGTAAAGTGAATATGTTTAATGAACATATTTATAGTGTGTGTGTGTGTATGTGTGCGCGCGCGTGTGTGTGCGTGTATATATATATATATATATATATATATATATATATATATATATATATATATATATATATATGCAACAAATATACTCCCTCTGCTCGACAGACTAAACATTAATATAAAATAACAAAGAAAACTGCTACGACTCTAAGATACAATGAGTCATTGTATCTTGGAGTCGTGGCAGTTTTCTTTATTTTATTTATATATATATATATATATATATATATATATATATAATGTGCTAGTTTTGGTTAGCGAAATACAAAAGAGTGCTCAATGACATATAGACAGAGCGAAATGTATAATTGTGCAAAATACCTCAAAAACTTACCACTACAGTCTGTTTCATCCAGAGGGAATCTTCAGGTGATAGACGATAGAAACAGACTGTAGTGGTAAGTTTTTGAGGTATTTTGCACAATTATATATATATATATATATATATATATATATATATATATATATATATATATATATATATATATATATATATATATATATATATATATATATATATATATATATATATATATATACAAAGCCAAAAACATGCAAGTTGCAACAAGTCTGTTTTTATCTTGCAACAACTTGTTACCTAAAAACTCATATCAGGATATGTTCACATGGCTTGGGACAGCTTGCTGACAGCAAGTCTGTTGCAAGTTGACTGTCAAAACTTGTTAGCCACAAGCTTGTTGCAAGCTGTTTTTACAAGCTGTGATGAGTCTGCAAATGAGAAATTGCCAGAGCCCTAAATTTAACCATGGTTCAACAGACTTGTTGCAACTTGACAAGTTTATTGCAACTTGTTGACAAATTGAAACAAGCAGGTAAAACTGACTACAACTTGCAACAAGTCTGTGGCGTTTTCGACTGGACAAGCAGCTAGACAGTAGCAAATAATCAATGTTACCTTTTTTGCATTGTTCATTAATTTTTAATCGTTCCCGTTTGCAGGCTCGCTTTAAAGGAGAGCTTGCACACTGCCAAAAGAAACGATCTGAATCAAAGGTCAACCAACCGAACGTCATTCAGCTTATAAATATTTTAAATTTTGCCAAATTATTTTAAAATCAGTTTATTTTTAAACTCACGTTTGCATATCGAACATTGGCTCCATTCTTCTTTGGTGAAATGAGACAAGGTTTTGCAGTTTCCACGACACTTTTACTTCCTGAAATTTTTAAAGCAAGGCTTTGTTATTGTCTATCTGTGAATAAATCAGATGCATTCGAAAGTGAATCTAGTTGTAGTATTTGTGTGAGAATTTTTTACTGTAGCCATTCGTGACCTTGTCTTGTCAATGCCTTTCTCTCCAAAACGCAGAGCCTGGGCGACGTTCTTGTAGGCATACGTTCATTCCTCGATTCGTCCAACGGCATTTTGTCTCAAGTCCATGCAAGAAAAACGTGGATTTTATTTCCCTTTGTGGTCATAGAAAAGCAAGCAAAATATCAACAAACAAAGCCCTGAGAATTTTGTATTGTTGACAACACGCGAGCACCTGCGTAGAATTGTGTTCTCTTCAAAACCGACCAATCAGCGCGTCGCAATGAGCGTCTTTGTGGCCACTACAACCAATCAGATCCCAGCTCGTAACATTGAACATTTGCACACATTTTAGAACCGGAAATGCCAAAAGCATGCTTCTTCCGTGTCAGAGCTTTAAAAATCAAATTTATGGCATTTATTAAGGTTTTTTTCATTTTCTTACATTTCTTTTAGTTTTATCAACATCTTCTGAAATTGGGTGCAAAAAATCTGTTTTTACGCTGTTTTTAACCCATTTCGTGACCAAGAAATGGTGTCATGTTTCGCAGTGTGCTACTTGTCCAATTTGACACAAGCAATTCTTACACCTTAATAGATGAAGATAATATTTGCGAGTAGAACAAGTAGAACAGAGAACTTTCCATTTTGCACAAAGGGCTTCCCTTGTAACTGGGTAAATGGAATTAGTGAACAGATTTAACCATCTCTACGGCTAGGTGGATGTCACTCAATACTTTTACATAGGACAACACTTGGTGGTCAACTTTGCATATATCGCTGCTTCATGCTCAGTAAAAGCGAGCAAATTTTGCCTGATTGTATGTATGTACTACCAAATACCAGCTCAATATAGCTATGATAGATAATGTTTCCATTTGGGTTGACCACCAAGTGCTGAGTGTGTCACGTGACTGAAACCCAGCTACATGAAAAAATGAACTAGTAATATAAAAGCCATGACATATAATTCATCCTTTTCAACAGTTCTACAAAAAATATTCATTTTGAAGGTCTTTAATTACTGTGGTGTCCATTTATTCTTTAACAAATCTTGGTCTCGACAAGAGCATGTACATTCCAGGACCCAAAATTCCAACACTTATTATGGATATCAATGTGACTGCCTGACCAGCACTCTGAAATTGAATATTTTTCTAAAAATTACATAGACTGCATTCAAGAGCTCTAAAAACTGTATAGACTGCAGCTAGAGCTGGTCAAAATTGGTATCTTAGGCTCTTCAGAACTCTAAATTGCCTTGACAAGGCACTTTGTGAGACATTATGCTTCACAATTTTGCAGTTTTGGGTCAATATTATCCCAATTTTGCAGTTTTGGGTCAAATCCACTTTGCATCAATATTAACAAATTTCAAACATTCTGAGGTGCTTCAGTTTTTTGTCCGAAGAAAAATTGATTGAATTTTTGAAAAACTGCCCAACCCTACTTAGTCCCCTGACTGTAACATTTAGAATTAGAGCAAATAACTAATGAGTATCTGTGCAAGTACAAAATAGTCGGCCGGCCAAGTTTTGAAATACATCGTTTGATGGCAACTTTGTGTTAGAAAAGTACATTCGCGATATTTGTCTTTGTATTGCTTGTGTGATATAGGTTTGGGGTGTTACCAAGTCTAATTTGGGATTTTTATGGGAAAAATCGAGAGACTGTGGCTATCTACTATTAAATTGTATTACAGTAAAAAATGTAAAATTTTATATTTAACAATAGTAAAAACGACTGCTGGCATCAGAAAGATCAGAGAAAACTGCATATAAGACTCTTAAACCGTTTTTTTATTCTCCAAATAGTTCTCAAGTTATTTGTTCTCAAACCTTCATTTTTAAGCTAGTTTCCAGTTTTTATTGCGCGATTTCGGGTCAATTTTCCCCTTTAAAACACAAATAACACGAAAACTATTTGAAGGATAAAAAAACTGTTTTAGAGTCTTATATGCAGGTTTTTGTGCTCTTTCTGATGATGCCAGTCGTTTTTCTTATCGTTGAGCACGAAATTTCATATTTTTTACTGTAATACAATTTAATAGTAGATAGTCACAATCTCTCGATTTCCCCCACAAAAATCCCGAATCAGCCTTGGTAACAACCCAAACCTTGCTAACTAGACTATAACCTATATCTTTCCACTCGTTACCGGCTTCTAACACGAAGTTGCCATCAAGCTATTTTAGAAGCACTTTTTGATATCGTGGCCGGCCGACTAAAATGTAGTTTTGAGTTCATTCAAGTGTGCAGTTGTCATATTAGCTGGTTTGGTATAAATTTGACGTTTTCCATGGAAATGCTCAAAAAAATACAAGGAAAATTTCCTACAATGTCAGACAAACAGCAATAATCAGCCACACATTTGAGAATATCAAAATACGCAATGTTCTTAGCCACAAATAACTCGATTAGGCATCTATATATCCCCTATATTTAGAAGGAATATATCAGAACTATCTTCATTGCAACATTTATGTAATTTCAGTTTTTCTACGTTTCTAACAACAAAAATGTAACAAATTAATACATTAGAGTTCTTTATTTCTAAAGACTCACCGGCGGAGCTTTGCCTTCCGTTGGCGACGTCGCAAAACGACGAAACAACATCATTGTCGATACTCTTCTAGCCGCTCGGAATAAATGCATTTTGCTGTTTTATATTTGCTTTAAAACACTAAAATAATTCGCCAGTCCAATATGGCGGGGACTGTGATATTATATTATAGTAAGCACATGAAATACCATGACTCTTTGCGGCTTCCGACATAATGCTGTAGCAGCCACTGATCTCATAGAAGACTGCACTATTGATTGCACTAAAATTCAACGACTGAAATATTGTTCGCGCGTAAAATAAAAATAATTTTACAGACGGCGAGTGAATAACTTGAACAGAAATGTTTTTCGTCAGTTACCAATGATTTGACATGTCAGCATTTGAAATTTTAAAAAGAAATGAATGTTGTAACCATGCATGTTACCATACCTAATATTGGTAATGCAAAATATGCAATGATAAAATGCAAAATAGATCTTCATAAAACATGTTTTATCTTTTTTCATTCATATGGTTAAACTGGTAAGAAAGAAATTCTAGCAATACAGTTTTTAACGTTCTTGCACCTCATCCGCTGAAAGTTTTCAGATTAAAAAATTTTTAGGGTTAAATTCTAGCCAAAGTATTTGCACCTGTTTGCAGTGAGATTTAAGCTAACTTAAGTGGCAATTCACACCAAAGTCTGCACCACTAGACTACACAATTATGCGTGGAAAATAGCTCGTACGTTATTGACTTTAACCAATTCTTTCTCGTTGAAAAAACTTGCCACTTTTTTTTTCTTCAGATCAGTTAAACTCAATAATTACATCCTATTAAGGTTAAGGTACAGTTTTTGATTGTTATAACCCAACCCTATCGATAAAAATATAACTATCAAAAACTGTACCTTAACGCTACCCTGGCCCTACCGCTGTTCTAGCCCTAGCCCTAGCCCTAGCCCTAGCCCTAGCCCTAGCCCTAGCCCTAGCCCTAGCCCTAGCCCTAGCCCTAGCCCTAGCCCTAGCCCTAGCCCTAGCCCTAGCCCTAGCCCTAGCCCTAGCCCAAGCCCTAGCCCTAGCCCTAGCCCTAGCCCTAGCCCTAGCCCTAGCCCTAGCCCTAGCCCTAGCCCTAGCCCTAGCCCTAGCCCTAGCCCTAGCCCTAGCCCTAGCCCTAACCCTAACCCTAACCCTAACCCTAGCCCTAGCCCTAGCCCTAACCCTAACAGGATATTAGGATGTAAATTATTAACTTTAACTATTTTTTACTTCATTCCAAGCGAAAAAGTAGCAAGTGTCTTTTATGAGATTTGAACCAGATAGCCGGCAGGTTAGATTGGTTCAAACCTCGCAGCAAACACTTAAAATGATTTTGGCTTAAAATGAAGTAAAAAATGCCAAAAGTTAATAATTTACGGCTTGCAAAACAAGCATGGCCAGTAGTCAAGTGGTGTTGGCTTTGGTGTGAATTATCAGTTGGCTGGTTCAAATCCCGCTGCAGACAGTTGG
The DNA here is from genome assembly GCA_963855995.1 of Muricea muricata. Taxonomy (NCBI): domain Eukaryota; kingdom Metazoa; phylum Cnidaria; class Anthozoa; order Malacalcyonacea; family Plexauridae; genus Muricea; species Muricea muricata. The sequence continues at coordinate 3,496,982 of OY979725.1, forward strand.
AAGTGTTTTGGCTTAAAATGAGATAAAAATTGGTTAAAGTCAATAATTTACGACCCATTGAAGAATCATGACAAGTGGTCTAGTGGTGCTGGTTTTGGGGTAAATCACCGGTCAGATTGGTTCAAATCCAGCTGCAGACAACTGCCAATATTTTGGCTTAAAACGAAATAAAGTTTGGCTAAAGTCAATAGTTTACACCTCATAACACAAGCGTGACCGAATGGTCTAGCGGTACAGACTTTGATGTAAATAACCAGTTAGGTTGGTTCAAATCTCGCTACAGACAGTTGGCTGAAAATGAGGTAAAAATTTAATAAAGGCAATAATGTACGCCCAGGAGCACATGCATGAACGAGTGGTCTAGTGGAATAGGCTTTTTGGTGTGAATTACCAGTTAAATTGACTCAAATCTCGCTGCAGACAATTGTGCAAATATTTTGGTTTAAAATGAAGTACAAAATGAGTAAAGTCAATAATTTCAGGTACCATTGAGCAAGCATGAACCAGTTATGACTGGAGAACTTGGAGAACTCGGAAAAGAAGGGAGATGATCCAGGACTTAGCGTATAGAAATCCCCGACGTTTTAACCACACGACTGTCAAGTGAGATTGCCGAACAGAAAATTATCTACATGGAAAGATTTTATGTTTTAATTTAATTTATAAACTCATCTCTGACGAGACATGTAACCTCGATTTTCACTTGTGTGGCCGTGGGGTCAATCCTCCCTCGTGATATTGAATCTGTAAACGCTCTTGCACCGTATCTGTGCTCCCTAATCAGATTCAGAGGGCGGTAAAGGGTTTTTTCGTGAGCCGTTAATTGCCAATATTTGTTGTTGTGAAATGAGATTTAAAGAATATTTGTGTCGTGAATTCCTGAGCCGTGATTGGCAGCTGGACGAGTAGGGATAAGTGCTAAAGAACAAAGTACAATGCATTGGTTACAACAATTTTACTAGATGCATTTATTTTCTTCATTTTTTTCTACATCTATTGGCTGTTTTTTACAAAAATTCATCCGAATTTGAGCTTTCAACGGTGCTTTTTACGTTCTACAACGTAGAAATAGGCTGACGGGTTAAGAAAGGCATTAAATTTACCCAGTTTAAAACGAGTTCATTAAATTTCGTGAAATTACTAATTTTTTACTAGTGAAATGTGAAATTGCTGTTTTTGCTCTCATGAAACGTGATCCGAACACCCCCCTTTAGCACCCTCTAATCAGGTTGAACCTCCATTCTTCGCAATTAAAATCACATCTAAATTGCATGCAGGCGAGGACATTGAGGACACAGGAGAGTATAAAGTCACAGTTATAAATTTGGATGCTTTTGCATATTCATGCCAGTTAATACGGAAATTAAAAAAAAATTGTTGGAAACTTGGCCCAAAGGCTGCTGGACTTATCACCACCATCTGATGTTTTCAAAGATATTATTTTTACAAACATAAGGATGGCAACTTCTCAAGACGCTGCATTATAAGCTCCTCTTCTCAAAAATTTAAACCCTAAACCAACTGTAATTCGAGTCCTTATCCTAGGGCTACATTTAAAGTGCCTATGGCTATGAAACGAAATTTCGTCCAACTATCTTTTTATTGCATTGCAAAGATGGTTTAAGATCGCAATATAACTTCTTTGTTGCAATTTCTCTAACACTCGTCTTTCTTGAGATATTCAACTTCGTTAAACAAAAAATTTTATTGTCTCATTTGAAGGAGACTCTAAAACAATAAATAGAAGTCTATTGCAAAATTTTTATGTCTGTTTTACTTCGGCAGATATTCTCACCTAAACCAACGAACTGTCCGCTATCTTGGATTAATTTTTCACCTCATTAACAATGTTTTGGTAACGTCACAACAGGGATAAGCTTGTCGAAAATCCTCCTAAATACCTACCAACAATCAAATATTGTTTGAAATCGTCTCAGTCCGTGCTGAAATCCGAAACACTTGCCGTACATGCGGTTATGCGAGCATATTAACTATTGTGTCGCAAGAAAAAAAAATTGTGTGATCCCAGTTGTGACGTATCCAAAATGACGGACAACTAAAGATTTCAAGTCAAAATATCTCACCAAATAAGGCAGATATAAAAATTCTGTAATAGACTTCTATATATTGTTTTGGAGTCTCTTTCAGATGAGACGATAAAACATTTTGTTGCCATTCTTTTAATTAAACAAGAAAATTACACAACTTAATAGTATTTATGAGATTTCAGATTTTGTAGCATATGGCTATAAGAAACAATTAAAACTGCTCTGTACATGTGTAAACTACGATTAATAGCTTGGTGTATTTTTTCTGGAATATATTAATAGGTTTGCAAATTACTGATGATTTTTGAAAAGTTATTATGCAGAGTGATGTCATAAGTTGCGTAATTTGCATATCCAATAAAGTTCAATATTGAAGAAAAAGTAGAGAAGAAAAAGTATCAGAGAAATTCTAGCAAAGAAGTTACATTGTCATTTTAAGTGATTTAGGCAATGCAATCAATAAATAATTGGACAAATCGTTCAATAGGCTTTTTAGCTCTAGATATCATTTTACTAAAAGTACCGCACGTCTTCATAAATTGTAAACAAATTCTTCACGTTGTTATATGTCAAGTAGTAAGACGTAAAAATAGTTGGAAAAGTTTTGCAAGAGAATTTATAAAAATTTTCTCTTCTTTCTAATGGAGGAAGTTACCAGCCAGCGTTACATCGACACAGTACCTGTTGGTTAAAAACCAAAACATGCAATTGTGTTTCACAGTTGGCTCGATAGCTCGATTGGAAGAGCGGCGGTCTAGAAACTTCAAAATGCAAGTTCAAATCACGTTTGAGACAAAGAATTTTTTCCTTCCTTCTCTGCAGTGTCAGATTAATAAGAATCTTTATACAGCTCAATAAAGGTCAACCTTTTAAAAGCGTAAACTGTAAACTATGAGTGCGCAAGGGATGACTGGTAATATCTTATTTTCACCTCTAAGCACGGCATTATTTTTTGAATTCGAGGGTACAAAGGAAACTTATGACGGCAAATTTTTTTGCCACAAAGGTTATTCCTTCAGTATCAGGGCCCACATAAACAATAATCCATCATTCCTTGCGCGGTCACAGTTCACAGTTTATGCTTTTAGAAAGACAACATTAATTGAAATATATAGCTGTATTTGAAGTGACGGAAGTTGTAGGGTTTCAAAGTAAAGCGTATCGATCATCCTTAATTGCCAAGGGAGTCATTCGGGAGTCATTAATTGCCAAGGGAGTCATTTCTAGGCCATTTCTTTGATTGTCTGCAGGCATATTCAAAACAATGAAAATGAAGATCTTAATTATGCATCGACGAAGTAATATATAATAAACGAGAGAGCGTTTATTACCGGCGTATAAAACACCGAAAAGTGTGTTGAAAAACGAGACGCTAGTCGAGTTTTTTACACACACTTTGAGGTGTTTTGGATGCCGGTAACAAACAATTTCGAGTTTATTATATTGCTTCTCAAACGAACTTGTATTTAGCGAGAAATTCAACGCGAAAGTTGAGTTAATTTATGGACGTTTATTACCGTGGTATCAAGACAACGATATGGTGCTGATTTCCTTTGTGTTTTGATCATGAATTATTTATGAGTTTGAGAAGATTAGATAATACATATACGCACAGGGTGAGCAAAGAAAAGCTGATGCCACTTCATATTCAAATTTACCGTATAGCCAAGATAGCGACTTGTAATTTGACAGAAGTTACCTACATACAATTAATAGTGCACTTATTTAACATGCCTCGCATGACCACTATATAAATTTAGGCAACTCGCTATGCGGCTAATTTGAATATGAAAGAGCATAAGTTTTTTTTACTCACCCTGTATATAAGTATTTCCGGAATTTTTTCATTCGGTGATGCTTGCTTCGATATCAAAACTATTTTGATTAAATCTGCTATACTAGAGATCTTAAGAACAACGCGAATTTGCAACACGGATTCAGCGAGTTTTATTTTACTGTAAAACGATGGCAAAAATTTCAAAATATCGTGGTTACAGTGAATAAAATCAGATTATACGTAAGTAAAAATTTACAATATAACAGAGGATATAGGAATATATGAAGAAGATATTTTTATCATTAGTTTTTACCATTTTTGACACGACGACTTTTTTTTTGGCAGGGAAAATTTGCATTTGTGGCAATATCTGCTGTAACTACTCATGTATAAGGCCTGCTAGTGTAACAGTTAAGTAATAAAATATCGCAGAAATTAACTCTGGTCACTCAAGCTTTCACTCCACGGAGACCTGGCTTAAGAAAGCACGTCTGCATAGAATAATCTTGCGCTGTAGATATTTAATTCTCTCAATTACGTAAAGGAAACGGCTAGGACATTGAAAGAAAAAAAGAGCTGTTTGTCTCAGCAATTATCCGTGAACGTATTTTGCATAATTTGCTACAAGAATTTCAATATAACATGTATAAAAGATGATTAACTCAAGCAAAACATATGATAATAAAAAACACGTAAACTTGTCAAACTGTTTGTTTAACTTGGCAATGTTTTAAACCGCAAAGCAGCGCTGGATATACTCTTTAATGCGCGGCTTCTTAACTTGTACGCTCTTATATTGCATAAAAAATCAGTTACTGAAAATACTTGGAAACTTCTCGACAGATAATTGGGCGAAATCCTCGGTTAAAAAATGGCTGAAACCAAATGTTAGCAGGGCAACCATGAGACTACCGAACACAATGGGCAATTTTTCTTTCTCCGTCAAATTCTGCCCTTCAACTACACATAATTTGTGTTGGAAACTTTCCCTGGTATGACCCGTTGCCCGTGGAATTTAAAACAAACAATCTTCATAGCAGGAAGCCGTTTGGGCATGCAATTCGATTGTCTTTGAAAGCAGTTTGAAAGTTTTGGAACTTTCCGAGCCAAGTTGTTTATTCGATAGCAAAAATTATGCTATCGAAGCAATATCTTTGAATATCAATAAAAATATCTCAGCGAAAGGCGGGTATTTTGTTTACGTTTGATTCAAGGGTTTGTCCATGGTATGGGGAGGGATCCTCGAGCTCCCATTGGCCAGTCCGTGCGTAGTATGACCAAATATAGTCAAAGCTTTGTCCTGGGAAACAGCGAACAGGCAGGCCTAGAGAATTCGCATTGGGGGCGCTGTCGTTTCTAAATTCTCCGCTAGAGTTGTTATTAACTGAATTAAAGGGTGTCAACAGTTCACGAGAACCTTTAAGGTAAGTCCATCTATTATCTTAGCGTATGCTAAACTACAAGAATAGCGTACTAAAACAAGACGGTTCCTCTTGCTATTTCAATTTGCTCTCACAAATACTACAAACGATATTAGATACGTTAAAATTCCACAATTGAGAGGGGACATTGTCTTGGGCGATCCAGCTCCCCTCCTTACATTTCAATGTTGCAGCTAGAGTACGAATAATTGCTGTGTGTGACATGCGACAGGGACTATTGAGTTTCACTTAATGTATCATCCAAACAACGAGTGACTGAAAATTTTGTGGCCTAAAATGTACAAATGTAATCATTTCGGAGTTTCGACGCGAGCTTTATCTAGGTCAGAAAGTCTAGAAATGTTTATGTGGAATTCACGGATAATGAGGTCTTGTGTATCAATGATTCATTCGAAAGTAAGTCAGTCAAACTTGATGCTTATAGCGTCGCTTGATTTAAAATATTCATGAGTTTAATCATATACCTGCTTGTTGGAGCTATTCGAACGACTGCTAGTGGCCTTATCGTATTGATTAAAAATAAAACATGCCAATGATGGAGCACTAAAACTAAGGACCCTGTTCCAGCAAGGTCCAAATCGAATTTCTTGAGATTTAAAGCATGCTGTAAATGAGGTAAAGTTAGCCTGCTTCTTTAACTAGGTGGCCGCCTACGCGATCGTATGCTTGAATAGTGTTTACATGCATTTATAATGAAGCTTCAATAAGAGTAGAGTACAAGTTATTTTGCTTTTATGGGAACATACAAGCCAAAACATGCGAGGCGTTTGTGTTTTTAACTAGTCTCAGCAATTATTTACGATTCTCATCAGGCTATGCTGTAACTAACCCACAATGGGAGACAAAAGCTTGCTTTATGCGTAAAAAAATCGTGTCAATAGCGAAGGGGATCGTTCGAAACGGGAAAAAGTACACTGATCGAGCTGAGTGTGGGATCTTTAATAATATCCAATAAAAATTAAAAATACTTTTTTGATGTGTGGTTTCCGCTAAACTGAAAAAAATTTCCATCTTTCCTCGTGCCTTTAATAGCCGAACGGAATTCACGAAAGTTGTGTAGATAACTGTCGCTCGACGGTTTAACCGCAAACGCTTATCGACCCTTGTTGACTTTCGAGGGTTTTCGCAATGCCAGTAATGTAATTAGTCAACAACTTTGATGTAACTCATGAATGACTTGAGTATGTGACCTTCTTAGAAATGATACTCAAAATTTCGGTTGAAAGAGATGGGATTTTATTAGCTGTTAAAAATTTGGATCAAATTGGCGAAAATATCCATTTTTTATGGCATGCCAAGATGGACAATATTAGTGTACGTCCATATATATATATATAATGTATATTTCACAAATGTAATCTCATATGTATTTTTGTAATTCGAAATGGCCATATATAAAACGGAACAGAAATATGTACAACGAAATAGAAATATATAAAATGAAACCCAAATATATAAAACGAAATTTTCCAAATATATACGACGAAATTTCCCAAATATATAAAACGAAATTTCTCAAATATATGAAACAAAATTTCCCAAATATATAAAACGAAATTTTCGCAATATATAAAACGAAATTTCTCAAATATATAAGGAGATATTTTGGGCGGAGAAAGAGTGCGAATAATATATCCGGGGTAATTTTTCTCTAAAATGGTGAAAAACCACTCTCGTGTAAGTATGGCAGGCAATCGTAGCAATTTCTCAATAGAGTGTAAACCGCAATAGTGGAGAAACGTAAGCAAGTACAGATGACAAACGCTCTTTCCTTCACCGAATAGTCAATTAGCATCGATCCAAGCGCCCCAAACAAACAGAAATGAAATTCGTGTTGTCGCGGAACATGGCGCGCTGGATATGCCTGAACATCGGTACCCTGAAAACACAGAACGATTCGCGTGAATATAATCGCAAATATCAGCCAACAGTGGACACTACTGACAGATCAGACCAGCAACAAGGCCAACAGTGGACACAACTGAAAGATCAATGCAGCTTATGACTGTTGCACTTCTATCATCAGTTGTGGGATAACAATTATCCTGCTGATGACCTGGGTGTGAATTGCTAGTTTTCTGCAGCTGACAGGTTTTCTGTTAAGGGGTATTGGTCATATATTGGTCTCTATGTCTGCCATTATTCTAGCATACTACGGTGTACATGTTCAGAACCAGTCCAGGCAGATATATCCATCTGCAAGCGGCATGCTCCTTGATTTCATTGCTGGATAAACGTTCCTCACATTCGAGTTTCGACGTCTTCAGGACTGTCCACTGTTGGCGTTGCACTTGGTCTTTTGTGCTGGTCGAATTCTTTACGTTTCTTAGCCATTTCTTGGCACTATATTTTCGATTATAGGCACGAATCGTTCTGCGTTATCATCCAGTGAGCCATGTTCGGCGAGTCTCATTTCTGTTTGTTTGGGATACTTGGATCGATGTTAAGTTTTTTCTTTATTACGGGTCTCTGTCAGGGGCGAAACTAGTGGGGGGGGGGGGGGCGTCTCACAACCTCCCTCCCTAAAGTTCACAAGTGCCAATTATGTCGGGCAAATATCGAAAACTGCTAGGGCAGAAAGTGCCGGAAAACCTAAATTTAAGGTCAAGAGGACCCTGAAAGTGCCATTTCTAGCGATCTAAGGCTTCAAATTTTCAAAAATGTTCTTATTTGCTTCCAACTATAGTGGCGCAAATTTTAAAAACTACAAATTTTTATCCTCTCCATCGTCGGACAAAGATAAGTTTCACCCTCCTAAAACATAAACCCTAATTACATCCCTGCTCTGTGCTGTTCCCAATCGAGAAATTGCTTTGATTGCCCGCCACATTTGCATAAGCGTGGTTTTTCACCATTTTACTCTTTCTTCGACCAAAATATTCTTTTATATATTTAGGAAATTTCGTTTTATACATTTGGGAAATTTCGTTTTATATACTTGGGAAATTTTGTTCTATATATTTGGAAAATTTCGTTTTATATATTTGGAAAATTTCGTTTTATTTATTTAGAGAATTTCGTTTTATATATTTGGAAAATTTCGTTTTATATATTTGGAAAATTTCGTCTTATTTATTTAGAGAATCTCGTTTTATATATTTGGGAATTAAATTATATTTCTTTCCGTATGTATACATGTGTTTCATTTTATATATTTCTGTTTCGTTGTACATTTGTGAAATATACATTATGTTTATGGACGTAAAGTAATATTGTCCATCTTGGCACGTCATAACGCCCATTTTTTCAACGCCCATTTTCTTGACCAAATTTAAAAATTTGGTGAGTTGGACCCAAGGTCGAGTTGGACTGCGAGTAGGTAGTTGGCAATTCAAGGCCAAATTGAATTGTTAATGATATGGGTACCGGTATATGAGTGTAGGTTAAATACCGCCAAGGAGGGATTTATGTCATATAAAGACCCCGGGGACGCGTAGCGCTCGATGGCTTTATATGACATAAATACCGACTTTCGAGGTGCATCAAAGAAAACCAACTCAAAAATAAATTAAGACTTATTGTAGACTTGGTTTTTTGACATTCTTTTACGAACGAGAGATGCATTACAAAATGGAAAATTCTTGAAAAAAAAGTTTTGAAGAAATATTTAAAAAAAACACACGAGATGCAACGACGTCCAATTGGAAGTTCGAACCGGAATCCAAACTGGATGTTTGTGATTCCTACTGATAGAAATCTGTGGGAAGCAAGCAATTTTAAGTCTATGATGGATATTACTTTTAACCGCCTGTGGATCGAGAGTGCCTGACTGGGTATAAATTTGGCTAACCAATAGTTGATTGAAATAATGACACCAATAGATCCACCCTGAATTTAATTCCATCTCTCCTGCTTTTGCACGCAACCTTAAAAAATCCTCGAACGTTTTTCAAACTTCAAGCGGCAAACAAAACCACATCGCTCAGTGCGGGCGACATTGTATTGTTCTTGTTTGAAATATGCAAACATGAAGTTCCGAAATATATAGGGATCCAAAGTACAGCGTATCAGGCCGTATAACAGGTGTGTCATGAGCTGAGCAACATTAGCGCTTAAGCTCGGAAAGCTCCATTCCTTCGATTGTCTATGATTGAATTCAGTTTTAAAAGCTTGTTATTCTTGGGGTGTATGTATTGAGCAGCCCAGCGGTAGCTTTGTCATTGTTTTCACGAGTCTAGCAGGAGGTCGATTCCCACCAAATGTACTTTCTCTTGAAGTATCGACATTTAAAAGCTTTTTATCAAATACTGCAATTTTTATAAGCATATTAATGGGGGATGTTTCTCTTTACAGAAACACGATTGAATTTCTGACATAATTTTTTCCCCATTGATTACAACGAAGTCAACCTATCCAAGATTTGTCAACAGTGCAAATATGTCCTATTGACGATCTATGATCGTGGTTAACTTAAATTTAGAAACTTACCGAAAACTTAGGGCAAAATAAATCTTTGCTTATCCATAAAAACCTTTGAAAGTAATTTTAATATTGTTTGTTAAAATTTTGGATAACATGCTTGGTTTCTGAAATTTTCAAGGACAATGATACTAGCGATCCGCTATCTTGTTTCATGATCAGGTCCATTTTAATGACGTCACAAGCTGTGTAGACCGTGTAAAACTTACTGGGAATGAATTCCAATGATTTTTTGTTGACCACTTGCTCATCTAACTGTAAGCAAAGTTCTTGCGCGCAGTGCGTTTAGCAACAGACTGGTCGTTTATGGTAATATTTTTTGTATAGCTCTTTCAAGATGCCTTTGGTCGTCGATCCAGCGTTTCGAAGTGTAAAAGATAAACCTGATGGAATATGCATTTGGAGGATTGAGGTAGGAATTAATAACGTGAAGAAGCATTACCGCATGATCGCTATTTTCTTGCGCGCGTGCATGCGTTACAGGATTTGCAACAGGTTGGTCATACAACAAAGAAGAATAACAAACGTTCTTATGAAACTCAATAATAATTAAACATGTCTTATCAGCGTCTGTATACACTGATATACAGGGTGTCCCAAAAAAACCGGAACCCGCATAAATACTGCAATAATACATAATTGATGTATGCACTTAAAACTAAACCCGCATAAATTAATGTTGTATGCATTTATGATTCACAAATTGACGGCACTGAACTGAATCTTAAATGCCATTTTTCCAGCTATAATGTTGTGATAAGATTCCCTAGGTTGAAATAAGCCGGTGTAAAAAAATACACAATGCTGATTTTAAACAATTGCATGTAGAATTAAACAATGACATACAATCAAGACATTACTTTTAACTTGTTTTGCTTTGACATATGCTGCACAAAAATATGAAATCCCAGAGGTACAGAAACGTAAAGTCATTACACTACTGTGAATAATAATTACATTATTGTGAATAATATTTTTAACGACTGCATAATTAATTTATGCGGGTTCCGGGTTTTTTGGGACACCCTGTATAGAATCATCTTGATTTGCATAAACTTTTTTATTTATTTCAAGCTTTTAACATTTATTTTTCAAACGCAGTTTGAAAACATGACTGTTTGAGGTCGTTTGATAAATAATTTTAAAAAAACTGTGTCCGTTTTGTATCAGTGTACACATGAGATACTCGTGCGTGTGTCTGTATACACTGATAGAGAACAGCCACTCGTGCAAAAGAAGTTGGAAATTTTAGCGGCTGAAATCGTAAGCTTAGCTGCCATCTTTCTTATAGTTAGATGCAAATAAGTCTGTAACCTGCACATTGTCGGCTTATAATTCAATGTAAATTTAGAACATGACAGTCGTTCCACTGGACAAGAAGAAGTACGGTCATTTCCACTCTGGCGATTCTTACATCCTACTCTACGTAAGTTTTATCGTTTAAAGAGACAAAAATTGGCATACAAACTGCTCCTGTTTGTATTCAAGATTTTTTTTAAATTTTATTTTCCTTGGATGAGTGATTTTCTCAGCGAGAAAATTTCTCGAATCAAATAATTTTCAAAAATCTACGAAAATTTTGTAGAACGATAAAAAAATCTACAATATTTTATAAAAATAAAAAGTTACCTACAGGTAAAATTAATGAAAAAGAATTCTCACGATTTTTTCCACGCAAGAATGTTTTTCGTGTTTTAAGAAGTTTCTACAATTAATATTCTTGCCAAGAAAAAAATTCGCACTTAAAGCACAGGAAACATTTTCTAAAAGTAAGAAGATTTATTTTTATTGAATATCATGATCAAAATTTTCTTTGTAAAATGTTTCGCGATGCTGATTCGTGCCTTGAGGAGCATCTTTATTAGTACTATCTATAGTGAATAGGTCTGTTATCTCACACTTTGCTTATTTTTTGTCTTTTCCACTTAGAAAAACAAACGAGCTGGTGAATACAACGTCCATTTTTGGTTAGGAAAAGAAACAACAAGGGTACATACAGCATATGATTTTTTATTTTCTTTCAAAATATACCTTATTACGTATGGGGAAGGTGAAGAATGAATTGGGGAAGGGGGCGGTCCTATTCACGCTCACGTTCAGTACAGTAGCAGATTTAGCTTCTGACACTCACGTTTGTAGGATGAGGCTGGAACAGCGGCGATAAAGTCTGTGGAGCTTGATGATTGTCTTGGAGGAACACCTGTGCAATACAGAGAGGTACATTACAAATGATCACAAAAACAAGAATAGATCATTTTCAAGTGTCTAAACAGAAGCAATCACTTCCTGGAAACATAGCTATATCATTTAAAGGATGCCCTTCCAAAAGCGTACACTATGAACTGTGAGCGCGCAAGGGATGATGGATTAGGTGGCGAAGCCAGCCAAACATTTGGTCATGCAGATGCAAATTTTTCTGTGTTTACAGGAATCAGTTCTAAAGAAATGAATGATGATTTAAATTTGACCGAATTGTCGGGTTGGCTTCACTACTGGATGGATTATAGTTTATTTAGGCCCAGATACCACGATATAATTACCTTTATAGCAAGTAAATTTTTCGGTGTAAGTTTTCTATGTGCCCTCGACGCTGTTTCAAAGAAATAATTCCGAGTTTGCAGGTGAAAATAACCAATGATCCGTCATCCTTTGCGCGCTCATAGTTTGCAGTTTACGCTTTTGGAAGGTCAACATTTATCAAATTAGCTGTATGCCGTTTTGAATATTATTCAGAAGCGAATATGCTTTAAGGCATTTGATGAGTGACGAATCATGAATAATAGCTCTTAGAGCGCGAAAATATTTACTCTGCTGTAATAATAATCGCTTACGTATACAACATTGATGAGGATTAAAGAGCTTATTAATGATCTAGGACCTCGCCAGTTCAACGTCAGAATTGCATCATAAGAATAAAGCCCCAATTACACGACCAAATTTTCTTTCACAAATTTCATCTGCCAAATGTTTTTTCACCATGTAAACTTTGTCAAAAATTCCTAATTTAAGGGTAAAAAGACAATCAACACAAGAAATTTATCAAAGAAAATTTGATCGTTCAAAAGGGACTTTATGTAATCTAGGAGTCTGGGAATATACCTTACGTTTCTTCTTAAAATATACTAAATATCCCCTACAGGCTCTACGTGCATTTTAAACGCAGGTCAAAACACAAAATGTCCGGGCTCTGAGACAAAAAGTATGTGGACCTGTGAGATACAATGATATGCTTTTTACGTCGTACCAGGTGCAGGAACACGAAAGCAAGAAGTTCCTGTCCTACTTCAAATCGGGAATACAGTATCTAGAAGGTGGCGTGGCAACAGGCTTCAAGAAAGTCGAGAAAGAAAACATTCAAAGATTGATCAAAGTGAAAGGAAGCTTTAATCCGCGGATCATTGTGGTGAGTATTTCTAAAAGAACTTTTGAAAGAATCAGATGAAATACACAAAAAGATAAAGCATATCAATCTCGTTCCTATGGCCAAAGGGAAATGGCCCTGGAATGAGGTTGAAAGCATATATGGATATATCTTATAAGAAAAAATCTTATGTGGATATAAGAACCTTTGACGTAGTGATAATATCTGTTGTTAAATTGTTGGTAGCAAGATATTGAAGGAAATGACACTAGCGAGCCGCCATCTTTTTTTATAATTGGGCCTATTTTAATGACGTCACAAACAGGACAGATTGTATAAAACTTATTGTCAATTAGTTCATAAATCCCAATACAATTTTTTTGAACACTTTGCAAATCGCAATTTACGCAAGAAGTATATACATGCAAATCCAGTTGGATTTTAACGTTGAACACATCTGCCAATTGCTTCTTGAAGAAAAGAAGATGGTCTGGCGGATTGCTATAGTCTCTTTTTTTTTCCTTATAGTGTCCTTTCTTTGTCCTTTGTCCTAGTGTCTTTTCTCGTGTCCTTTAGTGTCTCGGACACTAAGCATGTTATCAACGGACACTACAGTTTCTTCCAAAATTCTTGTCGGTAAGGCAAAAATACAAACATTGCCATACCCATTTAAGATGGATTTTCCCCCCACATGCAGTCCTGGCCGTGTTGTTACTTTCGGCAAAATGAATTGTGCATATTGACTTTTAAGGTTCCAATGTTGTATTTCCCACCCCCATCTCCTCTTGACTTTAGTTTAGATCAATATATAGAATTATAATATTACGTTTCCAGGTTTCCTGTGCAGCTTCCTCGATGAATGACGGTGATTGCTTCATCCTCGACCTTGGAACAGAACTGATCATGTGGTCGGGCAAGCAAGCTAGCCGCCGGGAACGTCGTAAGGTAGATACCATAAATTCGATGCAAAGTTGTTCGCTGCAGAACAACGCCTGAAGAATATTGTTATCAAGGTTCAACAACACTTGCTGAATTGACAATTTTGATGAATACTGTTCGACCAATAGTTGTTCGATATTGACAAAGAGCAATAGTTGTTGCAGTGTTGTTGGAACAAGAGCCGACAATAGTTGATGAAACAAGCTTGTTGACGCAACAATATTGTTCAGTGCTGTTTAATCATCACGTTCACACAAGGTTGTTTCGACAAGGGGTAAAAGTATTGATGAATTAATCACCCCATGTTGGTTTGTCCACTGTCAACAATATTGTTCCAACCGCAGTGAACAATATTTGCTGACAACAGTTGTTGACAGAATGCAGCACAACATTGCAGAACGTTGTTAAGAACAACTCGCAACAATTTGTTGAAAACGTTGATCAAGTTGTTCATTTTTGCGCGTCGAGCCGACTGTCGGATTTACAATATATAGTAGCTAAATTCTGTATTTCCCACTGGTAGATTGCGCATTCCTGCTGGTAAATGTCGCCGGACCTTCGAATTCCTTTACAGAGAAGTTTCACTAGTGACATGTTTTTCTGTTGTCAACAGGCTGCTGAAGTTATGAGACAAATCAGAGATGATGAACGAGCTGGACGTGGTTCCCTTTTCTTTATTGGTAAGATGATTAAAGTTAGATTTAAAATGATTTAACAATGCAATCCAAGTTACTTCTGACTATAGTTCATTATTAAGGTTGCAGGACACTTTTTGTCACATCGGGGGGGGGGGGGGTCGTACATGCGCGCTTAACATAGGTCTAATTTTCGTCACATTTTTACCAAACATACACTACTAACGCATAACTCCATACCCAAAATACGTCCCGGCGTGCATTTAACAACATGACTTGACCATGCATATTCCTGCCAACAGAATCAGGGGAAGACTCTCCTACTGCACACAAATTCTTTGAAAACGTTGGCAATCCTGACGATATCAAGGATGCAAAGGATGGCGGATCTGACGAGGCAGTTGAACGTACACCAATTGGTTTGTACAGGTACGACCAATGAAAATCATTCACGTGAGGCAAGAAAGCGTGAGATTCTAAGATCCAAAAGATTCCAATAGCGACTTTATTACACGTGGTTAACACCTGACAGTATTACGGATAGAGATAAGCTAGTAACTTGAAGAGGGAGGGAAACCATACTACTATAGGAAAAAACCCTCAAAGCACAAGACTGATCAACTGTAAGAACTCTTACACACATACAAGGCAATACACCAGATTTGTTTTTAGCTTTCTCGTTGGCGAGAGGTGCAACGCGCCAAAACGTTTGTGAATTTTGTGCCACGCGTGTAATCGCACCAGTTTCGCGTATGAGCAGCGTGGATTTAAGCCGTTTTACTGTTTCTATTTTCCAGCCTAAAATTTGGCTAAATCTCGGTGTCCCAATGCACAAATCGTTGCGGTGGCTGTCTTGCTCAAGCCTTGGTCCCTTACATTCTCACTTTGTACTGCTTTTTTGCAATCGAACCTTTTTCATATCTCTGAGGATGATTCTATGCTAAAGGTAGGAAAACCTTCTCAAGAATTTTTAATATTCATTTCAGGGTGACGGATTCTGGTGGCGACGGTAAAGTAGTGATGTCCAAAGTCAACAGCAAGGATACTCCTCTTGATCAGAAAATGCTCGACACAAAGGTACCTAAGCTACCACGGGAGTACATATTTATCCCCTTGTTTCTTGTGCTGTTATGCATAAATTAACCGTTTATGTTTTTTGGGGTGTAGAATGTTTAGCTACCGCTCATGAGCTATACCGCCGTATAGTTTAAACTCATTCTCTAGCAGAATATCTGACCAAAACAAATACACATTTTAACATCTTTACCGAAATATTTAAACTGTAAGAAGGTTTTCCCAAATTGTTCGTTTCTCACAAAGGTATCGCCCAAATTGTTTCAAAATGACAAATTTTAACAGATTTCATCGGGAGCATTGTCGTGTAGATCGAGATAAATACATTGTTTAATTACTAATTTTCTAGTGACTAGTATTTTTACTACTAGTATTAAACGGTCCTTGACTATATATTTTTAGTACTAGTATCTTCTAGTTACACATTTTAACATGTGTATATAGCATGAGTCGTCCAAACGGTACAAAGCTTGAAAACCTTCCACCCTCTTACCCAAAATGTTTTAAGACAACAAATTGTGAAAGATTCCATTCCCAAGTTATAAGAGCCAGTCGATTCAATAAAGTTTTGACTAGGAGCTTTATACAACCGGCCCCAGTAGACCACCTTTTGCTCATGATTTTTTCTCACGCAGCAAGTTGAGTGAACGCCTTATCAACAGGCGTCTTGTTTTAAACATCATTTTCGCACAGGACTGTTTCATTGTGGACGCCGGGCAAATCGGTGTGTTCGTGTGGGTTGGGAAACTAGCGACACGGGAGGAGCGAGGAAAGTCAATGGTGAAAGCCGAAGGGTTTTTGGCAGCAAAAGGCCATGCGGATTGGACGCCTATCACACGAGTTATCGAAGGCGCTGAGACCCCTATTTTCAAGTCAGCATTTGCTAAATGGAACTATGACGTACCAAAGAGCATGCTTAGTCCAGGAGCAGCTGGTTGTAAGTATACGACTAACGAATTGTTATTTTTGTCATAATGAACCCTAAAGCGCGTTTTCCGTTTAGACGCAGTTGTTTAGTGACCAAACCGTCTTCGATGGGCAATGTGAAAAAAAAATGGATGTAATTGTTACTAGATTCAGTTGCATGCGCCAATTATTTTAAAAATGCTTGGTGAAGAAAGTTCTATTGTATCTTGGGCTAGCTACAATCATGGAATAATTGATCGGAGTTAAATTCTGCCTTCTCCCTTCCCTTTCCCCCTCCCTTTCCACCATCTATCAATGTTAGTTCTACAGTGTTTAACCCCCCCCCCCAAACATTTCAATATATTTGTAAATGCAATATCTGTTTGATAGCAAAGATTGAATGGTGGAGGGAAAGCGGGCGCGGCGAGCGATTTCAGATAACCATGCTCATTTTTTAAGTTCATGATCATCCTAGCCGCTCTATTTTTGAAGTTTCTGCAAACGGTGACTCAGTCCTTCATTAAGGCTATCCCATACTTCGCTGCAATAGTCGAAGTAAGGTTGAATTAAAACATCAGATACTTTTACAGATTTCCTTTAATTGCACTTATACCAGATGAAACTTTATTAATATAGTCGATGTGTTTAGCAAATTCAAATTCTCGTCGCGAGGCGAGGGAAGGCGGTGTATTTAGCGAGAATTTCCACTTTATCATTTTTTGTTTGTCCCAAACAAATTATACCTTGATTGTAACTTGAACAACTCCATCACAATAACTCTGATTTCTACTTCAATTTTACTCAGCTCGTGGAAGCAGTAAAGAAGTGAAAGCATTTGATGTGAAAAGCATGCACAGCAGCCATCGTGAAGAGACACACATGCCCGACGATGCCCGTGGCGGTGTACAGATATGGAGGGTTGAAGACTATGAACTGGTAGACTGGCCGAAAAGCAGATATGGTATCTTCTTCCAAGGCGATAGTTACGTCATCTTGTACACGTACGGCAAGCAAAATGATAAATTCATTATCTACTATTGGTTGGTAAGTTGGATTCACTATTTATAACCATACCATACCCTAACACCACACTACCTCACATCACACCACACCAAACCACACCACACAACGCCACACCACATCCCATCCCATCCCATCCCATCCCATCCCATCCCATCACGTCACGTCCCATCCCATCCCATCACATCACATCCCATCCCATCCCATCCCATCCCATCACGTCACGTCACACCACATCACATCACATCACACCACATCACAACACATCACATCGCATCGCATCGCATCACATCGCATCACATTAGTTTTAAACCATGTATTCCGTCTCTTCAGGGTCTCGAAAGCACACAAGATGAGCAGGGCGCAGCGGCACTGCTGAGCACAAAACTGGATGACAAGTTCGGTGGAGAGCCTGTACAACAACGCGTCGTCCAAGGGCAAGAACCAGAACACTTTCTGCGCATGCTCAAAGGCAAAATGATCGTAAAACGTGGCGGACGATCGAAGGGCGCCACAACTGTAAACGAAGCTGAGGAACAAGGTGGCACAGTTCATTTGTACAAAGTGCGCGGAACGAACGAGTGGAACGTACGATGTATACAAGTTGATTTATCCGCCACGTCCTTGAATAGCAACGACGCCTTTATCTTGGTGACACAACGCGGATCTTATGTGTGGTGCGGTAAGCGCGCGAGCGGCGACGAACGCGAGTACGCAAAAAGCGCGACACAGATGATCTCGGAATCGGCGAAACGCTACGAGCTCGTTATGGAAGGTCAGGAACCGCAAGCATTCTGGGATGCGTTGGGTGGCAAGAAGGAATACGTGTCCGCACCGAAAGAGGACGACACCATGGACCTCCGGCCCCCGCGTCTCTTTCATTGCTCGAATGATAAAGGATACTTCTACGCTGAAGAGGTGTTTGACTTCACGCAGAACGACTTGGAGGAAGATGATGTGATGATATTGGACTCGTTTAAAGAAGTTTTCCTCTGGCTCGGCAAAGATTGCAATGCAATTGAAAAGAAGGAAGGCTTGTTGACTTTGCAGGTATTTTGCTCAAAGCTAATATCAAGACTTGATGCAAGTTGTGAATACCATCAGCTTGGTGGAAGTTTGCAATCAACTTTCAGCAAGTCTGTTGACAATTTTTCTCTGAGGTGAGCAAAGGAAGAAAGGTCAATAAGACACATAATTTTTTAACAGCAATGCATCCTAGTTCCTATTTGTTAAACCACTTGATAATTCATGCCTTCGTCTGTTTAGAAATATGTTGAAAGCTGCAATGATGGCCGTCCTAAAGGCAGAGTGAATATGCTCGTCGTCAAACAAGGATTTGAACCCATTGGTTTCACCAGTTGGTTCCCATCATGGAGCGCTGAAAAAGCAGCGAAAGGACAGAGTTTCGAAGAGCTGAAACAAGAGCTCAGTGGCGGTGCTGGAGTGACATCTGTCGATGAGGTTCGTACAATAGCTCGTACAATGGTTCTACGAAGTTCATCTTATTAAATCTCTGATTATATTCACATTTATTTATTCAGGCACTAAAGGTCTACAACAAGAAATACTCTCTGGCTGAGTTACAACAAAATCCTCCACCTGAAGGAGTTGATCCTTGTCATAAGGAGGTAAGGAATAATAGATACCACGCCATGCCCCATGTCATGTCATACCATACCATACCATACCATACCATACCATACCATACCATACCATACCATACCATACCATACCATACCATACCATACCATACCATACCATACCATACCATACCATACCATACCATACCATACCATACCATACCATACCATACCATACCATACCATACCATACCATACCATACCATACCATACCATACCATACCATACCATACCATACCATACCATACCATACCATACCATACCATACCATGCCATATCATATCATACCATGCCATGCCATGCTATGCTATGCCATACCATATCATACCATACCATACCATACCCCATCACACCTTCTCAACAACACCATGCACATCACATCACAGAGCACACCACCTCACACCATACCATTTTCTACACCTAACATTTCCTTTGTTTTGCTCTAGCGTTTCCTTAACGAAAGTGAATTTGAAAGTACTTTTAAAATGACCATCGAAGCATTCAACAAACTATCAACCTGGAAGCAAGGCGAAGCAAAGAAGGGCGTTGGATTATTTTAATCAGCGAATGGACAGTATTTCTGCGTAGCTATTATATAATATATTGCTGTTAGCTTTCAATTGTTGGTAGTTTAGTTTGGTTTAATTTGTGTATATTCCGTACGTCTTCGGCACCACATAAAAGTCTTCTATAACTGGGTGCAAGAAATAAGTGTTGGGTAAATCCATATCATAAAACTATAAAATGTAATGCTTTTGTCGTGTGTATTTGTCGCTCGTATTATCAGAATAGATTGCAACATTTTCAATGTTTTAAAGGAATG
The DNA here is from genome assembly GCA_963855995.1 of Muricea muricata. Classification (NCBI taxonomy): domain Eukaryota; kingdom Metazoa; phylum Cnidaria; class Anthozoa; order Malacalcyonacea; family Plexauridae; genus Muricea; species Muricea muricata. The sequence goes on from OY979725.1 coordinate 3,517,066, forward strand.
TGGCTATAGAATTGCGTTTGTCTCGTTTCATACAACTTTGAAAATTTATACATTTTTAGACTCATTTTTGATCTTATTAATAGTGACTTTCGTGAGATTACAAGCAAGGATAGCCACAGATAAAACTGAATCCAAGTGTTCCAACGAAAAATAAGAAGTACTACAAATGTCGCCAAAATGTTCTGATCTCATAACGATGACGGATAGCTCCATATGATTCAAAAAGTTGTTTCAAATAAGGCAAACTAAAATTTTATTCGCCATACCTTGTGAAGGTACGGGATGTATTCTAGAGTGACATAGCGACCATATTTGAAGAATTAATTTGGTGTAATCAGTGAGCCTAGTTAGGCATTAGGCAAAGTAAATACTAAAGCTATTGTTGCTGCAAAGTACTGACAAAGTGCAAATTCTTTTAACATGGTCGTTCTGTCGTCCGTGTCTTGACGTGTCAGACATTACATTATTCATTATCGATTCCTTGCGTTCGCTTGTAACGTTCTTAATTTTACATGCATTTTTGTGGCGTTTATTTCATTTTTGCTTTTGATATACATGTATGATTTTCACTTCCATGTTTTTTTTTATTTTGCCGTTTTTTTAAGACGAGGAGAAGAGAATTTAGTACTTGAAATCCCCGCTGGGGCACAGCTACGGGGGGGGGGGGATGTCTGGACCCCTCTCCCTATTATTTATATATTATAACAATATCGATTTTAATCTTTACGAAAATTAACTGATGGATGTTTGTCCAAAAAGTTTCAGGAATTCTGGAAATATTTTAAGATATTTTAGACAAACTTAAGGGTGTCTTAAATTTCGTTGTGAAATGCGTTGGTGAAATTTAACCTCTCTGGTATCGAGTACGTCCATGCAGATCACTTCTACACATCTAACGCGTCTTTAAACCAAGTCTTAGGAACGTCGTAACGATGGCAAACTTGAATGTACTAATGAAAGAATTGTACATATTTTAACTTCGTATTCATTGTTTAAAGTCTCTGTCTTGTGCTGAAACCTGTTTTAATGCAATTCAATCAGTTGAAACAGTTAGATAACGAGATGGCTAACCTCATCTTTTGTCTAAATTGCATTCGACGCGACTGAAATGCGACGTATAACACAGGCCAAAGAGACAGCAACAGATTAGAGACGGTGTTAAGTGATGGAATCAGTCAGTAGAAAGAATTTGGTAGATGGAAACTCTGGTGCTGAGCCCATTTAATAGACCTTACCCATAACGACGTGATCAAGTGAAACTATTTAAAAATGGCTATATTATTAAATGTTTTTAGGTTCTTATTCAGATTGAGCATTGAATGAAACAAATATAATTTAACATTCATTTCATAAATAATCATTTTATTACTTTAACCATTGAATAATGTTGTCTTATTCGTATAGCTTAACTATTAAATGACGTCATTATGGATATGGCCTATTAAGCAAGTGTCAGTGACTGCTAAACTTTGAAAATTTTACCCCTTGTTACCCCTTTGCTGGGGACTGGGGCCGCCAATGGAGACACCTGGCTGGGGTGTCGGAACGTAAATTGCAATTCGACAGGACTTTGCAAACATTTAAACATCATTTAAACAGTGACGAGCAAAACATGACAAAATATTCCTTCCAAACATGCGATGTCGAATGCCGTTCCCGCGCAATAATTCCATGTTCTCCGTACGTGAAATTAAATCTTAATCTAAGCCTTTTTAATCAAATCTTTAAACCTTCAATTCATCAAAGTTAAAACGTGACAAATAAAATGTTGGTTAGGGTTAGGGCTAGGGTTGGGTTTGGGGTAAGGTCAGGGCTTGGAATAAGATCCATACTCGCCATACTGAGAACATGGCATTATTGCCCGTGCCACGGGCTTAGTGTGCTGGGTTCAATATCTGGGGTTCAATAATCCTAGTTTTACCCACGGTAAAATATCGGCCAATCGCGCAACGCGAGTTTTCGCGGGGAAGTCCGCGCAGGAATTCGATTCAAAAATTGTTTCGCGACGACTTGATAATCAAAGTGTTTACTATTTTATACTTCCGGGCTTTGGCTGACACACTGTGTCTCATGGCTGGCCGGCAGATAAAACCGTCTAAAGGTCGGTGGAAATGTCATTTCGTATCTGGACTCTTTGAATTCTCGCATGTCGTAATTTGCTTCTATATTGCTCGCTTGTTGTGTTGTTGTCTAGGTGCCGGCGAGCTCTACGACGCTGGCCGCGGTCATGTATGCGCGGAGAAGATACAGCCTTTGCCGAACAACTTGAAAAAGAAGGTACTATGGGCTCTATAAAATATTGACAGATGTCATAGCTCAAATTTCTGCGGACACAATTGACCATTATTGTTCCCGCCGCTCTACTAGAATTAAACTATCGAGCATTGCACGGTAGAGAATTCGAATTTTTTCCTTGTAGATCTCACTGATTCTCGAAGCCATACCGTCAAAAAGCAAAAGCGAGATCGCCGAAGTCTTACAGTCTTGCGATTACGACGTCGATAAAGCATTAGACTGTTTCATCGCAGGTACAAATGCAATTGTATTTCGCTTGTTTATCGCCGACATTTTCGGAAATTTATTGCGACATTTTGAGCGCGTTCAAATATATATTTTGAGAATTTTATGTGATACGTGCGTCAGTTAACGGCGTTATGTGTATTTGCTTCGCTGTAGACGGCAAAATGGACGAACAAAATGAATGGAAGGTTCAAGGAAAACGAAGGGTAGGCAAATTTTTTTCAAATTGTTTTGCTTTTAGCCATAAAGCAACCTGCAAGAGCAATTATTAGTCAGAATAAAATATTCACTGATATTCATAATTGCAACACATTTATAGATGGTTGCAACTTTAGAATGGCCTTTTTGCGTTAATTTTAACCTAAAATTCAGCGTTTTCTCGATTGCGACAAACGTTTTAGCACAAGTTTTAAGAACAAGGTAAACAAACTTCGAACTATGGCTCTAATGATTTTTTGTTTCAAACCGTACTTCCGGAATTATTTAGTTTCGTTTTGCAACTTAACACCAGTTGTCAAGGCTGTATAACGCCACAATTTTTTTCTACATGTCTTATTTTGGCTCCTTTTGGGAACCTGCAAGGTTTATACATGGACACTGATCAAACAGGGCAATATTTTTCGTTTATTTTTGATATTTGGATCGGTTTACTGTGAAATTTTTGAAATTCATCAAACATCTGCTGTTATATAACAGCCAAATTTCCCAAAAAAACTATTGCTTTGCTGGCTGTGACATATAGAAATTGAAAGGGATAGACGATCCTAAACACAAGTTGAACTTGAGCAAGACATTGTTTAGCATATATATACATAACTTGAATGCTATGGTAATTGTATATCATTTTCATGTGATATGCCTAATAGCACCTTTGACTGTTTCTAGTAACAACTTTGGACTTCGGCTTTCATTACCCTTTTACCAAAGTATTGGAAACATTTCAACATTATAAAATGACCGAGTGATTACTTTCGGTTTGTTTTATTAGCAGCTGTGTGGGTGTATATCTCTTGTGTACTTTAGTGTTAAATTTTTGTTTGACTTGAGGGGACAAGAACATAGACATAATATGAATTGATAAATTCATATCTGTTCAACAAGTTTTAATAAGACCTATTTTTTAGTCAGCTATATTAGATCTATATCTATGTATACTAAGAAAAGTTAAGCAATTTCTTGCTATTTTGTTAACACCAAAAAATCAATTATATGCAAACCTATCTTTTTGGTATTTAGTAAAACAACATGCTATTTTATCTGCATATATGTTCTGTGCAAAAATTGCCACAAAATATGGTGTGATATAATTTATCTTCAAGTCTTTCAGTTTCTAAGCAAAAATATGGACATAATTATATTCATCTTGCACTTTTGTTAATACAAATTGTCATTGTTTTTAAACAAAAATTGTAAACATAGGTCATAAACATGCAAATGTCCTATACTGAAGAACTATTAATAGTTTCTCCCTTTGCTTTAATTGAAAACACCTTGTTATGTGGAGCGTTTCTCGTAGAGACATGATTGACAATTAGCATATTAATGAATGTTGTTGACATTGACCAGTTAGTGTTAGCTAAAATGTCATGAATACTTGATGATATTTTGCTACCTGGTGTTGGGATGAAATAATTTGTGTATTGTCATGTAATACTCTGTGCTCCATGTACATTGCAGAATAAGAAAAAAAGGAAACCTAGTGGAAAGAAGGTTGCAAAGGATGTCAATGATGCCCAGTCCCAAGACGGCACAGAAAACTCAAGTGTAACAGGTAATAAAAAAAGAGGCTATTGGTGTTGGACGGGTATAAGGACTATTTTGAGCATCACTGACAGCCTGATAGACATTTGTCAGCATCTATTGATTAAGTGAAATTTATTGATGAGGTACTGACCTTGAATGTTGCCAAAGGTAACAGTTTTTCTCAACTAAGCATAATTGTAACCCTCAAACTAACTTTTAATTGCAGGCATTGCCAACCTAAAATACATAATTGATAATTCATGGCCCTTAATAAGAAGAGTTTTTTATGCATGTGGAACATTTTGAACAAAAAATAAACAAAAATGCAGCCTTTATTCTAATGGGGGGTTTCAGCCTAATGCCATTGCAGTGGTCAGATCCAATACCTATAGGCCAACATTGCCCAGGACCCAGTAGGTCTGGAGCTATCATTCACAAAACCAGATTTATTCATATTAGTCAAACCATGCTTTTAAAAAAGGTGCCGACTTGCAGTGTTTTACATGCCTGTAGATAATATATTTCCGTTTGCATTATAACAAAAAAAAGTAACTTAGACCCCATTTAAACGATACTGGTATGAAACTCTGCCGGTTAAAAATCATTACGTTTTCAACTATTCACACAGTACCGGTAGAGTTATACTTGTTACAACTTTTGTTTATTTTAATATTGGAATTCGCACGCTAAAATGTTTCGCATAACCGTAATAAAACTATTACGGTTAGGCGTTCACACGGTAGTCTGACAGTTGAATTTCGTTCCGTTTTCAAAGTCTTATGGTACGTATACCATTTTCAAACTCTTACGGTTAGCGTTAAGGTTTCACACAATTTCATACCGGCATCGTGTGAACGCAACCCCTAATGGTAAGAATTTCATACTGTTTTCAAACTCTGCCGGTATCGTGTGAATGGGGTCTTAAAACAAATTTATCAGATAAATGCACACTTTATAAGTTATCACAGCACATACTAGTTTTACCACAGCACAATCTACACTAAAATTACTGTAGGTACCGCCGTACCGGTACTGTATAATCACTGTCACTCTGTATGCATGGCCTTATTGTCCTTGTTCAGGAGGTAGAATGTTAACTTTTGAATGCAAGTACCTAAGTTGATACTACTTTATTTACTTTATAATTATAAGCGAATTAAATTAGTCTTTATTCTTAAGGCTTGTACACTACATGACAAACTGCACACAATTCTTCTTCTGGTGAATGTACAGTAGTTGAGTAAATGTGTGTAAAGGTGTCACATTTCAGATGTTGCATGTCGCTGATGAACAGTAACAACAATAGTAACACTAACAATAGCAGTCATTTTCATAAACCAAAATAAGAATTGCATGCAAATTATGTATGTATCGTGTTAATTGGTCTTTATAGAAACCTTTAATAAAAGTATTAGCTAGTCTTAAGGTGGATTTCCAGTGCTAGCAGGAAGCTCCTCACAGCTTGCAACAAGTGCTTACATTTAAATAAAGTACATCTTCTAGCATTTTGATTGGATGAGATTACTCGCAAACTTGCTGCAAGTTGGTTTCTGCGAGGATTGGAAGTAGGCCTTTAGCCTATGCTGTGGTTGCAATTATCACATTATTTATCAAATTGTAATTTCTTTTGTTTAAGATGCAAAACTTGATGAAACACCTGAAGAAGACCAGAAAAATATTCCTAGCCAGAATATCCCAAATGAGATCACACCAAATGAACAACCTGCTGCTGCTGGTTAGTAAAATCACTGTATATGTTAAAATTCATTGTCGTATTGCGTCTTAGCATTAAGTCTGACCATCAATTTGTGTTTGACATTTTAATGGTTACAGATAAGCCAGCAGCAACCAATAAAGACAACCTAAACTCGCTCGAAAACTTAAAACCTGTAACAAATGTTTCAAAACCTCTCGAAGCTACCCCTGACCCAACATCACCTCCACTTTCTCCGCCACTCCTTTCTCCCACTGACTCAGTGAACTCGTCAAAAGACTCACAGACGTTGCACAAAACCCGAGCAGGGAGTTCGGCACATGAGAAACATCCAAGAATGAGAGCAACTTCTGGCTCAGGGTCTGAAGTGATCAAAAGGTCTTTTAAAGATCTTCAGAGATCTTCTGTATCAATAGCAAGATTTCAGTCAATGCTGGATGAGGTGAGCTCTGGCCATTTAGAATTTTTTTTTTCTCCAACTCTTTATAGACAACTGTGTACATACACAATTAGAGATATAGTACAATGTGTAATTACTTCCAAGTTGTGTAGTAGGTCTGAACTGTATTTTATTTCACCTTCAGCAAGCTGAGTCTTCTACTAAAATGTTAGCAAAAAGTTTTCAAGTAATAAGACAAGCGTGAGTATCTTTTTTTGAAATAGCTCTGAATTTGATCATTGAGATTCCTGGCATGATTGAAGTGCTGCTGTGAGGATTGCTTCTTATCAACTGTTTTAGTATAAGTTTGATTTAATTTGTGGAAACATCGCGTAAGCTTTTGTAATTTCAGATATCTATCAATGCAATTTTAACAAGCAAATGGGACAGGCAGATGTTTCAAACTTTGCATGAGTATATAGTAATGTCGAAAATATGTTATAGTTTAGATGAAAGAGAAAAATATTTGAAAGATGAGTTAGAGTCAGTCACAGAGGAAGCAAGTAAGTATTTTTAGAAAAGAACTATAAAAGTAAACTTTAACAGTTTGGTGATGTTACTGTATTCTATCTATCAAGCCCTACTTCCTGGGTCTTATTCTTTCTGGCCCATTTGAGCAGGGTGGAGAGGTTAAAGACATGTTTTAAGTCTAGGGAGGGGGCATATTAGACAAGGGAGGCTTACATTTTTGTTTGGGGAGGGGGGTAAATGGAGACTCATCTTACAAAGCAATTGACTATCACAAAATAATTGGCAGTATGTACATTTTACAAGAATGCATCGCATGCATCAAGCAAAAATTACTGAAAAAGATGCCAAGAAAAACACCCAAGGACATAAAACATTAACAAACCAAAGAAAATAACTTCCTCTCTTAATTCCGACCACAATGCATTCTGGTAAAGTGTACGTCCATGATCTTTTTCGTTGCCCTCAATTGCCATACCCTGTTAAATCTTTACTTCTTAGAAAAACTATTAGAAGAAAGGCAAGAAAATGCGTCCCATTTGAGTTTTAAATGTAATCGGGTTGGTACCATGACCGATGAAGAAACAACAGAGCTAAGAAGTGAAATAAAGGTGAAGTCTGCCACATAATTTCTTGCTGTATTTAAAACTCTGACTTTAAGCTTTTAGTTGCCACTCTTAAACTGTAAAGGGATATAGCAAAACTGGGATTACTCAAATCAATCACATTTCGAAATCTGATAACACTTTTCCGCGCATGATACAAAAGTATACAAAATTTGAAAACTTCACAGGACTATAGTTTCCACATCTTACAATATTTTGCAACCAAACTTCACAATTTTCCTAAATTTAGGATGCTCTTTCCAGCTGTACTAATGTATATTCCTAATTTAAAAGTATGTCCAAAAGGGGAATCGTCTATTACTTCTTGAAGAAAAGAACCCTGCTTGGCTGCTTCTGACGTCGTGGAAGCAAAAGTAACTTAATCCATGGTTCCTTATGGCTGAATGCCACTTGCTTGTCTTGCAGAATTTCGTAGGAGAAAGAAGGATAGACGAGGATCTGGGCAAGACGGTTCGGTTTCAACGAGACGAAGAAAAAATGTTAGAGGTGTGTAATTTGAACTAATGTCATTTCTATTATCAAGACTTTGTACACAGTAAGCTAAGCAAGAAAACTATAGCAGAATATTACATTTGCAAATGCGATTTCCTGTAATTTGGAGATGGTATTCATTATCTGTTTTAAGCTAGTTTTCACTTCAACGGTATCGTAGCGAAACGTAGCGTATTTCGTTGTTTCGTGAACAGTCTGGCGTAACTAATGATATGGACACAATGGAATACGTAACCTTTCGGCTTTCGCTACGATACGGTTGAAGTGGAAAACGGGCTTTAGTTAACAACTTTGTAGGATTTGGCAACCCTACCTACCGTCTCTACGGCCCAGTAGTGCCATAGGAATCTTTATTTTCTGGCAACCCTACCGTCTCTACGGCCCAGTAGTGCCATAGGAATCTTTATTTGCGACAAAAATTGGAGCGGGGGGGGGGGGGGGGGGGGGTTGAATGCATTCTACTCTCAATGTGTACACAAGTGAGTAATGGTTATCCCACACTTACTATCTCGTGTACTTGTACTTCATCACATTGTCCAGCAACTGGTCTAAAAGCAGGTAAATGCTTTCAAGGAAACGAACTAACATTCCATCTTCAATTCTTACAGGTTGTAAAGAATTTTGGCGAAGGTAATGTAACTGCTACTATTCTTTCTTTAAGCAGTAAGGGGAGGGAATGCAGTTACACCTAGTGTCTATACCATCCAGGTTAAAAGTTGTCGATTAGTGAAAAAGTGCTCGAAATAGCCGTTTTTATATAGCCAAAAAGTACAAGACAAAATTAATTTTTGTTTCTTCCTTTTCCCAGTGGCTCCAATTAAAAACCGCTACACGCCTTACAAGCGAAAAGAACCGACAGAACCCTCGAAAGCAGTCTCGGGTAAACCTCTGCCAGTCAAAGCAATCATTGCCTCTAGCCACGTCTCAACGACGACGACCACAACAACAACAACAACGACCTCTAGTTCAAGAGAAACGAAAACTAGTAACTCTAGAAACGAGAAACGTCCACCATTATCACCGTCACGGCTAAAAGACCAAGCGGAGATACATGCGAAACTGCAACAAGCTGTCAAAGAACAACAGGTAAAAGCCAGAGATAATGGGGTGTTGGGTAACTCGTATATAATGTTCCTTCGACCGACTCAGATGATAAAGAACTTTCCCAATAAGATTTGGATGGGAAGTTTTTATTCAATCTGATTTATGAGGTGTGACAAGTGCCTATTGACTATAACGAAAAAGATGCCGGAATAGCCGGATGTACATTTTACAAGAATGCCGTGCGGTGGGAAATCGTTTCAAAAAGCAAATTGACGTCTGTTGAAGGACATAGCAGAGGTTGTTTTCTTTGTTTTGTTGAAGTTTTATGTCCTTGCTGGCAGAATGCACACGCTGCCATCTTTTTCGTCATGGCCAGTTATAGCCGCGGCGGTTTTTCTGATACACTTTACATGAAAAAAACTGTGAACGAAAAGGCTGATGAGTAATGCTGTAAGTCTAATCTACGAGCTCAAGTCTTAATTTAAAGTGTGAAATTACTACGCCGCTACTAACAACAATGGCAAAGATGAACAAAGTCCAGTCGGCCACATGCAGCCGTTTTGTTTTATGTAAACTTAAAGCTTAGCAATGGTGTTTGTCAATGTGACCAGATCTGGTTAATTTTTCTACCAGATCCAGTTGGATGCGCTTGGACATCCCCCCTGCTTTAAAGATTTGCGACATTTAGAACAGGAGGGGTGGGCCCACCAAATCTAAGAAGCTTTGGTAAAAAATTGCATATATGGTCACACTGGTGCTTGCTAACAGCCACGAGTTGTTTGATTCAAATATTTCCGCTCTCCGCATTCGTAGGTTCCTCCTTCGTCCAAGGAGAGTTACAAGCAAGCAGATCGCAATGGTAAGTAAAACAAAATTTTAAAGGTCTCTAACCGGACCGACAATTACGGATTACGAAACCCTAAACAATATAAAGCCCGTTTTCCACTTCAATCGTACCGTAGCGAAACTTAGCGTATTTCATTGTGTTCATATCATCAGTTCTGCCTCAGTGATCACGAAACAATGAAATTCGCTACGATAAGATTGAAGTGGAAAATATGCTTAAGGCTATCTAAAACGACGCATTTCTGTTCCGCAGCACGCGACAAACCGAAACCAAAAGATTTTGGACCAAAATCCAGCCGCAATAACCACAGCAAGGGACAACAGGGCAACAGCTTGCACCGCGAACAACACCCGCAGCGTCAACGTCAATCAAGCGCATCGCAAAATTCCAAGAAATCCACTGGTAATCGCTACGAAAATAAATCAACTAATAGTGAGATTTCTAAGAAGGAGGGCCAGGCCAATGGTGGTACAAAAGCTCAGGAAGATAAGTCAGCGGATAGTGTACCACAGACACATAGCACTACCCCAGCAGTCAATGTTACGCATGCGCAAGAGGGCAATACAGCTGATAATGGTATGCAGCCGCAACAAGATAAGTCAGGGGAAGGTGATCACGTGAGTCCTGTCAATCACAGAAACCAGAGTAAACGACAGTATGTTCGCAAGACACCACCAGATGGAAGTCCTATTTTTAGAACGCGTAAAGTAGACAATGCCAATGCTACTTCAGCCAAGGTGAATGGGAACAATAATGAATCCAAAGGTCCTGATTTGCGAAAAGAACAATTAGAAAATAAGATGGCAAATGGAACAAATGATTTTGTGCCCTTGCCTCAAAGGAGCCGCAGACCGCGAAAGACATACCACAGAAAGGATCCAAATGGCAAAATAGAATTTCCCCCAAACAGGGAGAATGGGTCTGTCCCAGCCTGACAAGCTTTATCAATAGTTTTTGATTCATAAGCCCAGATAATCTACACTTGTGATAATGTAAATGCTTTTCTAAATCTGACTCTTATTAGCATATACAGGCTATTATTCAACAATCACAATTTTAACTGCAACCATCTCACTTCTGGTTTATTGTTTTGTAATTTGCTCCTTGATCCCTTTTTTTTTCATTTGTGATCCTCCTTTATATAATTCTGATAATCTGAGTTTATGAATCTATGCCACAATGACAAATTTGAATAATATTATGTCATACTTATTTGTCACAAAATAATACTGATAATATATACATGCAAATATAATTTAAGAAATGCAATTTTCACAATAAAAGCAAGAACGCTATCTCATTACTTGTGTTTTCTGTCATGACGTCATTTGATCATGACATGTATATAGAGACAAAAATAACAATATTATTTGACACATTCTGCATTCATTTAGCTTCTCTCAAAAACCCCTCTCCCCAATGTGGTGGTCATGTTAACTTCAGTGCAACTATTGTTTGCATAACATTGCGTGGATGTGTTTTGGTCCTAGCCACTAAAAATTTAATGTAATTATTGCATCAATTCAATTCCTCCAAATTTTCATAATCATTTCTAAATTTAACTTTAGGTCATCAAGAATGCATTAAAGCAGTTGACCTTTATATCTGATTTACAAAAGTGAGCCAAATGCAAGGTTTTGTAAATCAGGTAAATACATATCAGATTTGAACACTTTGTCTATTACCAAAAAGTAAACTTTGTTTGTAACTGGGCATAAGGTGATTTTTTAAAATATTAAAATTTGGAGAATGGTCTGGATAAAAACGTTTGTATCTGCCATAATCTCAAAGAAATGAATATGTGGTTAGAAAATTAATCTTCATGAATTATTAACGAGTTACATAAAGATTGCACGCATTATATTATGCAATCAGTCTAATGTCTAAAGCACAAAGTGTTTCATCAGAAATAGATTTATGGATTTAGGATGCTACAATGGCTACCTTGTTCACTTTTAAATAAGGACTAACCCCTTATATTACTGGCAAAAGATAAGGTCATTTCCCTATCCATATGAAACACACGCTCTTCCGACTTTTGAAGTTGTCAAAATGTAAAAGCTGCCCTCGATGCTAACAACACTTTTTCAACTTTTTGAAAAGCATTGCCATTGAAGACAAGTCCCCGTGACTTTTCTATTATTTTAGGCACTTTTTTACTTCAAAAGTGGTAAAAAAGAAAGGTCAAAAATCCAATTTCTATCGAAAAGTTAACTTCTTTTCATTACCATTTTGATAACTTCCCCATTTTGACAACTTTTTCAACGTTTGAAAAAGTGGTCAAAAAGTGAAGACCTGAGCCACAGAGAGCAAAGATAATATTGCCAAAAAAATCTCTTACCTCTATAATTATAATTTTTCATTTTGAAATCCCATAGATCATCTTTACTTTAAAATTTCATCACAGAAAGCACCGATATTGTCAGATTTTAATATTTCATGAACGATAAAAATTTGATTTAAAATTACTTCATGTAATATGCACCAAATTAAATACATAAATATTCTTCTTAGTTTTCGGAAATTATGCTAATTTGTCACGATTGACATTTGACAAGTTATACCTTCCAAACATACGTATTTTAAACTGGTTACCTTTAGTTAATATGCCTATATCGACTTTTTTAACCGTTTATGTCTAATGTGTATAAAATGTGACCGCACAACAATCAAACCAAACTCTTTAGTGTTCACATAAATAATCCTATGATACATTTAAAAATATAAATATGATTATACCGTCACACGTACACAAGTTTCGTTTTAACAGTCGTTCAGTTTTGTTATCCACTGCGCAACATATGCAAATAAGAGTTTTTTTCAAACTTTCACTTCCCCCGTCAAACAGGATCACCTGCTAGAATCGCCGTCAGAAAGTTAGCTGGATGTATCTGAACTGTAAACAGTTCTGAAAGTCATTCAATGTCCTGGTCTTACAAAACACTCCTATTATATACATTTGTACATTCCTAAATACAAATTCTATACGGTCACAATTGAACTCAATTAAGGAAACCAAGAGATTGACTAGATGATCATTTAGTCCCTTTCCGCGGCATTGTGCATCGAGTTTCGTGTCGACCTACAGTGTAAAAGCATAAAAAATCAAACATTCGGGGGGAATTGACTGTTTTATGAACTGCTTGCACTATTCTGCATATAGTCACTCATAGACAATAGACAAAAACGTGGATTGCAAGCGCGAGCTAAACCGCTAATATTGTCAAGCCAACACTCGTGATACGGTGCTTTACGCTTTAATTTGAAGCCCTGTAACTTTGCTTCAAATATATTCCAATTTCCAAGACTTTGCATGTTTACATATTTTAAACAAGAACAGCAATGTCTATGCGTGGAACTATCGACTTTCAGAACTTCATTTGCGTGCAAAAAAGCTGAAAGGCAGCCCTGAATGTTTGCCTTTTTTCGAGTTCCGAGAAATATCGCCACTGATGTTGTTATAAAAAAGTTTTAAGAAAACATTCACATTGTGATTTTCAGCCTTTTTATCCCCGAAAAAAGGTTTAAAAGTCGTAGTTTAAAACTCTTGACGGTAGCTATTGCACCTCAGCCTTTATTTTCATTCCATTGCATCGATAGAAAAATTTGGTTTATTTATAACGTTTGTTTATAACCAATTCACATTTCAAGATCACTCACATGCCAAGTTATTACTTTATTAGCTTTTGGCAGTGTAACCGAGAACAAAAGTAACTACACATTTAGAAGTATGGGTATGAGTGAATAACTCGTATTCATCATTCGTATGCCTGGTTACTTTTGTCCCAATGTACTCTTCCCCGAACGAGAACAATAATATCCAACCATGTGAACAATCCAAAGTTAGGAATTGGCTGGCAACGCAGAAAATATTGTTAGCCAGATTTGTCTATTGTTTACGGTAATACTTACCTTCGTATATTCTTTATACCTCGTCGAGATGACCTTTCTGGGGTTTTGAAGTTATGGTCTTCTTTGAGATGCGTTACATCTAACAATAGAGAAGTTTAATTTAAATTGTCTGACGTTCATGGCAAATACTGAGTTGGATTTGACAAGCCTCAGTGGGCAAGCTAGGAACCATTGTTGAAGTAACATTGTTTCTCACTGTTGGGAAACTATGTACAAAACATTTGTGGGAAACATACCGGGTATCTCATAGTATTGTTTATGTCGATTAGCCATTGTTTACACTTGCCCGATAGCCAAAAGATTGTTTCTCGTGTCTGGAACATTTGGAAACATTTGGAAACATTTGGAAAACACTGTTTGCGCTACTTAAAAGTTTCTGGTTTTCTTGAGAAAAACGTTTGACTCCTAAGAAGCAAATTTTGTTTCCGCAACAATGTTTTCTCGAGGTGGACAAACAAGGAATTAAACTGAAGCAAACTGTCTCCTCGACAATGCTTCTTATGGTTCTTCCGTGCCCAATACAAGTTCTCGCTTGTCAACTCTCTTCAACTCTCCTCTCGGAGCATTATATTCTGAACTAACGTTGTCAATGCAAGCAGCGAGGTGAAAAGCACAAGCAAATATAGAACTTTCACCACCTAGTAAAATTCTCTTTTCTAATAAAATAGCAGTAACTTCCAAAAAAAGGGTCTTTGCTCGAAACGTCGAATTCTGCTTTAGGTTTTCAGGTAATGGAAGAACCTACAGTAAATCTATGTACCGAGCTTAACATGCAGTAGTTTCATCGTTTACTACTCACCTTCACTGGAAGACGAGAACATTTTTTCTAACGATTCAAAACCTTCTCTCGATTTCGAGTTAGATCTATGTAAACGACGATAAACAGAGAGTATAAAGACCGTTTACACATCCATGGATTGTTTCGAGGGCAACTAAAAGTCACAGGAAACTTTGAACTATACAGTTGGTTTGTCCCTTCACACAATCCATGCATGCCTTGCAACATCGATTAGGAAAAAGCTGATTGGGCTGGCAAACACCAAGGATTGTTATGTGAGATATCGAATTTGAAAGCCAAAATGAAAAAATTACCAGCAGTTCCCTGGCTATATTATGTAGACAGTGCCTAAATGTCCCTTCCCACCTTCTTGCCACGCCCTATATTCCACGCTTTTTCTTATATGTGATATCTATACTGATATCTATATAAGCAGACTGCATTATATACCTTGATAGAAACGAAGTGCTACTGTTTCTGTTCCGTCTGCTAGGCAGATATGGAGTTGATATTTGATTCAAACTCTATGTAGAATATAACATATTATTAACAAGTGAAGGCTACATACGGCAAACGCCTAACTTCGAAGCTCACTTGACGATTAGCAAATTATTTCTATTCGACATTTAAAGAACGGGGGACACACAGAAACTTGGTTGTTCAGATTTAAGGTGGCTCGATAGTTAGAATTCATGGGAAATTACAGGTCTCAACTTCACTCCACCTTAAAAGGTAGTGAATGCTTCAGGTTCATTTTAGTTCATTGCACAGATCTATAGCACTGTTCTCTGTATTTCAAAAAGAATTGTTTCAAAGTTTGCCTGAACATCATGTTTCCCGTTTGAACTCAATTCTATTTTTAACTCATTTGTATAGACTCCACACCTTATCCATGACAAATTAATACTGTATTTTTGATAATCGTATGGTTCAAGCATTTCAGACTTATATTAATCTGATACTGAACAGAACAACGAAAAACGTGTTGCTTCGAGCGGCATTTGAACTCGCTCGCTTGGGGAACTCTACCAACCGGGATTATGCGCTAACCGGGATTGGTAGCGAGTCTTATCCAATTTAAGTGTACAATGGTTGATGATTTTTATCATATTACGAAGGAAATGTCTGACGTTAGCCGTTCTCTAATGATACTTAGTTTACGCACCTCTAAGAGTCTTGCAGACAAGTTACTGGCATCTTGAGTATCTTTCTGCAAATGAAGACAACATTTTAAAACCGGACTTTTTTTCGTCATGCAGGTGTGGCGTTTCGAAAATCGTGAGGAAATCCTTACTTTTTGTTCCTCGGCTGTAGTTTTAGCGTCGTTGAGCTCGCGCGTCAACAACTTTACTTGTTCTTGAAACCTGGGAAATGAAAGTGCACATGCCTAAGAGTTTAAAAACATACTAAAAGCTGTTTACGGTTTCTTCTTGCTCGTTAACTTTTTAAGACATTTTAGTTTACCTTGCATATTTATAATGAATTCGATCTCGTTCCTCCTGATCTCCCTACGAGTAAAACACTGATGCTTTAATTGTTAAAAGATACAACCAGCGAAGATAATTATGATATAGTAGGCACTGGCAAACTATACAAGACAAAAAACCTCCGCAGGTACCACCCGTGAGGAAGGATTTGCAGTATGGAAAGGCTAGTGAGGAACGCTTTATACATATAGGGGGGGGGGGGGTGGGGGTGGGGGTGGGAAATAATTTCCTATATGCGAGCACAGTACAAAGATTATATATCTCCTGAACATCTGCAGTGTCTCTCTTTAAAAATTTAATATTGCAAGTCTGCAAACACAGATAGCCAGTGTTAAAATTTCCTGCGAGAGCCGCTCGCTTATTTTCCCGACCCCTGCATACACATCAACACTTCAGCAACTAAACGACAATATAAAATCACAAACAACAACATTGATTCATTTCAGACGTCATGCTTCGACCCTTTCTTAGGAATCGGATAATAACTCCCATGCACTTGCAATATACAATCCCAACGAATTTCTGTCAACATTTCTGAGAAAATTCCCAATATAGAATTTTGCCTAGATTGAACCTTTCTTGTACTTGAGCCGGCGTGCACCGTGTTTGCAAAATTCTAGGAAGTCCAAAATGTTAGCCATAAAATATTGTGCATATACTTATAGTGATTTCACTTATTGGGGACCGCGTATTTGGAGACAATTCAACATAAACTTGCATACCACAAAAACACATAAACAAATGCACGCATTGCACTCTGGGTCATATACATTTTACGGCCAATCTCCATTACGGTGGTTTTGCCTGTGCGAGCGGAGGGAGTTTTGAAATTATGCCCGCACATGCAGGCGTGATGCATACGGGTATCAACAACGCAAATAGACGCAATAAAAGCTTTCAATGTATCAATAAAAAACCAAAGATCGTACAAGCTTTCAGTTTAAACGCGGCCATGCGACTTTCTTAAAACTCAAGCAGCCTCAGACATTACAAAGGTTCAACAGAATTACACGACAGACCCAGAGAAGAGAATTTGCAATGCTAATAATAGTTTCATATTTACCCTAAAATTATACAATTCATCGAGAAGTTTCTGATTGTCGACGAGTGCCACCATACTGTTCTGTAATGCCTCGCTTGCCTAAATACACATGATCAAGACTTTAAAATTTTCAAAATGAAAGCTTCAAAACAGTAAGTGGTTTCTCCTAGCTTAATGACTGAATTTTTTGTGAGCTGAATATGGCTGAAATTTGTTCCAATTATCGCAGACCAATTTACTGGGGGGGGGGGTTCTTTTCAACAATTAATTTCTTTTAACATCTATTGCTTTTTTTCCGCGGACAAGAATATTTCACAATCATACGAGCTATGTCAGATGCAAAATTAAGCCATTTAAAAAATACTACAAATTGTTTTTGAATTGAAAAAAAAATGCATCAGAGAAATTATTGTTTTTGCTACTCGCTATCCATCCACGAATAAATAGCGAGTAGAGCAGACAATCAAATGACAGCATTTTCAATAGTATACCATTATGATTCTGCACTAAAAAAAATATGAGTTCTCAGCTAATTCCTGTATACTTACATCATCCAGACTTTTAGTAAGCTTCGAAATCTTCTTCTGCAGAGCTGCAATTCTTTCTTGGTTTTCTCGCGCTTTTTCTTCTAAATCTGCAAATATGACATAAAAATGACACTCTCTTTCCTTTTTTGGTGGGTGCAGCAGATTAAAATAAAACTTTTGTTTCGCCAGAACAAACCTTTATTTTGGCGCGATATTTCTTTCAACGTCGCATTTTGTTTTTCAAGTTCGCTTAGATAGTACGCTTTATCCTCGTCCGCTTTCTTGAACGTGTCCTATAGAACAGAAAAGAATATGGCCTGGTTCTTTAATACAGTACTCTTCTCTCTCTGTGTTGATTAGATTAGTGTCTGAACGCTATACACACCACAAACTAGGGATATTCTGTGTGAGAAATTTCCAATATCGGTATGCCGGAAAAATTATGCCGATATTATCGGTATACCGACTTTTTTCTAGCCTTATGATTAGAGAGAAAAAAGGAATGTCAATTTTGAAAAGTGCATGAAAACACGGTCTATAGGATAAGGTAAAACAATCCACTGTGACTACACTTGGTTTGCTATACTTGGTTTGGGGGAAAAGTTTCAGTCCTGTTTAGCCTAGCTCGAACTATAACAAAAATCGATGATTTGCCGAAGTTTCGGTATGCCGAAAATCCCGGAAAATCTTTTCCCCTCCCTCCGTTCTCCTTTTTTCGTTTACCTTTTGTTCATCAGCAGCACGATTCAAGGAATTATGGCATTTCTTAACTTCAGTTTCCAACTCGTTAATCCTGTCGAAGCAACTTAAATGTAATTCAGCTTGCATAGAGAAAACTGCGTTCACACGATGTAGCAAGCATTTTCAGATCTATAAGATCGGCTTGAGAAATATCAAACCCTCTACTGAATTTACAAGCGCTGTGAAACTTTTGAGAGACTCAAAAAATGACGATCTTACAATAGCTACTTTGATAACATGGATCGGGGATGCTTTAGGCCCACCAGTAACGTCACTGGTTGGGAGCTGCCTATTTCTTGGCTGGCTAAATAGGATACCATGCTGCGGGAATAAAACATGGGGATAGGAGTAAGATTTGAGCATGTTAGCCACTGGAAGGACAGGATTTTTGCCCTGGGACATTGGGATTTAATCAAAACTTGGGCTTGGAAATGGATGAATTGACGCCAGTGATATTCATCACTGCTTTTTATGCGCATAACACTCACAACTTCAAAGAAAACTCAAGATCATGCATTTATACATACAATTCATGTTAGGAATGCTATACCTCGTTTTGTCTTGCTCTCTTAACTCGTCCTAAAAATATATGATATGTCTATCTATCTACAGTATATATGATAGTCGAAGTCTTAAAATAATTGAGAAGGAAAGGCCTTTGCACACATAAGTAAGTGGCAAGACTTTCAGGTCTTCTCAGATAAGGACCGTTAAATCGTAGGTAAACCTCGGCTTTTCAGTAATTGGATAATGGCCTGTTAAGAAAATCCTTCGTCACAAAAAATGGGGAACCGACGTAAATTAACAAAAGCTAAACATCAAAGCTAAACTATGGAGGATACACGTTAACTTTCATTATCTCGACCATCCACAGCACAATCTGGCTACAGGTAGGTACCTTCGCTTCAACATCGCGTTGTATTTCATCGTATTTCTGCCTAAGGCGAGTTTTTTCTTCTGTAAGTCTAGACAAAATATACAATGTCGCATGAAATCAATTTGTTCAGGAATGGCAACGTGTAAAAATGCAGTATAATAAGCATGTTTGTAGTTATGTTTAAAAGAATGTAAAGCCTGATCGAGTTTCATTACGTCATTTCATTCTAGAGTGGTTTCTTCACCAGGGTTAAATGCATTGATCTGTATATAATACTGGATCACGGATTCTATGGCATCTAGTAAAGCAAACAAAAATGACGAATTTGGAGCACCAAGATGGCGGTCAATCAGCATTTTCAATATGTAAATCAACTTCGTTATTTCAAGGAAATTTACGGAAATTGAAAGTTTTGCTTAAAGGTTTACTCGGACCTGAAGTACCAAGATGGCGGTGATGAACTTCAAAATTTTATAATGAATGTAATAATCCAGTATTATACAGGTCAATGGTTAAATGACTGAGTGGTTGTCACTTCAGATCTATATGGAGCTCAACCGGGGATGACGCCAGCCGGGACCTCGCATGCAGCCATTCAATAACATTTACCTAGTTATCTGCGTTCTCATATTCTCTATCTCCACGCCATCTTTTTCCTGCTGTTTACGCAACGCTTTTACAGTCGACTTCTCGTCCGCAAGTTGCAGCTAAAAACAATCCAAAACATCAAAAAATCCCATGAGCCAAAGCCCGAAGAAAAGAAAACCTTAGCTTGAGAAACAGTGCATACTAAGCAATCCATGTTCAAATTTGCACCATATAGAATATTTAAGAAACATATCAAATTCAATGTTGCGCATGTTTCACTGTAAAGCCCGAGACAGACCGGACGCAAATTTTCGATTTTCAACGTCCTTTAACTTTAATCCTTTTCTATTTTTCTCCAATCTTCAGAAGGATTTCAGCAATTTAAGCTATTTGGTGCACATATCTAGCCAAAATACTTTCCACTGATGGTTTTATTTGCTTTTAAAATCGAAAAATTGCGTCGCGTTGGCAATTCGCGTCGGTTTTGTCAAAAAAGTAGAATATCGTGATTTTTTATTCTTTGTACGCAGCGACGTCTGTTGTGATCTATTATGTCGACACAAACCTTTATATCTGCTAGTTTCTCTTCAAATTCCTCGTTTTGTTTTTCTAAACGCCTTTGACCTTCTTCCTTGTCGTCAGCACTTTCAGCCTTTAAATTCGAGATTAAATCGTCAAAATAAAATGAATGAAATGAAATGGAAGAAGCGAAAATAAATAAATTAAATGAGCTGAGCTTACATGAAATGAATTGAAAAGAAAAGAATTCCAATGAAATGAAGTGAAACGAAATGACATGAAATGAATAGAAATAAACACAAATGAAATGAAACACAAGTTCAAGATGCAGAAACATACTCGCGTTTTCGCCATTTTTTCTTCGACAACTTTAACTGTCGCATTACATTCTTCTCTTTCCTAATTAGAAAGATATTCCACAGGTTAAAAAAATGAAAAATGTTGCAATAGAAGAAGTGTTTTCTTACGCGCTGCAGTTGACGATACAACGATGCGACTTCATCCTTGCATTTTGCTTGTTCTTCTTTCGCGTCATCCACAGCATGCTCGAGTTTCTAGGAAAAACACACAGTTTTCAGTGCTTTGAATAAGCAGACATGGAAAAAAAGACCCAATGTTCCGAAGAACATCCAGCCAGTTTGCATGTTTCAGATGCTGCTCAAAGCAAATAGAAACTGTAGGCAATTTTTCATAAATTGACTGGTCAAGTGATTTAATACTGTACTATCTTAAGATTGGAGCTAAGTACGTATTCAGAATAATGTGTGCATCTTGTAGAAAATGTTTCAAAAGCATTCTCGCTGTTTTTCCAAACAAAATTTGTCAAGTAAGGAACAAGGTGTTTGTAGTACCTCGCGCAATGTTTGCTCTTCTTTCAATATCAGTTCCAGACGAGATTTCTTGCCAGCAATATCTCGAATCCCCTCCTTGAGTTCTTCATTGGAACGGGCAGTTGCCTCCTCTAGTCTTTCCAACTTCTACACCGACGAATATTGAAGGGAAATGGTAAGAAAAATTTTTATCGTCTTATTTGAAAGAGACTCCAAAACAATATATAGAAGTCTATTACAAAATTTTTATATCTGCCTTATTTGGTGAGACATTTTGACTTGAAATCTTTAGTTGTCCGCCATCTTGGATATTTGTAGATGTGCATGATACGTCACAACTGGGGTCACGCAATTTTTTTTTCTTACAACACAATGATTAATCTTCTCCATTAACCACACACATGGTAAGTGTTTCGGATTACAGCAGGGAATGAAAAGGTTTCACAAATATTTTATTGGTGGGAAGTATTTAGGAGAAGCTTTGAATAGCTTATCCCTGTTGTGACGTCACCAAAACATTGTTAATGAGGTTAAAAATTAATCCAAGATGGCGGACAGTTCGATTATAGGTGACAATATCTCCCAAAGTAAAACAGATATAAAAATTTTGTAAAACGCTTCTATATAATATTTATAGAGTCTTTTTGAAATAAGACAATAAAAATTTTTATTGCCATTTCCATTTAAGGGAGGAAGTGCGATTAACAGAAGTGAAAAACAACTTTTCTTCCTGCGGACAAATACTGAGGAAAAACGTTCCTGCTTGATCTACACGACCATGTATCTGTGCATTACCAATACAGTGACGAAGCCAGCCCGACATTTGGTCATGCAAATGCGAATTTTCAGGGTTTATAGACCGTATAAGAAATCAATTTTAAAAGAAATGAATCATGATAATGATTTAAATTTGCATAGCAAGACCAAATTGTCGAGCTGGCTTCGCTACTGCACCAATATCTGGCTCTTTAAAAACTCCGACAGGCCGAAACTCGCAGTCCATTTACGTGGCTACAACACATGTTTGTACAGTCACATTACTTTGGATTGCGTGTAAATATCGTAACATCATTTACATATATACAGCACTATCAAATATATACCGTCTGTATAATAAGGACCCATAGGGCATATAATAAACCTGAACATTTTGACGGTTCCAATCCCTCGTCAAATTAATAATATTTTTGTTCGACACAGTTTTGTCCCATGACCTTGAGTTGTACCCAACCATTACTTCAAAGCAACTGGAGCTGTCAAATTACTACAACACGCGTTATACCTAATTTGAATTTGAAAGGTTCACTTTTTCCAACCCTGTGCAAATGCAAGTTAGGTAAGAAACATACTAATTAATATACTGTATTCGACCATTTCATTTACCTGTTGTCGTTCCGTCAGATTTTTGCATTCTTCTTTAAAAGAGGATAGCGTCTATAAGTAGACAGCGACAAATCCATAGTTTAATCTGAATTTTGAGTTTCTTTCGCTAATTTGATGTTCATTTCTGAAGCAAACGAACCTCCTGCAGTTTTAAATTTTCGTCCAAGACAGAGTTCAAACGTTTTTTCAAGGTTAAAGCTTCAGTATCAGTCTAAAAATTAGAGCTATTATTCTATAGTTTTATGCTCTAAAAGATTATCTTTACATTAAAAGAATGTTAACAAACAAGTGTGCACGGGCTCACTACACCATATCGATCACCTCCCCCCCCCCTCCCCTACCTATTAATGACATTGGCTCTCCTAATTTATCCATACTCTGAGACATACATGCATCGCGACTTAAGGAGGAGGGTGCAACTCTTCCCAACCAGCAGAACCAGGAAAAGAAATCGGGTAAGATCACGAAATGTATACGGAGTGAAAATCAGGTAAACCTAAGCAGCTTACAAAACTCACGCATATCTTATCAAAATATTAAAAATTACTGGGTAAAAATAACCTCCTGCCCAGGTAGAAGCCTTCCCTCTAAGTCCCTTGATTATGTACCTCTTTTGATCTCATTTCTAACTGCGACTTCAGCCTTTCCCGATCGTCCTGAAAAGACACCGGGATAAGAAGTTTGTTTATTCCAGAAACTATATATATCATGTGTAATATTCACGCTAATCTGGTTTATGTATAAATAAATGCAAAACCAGCGATTCGGCACTGTCTATAGCGTCTTCATACAGGGGTAATATGTTGTACAGGCAGTGGTCAGATTTAAATAAACGCAACAACTTTTTTGGCAGGAGGAGATGGTCCAACGAGATCTAGGCAGCTTTGGTAAAAAAATGCATAACCGTATATGGTCACACTTGTGCACAGGATTGCGACCCCAAAATTGAAGAGAAAATTCAAGTACTTTTCCAAGACACACTGAAAACTCCCAACGTTTTACTATTTAACTTGTGAAAAGAAACTCTTAGTTCGTAGCAACATAAATTCCTGAAAATAATTTTGTGGAAACTCCACCTAAATTCATTATCACAAAGCTTTCGAGCCGTAAGCTTTGATCGTCATCAGTGCTAATAACGCTAGATTGGAGTGCTAAAACGTTAGGTCGTGAATGCAATTCAATCGGAGTTTGCATTCATTTAAACATAACTATCTAGAATAGCAAGAGAAATTTGGATATTGTACATCTGCTAAAATAGGTTTCCTTGTCAACTGAAAATCAGAAGATCGCAATACACGAAAGCCATGAACACTAAACTCACCACTAAATTTTTTAATTCTTTTTCCAAAGCGTCCGACCTTGTTGTTCCTAAAAAAGACGACAAAAATATTCAACTTTTTATGAAAAGATATAAATTGAATCTCAATGTTTCTTTTTTCGATGCAGAGGCGGAAACCAGTCATACCGTCCTCTCGATGTTTCTGAAGTTTTCGAAGCTCCCCCTTGAAAAGAAATCGAGAAAATGTGTCAAGTATATGAAATCGCATCAGTTGCACGAATGTTGGGCTGCAAAGCACATCTTAATTTTGAGGAATGGTGTGCAATTTTAAGATGTGATGGTCTGGATGGTCCCCCTGACAAAGGTCACAAGAAAAATGAACCTAAAATTTAATATTCAAATTTCGTCATTAACTCATGCGTTTTTACGCTGTAATTATAATTAGAATTCTTTTTCATGACTGTATCAATCAGTCTTTAAGTACAAACCAATGCTGTTGAGAAGTTAGTAGTTGGTGACTACCAACTTCCCTAACATGAGCCTTCGGTCCTAATGTCGAGTTTTGTTTGTATCACTTCAGAGAGTGCTCAAAGATCTTATACTTTCGTGTAGTGCACTGACTGTATTACCGGTGCTGATACTGCCAAAGTTGGTTTTGGCATTCTTGTTATAGCTCTTATGTATACAAGACTACTCTCAAGCAATGGCTCGCAATCAATGAATTTCAAGCTTTCAGCGGTACATTGCTAGCGTGTATATTATTACAAAGAAATCGGAGTTGCTTTTGAAAAAAACACCAAGTGGAACCATCTCAAAGCTACATGTATCACTCTCGAGTAGCTTGATTGAGTGAAATGCCAACGCATTACACCATATGATACCATACCATAACATGACAAGTCATCATTGCTGGTTTCGCTATGCTTAGATAAAGTACTGTACCTTCGCATTCTCGAATTCGTTCTTGTAACGTTCTGCTTCTTTTTCGGCTTTCTTGCATTTTATCTTATAACTAAAGCGTGAAGAAAAATAAGATTAAAAACAATTATGCAAACAATTTCTAACAAATCTGTTCACAAGCTGTTGACAAGTTGTGTTCGCAGTGCTTGTTCCATATTTTGTGGTGATGTGTAAATTATGGACAGAGTCGGATGTTAAGTATGTTTGTAATGTCTAGTTAGGATGCAAAATCTCCTAACACGCACTTACTCTTTAATCGTCTCCAGTGCCCGGGATTTTAATTCTTCCTTCTTGTCCACTTGTTCTTTCGTGACTTTCTCTTGCTCCTTGGCATATTCTGTTTTCTCGGCCAGCTCGCGATTCTTTTCCCGGAGCTTGGAAAAACCACAAGCACGAACATTAGTACGCACTGCCAACTTACATTATATTAACATGACAAAATAGCACCCTTCCTGTACCCCACCTAGCCAGGGCACGCACTCTTCTGTATCCATCTGGCCAGCGCACCCCCCGCCCCAGTAAATCCATTCCTGCATGATTACCTTCTCATTCAAACGATCCACTTGCTGCAGTAATGTCTCCCTTTCTCGTTCTTCGCTTTCAATTTTCTTAAACAAAGTATCCATGCGACTTGTCAAGCGATCTCGCAACATCTCGCTTTCTTCTAGTTTGCTTTTACAATCCCGCAGGCTAGCCAAAACTGAAGACTTATCTACGCCAGATAATTTTATTTCTTCGTTCAAATCTTCGATCTGCAAGACGACGTGGCGAATATAAATATGATTATATATGTGAGTAGTTAAAAACTGTTCTTCGTTAGAAGTCTGTTTTCCTTGATACAATATTTTTTCTTATTGCCATGCAAGCCCAAAAAACCCACAATGTGTTTACTTTAAAAAAAGAGTAGAAAATTAAAGGAAGGGAATAGAAACGTGAGCTAAAGCGCTAATGTCGAGGCGCTTTAGCTCACGTTATCACTTTCCAGTTCACTCCTTTGATTGAGTATGGTTCAACTGCAGCAACATCTAGAGATTCAGCTATTTCGCCTTGGTGCTTGTTAGCATACCTGTTTTAACAGAGCACTTCGTCCACCCTCTGTCCACTCCAATCTCTTGACAGCGCTTTCCAAATCTTGTCGAAGCTACACAGCATCACAATCATTATAAAACAAGTTATTTCAATGTTTTGAGCGAAGAAATTTTACTGTCCCGCAAGTTTGAATGTAAACAAGAAAAGTTCAAATATTTCGACCTCACTAGTCCAAACCTTATCTTTCTCTCTTTCACAACTGTCCAGTTTGTCATTTAGACCTTCTAATTTCTTCAAAAGGCGTAGCTCCCGTTCAGACCTCTCTGTTTCTTCATCGTCACTTTCGAAAGAGATTAAGACGGAGACTGATGCTTATAAGCTAAGAGGGGCGGAGAGATTCTCTCTCTTCTAGCTGATCTGACCGTGAGTAAAAGGCCTGACAGAACTAGCAACCAAATAGAAATCCATTTTGCTGTTGTTAATCAATTATATCTTTTGTTTTCCTGAAACTTGTCGAAACATAGTAGCTGTCTTTAATAAAGAAAATTATAAAATTTAGAAAAAAAGTAAATTATGTTTTATTAGAAATTCGACAATTTGGATCGAAAAATGGATTTCTATTGAACGAGTGCCAGTACTTTCAGATCAACTGGTTTACAGTGTAGGGGTGGATCTCTGGGGCTCCGAATCAACGTTGCATCCGTAAATCGACTTTCATAAGTATATATCCGATAAAGCACTCGTGTCCGTGTTTTAAATATGACATTGATCAGAAATGTTATGTTCACCTTTATCAACTACAGGTCTGTGCCAAGATATTTTTGTATACCTTTTCATCTTTTTTACTTGGTCCTTTACCTTCCTTTCATTTGCACTTTCGTTCATCAAGTTCTGCATGAAATGTCAAAAATTTTATAAAAAGTGTTTTCGGCCCGTATTGGGTTTCATCTCGTTTAAAAGAGCTGAAATTTCTGCGCAGCCAAAGAACAAAAATATTCTTAATATAAACACCGCACAAAAAGAAAGTTCCCCCTTACATACATCAGAATACATTCTAAACAAATGACTCCCTGTTAATCAAACCTAGAACTAATTGGACCTATTCTGGGCATGATTTAAACGGCTTTACACGATTGCACTACAATTTTGTGTTTACCAAGGAATGGTGAATGAGACGGATCACACTAGCATATTCAGCATGTTAATTTTGAAGTCGGGTAGTTTTATATTCAATGGGGTTTAACTTATTATTGCACGCATGTGTGACCCAATTCTTCACACACCATTAAGCAACCTACCATAGGTCCAAGTAGTTCTAGGTTTGATTAACAGCGATTCACTTGTTTAGAATTTATTCTGATGTATTTAGGGGGAACTTTCTTTTTGTGCGGTGTTTATATAGGAAACAATTACATGACAAAAATTTCAATCTGGATTGAGTACCAGTCAGAGCCCCAGTTGGGTTTAAGCTACTCAGATTTAAATTTTGTCATAATTTACAATCGCAAAAATAATAATTTAATACAGGGATGAAGAATCTCAGCTTCCAAACCAAATTTTAGGACAATTAACAAAAGTGAAGTGAAACAATGATCTGACCTAACTAGTGCTCATTTCTCTTTGTTTTGACACAAAATTTGGGCCGAAAGCTGAGATTCTTGATCCTTGTATCGTGCTTAGATTCTTTTACAATATCAATTAATTTCTTTTTGTTAATGAAACAACTTTCGCACGATCAAAGAAATCGCCCTAAGTACTGTAATTCATTCTTCAAACTTTTTCCTGAAATCCCATTTGTACCTTGACACTCTTCAGTTCATCAAGAAGTTTTTCAGCTTCCTTTTTCTCTCTTTTTGCCAAACGTTCCTGGTGAAAAGTCAAAAAAATGTAAGGAGTAACACACAAAGAAAGCTCGTACCAGAAGGGGGAAAAGGCGGAGGGGATAAGGGAGGAGAAAGGGGGAGGGGAAAAGGCCTAGGGACGCCTACTTCTGAATTTGGACAGCTATATTTACGCAGACGGCCACGGACGACCAAAGGGACTATTTTCTTTAAGATAGAAAATTACAACTTGTAATATTTATTGAACATCTCCATTTATAGTCATATGCTGTTTAACTTATCAATGTTATATATTTTCATTCCTTATCCTTTTGAAAACACAGTATGCCTAAATATGACTGAATTAAAGTGCAACTCCATAAAACAAAAAATTGCGGCAACGTCCCAAAACACATGTTTTTGTCCGACCACGCCCACACAAATACGAGAAGACACCAACAAACATATTTTGGACAGCCAGATTTGGAATCCTGGCTAACACCCTGCTTTGCACAAGTATGGTGGACGAGAGCTGACAGGGATTGCGACTCCTCAACTTAATTCAAACTCTCGTTGATTCTTATAAATATTGAACTGGTTTACATTTGGAAGAGAATCTATGAGAGTACTGTTTGCTAAGCAGCAAGAGACAAGCAGACTTGATGCAAGTTTGTTTCTTGCCATCAAGTTGCATCAAGTCTGTGGAGATCTGATTAATGCAACTTGATACTTGGGCCGAGTTATTAAAACAACTTGCGCGAAGCTTGTGAACAAAACACGTGTTGACAATCAACTTGCATCAAGCCTGTTGATACATGTAATATAAGAAAAAACACACTCCGAAAAACAACATCTTGTAAACTCAAGATTCGAGCTTTTAAAAACAAGAGTGTTGATTTGGATGGGGTGGTAAAAAGAGAGCAGTGACGCATATGAGACAATGACTTTGAAATAGGGTCGAAACATCACCGCAAAATTGTTGTCTTGTTTTTAAAAGCGTGAATCTTGACTTTACAAGGTGTTGTTTTTCGAAGTGTGTTTTTCCCTATATTTTATTGACTTGTCTGCTGGTAACGGTTTTTGATACATGTAACTTGCAGCAGACTTGTTATGATCAAGCCAGAACAAGCGAATGGAACGCATCCTGATGTCGGCTGGATTAACTGCAAGGCAAAAAGCCAGCAGCAGACTTCTGTTCTCAATTAAGGTTACGTAAATGAGTCATGATTTAGGACCCAGTTCTTTTAGGGAAAGGATTAGGTTTAGGATTTGGGTTAACATTTAGATAAGGATAAGAGTTAATCAAAAAGGGCCAGTTGAGAATCAAAACTCTTAGTGAGAAGGATAGGTACACAATCATACAGTACTTGGTTGTAAATCCGCCGAACTTTCGATTCGATTTCTTCATCTTTTGCCTTTTTCTGACTATCATGTAGCTGAAAATTGAATGAAAATGGTTTTGAGATTGTAATATTCGATTCAACTGTAGATTTAGTAAAAGAATAAGTACATGAAAGAAAGTGCGAGTTGGTAATGACGAACTCACCTGGTCGCGAAGATCTTGGATTTCTCGTTCCTTCTCTAAAGTTAACCTCACGCTTTGAGACAACAGCTCTCGCTCAGCCTCGGCCTCCTAAAACCCGAAGACGCAACCTTACGACGCCGCTGTTAGAATTTCGACGCAAGAATGAATATGATAATAATTTATTAAATTTTACCAAACATGACAAAAAATACAATATAAAATACAAGATACAATTAAATAGAACAAAAGAAAAAAATATCAAAGATACGAGATGACCTGTGATAGAAAGTTTGGTAAGGAAACCCAACAAGAAGCTAAACAATTCTCTAAAAAGGTCGATATTTAGGGCATGTCAGAATTTAACAGCTCCGGAGAAAAGGGGGTTAGAAACATGGGGATAGTCACAACTTTTTAAGACCCTAAAGTGGAGGGTTGAACCAAATATAGTTCTACAGTATTTTTTCTTTAATATTTGTTTTAAATTTATTTTACAGTGTCTACTCAACCTGTCTAGCAAGGTCTTCGGAGTGTCGTCTTCTCTCTGTATCTTCACGAAGTTTCCGTGCTCGTTCACTTAATAAAACAAAAGATATAGCCGAAATGATGACATTTAAGTAGTTTTTGGGTTTGCTTAAATAATATGATCATATAGGTATATATATAGATGTTATCATCGAAGTGCAAGGTTGTTGGATGAGTTTTTTTTTTAAATTCGTACCGTTCAGACCAAGAGCCCCGTAAATCTATAAAAATAACATAATCTTTATTGTAATACTTATATGAAATAGAATGAGAATACTTATATAGGAAGAAAAATACTTATTTATACGTAGATGTTCTTTTTCGACAAAAAAGAGTGCTCAATTAATGAATGAATCTATCAAAAATTAGCATGTTCCAGGTGATCTTCTTAAGAGAATAATTACCATCTTCCACTCTTTGAAAGGATTCTTCGAGTCTTTTTACCGCACGACGATTTTCATCATCTGATCTGAAAATGCAAATTTAACGTACATACATAAATTATATACCTAAGAAACAAACTAGGATTGAAGCTAGCAGCGTTTGTTTTTCATTTATTTATCCTGAAAACCCGTGAAGTATAACAATAAAAGGAAATTTCGAACCGGCAGTGGTCTGATTAGTTTCATAAAGTATTTGAAAAATTCCCTGACTGTTCATTTATTGCGTTCACGATTTTAAGACTTTGGAGAAACGATAAATAGTCAGCAGCTTTCACGTTCATTAAAATCCTCTTATTGAATATGAGAACTAGTCCCATAGAAATAAAAGATATAGAATGCGCGCTCCTATCTATTTTCAGGTAAACAAATGACGCCACATTAAAATTCAAAATGGCCGATTTATAAGGGCAAATTAAACTCGCCCCACTGTAATTCGCATAGACCGCTCCTCGGACAAATCCAACATGGCGGATTTATAAGGGCAATTTTTTTTTCAATTTGGGTACCGGCTAGGTTACCAAGCACGCATTCTATATCTATTATTTCTATGACTAGTCCGCAGGCCTATGGCTCTTTTCACGATGAAAATAGAAAGTCTTGAACCAGCAGACCGAGATAAGGTGATCGAATTTAGAAATATACCTTTCCCGTTCATCCCTGTCTCTTCCTATTTCTTTAACGAGTCTGCGTTGTTCGCTTTCCAAATCCTTCAACGAATCACGGAAGTTATCTTTTTCCTGATTTATAGTGCAAAAATGAATAAATTTGTTAATAGATTTATGTGGAAAATGAATGTGTTTACGTATATACATATATTATTTATTACCTCTGGACTGCTCTGGTCGGCAAATCTAACCTAAATGAAAGAGATAACATTCTGTAAACAAAAACGTTCTTTGCGTAAGAATTGGCAGTATTGTATTGTGACTTTCCAATATAATGGCTCTGGAATTGCTTAGTTTAATGAATATACTGTTCTGAGGTGGACATCATGGCACCTTGACAGTTGTACAGTACAAACCATGCATGGTATGTTATGGTATGATATGATGTGGTATGACATGATGTGGTGTAAAATGGTAACGTGTGGTCTGGTATGGTATGGCATGGTTTAGTATGTATATTGGTACGTAAATTATATGGTGTGATCTGGTATGTCATGGTTTGGTATGTATATAGGTATGTTGTGGTATTGGTATGGCATAGCAGGTTAAGGGTGGTATTGGTGTAGTATTCAGGGTACGATATGGCAAGGCATGGTACAATATGATATGCCATATCATATGGCAAGGTATAATATAACAAAGTATGGTAAGTCAATGAAAATAAAAATTTTTTCAGCATAACATAGATGTGAAGTGAAAAGTCAACCCATGGTATGTATTACAATATCAGAGATGCATGAAAGACACTTGGAGAGTTGCACTGAAGAGCTACAACAAGTACCTGTGGCTTTGCTCTGTTGTGTTGTTGATTTCTTCTTCGAATGTGTTCCGTGGAATGATCAAGTTCTGACCGCAACTGAAATGATATATGCACAATCATACAAAAAAGCACAAGTTGTTACAAGAGTCTTCGTTTGTCACAACAAGCTTCAAACAGACTTGTTACAAGGTTGTTCCAGCAAGTCTAATATAACCATCTTGTATTTAGCGAAACAAACATTTTACCACGCTGATGACGACACAAAGTTGTAACAATATTAACTGTTAGATCATAATTATACCAGCTTTGTTCCAGACTGGAAATTCGAAAATATCAAAATTGTGCTTGCCCTGAAGATTTACGAATCAATAGAAAATATAAAGAAGCCATTAAAATTGTGCACCCGATATCTCAGTTGCGCAGTACAACCTTTCCACTCTGGGCCTTGTTGACACAAACTTGTGACAAGTCTAATAACATTTATTTAGCAAGGTTGTTACAAGTTAATCCAAATATGTTGGGACAAGCAATTCATTGTTGATGGTTTGTTAAGAGACTTGCTGCAAGTTGTGAGATTTTTACTAAATAAAAAGTCTGTTTAATTATTCTTACTCTTCTGATCTCCTCATCCTGGTCATTATTAATGCTCCTATAATGTTCCAGCATGCGATCAGCAGTCGTTAACACTTCCGATGTTGCTCTCAACGATGTCGTTAAATCTTGGACCTTGTCTCGGGCATCGTCACTAAGCACTGATCGCCTGAGTGTGGGATTTGTCCGAGGTGATCGAAGGTGGTTGGTCCTCAGTGATCGACGTCTTGAGGAGCGTGGCAGATCTGTCTCATCAAGCCAGGAGTCAGAATCTGCCATGAGCAACCACACCAATCAAAAATAGCAAGTGACCCAAAGTAAAATCTAATAACAGATGGTAGGATAGAATGCTTATCATACATACATAATAATGTATTAACAAACAAAACACATGTTCATGTTGATCTGGGATATTTTTGCAGCCTTTGCCAATAGTGATTGACCAATATGCCACAATTGAGAATTATCAATTATTCATCTCTTATCAAATACAAATTTTTCATGATGTTATAATATGATCAGTTGATCAAATGAAGGGCACTCATTTTGACTATATCCTTAATTTCCTATCCAAGGATCGATTTAAAGTTTATCTGGACATTTATACTTGAAGACTGAAAGAGACTAGAAACAGACTTTAGTTAGACTTTTTAATTCTCATTCAGCTTTGCACACATGGCAGGGTCACCACAACATCATATGCCAATTACTGTAGGCAGTGGGTATTTAATTCTCACCTAACCCACCCTGTCAACATTCCCTCTCTGAGCAAATCAGAGTATCCAGAGAAAACTCACAACTTTCCTCAGAGCACTGACTTATGCTCTTTCACACAAGGACTTGGTTCATCAGTCAGTCACATTGATAAGACCATGATGAGAATCAAACCTGTAGCCATAGGAGTGAAGGGTAAATTGTTTTACCTCTTTGCTGCCAAAGATATGAGAAGTTTGGGTAACCATCAATACAGTATATTACAGGTCAACATGTTTTGGCAAACATTGTCCAAACCATAAAAATGTATATTTGTAGTTTTTTTTCAATGCCTGTTTGAATGTCCATTAACACACACAATATAATATTTACAGTGTCAATTTCTTTAAACAATTGATTTCACACAATCAGGAAATGTATGTTATTCTACCAATGAATATTGATTGTCTATACACATATCCATGGTCTATACAGATAAGTTGATAAGGGGAAAAAATGGCCCAATACCAATTATTGGTCAATCACTATTTGGCACAAAAAATATTCGGCTCTCTGAATATACAAAAACAGCTGTTGACAATACGGCAGAAGTAATCACAATAAAAAGTATATCTTTATGAATAATATATCATATATCTCTGTTTAATATATAGACATCTTCGATCATTCGGTGATGACATTTTGGTACAATTGTGTGAAGTACAATATCCGTTTAAAAATAAGTACACCACTTGAAAGCCAATATCCATATCAAAAATGACAAACAACTGCACGCGAAAATAATACACAACCTGTGACATCGTGAAGAGCATTGCCATTAAAAATTAATGCATAGGTTTTAAAAAGAATTTCATTAATTTACCATACCTTATTCTACTTTGGGACTAGGGCTCATCAAATTTAACCGTTGATTCTTCTGAAAAGACCCCCAAACAGGCATTGTCTGACATTAGTGATTGATGACATCTGCTTTCAATAAAATGTCGCCTCGGTCCGGTAACTTTCATTCGAATCTCGCTCTGTTTTCGACAGAATTTTTCAGTTGTAAACTTCAAAATATCATTCAGGGTTTGCAGTTCTTTATCCAACAAGCTGTGCATTCTATTGAAGCAAAATAACCGTTGAAGATGCACATTTGTTTACATGTGGATTTGCAATAAAATTTCAAATAGTAAAATTGAATTCGCCGCCTCCATTGTTTTTAACGCACCTGCGCATGCGTACATGAACACCCTTGTTCCCAGTTCTCCAATCCGTGGCTGGAATTATCAATTATCATTGGAATTTTGTGTATTTTTTTATTATTACCTGTAATTGTAAAACAAATATATATGTTTTTGCTGTTTATTTTGTGTCCAGCTATCCTAGTCCTGTGTCTTCTTTTAAAAGCAGAACACCGTTGGAGTTTAATTTCTGAATATGCAAACTAGTTCATAATTTGAGCGGCCTGCACAGGCAGGCCTTAGTAACATTGGTTGCACGGTGCACGGTCAATTGCAAATGGCAGTAGGCCTGTACACAGGCTGGCGCACGACCTCTAATTACAAAAAAAGAAAATGTTACAGTACAAGAATTGAATTCTAATCCCCGAGCCAACGGCGCGAAGCGCCGTTCCGGGCGTAAGCCCGGGGCGAGGGTTACTAATTTTGTTTTGTATTAGCGGAGTTGAAAGTCGTTGCTCGTGATAGGTAGTAAAAGTGGTATGTCCTCACTGATCTCAACAATATGGCGGACTATCATGAATGGCTAACACTGATTGGCCAGATTTAAAATTTATTGTTGATTGATTAATCACGAATTCAACAGACAGCAAATATCTAAATTTGCTTTTTGCACTACAATATTTTGTATTTTTGCAAAAAGATTTGGCAACTTTCACAACCAACGAAGGGTGGTCATTGACTCTTGAAGAGAGATTAATTCTGGGAAAATACAGCGAAGCGCCAAGAATTGACTACGGCATGAAAAACAAGGCAAGTTTGTTGATAATGCGTATTTATACTTGTATTTTAATGCTTTATAAAGGCCGGCGTAGCCGTACTCCTCCAGTCTATTCACTGTTTATTGTTTAAATTCCAGAGTAAGTTTATGTTTTGTAAATGCAAGACTGTCTTCTTATTACTGTATTTCAAAATATTGACGAACTTTACATGTAAAAGAATGTGAGCGAACATACTAAGTTGGCTTGAAACGGTTTTGTTTCAAACTCAAAGTTTATGTAGATAAAAATTTAGTTTCATAAATATTTCAAAACGTCTAATATATGTAATTAGTAGGTCGTATTTTATACCAAATTTAAGCTTACATTAGGCGTAATAACATACCGATGACAAATTTTGTGCCATTTTAAAAAATTGTCAATAAAACAAGGATTAAAAACTCAATATTTTGTCATTTTGAAAAAATATACAGAAAAAATAACAATTACCGTGTTGCTATGACAACAACCTATTGAAGTACTTCATGTAATTCCGAAAATACAGTTGCATGCTCTTAGTGGCGAGGGGTTGCTGCATGCATGTATTTCTAGTTACTAACTAGACAGATATTGAGTTTACGCAGCAATGTCCCAGGCATGACTGAAACTTGTTTGACCAGTTTATCGCATTGAATATGATGTCACATATAACATTAGACCAGATATCGCTCAAAATGTTTGTCTACGCCGAAGTAATTCCGAAGTTGTGCCGATAGTAGTATGTACATTTAATGCAATATTTGTGAAATACGTTTTACTGTAAAATTAAACAAAATCTTTGAGAATAATCTGTAAACCCTAGGTATTTATCGACTTTGAAACAAAATATAAACTGGGAAATGCAGATACAGAATTACAATCACTTAATCGGTTATTTTTACAATCCCAAACGTCTTTTAAGTGATGATATCTAATATATTGCTCACGAACTGTAAACAAAGCAAAACCGGTTTTTGTCTTGTGTACAATGGACTCTTGATTATTGACTGCGATCGAAGGGTGAAAAGAACTCTTCTGACTTCTCGTTAGGAAGACGCTTTTCGGAAGGTTCGATACGACATATGTAGGTGAAAAAACGAAATGTCAAAGCGCACACTGACTGACAAATCGTGTGGTTTTCATGAGAAGAGAGGGCGATTTGTGGCCATCTCCCCCGACCACCTAACAGCCTCAAGGGCTGGCGACACATACGACAATGGCGTGTGTTTCAGTCAAAAGCCTCTACCAGTTGGGGACGTATTTCAGCTTCGAATAACTGAAATGGACCTAAAGTGGGCCGGTTCTTTGGTAAGCCAACTTAACTTGTAAGGGGGTGATCACGTTTACCCGGGATTAAATGAAGCATAAAATGTTTTGAGGTATTGAAAATAAGTCATAAACAATCACTTATTTGAATACCTCAAAATAATTTCACGCTTCATTTAATCCTGGGTAAGTGGGATCGCATAATCAGCCCCTAAGACTAAATCAAGACTCTTTTATGATTCGAATTTGCAGAATCATCCAAATTTATAAGACGAGTCAAAAAGGCCAAGGTCAAATTATGCTCCCAATTCCAACAAGGGTTTAATAAGGACCCTGGTCCTGTGAAATGTATATAGGTAGCTTCAAAGTCTTAATTGTACAAACCCATTATAACTAACATATATTGATTTGTATATAGTGACTGGATGACAACTGATGAATTTTACCATTGGAGGAATTTTGTGAATACCATAGAATATGAAACAGTCCACAGACGGAGGGCTTTCTCAAAATTTACACGAACTTTGCCTAAAATTATGTGTTCTTGGTGGGTGGATTTGGTCAAGGATTTTGAAGCCCCTTCCTTCCCACATAACGCAAAGTTAGGCCCAATTGTAGCAGACACACATCCAACATGATCTTTGAAGAATAGCTGGGCAAATTAGGTAACTTCAAAAAGGTAAATGCACAAATGAACAACAAAACAAAATATAAGCTGCCTTGTTTTGTGTGAGAACCACTTAAAAGAAACTGGATATTTCTATAACTTGTTAAGCAATGTTACTTTACGATTATCAACCCAGGTGAGACCTTCAATCAAATAAGAACTGAACACGAACCAAGGCAGCTTATTTCATGGTACAATTTGTCACTAACAGCTATCTATTTTTTAGAGACTGGGTGTGACCACATGTAACCCAAATCAATCGTCAGTAAACATCGCCAGAGCAGCAACAGATCTTTTTAGTGACTCATTCAAGGATTTCTGGATTCTGTCTGGAAGCAGGCTCCACCATGGCTTGACCGAAAAGGATTATTGTCTTAATTTACATAGTTTAGAAGTGGACAGCAGGGTCGGCATACAAGTTACAGAAAAAGGTGACCTAGTCTTTTATGCTAATGGCACGAGCATGGGTGCAGCCGCCTGCAACATTCCGACGAAGAAACCAATCTATTGTATATTTGATATTTATGGCAGAACTAAAGTTATTTCGAAGGAGTTATTTCAAGGTAAATGTACTGAAAGAAGTTGATATTAAACAGACATGATTTTAATGTAACATAATCAGGCATAAAGGCAAAGAAATTTAAATTTTAAGATGTTCTTCATTCTTTCTGCAGCTGAAAGTTTAGAAAGCCTCTGCAAGAAAAAAGTGAAGAAGCTCGTTAATGATGAAGATTTGGAGAAACTATTTTTACCAAAACAGATTGTAAAAGAGATTAAACAAATGAAAAAGCCAAATTCGTGACACAGAATGAAATTCATGTGATGCGAAAACTTTTATTCAATATATTTGGGCACATTGTAATTATTTTTAAATTAGCTTTTAATTATTTTTATTTTTATTTTTGAGCTTTACGGCCTTGAAATTGAAACTGTTTTGAAATATTTATATATAAAATGCTATTAATTAAAATGATGTAAAAACATATAAATAATAGAGAGATTTGTTTTACATTTGATGAAATAAATCAGCATTTTTTAAAGATGTAATAATGTTTTATGCTTGAAATTTTATGAAAGAATGCAGGGGTTGAAATTTGTACATTAATTAGTTAATGTTAATTTAATATTATCATTCATTTCTTTAGAACTGATATCTTAAAATTTGCATTTGCATGAGCATATGTTGGACTAGCTTTGCCACTGATGTAAGGCTATGTGCACATGGTAGGAGCGTACCGAGGAAAGGGCGAGTAAAACAGAAAACATGATAGAAATGAAAAAAATGTGTGATTGTAAGATTTGTGTTAACTTCCTTTACACATAGTGAAATGTTCAAGGAAGTGACTGCCCATGGATAGCCTTGAATAAATTATCCGATATGACCTTGGCCAAACATTATTTCGAATTTGATTATTAGAATTCCTCGACCCTGAATTGTACTTAATCAAAGGTCTACCTTCAAGGAAGACCGCAAAAGCGTTAATGGATCGAGCCAAAGACGAGAGTTGTACATTTTATCAACACATGCAACACAGATTTCGTACAATCGGGGTATAACCAAGCCCTGTTGGCAAAGGAAATTTGACCAGAAAATCTGAGAAAAAAATCAATGTTAAGGTTTACGCAAATGAACAAAAATCTACATCACATATAAACAGTCTTTAATACACGCTCACGATTTCTAGACATGAATGGACCTTTAACCTTTTAGACGAAATTTTGAAAAAAATCGAAATAATCTTAATTGGGTATTCATTTCTCACGGATAATACAAAACTACAGAAAATTTGCAAACTTCGCAAGGCTATATTTTCTATAGTTTACAACATTTTACGACCAAACTTTGCAATTTTACCATAGGCAGCTTTGCCAGGAGCGCGGTGTTTTGTTTGTTTATCGATGTGACGTATACATAATTATAATTACCCTAAGGTAGGCAACTTCACACAAACTAACGATACATACACCTGTAAATAATCCGAAAATACTTCGCATATCTTTACAACTACGCTAAAATAATAACAGAAATAAAATCTACGATATTTTTTGTATATACTACATGTATTTTAACTTGTGAAACAAGTTTGTAAAACGAGCAAAAATACAAAAAACGTCGGTATATTTGTTAAATTTTTGCATGGGACGATGCGGGATACGCTCTTGCCGCTTTTAACGACCTTTCAAACAGATTTCAGAATACGAATTTGCAATCTCATTGGCTGTACAAGGTTGCACCATTGCCATTTGCATCAGACAAAATACCAATTAGACAAACTTTTAAATTCGAAAACAATATCTCACGGAAACTCACTCATATTTAAGTACTTTCCGGAGAGCAGGTATATTCTTCTTTTAGCATAGCCAAACCTAACATACTTTAACATGTCTTTACTTAAGTTACAGTGCATAGGAAGATTTATCAACTTGTATTGCACACAAAAGGAACTCTTATATAACTTTGGAAAATAGTGTAAGTGTTTTTGCATAACTATTTTTTAACTCACTCGTTTTTATAATGAAACCTGTTTGCTAAATAGCATTTGTAGATACGAATGTTTTATTCACAACGCCAACCAGTGTTTTGAAGAAGCGAAGGTATACATGGCCGGCACAATTACAAAAACATAACAATAATATTCGTTCTATTCAATTAAGACTTATAGTTGGCCATCAAGAGCAACAAATTTCGTTCCCTGAACTTGGTATCTTCGCTTTAGCTCAGGATGCCTATTGAAACGGTTGTGACGCAATAATTCAACGGGCTTTTACTTAATTCGCAACAATTTAAATCGTATATAAACCTGTAGAAACTATATGAACAAGCATTACACTAAAATTTTTTTTATATAAAGGCTCTACTTTGCCAACAAAAACGCTAAAAATGAAGCAAATTCAATCATTTTTGGAAGGATTTAATTTCAATTTTGAATTATTTTCTAAAGTCGTGCGTTTTCACATAAATTATTATGATAATTAAAGAGCCTGCATTTTGTCCTGCCCTGAGCTCGTATATATATAGTCCATTATCACTAAACAAGAAAGAGAAGTGCTTTAAAAACGCGGTTCGTTCTCGTATTAGTCGATTAGGCCGGATACCTTCATAAACTCTTTAAAGTGTGGCCGTATATCGTTTTTAACGTCTATAAATATAAATATTAGTATAATATATACAGGCGCACGGATGCATTATCTATCGCACAACCCGAGGATAAGTATCGCAAACATTTTTATATAGGAAGAATACATACGGTATTTTGATAAACGAATCTGTTATGTGGTTTCAGGGAATGTTAGACTAATTCTTGAATGAAGTTTCAAAATTTTTTGATGACATGAGCAATATTATAGATTCTATTTAATCATCTGGGCCCCCATTGATACCAGTGTTGTTACACTGAATGTGCTACCCTGTTGAAATAAAATTCTATCTATCTATCTATCTATCTTGTATACGAAAGTAGAATAGTGCTATCCACTGGATCGTGATTTATTCAAACTGCTTTCTAAACATGTTCAGCAACTGGTAAAACCCTGATTACAGTTCAGTATTTTCGCGTGAAAGTCGTCACTTTTTATCTCTTGCGAGTTCAATATCCCTGCATGGTGTCATTGCTTTTTATGCCTCAGTTTCTGCAGCTGCTGAAAAAATCACTGTCCTGTAGATAGCGCTGTCCACCTGTCGTAGAATCGGCCCCAGCATTCCAGTTTTGTGATTTGTTTAACCATGCTTTAAACATGTTTGGTTTTAATTATGATTTGAAGCAACATTTTTAATTAAAGAGCAGAAAATTACACCGATATCAAAATATTTGTATGCGTGTACTTGTAGCTTTGGGTTCTGTAATTAAAGTTTTAAGTTCTTTATAATTGAAATTTTATTTTTATACGTATTTTTCATAGTTCAGTTCCTTTTAAGTTTGTCAGAAATTCAATAGTACAATTGCAACGGCAATCTTCTAAGCAAGTTTTAACTGTATTATACCTACTAAGCACTTACTCTACCAGGTTTAACATATTACTTTATTTAATTGGGTATTGTAGTGTCATATATACAGCCGAAGATGTAGAGCCAGCTATAGTCCGTAGAAGGTTGCTTTCATAGGAAGTTATTTACCTTAAAGGTATAGCTGTATTGCATAGAACGTTAAAAATTACTTCTCTGATTTATTATTTATGCAAACACTCATGGAGACCACAGAAATTAACATATCCTTACACCCAGATATTCTGGGTGTCATGTGACCAGCGGATGCCAGGGCCTATTCCCTTCCCTAATTTAAGAAAAGGCCCTGGGACCGAGGTTGAGTCATGCAGTCATTGTGTTTGAATGGATAGCGATAATCTCTGGATTTCTTTTTTAAATATATAAGCATGCGCAAACCTTGAATACACTTGATATGGTTATGATATGCATATGCTATATGAGCGAACTTAAACTTTAGACTATTCTTGATCAGGGGCCGGTTGTATAAAACTCTTAATCACTTTTTTATAATTACTGTTTTGTAGTAAAATAGTGATTAAGTTCTTTTTGTCTAAGTTATCAGATTGGCACTCCACTTAGTTTATTATGTTACTTTTTACCAATTGACTGGATTGGTCCCCACCGCATATAACATTATTTACATGAAACACTTAAAAAAGTCTATATTAGCTATATTGAAGCCTTCATGTAAATTTTTAAAACTTTGCACAGGTCATCGTGTTGTTAAACATTGTACGCTAATCGTCAAAACTTTTATCGTACGTTCAATTTGTCGTGTTTATTAAAAAAAGCAAGGAGTAAAATATTTGCAAATCTGTGTGCACAAAATTTCCGCGCTCGTAATTTTCAGTTTCAATTTCTAAATTAAATTTCAATTAATTTTTAGTTAATTGCTTTCTGTAGAATGTAACAATAAAGCATTCGATTGACTTATTCAAATCGCTCTTTTGCACGTTGTTGAAGTCGTTTTTCTCCAGAACTTTGCTATGAATTCGTTTGGTTAGCTCTGTAGCTTTAATACCTTCGAAGTATAATGTTTGACTTTTCAAATTCCAGGTAACTTTAAGTTGGTCGCTGTCGAAACACCATGTCCCACCACGAGGTGAGCGCCATGTCGTATTCGAAGCAATAGTTTCATCAACTTCTGTTAAATCAACGGAATAATTCAACGGGCTTTTAATTTGCAACAATTTAAATTGTATATAAACCTGTAGAAACTATATGAACAAGCATTACACTAGAGTTTTTTTTTTTATATAAAGGCTCTACTTTGCCAACAAAAACGCTAAAAATGAAGCAAATTCAACCATTTTTGGAAGGATTTAATCAAATTTGAATTATTTTCTAAATTCGTGCGTTTTCACATAAATTATTATGATAATTAAAAAGCTGTATGTTTTGTCAGGATAAGGAATTTAAAACCGCGGCTCTATATAGGGGTACCACGCGCGGGTCATAACGCGAGAAAATGAAATCATAACGGGAATGTTAAAGATTTCAATCGGCTAAAGCCCTTGTATCTACCAGGAACTACATGCATGCATGTACATGTACATGTAAACTAGCTAGCTACTAGCTGATCTGACCGTGAGTAAAAGGCCTGAAACTAGCTACCAAACAGAAATCCATTTTGCTGTTGTTAATCACTTATATCTTTTGTTTTCCTTTGTGAATCTTGTTGAAACTTAGTAACTGTCTTTAAAAAAGAAAATTATAAGTCTGCCAGAAATTTAGAAACAAAGTAAATTGTACTTCATGAGAAATTTGATAATTTGGATCGAAAAATAGATTTCCATTTGACAACTAGTGCCAGTAGTTTTTCTTGTTTTCAGATCAACTGGAAG
Organism: Muricea muricata; assembly: GCA_963855995.1. Taxonomy (NCBI): domain Eukaryota; kingdom Metazoa; phylum Cnidaria; class Anthozoa; order Malacalcyonacea; family Plexauridae; genus Muricea; species Muricea muricata. The sequence goes on from OY979725.1 coordinate 3,559,670, forward strand.
TGTGAGCAAATGAAATATTTGGGATGAGTTGAACATACACACCCACTGAATCCCAAGCCTGCATTTTGTCGTGCCTTGAGCTCTTATATATATATATCGAGGTCCATTATCACTTAACAAGAAAGAGATCGAGGTGCTTTAAAAACGCGGTGCTTACCTTAATACACTCTTTACACCGCGGCATCCATTTTTACGCCTACGAATATGAATATTAGTATAATATACAGACGCATGGACGCATTATTTATCGCACAACTAGAGGATATGTATCGAAAACGTTTTTATATAAGAAAAATACATACGGAATTTCGATAAGTGAATCTGTCATGTGGTTTTTGGGAATGTGTGAATAATGCTTGAACGAAGTTTCAAAATTTCTAATGATTTGAGCAATATTACAGATTCTGTTTAATCATCTGGGACTGGTTGTACGAAAGGTGAAAAGCGCTATCCACTGAATAGTGATTTATTCAAACTTTCTAAACATGTTCAGCAACTGGTAAAATCCTGATTACAGTTCAGTATTTTCAAGTGAAAGCATAGGCGGCCCAATTCAGTGTGTAGTTTCATATAGAGATCAGTGCGCACATAAACACACTTCATACATTATTATATAATAATTATTATATTTATATAATAATGTATGAGATGTGTTTATGTGCGCACTGATCTCTATATGAAACTACACACTGAATTGGGCCGCCTATGGTGAAAGTCACTTTTTATCTCTTGCGAGTTCAATATCCCTGCATGGTGTGATTGCTTTTTATGCCTCAGTTTCTGCAGCTGTTGAAAAAATCACTGTCCTGTAGATAGCGCTGTCCACCTCTCGTAGAATCGGCCCCAGCATTCCAGTTTTGTGATTTGTTTAACCATGCTTTAAACATGTTCGGTTTTAATTATGATTTGAAGCAACATTTTTAATTAAAGAGCAGAAAATTATACCGATATCAAAATATTTGTATGCGTGTACTTGTAGCTTTGGGTTCTGTAATTAAAGTTTTAGTTCTTTATAATTGAAATTTTATTTTCATACGTATATTTCATAGTTCAGTTTCTTTTAAGTTTGTAAGAAATTGAGTAGTATATACAATTACAGTGAATTACAGTAAAAACATTTTATTTGTTGGATAGAATATCAATGATCGTTTTGTTTTTTCTTCTTTTTTAATTTCTAGACTATCATGCAATGATATTTAATTTTTATCGATTTTTTATTGTTTTAATTTTGGACAACATTGGCAACTTTAAAGTCTGCAAACGAATTTAGTCTGAAAATAAAAAAGTTCAAACAATATAACATTCGACGAATGTGAAAACATAATATCATCTACATTTTTGCAACTTGTGTGGTCATTAACAACCAAGAACCCCTTAACTGTTTAAGAGGGCCCCATAAACCTGCATGGGACCTGAGCGAATCCGCGCACACAGAATGTTTTGCATATAACTGCTGTGTTAGCCAGTAAGGAAGTAAATTAGCTCGTTATACTTTACTTTAGTAAAAGGAATCATTCAGTATTTATACTCGTAACGAAGTAATTTTTTTATCAACCAATTTTTATTAGTATACGATTTATTAAATGTTCTATTATAAACTCTACTAGCTTCTGTAGTACATTTCCGTAAGTATATAATTTTCCAATATACTTTTCTTTTTACTTGACTAAAATTTTCAGGCTATACTTTTGCGCTTTAACTTATGTACAATTTTCAGTCATGCAGTCATTGTGTTTGAATGGATAGCGGTAACCTCAGGATTTCTCCTTTAAATATATAAGCAAGTGCAGATCTTGAATACACTTGATATGGTTATATGATACGCACATGCTATATGAGAGAACTTAAACTTTAGACTATTCTTGATCAGGGGCCGGTTGTATAAAACTCTTAATCACTTTTTTAATCACTGTTTTGTATTTAAATAGTGATTAAGTTCTTTTTATCTAAGTAATCAGATTGGCACTCCACTTAGTTTATCATGCTACTTTTTACAAATTGACTGGATTGGTCCCCACCGCATATAACATTATCTACATGAAACACTTAAAAAGATCTATATTAGCTATATAGAAGCTTTCATGTAAATTTTTAAAATTTTGCACAGGTCATCGTGTTGTTAAACATTGTTCGCTAATCATCAAACTTTTATTGTACGTTCAATTTGTCGTGTTTATTAAAAAAAGCAAGGAGTAAAATATTTGCAAATCTGTGTGCACAAAATTTCCGCGCTCGTAATTTTCAATTTCAATTTTTAAATTAAATTTTAATTAATTTTTAGTTAATTGCTTTCTGTACTGAGAATGTAACAAAAGCGTTGTGTGTGCCGAAGAAAGGACCAATAATATGGCAGATGGTTGAAGACAGAACATATTACAAAGGTTGGGTAACGTATAAATACAGCAGCAGAAAGCTTTAGCAGTCACAAGTTTCTTAAAGCGCTCAAGAAATCCTGTTTCGAGAAACCTATTTGGAAGTTGGTCGACGGATTCTACAACGATGAAGTACTTTGCAGTTGCTGTGATTATTGCCTTGTTTGCCCTATCTCAGGCAATGCCTGTCGAGGAAAAGTAAGTGAGACTGTGGAGTTGTTCTCGTCATAATCGCCTCTCAATCTGATTCAGTTAATATAGCTCTTTAGTATAATTTCTTTAGTAAATAATGGTTTTCAAGCATTTTGATTGGTTGCCTGACCAGTAAATATTAAAGGATTATCAATAAACTGGTTATTATATGGCTCGCAGTCATTTTCAGAGTTAGTGAGACATTTTGTATTTAAATGACGTCGATCGTGGTTTCGTTAATTAGAATACAAATTAGAATGAATATCTCGACTGAGATTTGGCTCTGAATTTTGATTTGCACAACAAATTTCCATATTTGTGCGCGATGCTTCTTGTCTGATGTTAGACTTAGTTCAACATTCTGGTTTTGATTTGGATTTCTAACGACTATAAATCTTAATAATATTATAATGTATATTTAAATGGAGTGCGTGTTTTGTACGACACATGCGCTTAGGATTGGATCCACCCCTACTGGCCTAGGCCGACAATGAAAGTCGTTTTGATGTTTTATACTTTTGCCAAAATTAATTACAAACAAACTTTGATGTTAAACTATCTTGAGGTAATAAACTGTCTACAAATAACTTATTAAATACTTTTTTCACTGTTTAAAAATTACAAAAAAAAACACTTTAGTCATTTACTTAAGAATTTTTCGAAGTAAACTGCACTCATAAAAGAAGTGCATTTTATACATGTTTTACTAAAGAAAATATAGTAAAACAATTATTTGCCTCAGGCTCAGTGATTATGGTGAATATTCACCTCGACGCGAATAATTGTTAATTGGTTCATAGAGTGCATGCAATAATATTGGCAATAATAGAGCCTATCTAATCCATTTGAGAAGTGTTTCTTCACGTTTCCTCGTTAGTGTAAAATTGAAAATTGAAAACGTATATTTTTCATATTTCATTATAGAGAAAAGAGATTTTTTGTGAAAAATCTTCTTAATGCTTTCAATGTGGCCAAATCAGCATGTGAACGCATTGCGTCAAGTGGCGACCGTGAGTTTGAACTTAAAATTGTTTATGCATGAGTTTTGTGTTTCAAAGGTGCGTATTTGTTACATACACAGCAAAAAACGCACAACCTGTTCTGGCCTGATGAAAACAGCATTGAACAATGTTTTGCTGCCCACATTGTTCAATGTTGTCAACAATATTGTTCAACATTGTTACACCTGATTGTAGGCTAGTTCAGGCTCAACAACTTGTTCAGTATTGTTGACAACCTTGAACAATATGGGCAGCACAACATTGTTCAATGCTGTTTTCATCAGGCCAGAACAGGTTGTGCGTTTTTTGCTGTGTACCATACGGAGAATGTATATACGACTTATTCTTATTGGCCATACCTCTGGAAGCTTTGCTATAGAATGCATAAAATGCATTCTCGAAAAAAACCCTGCCCAGGAATCAGAAGTGTAACAAGATGAGTAAAGTGGGTGTGAATACGTCCTGGTGTCCTGCCTGACACATTTGGCCAGCATGATGTGTGATGTTGTGGTCACCACACTCTTGTCTTGCAAGCCTGGCATGGTCGGACCTCCACTCAAGGCCTGAAAATAATTGAGGAGAAAAGCTGCCTTTTCATTAATATCTGTAAATGGTCAGTCTTCTCGGATTCGGACGTTAAAACACTAGCTACCTCGGATCCTATATCATGCAATTGGGCAATAGTTTTTAATTATGTGACGTCATTTAATTTTCAGCTGGTCCCTGGATGATGAGAGCATGTGGATGCGTTAGAAGCGCTGGTCACATTGGCGGCTGGTTAGGCGATGAAAGGTAAAGACTCGCGCATGATTGATAAACTCATTGCATGACCTCCTCGCTTTTTGCCCCAGGTGCAGATTCCATCCGAGTTTCTAGTTTTCAAAACTGCACAGACACCAGCCTCGCCGAAGCTTATTTCCATTCCGTAGACGGTCGGACACCTCCGAGATGGTCGAGCACCTCATTGATCTCGTTCATAGACTGCTCTGGCTCATTTAGACGAAGTTGTATTATAAATACAAATTGTTTCGACGGTTTCTAGCAAGCTCGTTGTTAGCTCAGTCGTCTTGGCGCATGATTTCTAGTAGGACAGGCGGGGGTTCGAAACCCAGGTGCAGCTCAATTACATTTAAATACACCAAACTTTTTTTCTACTTCAAATTTTTACGATTTGGGTTAGGGTTAGGTTTAAGGTGGGGTCAGGGATTGTTTACAATTATTTAAGATTTTAAAAAGCAAAATCTAAGTTTCATCAGATTCTTACGCTTGGAAACGAGATCAATGGGGTGCTCGACCATCTCGGAGGTGTCCGACCGTCTACGGAATCGAAATTTGCCTCGCCGAAAGCGGTTAGACGCAACCCGTCCCTACTGAAATTACACTATAAATTTACGCGACTGCATTAGACGTGCAATTGCTCACGAATATTTACTTTTTTCTAGTCATGAAGAAAAGCGGATATTCGGCGATACATTAAAGATGCTGGTCTTGAAAGCCAAAAAGCTTATCGATAAGTTCTGTGAAAAACCGGCAACAGAAAGTAAGAACAACCGAAGGAAAGAAATAAAACCAGATCGAAAGCGTTTAAATAGCGAATAATGCATGGGTGCGGAATTTATTTCGAGTGTTGAACATGATATCTCATCACGAGTGAGCGCAGCGAACGAGAAAGAAATATCATGATCAACATTACTACATAAACGACAGTCTTTTCTGGCAATATAAAATATCCAGAAGCTCAGATTGAAGATTGTTTGAAAAGCGATAATTTTCACATGTGAAATTATCATAAATAATCTCACATGTGAGATTATCAGTTTTATCGCAATGCTCGCAATCCCTATAAAGCACTGGGCGTTATATAATGAAGCGTTTTATGTAAATACTAGAATCTTAATGGTCTGGCACTAAGTTAATCCCACGAGTGTATAAATTATCGACAAAATATTTATTAAGTAAATATGCATAAAAAAGCGATTTAAGACAAAATGAATTAAAGCCATTGCTTCGTGAACGCAATGGAATCAAGTACTTAATATGTATGTGCCCTGTCAATATTTTGCACTCTTTATACATTCAGCATAGTGTTAGACCATTGAAATTTTAACAATAGATCATTTTTAATAGTTTGCGGGTTTTGGCACACTCCGTATATTAAATATACTGGTCAGGAAAGACGATTCCTGGTGTTTTAACGAAGCCAATACGGCAGAATTCACGTTTAACAGCCACAAATGTCGTAAACAGTTTAATATCATTTTTTCCCATTTGATTACCACAGGATGTGTGTGATATTTCTTGCTAGTGAAAAAATGACTCCATTTTTGAATTCAAAATGGTGAAGTTATTATAGCACACCTATTCAGGATTTGTGCCTTACCCTAGATGCTTATGTGGTTTTTTGAGATATATGAGCTTTAATATTTGTGTATTATTTCAAAACAAACAACCCTTTCACCCACGCAAGAATTTTTTCACATTCAATATGGTCATATTTTTTTCAAATCCAATATGGCGGTCTGGCGGATTTCTAAGGGCAAATTGTTTTTAATTTTAAGGATCGGCTACATTACCAAGCACTCATTCTATAATTCTCCATGCACTATTTCTTCTAGCTCGTCGGATGCGAATCTGTATTTTTTAAAATATATTCGCTTTCATTTACCTTTAAATTTTTTCTTTGAAGAACTTCAAGACGTATGCACATGTATTCAGTTTTGATGTGGAACGAAGTTAAATCTGCACTCGATTTGTGAAAGGTATGTCGAGGCTATAAAAAATATACCAAAAAGAGATATTGAAAACAGATTTTAGTAATCTGTCTAAAACACTTTATTCTCTATTTCCACTAAATCCCAAATCCCATCAAACTCAAAACAATATGTCGTCGCTTTGGGGCTATAACAACTCTTTCAGCTTTTTAAAGCCTTCAGCTTTTTATAGCTCCAAAGAGACGACGTTTTGTTTTGAGTTTGGCTGAATTTGGTACCCCAAACAATGCGCGCACAGCATTATGGGAGTTAGTGAAACTAAAGTTCATCTAAAGTAATATTATGTTAAATTTAGATGGAAATTGGAAGCTGACTGGATAACTATCTCGACTGGAATAGTTTAGATTATTATTGTAGACTGATTGTGTGATGATATAATTTCAATAAAGTGCAGTTTAAATATCATTAAGATCAGTGCATTTATTCATAATACGTAAACTATAATCGCAGGGATCCAAAATTGCACATAATATTTCGGAGGAGACTACCTGCATGATAGAGCTACGTTATGCTTTCGGTTACAAACATCTTAAGCATTGTTTTGTAAGGAAAAAGTAACACATTCAAAGACCAAACTGGATAGTTTAAGACAGAGTAATGTGCACTTAATATTCCACAGGAAAAGTAATTCTCCTTGTTGACAATGATTTATTTTATACCAATTGACAGAATTACACAAAATGTTAATAAAGAAATGAATGTTTTTTTTCTGATTGAGATTCTCCTGATTGAAATTAAATGTGATTGAAATTAAATGCATTCACGACATTTTATGACTTAATTTATGCATGAGACAGTGATTATAGTCTTTCTTTTGAGCTGTCTTAAAGATAAAATTTACTGCAAATTGCCCCAAACACAGTTTTATTGCAGGAGATCAACAAATCACGAAAAATAATGAAAAATGTGAATGTTCAGCTTCCAGATATAAAATCCGCATAGCACTTTGAATACAGATTGTGAAATGTGATATAACAAAAGCACTATTTCACTTTTAAAAACTTCAAATCGCGATCGGTTAAAATAATGCACCATAACTTGTGAACCACTCGCTCAAATTTCATGGAAAACCTATATAAGAAAGCTGAATGAATACACTTTTAAACGAGAATAAACACTAGTTTTACAGCTTAATATTCTTTTCAAAATTAAAAACTTGAATGCAGAACTCCGCTTTTTTGGGACACCCTGTAGATACACTTTATATAAAAATAAAATAATTTCTAGAAATGCTTCCAAAGTGTGAGTGTGTGTTTTAATATAAAGCTGTAATATGACGACAGCAAACTCAACAAGGAGCATGGACCCCGTCTCTTAGGTGCTTAAACCCAAGTGTTCAAAATGACGGCGCGTGCGATACTAAATATTCAAGATGTGTAACAGAGAACAAAAAACAGAGTTTAAGAAAAATTTATTGTTGCTACAAATTGCAAGCATTTAGGTTTGGTTCGGTAGTGTTTTGTGTCTCGAAGTGAAACGAGTACATTTGAAAACATTATAACACGCACATTCCATTTTTTGAAAGGCAGTGAAACGCGGACTTTTGTGGCATTTTTTCGCCTTTCGTATTGCTGTTAGTTTATTATTTTGGTGGCGAGCTTTTGAGAAAATTCTATTTGTTTTAAAGAACTTTTAGTACATGAAATAACAGCTTCTTTCTTGGTTTAAAAAGGGATTGTTATCGCCAGCGATATACATGTTAATATGAAGTATGTTAATTAAATGAATTAAAACATTTCCTTTGAAACTCGTATGTATAGCTACAACATTTCATTTAAAGCAATTAACAAATTGATTTGTTACAAAAGCGCTTGCGCAACATTAATTTTTTTGCCATCATCACATTGCTTATCATATTACTGTTTTTATAAAATCGTTGCCCACTCGTTTGCTAAAATAATTACAAGCTGAACCAGTGCAAACATAGGCAGCAAAGAGGCAATTTTTAGTGATGTATTTCAGACATGGCCAAACCAAAGCTAGTAAGTAGACACGGTTTGGTTACTTTAGTATATAAAAAACAAATAAAATAATTGCTCATTGCTCAATGTTTCGCCAAAAACATTAAAAGTAAAAAAGCTGTGCAAACAGCTATAAAGAAACTTTGCTTTCATTAAAGGGAAATGGCAACAAAAATTTTTACTGTCTCATTTGAAAGAGACTCTAAAAGTAATATATAAACGTCTTTTACAAAATTTTTATATCTGTTTTACTATGGGCACAGATCAGGTATAGAACCAGATGTCTCACTTCCTATCTATTCCTAATGTTTTCGTGTCCGCGATTTTTCGGCTGATCACGAATTGCACACGCGAGATGACGCAACCAGAGAGCACGAATTGCTCACGCAATGGCACTTGCCACGCTGACGTGTACTGCTTACGTGAGAGCACGAATTGGACACGCAATACCTCTGGCAATTAAGTGTAATGCACATTTTTTATCAGAAAAAAGATAGGAAAGTGCAGATTTTGGCAGTTAAACGGCGATTTTAGGCGCAACTACCTATTGATCTTTATTTTCTTGACGAATTTTACTGATAAATGATACGCTGCTTCTTTTTAGCAAGAAAGATTCACGCCACGCGAGCAAATCTGACGCGAGCGATCTGACGCGAGCAAGTCTGACGCGAGCAAATCAGACGCGAGCGATCTGACGCGAGCAAATCTGACGCGAGCAAATCTGACGACGGCTGACGCGAGCTCTTCAAAATCGCGGACATAAATTTTGCTTAGTGAGACATCTGGTTCTATATCTGATCTGTGCTATGGGAGATATTGTCACCTGAATAATTGAACTGTCCGCCATCTTGGATTAATTTTTAACCTCATTAACAATGTTTTGGTGACGTCACAACAGGGATAAGCCATTCAAAGCTTCTCCTAAATATCTACCAACAATCAAATTATGTTTAAAATCTTTTCAGTCCGTGCTGAAATCCGAAACACTTACCATGTGTGTGGTTATTGGAGAAAATTAATCATTGTGTCGTAAGAAAAAAAAATTGCGTGACCCCAGTTGTGACGTATCATGCATATCTACAAATATCCAAGATGGCGGACAACTAAAGATTTCAAGTCAAAATATCTCACCAAATAAGGCAGATATAAAAATTCTGTAATAGACTTTTATATATTGTTTTGGAGTCTCTCTCAAATAAGCTGATAAAAATTTTTGTTGCCATTTCCCTTTAAACTTTCTATTTTTACTGATTCAGCGATTATGCATATTTTTTGTTCAATTTTGCTCTTTTTTGCGATTCAGTTTCGTATGAACTTAGTTTCACAGCTTTGTTTGTACATAGCGCTGTTCTAAATCTTGTCTAGAAATCATCAAGAATCACGAAATTTCGAGTTGGAGCGAACTCGAGTTTAAGTTGGACTCTCTTCTTGTTTATTTTTTTAAAATTTCTCTCTGTAGCGCATTCCTCGTTGTTAAAAATGTCCGTCTCACATCCTAATCTCATCATATTCATTTAATAACATTTCAAGATGCCTTTTAAAAGACCGTGATGAAAAAGATGGCAGATGTACAGTTTACCAAAATGCATTGCGGTCGGAAATCGTTTCAAAACGCAAATTGAAAAACAAACATAAGAGAGGAGGTTAATCTGTTTGTTTTGTTAAAGTTTTATGTCCTTGGCTGTTTTTCTGTCGTTTTTGCTTGAAGCACGCAATATGCATTCTGCCACACTCACATGCTGCCATATTTTTTTATTATGGTCAATTGTAACTCGTATTCGTAACTGGAAGTCCGCAAATGACTCGGCAGTGAAATGCACTTGTAACTCAATTACGATTCCGTGATGATGATATCAGGAATGCGATGTCGGTATACTACTCTAAGCTCTAAAACTCTCAGTTATTACGGTTTTCACGGTTTTCACGACAAAGGCTGCGTGCGTGTAAATGTAATAATTCTTTTCAACATGTAGTGATCATTAAAGCTAGCCAAAAAGCTGTCCAAATAAATCTGGCCAATGACACGTATAATTTTAATGATCATTTTTAAACCAGAAAATAATTATAAAGTTTAAATCATTATTAAACATTTTGAATTTAATGATATTGCACCATGCACATATTTTAATTGGAAAATTGCACCTGTGCCCACATGCAAACATATATCAGCTTCAATTATATAGGTTTTCATGCATTAATCGTGCTTGCAAGCAAAGTTCAAACATCTAGAGCTAGTGTTTTCAATATTTGTAGATTTTTGAAGTTTTATCAGGACATAAGCCATTGAAAATCAGCTGTATACGCGGGTGCATGGGTTAGACTAAAATTCGCCATCGCAAATGCAAACGTTTAACATCGAGTGAACAAAAAAATGGTTAAATGTCAAAAAAATATAAAAGATTTGTACAAACAATGTTTTTATAGTGCATGTATTAAACGGTATGTTCAATCTAACACAAAGTTAACATAGGCAGTCCAATCAATAATCATGCTGAACACATTTGAAATATACCGTGATAAAGTAGGAGTTTTCTTCTTAAACTATAGCAAGAGCCTCGAAGAAAAATACCAGCTTGAAATATTAGGCTTTCAAAGAATACACCACATATTTAATTAGTGTCTTTAGGCATATATCATAAATCCGCGACACATTAATATATGGGGGGGGGGGGAGGTGACTGACTATACAAATTAAGGTGTACAAAAAAGGTAATCGAACTCTGACGCGTTCATTATTTAACATACAGAAATCATTCTTACACAGTCCAAAAGACCACAGTTTAGATTTCGATGGCCACCATTTCGATTGTCACCAATACGATTAAATGAAAATAACCCGTTGAAATCGCATATTTTCAACTCTCAAAAAATGAGTCCATTGATCATTTACCTGTCACGAGAAACAATTAAAGTGGCTAATAATCAGCATTAATTTTACTTATCTGAGTAGTTAGTCTCAATTCCCAAATGGGATTAAATTTCAACGGATTTCATTAAATTCTCAACGGTGATCGAAAAAATGCGATTTCGACCGGCAATTATTATCTAACTCGTATTTACTCAGTTTACTCAGTTCAAAATTTATAACGGGGAGGCATTCAAAACCTACATGCCTGGTCTTTCAAACTGTGAAAGAATTATTTCTGTATGTTATATACTAAGCGCCCCAGAGTACTCCAAAGTACGATAACCTTTTTATGCACCCTCTGCACTATGCTACTCATTCTTTTTCCACGTTGACCATTTTTCGATATACGTACGTGCGTTCAGTGAAATATAGACTCCCGAGAAAAAGTTTGCTATCCATCTTAGAACACGGTCACACCACGAGAAATATGCCGATAAGTTTGATTCTCATGGTTCTTAATGTACTTTTATCGGTAAGCTGTATTCTAAGTTCTAAGAGATATGTAGAAGAAAAATTTTGCATGTGCCGTCCGTTTGTATGTGCCGTCCGTCAAGTCAAGCGTTATGTCTAAGAAGTTTACTCGCCTCAGGTTTGCCGTAGCTGTGATTTTCAGCCCGAATTTGCTGAAGGTTTCGATCAGCTGTTTTCTGGCCTTGTCTGCTAGTCTGCCTGATGTTGTTTTAATTGCAGCTAAGCCGTCATCACGGCTGTATATATATATATATATATATATATATATATATATATATATATATATATATATATATATATATATATATATATATATATATATATATATATATATATATATATATATATAATATATATAATGAGGTTATATATATATATATATATAATGAGTTTTTTAAAATAAATTTATAAAAGCTCATAATTATAGAAATTTATGCCGAATTAATTAATAACATTTATAGGCTTGGCTTCAGATGTAATTATCCATTCGGGTTTATTCTGTTAATTTAAAGAAAAGGTGCAAAAATATTTGCATGTCTGTGTGTACCAAATGTTCGTCCTCGTTAACTTTTAATTAATTTTGTTTTAACAGAACTGCGTTCTGGCGACCGTAACAAAAGCATTGTTTGTGTAGAAAATCGACCAATAATATTGCAGAACATATTACAAAGGTTGGGTAATGTATAAATACAGCAGCAGAAAGCTTGGGTAGTCACAAGTTTCATAGAGCGCTCAAGAAATCGTATTTAAGGAAACATTTTGAAGTTGGTCAACGGATTCTACAACGATGAAGTACTTTGCAGCTGCTGTGATTATTGCCTTGTTTGCCTTATCTCAGGCAATGCCTGTCGAGGAAAAGTAAGTGAGACTGTGGTGCTGTTCTGGTGGATAATGCAGCCGGCTTGACGAATTTAGCCACCCTGCAATTTGATCTAGCTAAAAAATCCCGCCTTTTATTCTTACTTTATGACTCATACAATGTACCATAAAGTTCATGCAGTTAAAATGCCAATCTAACCCTGCATGTGGCGTACTGGCCTTCACCTGTAGGGGCCAGTTGTTCAAAGCTGGGTTAGCACTAATCCTGAGTTAAAGTTTAACCAACTCTTTTAGTTTCTGTATTTCTACACTTCTGTTTCTTTCTAAACTTTAGAAACCAAAACTACTATTGATCTAGACAATATTTCTAAAGAAATATTTCCATTGTTATAAACATGCTGCTAGGAAATTTCTTTGAATTTTACATAGGATTAAGGTGGCTCGATAGTCTAACTCATAGCACACAATACGTCTTTCGCCATAGAATCTTTTACAGTGCGCGTGTAAAGCTTAGTTTAGTTCATTGCATAGCTCTGCTGGTTGTCTTCATAATTGGAAAAGTTTTATACTCCTACCGTTCGTATGTCCAGAGACATTGTTGTCATAGGTAAGGTGTGGAGTTTATGCAAATGAACTTATAATTAGAAACGAGTTCCAACAAGAAACGTGATTTCTATGTTCAGGCAAACTTTTAAGCAATTCTTTTTTAAATACAGCAAACAGTGCTATAGAGCTGTGCAATGAACTAAAATGAAGCTCAAGCATTCACGACAAAACATTTAATCGTAGAGACATAAAATTTCTAATGAATTCTGACTATCGAGCCACATTAAGGTAACCGACTTTTGAACAACTGGCCCAAGGAGAGGCCAGCCGGAAATGTCAAATTTAGCGCCCCTTTTCCTTCTTGTAATTTTAAAGTAGACAAGCGTTCTAGGCTGGAGATCGTTGAGGTGCTTATAAGCAATTTTTCTTTTTAACTACGTACTTAGTGATTTTGAATCAATAAACTGTCATAAGTACTGGATAAATCAGATACAGATTGGATGCGGATATCGTACTTGTAATATGTCGTCTGTGTGAAAACATTTGTATTCTGTTGTAACCTCAAAGAAATGAATGATATTTGGTTAGATAAACAAACTTAAAGTTTGTGTAAATCAGGGCAAAGTCTGTAACCGATTTTTGATATTGACTAAGCATGTACTTCTTTTGTGTTTTCTTTATGAATTATTAATGAATTTTATAATTAAACACACAGATATAATGATTTTTTCAAGTACCACAGAAGGCCATAAAAAGCAATGACACCATGAGAGATATTGAACTCGCAAAAGATAAAAAGTGACTTCAACTCGAAAATGCTTAACTTTAATATGGGTTTCACCAGTTACTGAACATGTTTCGAGAAAAAATCACTATGGTGGATAACGCTGTTCACCTTTCGAACAACCGAGACCTTTGCATGGACATTCAGATGAAAGTTGATAATTCGGCGAACTTCTGAAAGAAACTGTACGCTATATAATGTATTGATATTTACATCATTGTTATACATAGTGATATAAATAACGAGAAAGTGGGTCGGAAGACTTGCAAAAAAGGTTAGATTTCATGAACTGCATACAGTTTTCGGAATTGCATACAACATGACCCCCCCTGCCAGCACGCCACTGATTTAACCCACCTTAGCTTATCGTTACTTTCTGGGGAGTATACCGGGGGAAGCTGCGCGATTAGTGTCTTGAGGGCTTCTTTCACAATTCCCCTACTCAAGTTGGACGCTTTGCTGGACCGTTCATTGGTTTAAACGATTTAAAATTCAGAGAAAATTCTCTCTTACTTTCTTGTTCAAGTGTTTGATAGATACCTTTCCCAATTCTCATGATCATGTTTCTTAACGGTAGTACCCTTCAGTATTTACAGAAGATTGTCCTCCAACGTATATTTAAAATACACATCTTTGATATATCTGATTTCAGGGAAAAAAGATTCAACCCTTTCTTGAGTGCCGCTCTCGCTATTGCCAACAGCGCGTGCAATGGCATCTTGTCAAGTGGCAATGGTAACTGACTGAACTTTAAATTGTCTAGGAAACTTGAGAGAATCAATGGCTCTGAGAGTCGCTTTAACAGCAATGTTTTTAAATTTTTCTCCGTTCTAATTTGGTGAACCGATATAATTTTAGCTGGTCCAATTATCAACAAGGCATGTGGATGCATTAGACTTGGTAACAATATTGGTGGAGGCATCTTTGGTGATGAAAGGTAAGCTGTCGTGCTACTAATTGTTCCACGCATACAAATGCTTAACATTACCGTATGATTCTAATGAGTTCGAAGAACTGTCCATCAATATTGGCATAAATATTTACTGATAAAACAAAATTTTGTCTAACATTTTGTTGATGGCATTGCAAGGATCAGTTGAAACGATATGGTGTGATTTTAACTGATCTTCACAATACAATCGACAAACCGTGGGAGAAAATTTCGTTTAATGAACACTCTGTATAACCCATAATCTTCCTTGATTACAATATAATTATAGAGATGCAGTGGACCATTCCCCAATTAGACAAAGTTTTAAAGTGGCAAACAATTTTAGCACAGTTGGAAAGAGCTTCCTAAATTTAGTGAAATTGTGAAGTTTGGTTGCAAAATATTGTAAAATGTGGAAAATATAGTCCTGTAAAGTTTGCAAATTTTGTATACTTTTGTACTACGCACGGAAAAGCGTTACCACTATGTGGAAATGTGGTAACGCTTTTTCCCGCGTAATACAAAAGTATACAAAATTCGCAATGTTTACATTACTATATTTTCGACATTTTACAATATTTTACAACCAAACTTTACCGTTTCACTAAATTTAGGAAGCTCTTTCCAACTGTGCTAAAATCGTTTTCCAATTTGAAAGTTTGTCTAATTGGGGAATGGTCCGTTGGTCATTCAAATTTTATTTCTAGTGATGAGAAACGATTCCTGTTCGGTCAAATAAATATAAAGAAGGCAGTTTCGGAGGTCCAAAATTTTATCAATACCTTCTGTAAAAAAGCATCATCAGGTAAGCAGGAAATATATAAAATTTCATTTTCGAGCTAAAGCGTGTATATATATATATATATATATATATATATATATATATATATATATATATATATATATATATATATATATATATATATATATATATATATATATATAAAACTTTTTCAATTTTGATTGAACATCATATAATTTCAAAAGTGCTCAATACATTATGGTAGAGCAAAATTTATTAACAATTTACAAAAATAAAGTTTCAATTAGTTGTTACTCAGAGTTTCATGCCATTACAGGCAATCATCAGACAACTAAAGAATTGTTGACCGTTGCTTATTGCTGACCTTTGCCCCCTTGAAAATAAATGCCTTATAAAAAGCATCGTTTACAAGGCAAGTGTCACCGAAGAAAACAGCAACGACACGAAAGTTTACATTGGCAGCACGTCCACGACATTCAAGGAGCGGTTTCGAAATCACAAGAAATCCATCGCCAACCCCTTGTATGCAACTCATACGGAACTATCAAAGTACGTGTGGTCTTTAAAGGAGAAGAACAAGGAATATAACATCAAATGGGACATTGTAAAGCAAGTGCCGTCATACAAGTCAGGAGGGAAACAATGTAGCTTGTGTGGCAATGAGAAGCTATACATCTTGAAGGCAGAAAAAGGGTCAATCTTGAACAAAAGAAGTGAACTTTTCTCGCGTTGCATCCACCGAAGAAACCTACGTGACGTGAGCAAACAATAAGCAACGGTCAACAATTCTTTAGTTGTCTGATGATTGCCTGTAATGGCATGAAACTCTGAGTAACAACTAATTGAAACTTTATTTTTGTAAATTGTTAATATATATATATATATATATATATATATATATATATATATATATATATATATATATATATATATATATATATATATATATATATATATATATATATATATATATATATATATATATATATATATATATATGTATATATAAGCATATGTATATGTAATATCTCCCGGAGTAAAACAGATATAAAAAATTTGGTGACAATATCTCCCGGAGTAAAACAGATATAAAAAATTTGGTGACAATATCTCTCGGAGTAAAACAGATATAAAAATTTTGTAATGGACTTCTGTATTTTATTTTAGAGTCTCTTTCAAATGAGACAATTAAATTAAATTTTTTGTTGCCATTTCCCTTTAAGTCGAGGCTAAATGACAAACGGTTTGAAATTTTAGGCAAACCATGCTAAATCAAAATCCAAGCGAAATGGGGAGAAATTTGTTATTTTTGATATATTCTTAAATTTATGTTTCTTTTACGTACATTTTTTTATTTTAAGACTTTCAAGACATCTGCATATGTATTCAATTTTAAATCTGCAATCAGTTTGTGAAAGGTATGGTTTCCCATATAGGGAAAATGAGATATTGAAAAATGAACTTGCCTCTGACCTGTTTAAAACACAACTAAAAGTTCCCTAAAGTGATATCTATCTTAAATTTAGATGGAAGTTAGAAGCTGACTGGATATCTGAAATATTTTAGACCAGCGTAGGTATAGTGAATGGTAGCTGAAATGATTGTGTAAACGCTATAATTTCAATGAATAAAGTGCATTTAAAAACATTAAATATTAGTGCATTTATCTACTACACGTCCAGTACAAACGCAATGGACGAAAACTGGATAATATCTGCTGAAAACACCGGGCTGGTTAAAACTCAGCTCGATTTCAAAAGAAATTAATTGTGCAGGACACGGATATTTGAATATGCCCCTCTCACTTACTACCATTTACAATCTACCGGTAACCGTGAGCAATGGACCATTCCCCTTTTGGACAAACTTTTGAATTAGGAATATTCATTAGCAAAGCTGGAAAGAGCATCCTGAATTTAGTAAAATAGTGAAGTCTGGTTGCAAAATATTGTAAAAAGTGGAAAATATGGCCCTGTGAAGTTTGCAAATTTTGTACACTTTTGTATATTCTGCGCAGAAAAGTGCAATCACATTTCGAAATCTGATTACACTTTTCCGCGCATAATACAAAAGTATACGAAATTCGCAAACTTCACAGGGTCATATTTTCCACATTTTACAATATTTTGTAACCAAACCTCACAATTTTAAGTAAAAATCATGACGTTTACGAGCCCAAACGTGAACGGAAATGGACGTAAAACAAAGCATTTGTTTGCAAATATAGCAGTTCAAAATGTAAACAAAGTGTTTGCATGCTTACATTAAGGACTGTAACTTTATGTACGCAATGGGATCTAAAAGATCAACTTTTTTGTGCACCAATACAGGGCAGGGGGTGGTAATGGGAGGAAAGGGGTATTGCCCCAGTATTGATATCACTGTTCAAAGGGGGAGGGTTCATGTCTCAGGGGCATTTTGATGGCTAGAATAATGGCAGAACAGCCAGTTCGGCTGGTACTGGACAGGAAAGACAGTTGGCTGGCGAAAACATGAGTGAAAAAATATTTTTCTTTCTGGGACCATGGATTCGGAATCAAACCCATGTGCGTATTATCTTGAAATATTTTACAAATGGGAGCTTGGAATTTTTTCTGGGAATGATCCGATACGTTTCCACCCCTGGGCAAAAACCTGCACAATGAACATGCTCATGCATGCATGCGACACAAATTTCATGGGGTTATAGCTAAAGAGGATAGACGAGAGGTAAGTTTTCAAGATGGCGGCTGTTTTTCAAGATTCTTAAAACGAGAAGGAATCAACAACCAGACATTTATAACATTCCTAAACCTCACCCTACCCTTAGCCTGAACCTAACATCAATTTAGGAATGTTCTAAATGTCTGGTTGTTAGTTCGTTCTCGTTTTAAGAATCTTGAAAAACATCCGCCATCACGCACTTACCGCCAAAATTTGAAATTTACCCGTCCAAAGCATGAGCGCCGGGGGCATGTTCCCCAGAAAAATTTTGAAGTATGATTCCCTAAAAGCTCAGAGGTGCATTCAGTTTTGGTAGTTATCAGGAAAACGGACGCAAATTATTGTACTTCCGTGGCCATACATTTTACGAATTAAAGTCAGTGATTAAAGTACACAATCATTGATCTGTGTAATACTGGATCACGCATTCATAATTAAATTTTCAAGTTCTTCGCCGCCATCTTGGTACTCCAGGTCCAGTGTTCTTTGCGAGTTAAGAGTAAGGAAGGCAACAAAAAAATTTATTTTCTCATTTGAAAGAGACTCTAAAATAATATATAGAAGTCTATTACAAAATTGTTATATCTGTTTTACTTCGGGAGATATTGTCACCTAAATCAACGAACTGTCCGCCATCTTGGATTAATTTTTAACCTCATTAACAATGTTTTAGTGACGTCACAACAGGGATAAACGATTCAAAGCTTCTCCTACATACCTACCACCAACAGAATATTTGTGAAACCTTTTCAGTCCGTGCTGAAATCCAAAACACTTACTATGTGTGTGGTTATTGGTGAAGATTAATCATTGTGTCGTAAGAAAAAAAATTGCGTGACCCAAGTTGTGACGTATCATGCATATCTAAAAATATCCAAGATGGCGGACAACTAAAGATTTCAAGTCAAAATATCTCACCAAATAAGGCAGATATAAAATTCTGTAATTGACTTCTATACATTGTTTTGGAGTCTTTTTCAGATAAGACGATAAAAATTTTTGTTGCCATTTCCCTTTAAACAGAGTTTTCAAATTCCGTAAATTTCCTTAAAATAACGAAGTCGATTTACATATTGAAAATGCCGCCATCTTGGTACTCCAAATTCGTCATTTTCGTTTGCTTCACTGCATGTCATAGAATGCGTGATCCAGTATTATACAGATCAAAGAACACAATTCAATTGCCTCTGGCCGCCATCTTGAAAAACTACCTCTCGTCGATGTCCATCTTTATTAGCTATCGCCAATTTCATAGGTTTCGAATAGGTTTTCGGCGGCCCTGTTATAGGCATGTTATCAGGCTAAGTTAAGACAACTTCAAAAACTCATCAATAATTCTCATGAATTCTCAAAACACAAAGGAAATCATAGCCTTAAAGAGGTCTTTCTGTGTGATGAAGTGGATTTTCACAAAACATTTGCCTCAAATTTTGAAGCTATTTAATATGCTCGCAATTCCTGATTTATCAGATATAAAACGCGGACGCAGCCACCTGCTCGTATAATAAATAGTATTTTAAAAATGCAATGCCCATTTTGCGAATCAATTCCCAAATAAAGTAAAAGGAACAAAGCTGCCCCCACAACATTATATTGCATCCTGTTTTTTAACAGCTTCTGATTTCTGGCCGTGTACTGTAAGTGGCTACCGTGTTACTTTTACTGACTCTTACATTATTGGCAGGGTACAGTTTCAACTGTAT
Source organism: Muricea muricata (assembly GCA_963855995.1). NCBI lineage: Eukaryota > Metazoa > Cnidaria > Anthozoa > Malacalcyonacea > Plexauridae > Muricea > Muricea muricata. The sequence continues at coordinate 3,579,595 of OY979725.1, forward strand.
TACTTCAATTATTCACATATCATTATTATAAACGTAGAAATATTTGCATAGTAGGGTTAATTCGTCGGGCTGGCTGCGCTATTGGGAGTACCAAACCAAAAACAATCCAACTTTAGCGTCCGTGCAATATGTTTAAGTGTATAAAGGAAATGATTACAGCAAATATTGACTGCAATTGAAAGTGATTTTTACGTGATTTCAGGAGGAACAAAGAAACGAGAGCAAGAACGAGAATGAAAAAGTAGCGCTTCGAGATAAAATTATGCAGTATAATATAATAAACATTATTAACCATGCATGAAATGTGTTCGAACCATTGGATTCACTCAAAATGATTTAAATGGCTGTCCTATATAATACGCTTTTGTCGCTTTGTATGACCTCAATGACGGTATATGTATGCATGAAAACGTGCATGAAACGCCTCAAGTCAAACGCCAAGCCATGTACTGAACATCAACCACCAAATTTCCGTAAGTGCCTTGGTGTGACAATTTCGTTCTTTTTAGAATATCATACACGTAATTATAGCATTTAAAGGGTTAATAATTTTGTTACAAGGCACATGCCTAGATTTGAGGTTTGCCATTTGTCGTAAACATAAAACAAATACATGAAGGTCTCTTATTTAGTGCAGTGGCGGCGCCAGCGTAGGGAAAGGGAAGCAAATGCCCCCAAAATTATTTTCTGCCTCCCCATTTCCCTCCCCTCCAGCTCTTAATGTCTGTGGAAATAATTACTCGCTGAGAGCGATTATATAATCCAGAAGCATATGATCCAAATGTCTGCTGGTCTGATCTAAAAGTGCATACGTATATTGAATACTTAACAATAGACCGACAGTCAGTGTTGCCTGGTGAACGTTATGATCAACAGAGGTAAACAGAGGGTTACAATACCGCTTGAACATATCCTTGCTATGATCTTCATACCATATAGCTATGAAAGACCATAATATCTACGTCCGTGTGTTGATCGTTGTTTGGTTTTCGTGGAAACACTGCTATGTTTGTTTCATGAAATCTCAATGCCGATGCAAGCTTCCAAATTTGTCGTGGATGCAAAGCAACTGCTTGCATGTAGTCCCTATATAAGCGACAATATTGTTGACTATCGCATTCAGTCGGATCACGGTGGTCTCAGCTTGATTAAACAAAGAGGACACCCAAAAATTGTACCTTTGGTAACAGAGATAATTAGAAAGAGGTCTGAAAAGTTGATTGTTTTCTTTGTACAAAGATGTTTTTGAGGATCTTCTTGATCTGCGTGTTTCTCTCCGTTTTCCCAGCGAACGTGCATCTGCGTCATCATGGCAAGAGAGGACGTGGAATGGCTCATGGCTTACATCAGTATCCAAAACCTGTTGCCATGAATCCTCCACCGCAAATGCAGAAGCAAAAGTAAGTCTAGACTTGGCCCAAGTCTCGCTCGAAAGGGTTTTGATAGGGTCTATATCCAGTTTATTATGAGATTAGTTTTGAACTTGAAACGGAGAGTCTCGCTCGTTCTCCGTTTCTAGTTCACAACTGACCTCATAATGAACTGGATACAGACCCTATCAAAACCCTTTCGAGCGAGACTTGGGGCAGGTCTAAAGTAAGTCTTAACTTGGACTAATGAGTTGAACATATCTTATGTTGAGGACTTGAAAAATTAGGCGAGGCGTAGGCGCGACCACATATAACACAACAAGAAATATTTGCATAACTTGCATGTAAGCATGATGTAGATAGAACGCGTTAGTTATTTATTTATTAAGTATTTAAAGATATGCTCAGTTGCTCCCTTCAAACCTGAGGGGCACTTTCCCCCCTTCCCTTAGAGAAAATTAAATTTGAGGGACAGTTGCCTCCTCCATTCCCCAGGGGAAATTAAGCTTCAAACATTTGCTGAACTAATTAATGTCAGGTTTGCATTGTTTAATGTGGTGTAAATAATTGAATAACACACAGTATTATTTTAGAGCTATTTATATTTTAATTGTGACTCTAGCTGTCACTATAATTTTTTTTTATTTGTATAGGTAATCATGCGATGGCGAGTACAATTTGGGCAAAATTTGGGCAACTCGCCCTGGTGGCTCGTCCAATTTTGGCAAAATTTCCAAACATTACGAGTACTATTAATCCCAAATTGTATGAGCAACGTCGCATATTATTTGTTTATTTTTAGCATGACAAAATTACATCCACCACGCACCTCAGCGAAAAACTTTTGTAGTACTTTATCAAGCTCTTTAGGGGGATAATTCTCGATTTCAGCGTCATACTGTCTCACCAAAGCCCAGTCTTGCCATACTTTCCACCAGTATTTCGTGCTTTTGTTTGTATTTTCGTTGTTTGCTTTTGCTTTTAATGCCTCTAGGTCAACTGAATTTCTATGCAATCTTAACCAATCAGCATCCAGTAATTTTGTCATACTAATAATAAACGAGGTAACTGGGTATCAGACTATCAATCGTCATAAATTGCAGCCACCGTATTGGACTGTTCACGCTCCAATGCTCATGATTCACCACATATGATGACCATACATACACGTAGTTACTACCAGTTACTCCAGTGATCACAAAATATCTGCCCCCCCCCCCTAACAAGGACATCTGTGCGCAGCCCTGATTCACAAACATTAAATAACAGTCCTACGTTCGAGAACGTTAGTGGCGACTAAAGTGAGAACAGGGCATGTTGCTGAAATTTATCATGAAAAAAATGACACTTAACCAAGAAGCGATTTATAATTTTCTTTCGTATAGACAGACTTAATATGTTAATATGGAAATTATGCATTGTGTGATCATCTATTTTATAGTAAAACAGGAATTAGCGCAAAGTTGAATAAATTGAGAAACCAACTATCCGGCATTGCAAAAACTGTCTATGCAGAAGCTTTGACGTTTTGCAGATTGAGCAACGATACACGTAAGTATATTTTAATACAGGCTGCACTGGGATCGCTTGTACGAAAGAGTAGCGCTATCTACATCGGATAGCACAAATTTATGGACATAGATCAAAATCGCTATAAAGTGTGGGTGGGGTGGGGATCTTGACTGGCAGCTATGGCTTAGTTTGCCCGTGGGTTTCCCCATACTACGTAGGCAATGAATACCGAAGGCAATTAAGGCATGACGGATATTCAACAAATGTTTTACTGTAAAGCTTGCTGCTGATTAGCAATTCAAACTTTCTAAACATGTTCAGTAATTGGTAAAACCAACATTAAAGTTCATCATTTTCGAGTTCAAGCCCTTTTTTTCTTTCTGGGGTAAAAATGACTTATTTCATTAAAAAAAACGACTCTTTTGAACGAACAGTGTATTGTGTAATATATCATCAAATTAAATTACTATAACTAACCTTGGCATCATCTTTTTTTCGTTTAGTCACTGTCCAACAGAGGAGGGCTTGCAGTTGTTTTAATATGTTTAGCTTCTTGAACGCAGGAAATGGTACGTACTAAGAACATAGTCGAGGCTGGCCTGTATGTATAAACATAATAAAGATATGAGAACTCACAAGTCTTATAAAATGCATCAACTTTTCTCATTAAGGAGGAAATCCTCGCTCCGCAATGGCTCCCTCAATGTAAGTAGAGTTTATATGTAAATAGTGTGTCAGGCATAAGTGGCTCTATTCTTCATACAGTAAGACTATATACATATATATATATATATATATATATATATATATATATATATATATATATATATATATATATATATATATATATATATATATATATATATATATATATATATATATATATATGTATATATATATATATATATATATATATATATATATATATATATATATATATATATATATATATATATAACTAAGTATTGTTCAGTGCTGAATTGATATAAATGAGGTATATTTACGACATTTAGCACTTTAATATATCGTAATTCACATGCGATACTCGTACTCAGACCGCGTAGCTCAGATGGTAGAGCATGACGCTAGCAACATCAAGGTCGTGAGTTCGATTCTCACCGCGGTTAAGTGTTTTCACTTTCCCGGTTGAGACGCATTCACACTTGAGAACATCTTTTCCTAATATATATATATATATATATATATATATATATATATATATATATATATATATATATATATATATATATATATATATATATATATATATATATATATATACATATATATACATATACATATACATATACATATACATATATAAATGTAAAGTATGTCGATCAGGCAGCTCAAGTATACATTTGCATCAGCGTTTCAAAAGAAATAAATAATCTAGAAAAATAATATGTAAATATGTCTCCCTCCCAATTATATTATGAGCACAGAGTACATCTACTTGATATATTTCGTAGCAAAAAAACAGGCCATTTTGCAAAGGTAATTTGCAACTTATGTATCATTGCAAGAGCCATTTTAAGTTCCTTGTATGTTTGCATGGTGATTATTAATCAAAATATAATTTTCTGGAAACACCACGTAAAATTATTATTGCGATCATGTAGAAAATTGGCTTAATTATCCCCCATAAATGACCCAGCGTCCACCGCTGCAGTGCTCCTATAGAGGTCCTAGAAAGCCGTCGACTGGACGAGGTGGTGTCCGTCAGTTACAGACCATATTTCGTTACTACTTTACCTTACATAAATATTCTCGCATTGCATTTAGAAATATGCAAGTTTGGCGACATCTACGTCAAGTTGGAGGGCCAAAAGCTGCATGTAGCGCCAGAGATCCAAGTAGTATGTGTTCAACTCACTTTATCTTGTTACAAATTTGTTACAAATTTGTTACAATTATCTCCGGCAGGAGGGACAGGGTGAACTAATGGTGATTTTTTGTCATTTGTGTGTTTTACAGGTCCTCGCCAGCTACATAATATATGCAACTGCTTGACTGGACAGTAATTGATCCGCTAATTGTTTTCAAGTATATATTTGAATGACCATGTACTCGAATAAAATCTGTATTTCAAAATAATACAGGCGAAACTGACTGGATATCCGCATGAAATATTTTAGATCAGCGTAGGCATAGTGAATCGTAGCTGAAATAATTGTGTAAACGATATAATTTTAATAAAGTGCATTTAAAAAACATTAAATATTAGTGCATTTATCTACTACACGTCAAGTACAACCGCAATGGACGACAACTGCATATGTAAGATCTGCTGGAAACGACTTGCTGCCCTATTAACATTAAAGGCATTATTATATTTACTTCAACAACTTTGATGTTTCAGTCTAGCTTGGACGTGATGTGATTAATTCTGAAATATGCCGCCGGAAACTGGACGAAAAAAATGAATAAAATTGAAAGGGAAGAGAGTAAATATAATTGTTCTATAACTTCTTTTATCACATACTTGTGCCTTATTCCGGGCGATAACACGGTGACATAAAAACGATATGTCCCGTGATATCGTTTTTTGCCCCGCGATATCGTTTTTTGTCCCGCTCAAAACAAAGATGGCGTCCGACTGAAGGATCGATAGAGAGATAAGAATAAAGATATTAAATAATACAAGGAAAATAGCACAAAGAAATTTGCAGCTATTAAAAGATAAGTTATTTTTGGTTTGTTTTTGTAATTTCTACCTGTTTAGCGTATTTTAAACAATCATTTTGAATTCATTTTGAAATGTACTCGAAGTGTAAATAATTTGAAAATATAATCTGGTTTTTGCTCTAGATAAAGGCACAAGTATGTGATAAATAGGTTATCATATTCGAAACTCGGTAATATCAGTTTTATCGCTCTCGTTACGATATCATATTTTGTCCCTCGTTCGCTGCGCTCACTCGTGACAAAATATGATATCGTCTCTCCGGCGATAAAACTGATATCACCTCGCCTCTCATATGATAACCTATACATATCAATTAGCTTTTATATATTAATTATAGGCAGGCCAATAAATATTGACCTGGTTATGCAACAATGTCTATATATATAATATGGTTTCCTCTTCACCATTTCAACACCTTATGGTCGCTTCTTTAACATGTTTATCCTTTAGAATGGTTGGTTACATGTCAACTCTTGTTACTTAACCTAACCTTAACGGAAGCCCAAATTGCTTTATGATCACAAAGGAAGTTTGAAGAGGATAAACTTGAACTTTCCCTTCAATCTTATTTCGGTGTGTACATTATCAATCAATCTATCTGTTGTACAGGGTACATATAAATTACTCGAGAGCATTTTCATTGATCATAAGATTGTACAATGATCTTAGTTCGTGCTACCACATCAAACCAATTGACATTAAAATCTCTAGTGGCAATAACATTTAACGAACGATTTTCTTGCAAAATGGCACGAATAGCAGCCAAAAGAGAGGATAATGCAAGTTTCGGAGATCTATAAATTTCAATTATCATTAAGTGTGGACATTCGGCTGTTTTAATGGACGGTTGACATTTAAAATGTCATCATTTCTCAATAACTCATGGCCTTCAATTGATATGATTGGAAATAAAATGTCTTTTCGATGCGAGCATCCCCTAATGTCGTTATGTAAAGATCTTGCATTAATATAACATAGTTTCAAACATAGCGGCCCAAAAAGTGCGTGTAAAATTTGTCGCGAGCCGCAAGCGCCATTCATGAAAGTCATTGTATATATTATAAATACAGTTCGTGAATTATAGTACTTGAAAGCAGCTTGGTAAATTGATTTAATAAGATGGGACTTTCCTACAACACCATGCACCTCTGCTGAGAAATGGGTACAATTGTTTCGCAGAAGTTTTTATCAAATTTAAAAGTTTAAGGTATATCCAAGTTATCTGAAAGATGATCAATTGTTTCATTAAAATCTGGATGTGTATCCGAGTATCCCTCATCTTCATCCCTCACTCCTCATGTTTACCAGCATGTGTGGTTTCCTGGTCACCACTATTCTTGTCTTCCAAGCTGGGAGGCCTGGTTCTAGCCTTGGTTAAGGTCTTAAAATAATTGACTAAAACAAAAACGATGGCAGCATGTACATTTTACCATAATGCATTGCGGGCATCCAGCAAGAACGACTGAAAAAAAGATGCCAGGAAAAGCCCCCAATGACAAAAACTTTAACAAAACAAAGTTAACCCTCTGTTTCTTCTGCTTGCCCTTCAACAGACGTCAATTTGCTTTTTGAAACGATGTCATACCGCAATGCATTTTGGACATCCGCCATCGTATTCTTTAGGGTCAATTGAGAAGAACGTGCTGCCTTTTTATCGACATTAGTCACTGACATTAGTAAATGGAAAGTCTTTCGTGACTTCTCGTATACGAACATTAAACTAGGTAGACCATGTACCTCGGATTCCCTATCAATTAGACAATAACTTTTTGGGTGGGTAAATCCGCTCACCCAAGAGTGAGGAACAAATTCGAAAAAATAAGTTAAATTCATCTTGCCGCCCAACATCTTGCGGTGACAACCGTAGCGTATGCATCTTCATCACGTTCTTGTACGTGATTCCCGTCTTCATTTAAGTCTTCGTACATGTTCAATTTCAGATATTAAGGTCTTTCAACTCTCTAGCGTAGCCTTCGTGTGTTTTCAACTCTCTAGAAGTGTCTAATGGACCGATTGCATTATGGACAGAATTTTGAAAAAAGTTGAAGTGGGAAAATGCATAAACACAGCATTGAAGAGCATCCTAAAATTAGTAAAATTGCAAAGTTTGGTCGCGAAATGTTGTAAAATGAGGAAAATATAGCCCTGCAAAGTTTTCGAATTTTGTATACTTTTGTATTACGCACGGAAAATTGATACCGTTTTCTCGATGTTGGTATCAATTTTCCGTGCGTAATACAAAAATATACAAAATTGGCAATCTTCACAGGCTTACATTTTACAACGTTTCGCAACCAAACTTTTCAGTTTTACTAATTTTTGGATGCTCTTCAATGCTGTGGTAAAAAATTTTCCTATTTCAACTTTTTTCAAAATTTTGCCCATAATGCAATCGGTCCATTCCCTAGATTTTATTCGTCCTTTGGGCAATCGGTGACTGTCCAAATAAAAATTTGACTTGCAACTTTTACACAGCAGTTCGTCTGTCTGCATGATCTTCTCAATTCAGGTTTACAAATTTCACTATAATAAAAACCTTTGAACATTTGCTTATTATCTGTTTCATTCAGCTTTTCTTTTGAACATTCTCGTTTCCAAGACAATCTTTTTTTCCTTCAGATTCATTTTGTCTTCGCGTTTTTCTCCTGTTGTTATATTCTCTCATTTTGACCAGTCTTTGCTACATTTGTTTTAAAAATTCATTTTTCTTGACTTCTTCTTTTGATGTTGTCGTCTTTTAAGTCGGGCTTCGTTTTCTTATAAGCAGATTCATTGTCTCTAAGTGTATTTTTCTAAGATTATTGAAATTTGACATATCTTTGCTCTCTGTTACACAGCAAAAATGAGCATGTCCATGCTTGATCAAGACCTTGCTTGAACAATGTTGTACTGCCCAAATTGTTCAATGTTGTCAGCCCGCAATCAGGTGTAACAATGCTGAACAATATTGTTGACAACATTGAACAGTATAGCCAGCACAACATTGTTCAATGCTGTTTTCATCAGCCCTGATCAGGTTGTTAATTTTTGGCAATGTATAAGAAGCAACACTTTCTAAATGGCAAAACAGACAGTGCATATATATCATTGGGAACATCCATTACCCAGAAACAGCTTATACCGTTTAATTCAAATGGAATGTAATCATTGGGCGCACTGCATTGTAACTGAAAATATCGAGCAGGATTCTGAATCCGTTCAATTAAAATAAGAATACAATATCCTGACATACTGGACATAGCATAAAGATCTTTTAAATGAGAATCAAACACCTTAAATACACTTTACTACAGGAAATGTATATCATGATGCAACACTATTAGCAACTGTATTCACGTCTTGCTATGAATAATAAACAACGTCTTTTATAATTTAAAGAATGGCATTTAAAGCATTCTTAAGGGTAACAAAAGGGGAATGACTAACAGTCATATATAAATAATGCTTCTGAAAAGGTCTTTTTAGATTTCAGATTTTATTATAAAATTCTTGAAAGGCAGTCAACGCAAGGAAGACTGAAAAACTCAAGACACAATTAGGATTAAATATTAACTATGTTACAACAATCAAGAATTAAGATATAAAAATACTAGAATAATTACTTAGAATATAATAAGTTAAAAAATACAAGTTAAAAAGCATCCTATTTCTATACACAATATGGCAGACAACTATCACTAAAACGTTTGGTATGACATGTGAAGAGTGGAATGATCTGCAATAAACCTTCTGAAGATCACGGGATTGTACGCCATTTCGTTTAAGTAGCCTGAGCGCACATAAACGCTTGCTCTCTTTGGAACAAATATGGGTGACGTGCTTCGTCCATTTAAGATCGGAGGTCAGATATACACCCAGTATTTTTGTAGTTTGAACCATTTCTAGGTACTGATTATCAATCATCAATGGTTGGGGTGACGGTTGGTTTTTTAACATCGGTGCGAGCAGTGACGGCTCTTGCTTGGGAACCACGCCGTGGACTGATGACACAAGTGTTTGACAAAGCCGTCAGTGCGAGCAAACTTGCTCCAAGATATATACACCAAATATTAAATCTCATCGAAACTTGGTTTGTTTTTGTTTGTTCATAGTTTAAAACTTGGTTTGTTCGACAAAATATAAAAAGAAAACAATCCAGAATGAGCAGAAAATGGTACCAAATTTTGCTTACCTTTCGGATTTACACTTTGCAGTACAACATATCGAAAAACAAAGTGACAACGGTCGAAGCAGTGGGTCGAACTACTGAATTGAACATAACTGTAAGAGGAGGGGATTGGAAGCCATTTGTACCCAGAATTTTCACGCAACTAAATTAACTAATCACACGCGACCAAAACAATTTCATGATTGGTAATCTTTGCAAAGATGTAAAGGCTACAAAAACCGGAGCAAAAAACACCGTTTCGCGTTTACAAAAACATTTTTCGTCGTATTAAAACTTATTTTAACTCTTGAAAGCAGCAGTACGTCTACGAATGGCACTTCACCGAAAGCTTCGAGAAGCATAGGATAAGCCAGAACCCCCCCCCCCCCCCCCCGAAATTTCATCACATGCACAGTAAAATATCCACCCGAATCTAAAGTTAGTTATATAATGCTGTAAACGTACAAAAAATAGCTTTTTTATAATTGTAAATATATCAAGGGGAACTTGAATTGATAAAAAATTAAGTTTAAACTGTAGTTAAAATAGTACTGATAAACAGTTAATATTAAATCAAGCTTATATATAGCCGACAGGTACAACTGTTGTGCAAAAATCTCTCATCAACGTTCTTGTAAAAAAAAACTAGACACAGACAGCTATATGATGTCACTGCGGTTATCTTCGAGACGCATAAGATTAGCGGGGGAAAAACTCCGGAATTTTATAACATGCATGAGTAAAACAGCTATCCGAATCCAAAGAATAAAACATGAGTGAAACATCCACCCGAATCTAAAAATATAGTGCTGTACGTAAACGTTAAAAAGTAGTCATGATTGATCAATGTAGATTCAAATCGCGGCACAGCCGATCGATAAATTTTACCCTCTCGGCTACATAGAGATATAATTTTCAACAAATAGCGTTTACAAACAAAAAGAATCTTTCCAAACCGTATATTTTCTCTTTTCATTTACATTGGTTAAAGGTTAATTCGTCTGATTAGTTCGTCCAGCATTTATACTTGACGCATTAAGATGATACGCGTAAGTTCGTGGTCATGGCTAAAGGGAATAAGCGAGAAGTAGGTTTTCAAGATGGCGGCTGTTTTTCAAGATTCTTAAAACGAGAACGAATCAACAACCAGACATTTATAGCATTCCTAAAGCTTACCCTAACCCTAAACCTAACCACAATTTAGGAATGCTATAAATGTCTGGTTGTTGATTTGTTCTCGTTTTAAGAATTTTGAAAAATAGCCGCCATCTTGAAAACCTACCTCTCGTCCATCCCCTTTTATAGACGTGACCGTAAGTTCGTCCAGACGAACTATCCGTCTCTAGTATAAACCTGTGTTTATATTATACTATTTACTGTAATTAACCGCTTTTATACTGCTTTCTTGCTTATACGAAAGATCTTTTAAATGCTGTCTTAAGACACTTTGCATGATTCTAGAAATAACTGGCTGAATACATCAATCATCCGAATAGAAGCATAGTGGTTGATAATTTCATTTTTATCCCGAAGTGCCCGAAGTCAGCCGTTTGCAGTACGTCAAACTAGAACTCTCTTCTGCCTGAAGGTATCGCGTATTTAGTCAGTTCAGCTATTGTAGGGTAATATAAAATAATATTCCCCGCATTTCTTAAACATTTAAGGGCATGCTGGTTAAGTAAACTCGACTTCCATATCCCGTTGCCTGGTGAATATTATGATCAATAGACGATTACAATATTCCTTGCACTTATCCCAGCCACAATCTTCATACCAGTTATGGAAGACTAAAAAAATTCACATGCGTGTATTGGTCGTTCTTGGGTTTTTGTGTTAACACTGATAAGTTTGTTTCATAAAATTGCTTCGCAATACCGAGGAAAACTTCCAAATTTGTTGCAACACAGCAATTACTTGCATGCAATATCTTTATAAAGCAACTGCGACAATATTATCGAGTCTTGCATTCAATCAGTCCACTGTGGTCTCAGCTTGATTGCGCGTAGAGGACACCCAAAAATTGTACCTTTGGCGACAGAAACAGCTAAAAAGTCTTAAAAGTTGACTGTTCTATTTGTACAAAGATGTTTTTAAGGATCTTCTTGATCTGCGTGTTTCTCAGCGTCTCCCAAGCAATCTGGAATCGAGGTCATCATGGCAGATACGGATATGGAAAGAACCATGGCTCACATTATCCAAGACACAAAACTGTTGTTATGAATCCTCCGCCGCAAATGGAGAAGTTAAAGTAAGTTTTAATCTAGTCTAATGAGTTTAACACACATAGAATTCCACAGTTGAACACTGAGCATCGCGATGGTCTATATGCCAATTCGCTGTCCTTTACCGAAAAGTTGAATTCATATTGATTGAGCAAGTATTGAAGCTGTCACATTCATACAAGTCCATTTAAAACACCCTTTCAAGGGAAAAAGTAAAACTGGCTTAATTCATGTCAGCTGGCAGGAGAGATCTTGCCTAAGCTACAACCACCGCAATTATCACATGAAGCTTAAATACTAAATACATATCGCGTTCAATGTTCTTGGCGACTTCGCGATGAGCTCAGCAGGGGCACCCATGCAGCAGCATCAGACGAAGCAAGTCACGAAATGCTATTTTCCTCTCGCGCAAAATATTAAAGCGATTTTAAAACTTGTATCGAAATTTTGTTGGATTTTTGTTGGAATTAAGCAAAATGGTATTGATTTTCCATAACAATTGTATACTTCAATACTATGGAGAATGCCTGGTAAATCCATATAGGTCCTGGCTAAATCTATTTCACTGAAATCCACAAATTCAAAGTTAATTTGGAAGATATTTCCATATTGTGGATCCTCAATTTTCACCAGACAAGTTTTATTTAATGAAGGTGCGATCTATTTTTTCTCGTATAAACAACCCTAGTATGTTCGGAGTTAAGTATCGCGTGATTTATCTATTTTACAGTGAAGAACAAATGGATGACTACATAGAACTACAGCAAAATAAACTGCTCATGCTTGCAAAAAAAGTCACTAATGGAACTGCGGATATGTGCAGATGGAACTATGCTACGCGTAAGTGCGGATACTTCGTGTAATATTTACATTTTTTAGGTTCAATTAAGTCGCTCAACAGGAGCGCAGCGATGACTTCTATTTTAGGGAGTGAGTGTTAAATACGCGGTGCAGAGTTTTCTATTTGCTAAGTTACTCGAAACTCTAACATGAGTGAACTGATCCGCGTAACGATATCCGGAGACCACAGTCTGCCAGATAGTAGCCAAAGGTGTACAGGCATACCTCTCCCCTTACATGTGATAATGCAAATATATAAATGTACATGCAAATTGCAATCAACGGTAAACAAAAAAGGGAAATAGATCATTTTAAGTTTAATCATGCGGGTCGTCATAACGAACAGATAATTTAAAATGAACAACTGCTTTGCAAAAATCTCAAATCAACTTTCTGGTAAAGGTAAAACAGCTACACGATTCCTTTTAATACTTAAAATGGTAAAACATTGCCAAGGAGGAGATGTACTTTGATTAGTTTTGTTGCTAGATAGCTTTCACACGCAATATTAATGCACCTCATTTGCCAGTCATTTTGTAACTTGGCAACGCACAAAACACAAATTTAATATCAAAACTGCCGGGGGCGAATATATTGCTTGAAGACGGAATTTGTATTACAAACGTACTGCGCAGTAAATATTAAGAAAAAAAAAACAGCGGCTGCTCTATTTTTCCACCGCGACCATGCGATGCCTCCTGTTTAAAGGGAAATAGCAACAAAACATTTTATTGCAAAATTTTTATATCTGTTTTACCTTGGGAGACATTCTCACCAAAATCATCGAACTTTCCGCCATCTTGGATTAATTTTTCACCTATTAACAATGTTTTTGTGACGTCACAACAGGGATAAGCCTGTCGAAAATCCTCCTAAATACCTACAATCCTGGCCAAAATCATGTGGACACCTGCGCAAAAATACGCACGCAGTGCCTTTTCGTGAAGAAATAGCTCCCCCCCCTCTCCCCCCCCAAACAATGTTGGTGCTATGATTCATATCTCTTGGTGTTTACTCAAAATAGTAGGAGACAACATTGTACAAGGGGTGCGGCGGATGAAAGAAATGATACTACGTTTTGCATTTAAATATGAAAACTTGGTAAAATAGTTACTGTCCACATAGTTTTTGTCCAGGATTGTACCAACAATCAAATATTGTTTGAAATTCATTCTGTGCTGAAATCCGAAACACTTGCCGTACATGCGGTTACGAGAGCATATCAACCATTGAGTCGTAAGAAAAAAAATCGCGTGATCCCAGTTGTGACGTATCGTGCATATCCACAAATATCCAAGATGGCGGACAACTAAAGATTTCAAGTCAAAATATCTCACCAAACAAGGCAGATATAAAAATTCTGTAATAGACTTCCATTTATTGTTTTGGGGTCTCTTTCGAATGAGACGATAAAAAATTTTGTTGCCATTTTGTTGCCGAATTTGGAGTACCAAGATGGCGGACAATCAGCATTTTCAATAAGTGAATAAACATCCTTATTTTAAGGAAATTGACGGAAAATGAAAACTCTGCTTAAAAGCTTACTACACCCGCAAAGAGCACTGGACCTGGAGTACCATGATAGCGGCAATGATTTCAAAATTTAATTATGAATGCGTGATCCAGTATTATGCAGATCAATGGTATAATCATTCTGTTGTTTCGGCACTACAAATATCTCCATCATTACTCTTTTATTTTCTAACATTACGTATACTCTCTTACTAGTTGAGTCACTAGACTACGAAAGTAGTTAAGTAGTGCTAGAATTACTCTTTAAAATAGTCAACTTAAAGAAAGTCAAAATGAAACTTACAGGAGGTGTACTTCTTGAGTCAGAAAACCTTTAAAGATCTTGGTAAAAGGTTAAAACGACTCTTTTGAATGTAAAGTCAGTGAACCGATGTTCCATGATGAAAACCAATATTTTATTACACATTAATTCTTACAGAACAAATGCCCACGCCGTAATGTATAGAGGACACTGCATGACTAAGCAATGTTGTTGTTCGAAGTTACTGCATGCAAGGGAAATGATTCAAAGCGGAATTTGAAAGATATTTAAAATAAGTCCTTTGTAAGTTTTCATGGTGAATGTCAATGTCAGTATTATTTTCTGTAAATTTACGCGGTGTTTCCACAAAATTAGACTGACAACACAGCCGATCCGAAAGTTGTTATTAAACCAATAAGATTATTGATCACAACGTTTAATAATTCCAATATTTATTGCAAACGTAATTTCACGTCTTTAAGATGAACCCCGACCCAATCCCTAACCGTAACAATCCCAATAATTTATTGGATACAGTAGTCTCATTAGGTTCCAACGTTTGGATATGGTAGACATTAAGTCATTTATTTATAGATTATATATAGGTTCACGCATAAAAAATGGTAATTTAATAGTGCAAAGTATAATTTTGTGGAAATACCATCTAAAATTACAATCGCAGAGCTTTTGGAGCTACAAGCCCGGAACTTCACTTGTGCTAATGATAACTAACTGATGAAGATCTGAGCTTATGGATCGAAAGCTTTGCGATAGCAAGTGTACGTGTGTTTCCGCAAAATGATAATCACCATGCATGCAAACGTACAGGAATCAATTTAATATAAAAAACTTTATGCATCATCAAATCAAGTTACTTAACATCATTTTTTTTTCGTTTAGTCACTGACCGACAGAAGAGAGCTTGCAGTTGTCTTAATGTGTTTAGCTTCTTAAATGAAAACCCTGGTACGTACTAAGATACATGACTGGGACTAGCCTGCCTGTATGTACAAACATAATAAATATATGAGAGTTCACAGTCTTAACAAATAAAATATATCAACTTTTCTCACTGTAGGAGATCTTTTCGATATGGCTTATAAAATGTAAGTATTGCGATTCAATTTAAACACCCCCCCCTGAATATATGACAACTAACAAAGGAGTGATCAAGCGCGCTCATGCGGCCTATTAAACAAGAGCAGCAATGCCGGTAGGTCATTGACTTTTAAAAATCCTTGAATTTTATGATTGGCTATGGTTTGCCTAACTTTTGTGTGAAATATGTCGTTTAAAACAAAAATCTAACCTCCATTAAACGGAAACATCTTGATATCAACAAGCATCACTTTTAAACAACATGTTAAAATTGGAAGTGGCCTGTTTCGACTTTGAAACAATGTGTGAAATTCTCCAAGCAGTTATATGTGGTTCTATCTTCACACAGTAAAACTAGTGCTAGATGCGATTATTCATTTAGGGTGCATTTTTAAATTAATAACTTGACTAATAATGACTTATCCGTGTGCATGGGCCCTTTTTCAAATGCGTTTTTTTTTCAAATGTTCAGTCTCCTCAGCCCGTGTAACGTTTAGAGAGATCTCGTTGATTAGGGGGGGGGGGGGATGACTGTAAATTTATGATAACTTCCATGTATTACTCATAAAAGGTAAGCCTATTTCGACAACATATTGTAATATTAATATCTGGGCATTTTCCTACAGAAAATTAGGTAAATTACCCCACCGCAGTGCACCTACAATCAGGTGCAAAAGTAATGGGACATTTTAAGTTTATGTCCAATTTAACATGCACCGGTCTCCCCCCCGGCCCCCCACGACCAATGTTGATGAAATTGAGGTAATTTTTTTCCCAGCCATTCTCACAACATTGTGTTGGGGGGAGGGGCATTTATACGGTTGTCCCAAAAAATTTTTCACCTGTTTGTAGAGGGCATAGCCGTCGACTGGACGAGGTTGTGCATTCATACCCTCATTTGTGTTACACACCCCACTGACGCTATCTCGTTACTATACTTTATCTTACATAAATATTCTCCAAATGCATTCAGATACGTTCAGATTTGGGAAAAACTAAGTCACCCTGGAGGACCAATCGCTGCATGTAGCGAGAGAGATACAGGAAGTATGTATTCAACTCACTCTAACTTAAAGGGGAGTAGCAATGAAAATTTTATCGTCTCATTTGAAAAAGATTCCAAAACAATATACAGAAGTCTATTCCAGAATTTTTATATCGGCCTTATTTCGTGAGATATTTTAATTAGAAATACTAAGTGGTCCGCCATCTTTGATATTTGTGGTTATGCACGGTACTCCACAACTGGGCTCACGCAATGTTATTTCCTTATAAAATAATGATTAATAAGCGCCCACAACCGCACGTACGGCAAGTGCTCTGGATTTCAGCACAGACTGAAAAGGATTTAAACAATATTTGATTGTTGGTAGGGATTCAGGGGGAGCTTTGAATGGCTCATCCCTTTTGTGATGTCACCAAAACATAGTTAAACTAAAAATTAATCCAAGATGGCGGACAGTTCGTTGATTTAGGTGAGAATATCTGCCGAAGTAAAACAGATATGAGACTTGTCCTTATTGTTTTTGAATCTCTTTCAAATAATAAGAATAAAATTTATGTTGCCAGTCCCTTTCAAGTTGCTACTAATTTGTTAATAATTATTCGCTTGTGTGCTTCAGACATATTGGAGAGTTTGTTTGGGACCAACAATAGAATTTGACTCAAAACACAGGCGACTACATAGATCGTATTAAAACAATCGTACGCCATAGTGTCTAAACGGCTTCCCTAATTTGTCTTCTGCTGAACTCTCTATATTTTTGACAGGAGGGACATATGGTGAACTCACAGTCATTTGTGTATTTTACAGGTCCTCGCACGCTACATCATGTCTGCGTCTGCTTCACTGGGCAGTCACTGGTCTGATTGTTTGCCAGTATATTTGAATTATTCCTGATTGTGGACTTCAATGGATTTAAAAGAGTAATAATGTGATGTACTTAAACTGACTCTGCGTTTCAAAATACAAGCGACGTTAATATATGATATATAGTGCTTCAATATAGTCTTTCAACAAACACGTCTTTCGGCACGTTGATATTTTGCATGTAAACTAGAGGTTAGGTGTAATAAAAATGGACTTGACTACATGTCCCTATTACGTTGTTACACAAGAAAGTAAAGTTTTGAGTTTAGTATTATCAACATTCAGCTGTTGGTTGGAGACAACAGATAGCTTAAAGTGTTGACGACAACGAAAATTTTTATTGAATCATGTAGAAGCACTTTTAAAATTGTAATACAAGTTCTTTGATACTTTTGCTTCTCAATGCTTTGTTGACGAGATATTTCAGTTATTAGTCCGGTCGCTTACCGGCAAAAATTGGCAAGATCGTGACAAAGCGGACAAAGTCAGTATTTCTTTTCCCGCGACTCCTAATGACAAATTGAAATGTTTTTGGGGATGTAATGTAGATATTCGAAAAATTTATCATCCAGGGGGGCGAAAAGTTACTTTTTTGAAATAACGGTTCCGAATGTTTGTTCATGTTTTACTCAATCATTGTATCTAATAATAAGGTGTTGGGGTATTTTTCAAAGACATGGACTTGACAACAGATAAATGGGCACATAAATTTCCTGTTTCATGTTCTCAAATTAAATATCATTGACTGGCAGAGAAAAATTGCCAATCGTTAACGTACCACCTCATTGAGGTAACACCCCCCTGACTTGAAAATTTTAGGCACCCCCTCTCAAATTGATTAGGATGCTTAGTTGATCAATTGTAGAGGGGGTTCTCAAGTTTGTCCACGCCAGTAACGATCTTTTGGTTAAGCGACTTCACTATATTACGTCACAGTTTGCATAATGAATCATCAGAAAGTGGACTTGGGAAGAAACGGTTTGCAAAAAATGGTATGACTATGTTTCTTAAAAACTAGGAAAATCAATACCATCAATCGAAGAAATGTGCCTATTTGCAGGTAGATTACATACACAGCAAAAAATGAACAACCTGTTCTGGCCTGTTGAAAACGGCATTGAACGATGTTTTGCTGCCCACATTGTTCAATTTTGTCAACAATATTGTTCAACATTGTTACACCTGGTTGCAGGCTAATTCAGGCTCAACAATTTGTTCAGTATTGTTGGCAACCTTGAACAATGTGGGCAGCACAACATTGTTCAATCCTGTTTTCATCAGGCCAGAACAGGTTGTGCATTTTTGGCTGTGTATACGGAGAGTTTTGCTTGTATTTAGGTCATTCTTTCATGTTACAAGTCATGAATGTACCGCCTTTGATTTTATCACGAATTTGGAACTGGGATCAGAAAGAAACATTCCTGATCGTAACATGCTCGATAAATATTACTAAAGTGCATTGAAAACAAATCATGGATATTAGTAATACATCAGGGGATACAAAGAGTCAAACCATGACAACAACGAAAACAAGCATCACTATAGTACTGGAATGAATACCTTGCCCTGAAATAAAAAAGACTTTTGTGCATCTACTAAAAACAATCGCTCGAAAGGCGGGCTATGTCTTTAAAACTAAAATTTTTCCTCTAGTGCTTTGAAGACAAAGATTTTTTTGGGGGGGGGGAGAGAAGTAAGGCAGTCGCGAGCAGATATACCGAGTTCGCACATCCAAATTAAATTTGGATAGTTTAAAGACGAGTGTAGCTTTTAAATGTATGATTATATTGCAGATTTTAATAACAGGTAATTATAGAAAAAGTGGTAAGAGCAGTGGCGAAGCCAGCCCGATTTTCTACTCCTGCTATGTAAATTTCAATTGTTAGCGATAATTCTATCGTAATTCATTTCTTTAGAAATTGATTGTTTTCACAGACCATTAACTCTAAAAAATTAACATAGCAGGAGTAAATAGTCGGGCTGGCTTCGCCACTGGGTAAGAGTAAATAATATATGACCGAAATCTGACCGAACTCGATGTCGTGACCATGCAGATCCGGTAGCCTGTAAACCATAGATACCTCATATACACTGGATGGTGAATCCCACACTGTGGGCAGGCGAAAATTGAAGCCGGATCGCAGGCGCTTGTTGTTCCCACAGAGTTGACACGAAGCATGATAATTTGTGTATTTTGAATTGCGGAAATGGACAAAGTTGACATTAAGTCCTCTTTTATGCAGTTTAAAAGTATTTAATACAAAAAGGCAGAAAAGTATAGTGTTTTGTGTAAGATTTTTTTGATGAGTGGGAGCGACCAATATGGCCGCCGCCTATTGTTATGAGGGGATACCGCTGAGATTTTTGGCTTCACTTTTTATATACAAATGCGCTATCTAGTGTATATGAGATAAATATGCTGTAAACGGGCTCTTAAGCATTTGCAGCTTTTTTATTCCAATCTAAAACGTGTGCATCTATTACTAAGGCCTATAAAGATTTAAGCACTTAATTAACATCACGTCTTGGGGTTTTTGCTAAAACTCTGTTTTGAAAATAGCAGAGAACCAAACCCTCCCACCCCACTCCTACTGGGTACCGTACGCAGGGTATAGACCATGGTTTGCACGTTTTAAAGTACGATGATTGTACGAAGCATTCCCATGTGTGACATCGAAAATCAAAGACCAATAAAAGTCAGTGTACCTATTATACGAATCTTCCTATTACGTCACTAAAAAGTTAATATTCTTGGAAATAAACGAATAATTCTGGTAATAATTAATTGTCGTTGTCGACTTCCGTAACAGAACAACCAATTTGTATTTTTTTCAAAAGCATGAAGTAAATGTCAAAAATGAGCGAGTTTACAGCGTTGTTGCTAAAAATTAGCAAAGAAATCGTAAGCAGTGATTTGAAAATTATGAAGATCTGTTGTGAAAACTATGATATCGGAGCACAACGACTCGAAAGTATTACCGAAGCCTACGAGCTATTTAAAGAACTTGAAAGACGAGACTTGTTGGGAGCAGAAAATACGGGCGTTTTAGTAAAACTTTTGGAAGAAGCTGGACGCATTGATCTCAGAAATAAAGTATTAGGAATTGAAGGTATTGAATAAGCATTAAATTTCGTTAATGTGTAACATATTGTGACTAATTTGATAGTTATAAATTCATGCTCTTTAAATGGTTTGTTTTGTTCTCAATGTATATTAGGACGTTCTAGTAGTTCTACACAAAACGAACCTCGGCATTCAGGTACAGTTGTTTTTGTATATATTGTTTACATTTTTTTGTATTAAAGTGGGGTTACAGTCCCTGAGTTCCGAATGCAATTTATGTAATTTAAAATGGTAAAATATGATATGCAGTACAATTGAATGTTTGACACTTTCTGGCTTACTATGCTGATATAAAGTGAATGTAAACCGGTGCATCAATAAAAAAATGATAGTTTGAAAGGTCCTAAATTTGGACAATGTTAATATCTGTGAGGTCTTTCCTTATGAACAGAAGAATAATTACACATGACAGTTCCATTAGTCTTTGTGGTTTTAAAATAAATAGCACTGTCACATGTGTGACCAGAGAATCTTCCAGAATTGATGTGCAGGAACTGTAACTGGTAACCCATCTTTAAATTGAGGAAAACAATGTTCAATTTTTTATACAATCCACATATGACATATTGAATTGAGAACAACATATGCAATAACCAATCAGGTAATTGCACCACACAATATTGCTTACCCACACTTACTGGTGCCCACAATACAATTAATAAAATATTGTTTTTGTGCTTCACCAGGGCATGAACTCAATTTGTAGTAAGCAGAGGTAATATAAATGAAGTAATTTTAATAAAAATTAATATCAGGCAAGTAGGCTCATTGCAATATATTGATAAACATCAGTATTTTTAAATATCGATATTTCGATATTTGACTTTTCGTCTCATTGAAATACTGAAAAATATCAACAACAATTACTTTTTAATGGCTATATAATCATCATAATGTCTTGTAAATGCTTTTATGCAGCAAGAAATAGAAGAATACAAGAAAATACCACTAGTAGATCGCGACAAAGTGTCATTCTCAAAAACGTCCTTTAAGGCTGTTTTCTACTCCAGCCGTATCAGCGAAACACAGCATATTTCATTGTTTCATGAACACTTGGACACAACAAATGATATGGAGACATATGGACACATTTTGCTACGATACGGTTGAAGCTTTAGTCAAGCAACCCCAAGGGTATTAGCCATTTGTGCAAGTAGTTCCCAATCAGAAAGACTGTTCAGCAAAGCTGGTCAGGTGGTTAGCTCCATGGGCATAACTAGAGCATTAATTGGGAGGGTGTGTATTCATATATTTTTGTTCTGCCTGACAAATTTAGCTCAAAAGTGCTAATGAAACCTGATCAAGCAAATTTTATGTACTGTAAATTTAAGACAGATGCATCTATTTCTGCAAACAAAAATGCCAGGTTCATATGAATTTTTTCATAGCAGAAAATATTGATATTACCGGTATTTTTTTATATCAATATTCAATATTCAATATTTTTGAATATAAATTCAATATAAATCACAACAACGTAGAGGCATGCTTGAAATACTTAAATTCAAGTTAATTTATTCATGACAACCAGGTGTAATGAACATACTGTATGTTACGGTAGTTAGGTTGCTACTCAGTGGTGTTTGGGTGATCAAGTTCATGAAATGCGATTCAATCTAGCTTTGTATATGGTATATTCATTTATTCAAACCAGAGTAGTGAATGTATGAAATCAATGCTCTTTGAAAACTCTGTGTTTCTACTTTAGTCCAGGATGGTCCTGTTCGGAATAACATTTTAAAGGACACACGCCTAAATGACATATCGGAAATCATAGGCTCGAGCTGGAAACAGCTTGGTAGAAAATTAGACATACCGTCTAGCGTCATTAGTAACATTGATGATGAAAATCGTAAAGTGAGAGATAAAACCATGGAACTATTGTTGAGGTGGAAAAGGCAAAGCGGAAATAATGCGACGGGAGTAGTATTGGCAAATGCTCTCATAGATGTTGGTCGAAGAGATGTTGCCGAGACATTAGCAAGTATGATTCAAGTTGTTTCCATAATATATATAACCTTTAGTTACCAAATACGTAGTCACTGCCCCCCGATGTGTACTGCTTCCTAATTTTGCTCCATCTAATGTCAGACAATTTTGAATTTTATTATGTGATGCTGAAAATAGGTATATTAATATATATGCAAAGAGACAAACACAACCCCATATCCTGGCTCTTTCATTTCCATTGAGTGGTTCTAAAGCTTGGCATACATTTGGTATGACATTGCTGAATTAATTCCAATGCACTGCTGTTTGGGTGGCTATTTTCGTGACTCTCTTGCTGGGATAAAAAATGTTTAGACTACACCATAAACAAGAGCTGGAGAGTGATAACTCTGCTCATTTAACTTAGTTTGTTTCACATAGATAAATGTCGACAAGATGGGATTATTATACATGTTGATGGAGAAAGAGCACAAAGCTCTGCAGTTCATGGAACTGGCATGACAGAATCAGGTATGTGGCAATTGCTAGATAAAGTAGCTATTGGTGTCTATATTTCTAGGAAATCTAAGAGATCGTGAAAAAAATCATACTAAATTTCTTATGTTTACTTACTGCATTTCATATTTCTAATGTCGTTAATGTAGGTGGTCTAAATACAATGATGCAAGATTTGGCACCAAGACTGCCAACGCAAGAATCATCAAATTGAATGACGTGTTCCAAAGTGTTATTGAATATTGCTAAAGTACTGCTATTGAGCAATGGACTTCTTCTTATTGAGGGGGGGGGGGGGGGTTTTAACCTTTTTAAAATATGTGCAGCTAGTGTATATATGGATAAAGATATTCACAAAAAACTTTCATAATTGTAACATCCATGTCCCCACATGTTACATCCTTCAATATCAAAGTATGTTACCATAAGTATATAGCTTTTTATGTATTTCCCTGGATATAGATATTCAGAAAAAACTTTCATAATTGTAACATTCATGTCCCCGCATGCTACAGTACATCCTTCAATAGCAAAGTATGTTACCATAAGTATATAGCTTGTTATGTATTTCTCAAGATTGCATAGGCATTTTAACAATTTTATATACAAGTAAAAATTATAGCAGTGCATAATGCATAATATGCATAATAAAATTGGCAAAGTCTGGCTGTATAGCCTATATATAGTTTATCAACTAGTTTTGCTGCTATTGATCTATTTGTATTCATCCTATTCCTAATTCCAACAGCAGAAATTTCAATTTCATTGATAAGGAAAACCACTTGTATCAATGGATATAACATTTAATGAAACTAGTATACATAACAGTAAAGCAGAAAGTACCGTTTCAGACTCTCGTTTTAAATTGTGGAAGGTTAACATTGCTAAACACGATCAAAAACCTAATGGAGCATTTTGCAGCCTTTTCACCTATTGCAGCATTAATGTTTCATCACAGACTTGATTGTTTCATGACTGGTTTTTGGCAAATTTTTCATACATTTACAGTACTGTGAGGACAAGCTGTGGGGCAAGCTAGAAACAGTGTGTCCTATCAATGTTTTGTTATGTTTCACAGTGTCGGCAAACTAGTAAATATTTTTGTGAGAAACAGTTGTTTGCTTTGTCCTTATCCCTTTATATTTTTAAAACTAACAAAGCCGTTGACCAGGTGTAGGGCAGGCTATAAGCCCAGTGGGCTTTTAATAACATTTTGCTTTTAATTTTGATTTCAAATGTTTATCAAATTTTTTGGCTTTTCAATTCTATTTTTTACATATTTTTATTTCAATTTTTTTTTAATAATTTCATATCTATTTTTTGCTTCAAAATTTTTTAAACAATTTTATTTTCATTTTAATGTGTTTTTTAAAAAATAATGAGAACAAAAATGTGTATTAATTAGTAATTAAATAATTTTTAATTTGAATAATACACGTCATTTCCTTAGTTCTAGTTATTTTACAATTTACAATGAGCCTAATGGGCCACCATAGATGTGTTAATTAGTAATTACCTGCTTTAGGGCTATATTATAAAACAGTAACACCATTTGCTCTTGTGGTATGTAATATATAATAAACGAGAAAGCGTTTATTACCGGCGTATAAAACACCGAAAAGTGTGTTGAAAAACGAGACGCTAGTCGAGTTTTTTACACACACTTTGAGGTGTTTTGGATGCCGGTAACAAACAATTTCGAGTTTATTATATTGCTTCTCAAACGAACTTCTATTTAGCGAGAAATTCAACACGAAAGTTGAGTTAATTTATGGACGTTTATTACCGTGGTATCAAGACAACGATATGGTGATGATTTCTTTTGTGTTTTGATCATGAATTATTGATGAGTTTGTGAAATTTATTTACAGACCGGGGCTGGGGGCAAGGGAGTACGGTCTATAAATGATATACTGAAAAATAAGCCACTGAAAAAGTAAAACTACCTGGTATACTTACAGAAAACTTAGCCAGCATTTCTTCAGGACATTTCTTCATCTGTAACTCCTTCGACATCGCAAACTGAGTCTGAAACAGTATTTTTTCATTTTCTGACTCAATATTTTGTCCGGCCAAGGGCCGCCATTTTGACTTTTAAATATGATATTTCCCGCGCTTTTCACACATGTAGTTCGCGTGTAATCCGCGCGTGGCTCCACGAACACGAATACTGTGGTGTGGAATGTGGTGTGGCCACTGAGCTTTACTAATATATCTGGAGGAGCGGCTCGGCATGAAAAAGTGTCGCCAAAAACATGGCGGATTTTGGCCTTTGCTGACGCCATATGGTTCCTCAGCCTACAGGTATTTACCACTGACCAACTGCGATCCCGAGCTTTTAAGAAGACCTTCGCCCCCCTGGTTTTTGCAAAAAACTTTATGGCTTGGTTGTTTTCGGGGAAAAATCAAAGAAAAAATAGGGTTTTTTTTCGCTCGTGGACGCAAGTATTTGTAAAAATAATGTGGAAATGTTTCTTCTAGCAGGTAAGAATCTCGAAACTTTCAATTTTATATCGTTTTACTGGCTAAGTTTGCATTTTGATCCTCAAAGTTTACAGAAATGATGCAAAGATAGAGCTGTTTTTGATGTTATTTATATGGACAACAAGTTTTCCTTGATGAATGCCTATAGTCATGTATCCATGATTTAATGTTTGCCCATTTGCAGTTTGATACTGAAGTTAATTATATCACTTGACAGTGTGGAACAATCTCTCTGTGCCTGATAAAAACATCTATGCCTCTGTGACCTCTGTTGGCATAGTAATTGTAGATTGAAGTGCAGAGAAACAGATAATTCAGCTTGTTTTTGAAATGCAATGTAGTGTCAGTGGTGCATAACATAACATTTTAGGTCATGCCTCTAAACCCCATAAAATTTACATTGTGCAGTTTTTTTCCCTTTTTTGAGTAATGCGTTGGGTAAGATGCATTATGGATCTCATTTCTTATTTTGCTGTCTAACACCTGATGGTTATTCATCATGGAGAGTGCTGGACACTCAGTGGTTTTAATTATTAATAGCCTTGCATGTTTCTATACATTAATTGAACACAAACAAGGTAGTAAATTTGTTTTTCATTTTATTGCAGATTTTAATGTGATGTACCAAGAACTAGAGCAAAACACTCCCACTCTAACTTATTATGTATTCTAATATGTAGCTACAGTCAACATGGATATCTGTCATATATGTGTAATATTTTGTGCAGTACAGCTGTTTTCTTCTAATGTTGCACTAATAATCTGTTATCAATACCACATCAAAATTGAGAAGAGATCAGAAAAGCCCATTTGGACAACACAATGATAGTTATGTCATAGTCATAATAGTATACAATGTAGTTTTAGGCATTATGGTAATTTCAGAGAACATCTGCACCACCAATGCAGAGATGGGAGATTCATGTCATCCTCAACCTTCAGATGATGTAGCATTTTTACCATAGTATCAGCATAATATAATATCCTCATCCCACTCAGGGAGCATACATTGCTCAAGTGGAGTTAGGATTACTCTTGCTAAATGTGGATTTGGTGTTTTTCTTCAATGACTCATTGTTAGTTTAAAGTACTTAACTTTGAATTTTTTCATTTTAAATAATATAACTAAGAATTGTATCACTGTGGATTGGTTTTGTAGTAAACAAAAATACATTTTTTAAAGAGTTGTTCAAAAAAGCCAAAAGCAGTAGAATAATAAGGGGAAAAGGAGGGGGGTGCACAAGATGGATAATGGAGAGATGAGAGCTTCATTGGGGATTAGGCATCTTAATACTGTACTTTTATTGACAGCAGTCAATTCCCCTAATCCATATCATATTATATTTTTGTGTGGAGTATTTATCTCTGTGGAGTATTGGTAGTGAAAAATTATATCTTACCTATTTAAGTAATTAAACAAATAATATATCTCAGCAGTATTGTTGCGGAATAGTTCTGAGGTGAACAAGTATGGTAGTCAGATTATATACTGGCTATTCAAACAAGCATAAATGTTAAGCTTAAACATAGGGGGAAATGAGAGAGAAAGCTTGTCTCAAGCAAGCATGCTTGAACTATGCTTGAACTTCGTGAGCAAAATTATACACAATATAATTTGCAAAAAATACTTTACGAGACGCAAAAACTTGCATGTAAAATGCAAAACATTTTGTGAAATGCACGACTTTTCTACCATCTATAGTAAACTATAAATGTTTAAGACAGTTAAGAAACAAAAAGCCTTGATTTATATAACGGTCACAAGATGGCATTCAATAAAAACATTAAAGCATGATTGTAAAAAACGGGTAAAAACATAGCCATATAACAAATGCTGATGTACAACAAAGCGGCTTTAAAGACAAAAACTCTCGTTTCAAAAGCTCGTTGTTAAAAATACGTTTTACTCAACAATTTTAGCCGGAAATATTTTGTTTTTTCTCCGTGAATATAAACTGCAAAATTCTTCGGTTTTATACCAATCCAATTGTCCCTTGAAATGTTGTTTTTGCCAATATATTTCGAGGTTTTTTGTCCTTTCCTGGCCGAGATAACTTGTAAAACTTGCAAATATGTTTTTCAAAAGTTCGTGAAGCGTCCAGCAAACGTGAAAAAAGCTTTTAAAACCCCCAAAATTTACAGCGAAAACTAAAAGACAAAACAAAATTTTGCAAAAAAATAAAAGGGGGGTGTGAAAGATGAGCCTGCTTTACAATTGAGCCCAGTCAGTGGCAAATATCTTTAGGCTGAGGAACCATATGGCGTGGATCTGGCGTCAGCAGAGGCCGAAATCCGCCATGTTTTTGGCGACACTCCGATTACTGAAGCAAGTATAGGAGCCGCTCCTCCAGATATATTAGTAAAGCTCAGTGGGTGTGGCCCTGTATAACGACAGTATAACCATAGACAATAATCAAAAGAATGGACTGGAAACGCAAGCTAAAGCGTCAATGTTGCTGACGCGACATCCGTGATACGGCCTGATATGCTATACTTTGAAACCCTGTAACTTCACTTTAAATATACTTCAGGACTTTCTATTTGCATATTTTATACAAGAACGGCAATGTCTATACAACTATCGACTTTTAAAATTCTTTATGGATATAACAAAGCTAAAACCCAACGCTGAATGTTTGCGTTCTTTTTCACTACAGAAATGTCGCCATTGTTGTTGTTGAAAAAGGTTTACGGAAACATTGAATGGTGATTTTCCGCCCTGTTTATTTCTCTGAAAAGTTTTAAAAGTCGATAGTTCCATTCACATTTCTGGTCTTGTTTAAAATATGTAAATACGAAGTCCTGAAATGTATTTAAAGTGAAGTTACAGGCTTCCAAAGTAAAGCGTATCACGGATGTCGCGTAAACTTTAGCTAGCGCATGCGTTTCCAGTCCATTCCTTAGATTGTCTATGGTATAACTCAAGTTGTCTGATCCTGATCACGGGCATCCCAACAAATAGTGTGAGTCGCATAAGTTACGTCATTGTATACATTATTATATAAATATCCTAAGGCTGGAAACTCTTTCACCACATAAACTGACACATGTTTAGACTTTTCTTCAAACAAATAAAATAACTCAATTTACTGCAAAGAACGAGATACAAATGACCTTGAATATTGCTTTTACATTTCTAGATAGTTTTTAGACAGAAACAAGATACTTAAATTAATTACAAAATACTTAAATTTGTTCAATAAAAAGTGTTTTTTTCCGTGTAAATAGACGGGGTGAAAATTGCCCTACAAACGTAGTATCGGAAACAACTTCGGCTAAGCAAGGCTAAGTTCCTATTGGCTGCTTTTTTTCCGAATCTTGTTTTTGCCTAAAAACTATCTAGAAATGTAGAAGAGATATTCAAGGTCATTTGTATCTAGTTTTTTTGCCGTAACTTGTGTTATTTTGTTTGTTTGAAGCAAAAGTCTAAACGTGAGTCAGTTTATGTTGTGAAAGGGTTTCCAGCCATTGCGATACTTATATAAGAATGTATGCAATGTATAACAATCTCGAAAATACGAAGCGATGTCAACTTTCAAAGTTACCGTGCAGGATTGCCTCATGACGCGTCATCAAAACAAAGCAAATTTTTATAGCATAGATTTCAACTGTGTTTTCTCAACTGCGTAGTCGTGCCCATTACAACGTCAAACCCGTGGTCAAACCAAGCATTGTCACGTCTCTTGAGCAACGGAAATGCATGCTGCAATTGTCTTGGAAGTCCGTCTTTAATATAGCGGACAGCACAGCGTTTGGCGGTTTGGGCAAACAAGATATTTGCAATTAGCACAGTTATGAAATTCCAAAAAGCTTTTCTTATCCAAAATTTAATATAATTAACACTAATATCGTCCGGTTCGTCGCCTCGCCGATCTTAAGGGGAAGAGCAGCGGTTGAGGAACCCGAAGATGCGAGTTCTAATCAATGTGTGCTTGCTTGTAAAATTGCTTTTAGACTGAAAACTATATACTCTAGCACGAAACTTTACCAATATTGACTACAGAGTTTGAGCGTTTCAACCGTGTTGATTTTAAGAAATCTTAGAAGTCAGGGGAAACATGACACACATGCTTGCTTCAGCTGAGATGCCGCGTTTGTGCCCGTCACCGAAAACATAGGAAATATGCTGACACAAACTAGTTTGAATATATCACGCGCTAAGTCCCGGAAACCTAGCCTTAATTACCGAACGCGTGATAAGCACGCTTGTTGTGCAAAATTGTGTTCAAAAATTCATTAATTCGAAGTACACAGTGTTTGCGTATTCGATAAGTAATATCAAACACAACATTGGTAATTCTTTATGTCCAAATAAACTTTTGTGAGATTTCATAACATTTCATATAATTTTTGCGCTTGTCAACAGCACAATTAACAATCTAAATGGGGAATCAATAAAATTACATCATATGATATGATATCATGCATAATTTGCGCCTATTATTGTCTGACGAAACCGGTCATGGAACTCGTTAAACTCGTTTAACTCGTTTGCATAAACTTTCAAGCCCTCTCTGATTGGTGGAAGACGAATTGCCACAGCCGTGGGGGAATCCTGGTCAGCGAATTTGCAACTTCAGCGTTGAGTTTAAATTGTGTAGTCTTAATGCTCAAAGTTCAGTATTGAAGAGCTTAGCGAAGCATTGCTTCCCAGTACGGTGAGAGATGAAGACACCGATCGGATGCATACGGTCCGTTCTAGGAGCTTTTCGCCGGCAAGCAAGCAACGGACAACATTTGGCATGTGAAAATTCTGCATGCGATCCTTCAAGTAAATCTCTGCTCGATGAAGAGATGAGAATATATTTGGACACTTGTAGCTGGTATTGGGGAAACTTGTCTGAAGAACAAGCTGAATTTTTGCTCCGAGATACAGAAGAAGGCACCTTCATCGCACGGCGCAGTACGAACGAACGACGCTTGTACTGTATAACTTACAAACTCGACGGAATAATGGCGAGCGTACGCGTCTACGAGAACGACGGGCAGCTATCGATAAATTTCGACGATCCTTTGCAAGTCCGCGCACCCACGCTACATGGACTCATCGCAAAACTCGTGCGGTTGTCGTCCAGCAATGGTTTCGCCTGTAAGGTCGAGCGATCGCCGAAAATTTTGCCGTTGAAGTTGAGCAGACCGATCAACAGAATGTCTAGCCTGCGCGCACATTGTAAGCGGGTGATTCGAATGTCAACCTCAGATGAAACGATAAAAGCTTTAGAACTTCCAAAGCAAATCGAACGTTTTCTACTGTGGTCTGCATCGAGGTGACGTTTAAGAATTGTTTAACTCTTTTTGGGAACTCAGTGCGTTCTGCGGGCTTGTATGCTGTTCAGAGACTTGAAACTTACAGATTCCGACGAATTTTGACATGAAACTGTTCGGGGTTATGAAGTTAGAGATCATTAATTTATTATATAGAAGGTTACTAATATATTGGTGCATTCGAATGAGGATATATTGAGAGAGAGAGACCGTATTTAACTTGATCCAAAGAATATATTTATTGATATGAGATAAACTCAGACATTTTGTAGTGTCAATACACCGATGTGATAATATCATAGCGTATTTTGAAAGCGATGCAGTTTGTTAATGTTGTCCAACATAGATGCCCGATTTTGGCAATATCGAAACGGTATATATGAAAACATAAAAATGCAATTATGATATTTGAAGTTTATATAATGCATAATATATAAGGTGAAGTAACAATGTTAAGTTATTTTCATGTTCGTACGGTTATGTTGTAATAGAATAAAATTCCTACACTCTTTGCGTTAAATTATTCTTAGTTAAAATAATTTGCATAATGTCCGGTGGGTCAATTCATCGAAACCCTTTGCGTTAGGGAAAACGCCGTTACGGTTTGTTGAAGACTTGAAGTGGTTCAGCTTTGGTTCAGCTGCTATCTATGTAAACATCTATATAAAAATGTGATCCGTCGATGCGGGTATGGGCCGTATGGCTCGAAGATCGAAATCCTATTGCCATTTTCATTCTGAAATGGTCTCGGACATGCATGCTACTTAAAAGTATTTAATATCTGCTGAACCAAAAAAATCTGTTGATGTTTGTTACTTTAACCTTGACAATTCACGTCATTTCATACTGTGCGCGTTAACTTTCGCATGAACGGAAATTACATCGCCTGACGTAGTTAATACAAGTACGAAACAGGGATATTTCCGCTTTCTTAGTCTTTGCGGCCACAGAATAGAAAATCAACAGAAGGGATGAAGTTTGTGTTGCTATGCATCATAATGCATGTCGCATTACGCACCTTCATTATGCAGGTCCTGGCCAGCCTATTGCCTTTTCTGGCCGGTAGAAGCCGCGAACTGGCAGTCACGCCATCACTCTGGCCAGTCGGTTGCATAAAAATAGGGGGAACGTGTTGCACTGTTGAGTGGCCCTACTGTTTTTTCGCTTTACTGTGCCCCGGCGTAGGGATGAATCAACATGTTTTTCATCTAGTGAGATTAATCAACATGATCAATCACGGATTTCATTCATAAATAGATCAGTTTTATCAGTTTTAACTTCGTGTCATGGGACATGCCTATATATAAGGCTATAAGTATGTTAGGGCAGTGTGACTTGTAAAGTGTGTATTGATAAAATCTACTTTATGACTCCAACTCGATATGACGATGGTTTCAAGAGGGAGTCAATGCCACTTTGGCAATGTCAAGATAGTCATAATAACTAAGTCATAATAACTAAGTAAGTAATAAGTCTAATATTACTTATGTCTAACTTAGTCATGATATATAGGTGCATATAGACCCTTTCAAATTGAAATGCGACAACTCATTCTATCAGTTTGTAGGCTCTGCAAATATAATCGCTTCAAACTGATGGCAAGCAGAGGGTCCTAAAGGGTTCAAATGGGAATTGCCGCCAATTTTTTGATGGGAAAATGGGGATTGCATGCACAGTGACTGGTATTCATTGGTCAAAAAAACAAAAAAAAAATGGAATAGAAATTAAAGACCGCTACTAAGACCATGGATGGTTAAAGAAACTATGATCTTCTTTACTAAACCTCTTTAGTTATTCATACTAGGAGTACGGAATTTGCGCATTTGTACAATTAGTCTAAAATTGGGGGTGGGAAGGGTCCCCTTCAGGACCCTAGATGTAAGCAAAAACGCAAGTGTTTTGATGTACCCTCAGTTTGCATTGACATCAGTTTGCAGGTTATCATTTTACATGTACAATCTTACATTACATATTTCAAATAAATATTTCCTTTCTCAAATTGCCATCAAGTAGGTCTTAAGCCGTGCAGGTATCGGCAAATCTTCAATCTTGCTCTTTTCGTATTTCAATCGGATTACACGGCGACAGTGCGCTTTCAGGCTGGACATCCTTGACACAGGATATTTTAAAGTCACTGGAATTGTCGCCCGATCTGTTTGAATCTCTCCCGTGCAACCGTAAGTTCTGCTTACTTGCAAAATTTTCGAAACTAACGCGAACAAGGTTACTGCGCGTGGTTGAAGTGGATTTGAAAAATCCAAACTTAGTTCACCGTTGTGATGTTGTATTTGAAAGATATAAACTTTGCTCTTGAGTTTGACTGCTAAGTTGTACTTGAGGTTATGAATATCGTCATTAGTTTCCTTGGTAGCATTTACCAAAAAGGTTCCATCATTGCATTCTAGCATTATGTAGCAAATTTGTGCTGGCGTGATTTCGCCCCAATACCAGGACACCGTTGAAAGCATAATGCTTTCAATCGCTCGCAGATTCGAATTCCTTTCTTGCGCGGGTATCGTTGCGATCTGTGTTGCTATTGTTCTTTGGTGATTGCACAACTGTGAAGCCTTTGAACAATGTAATATTCTCGATATGCCAAGCTTGTATTTCATGTCTTTAAATCGTTTTTGCTCCATTATTAAAGTACTGTTTCTTGATCATCACGGTTTTATTGTTGCAAATGATTTCCAATTATAAAACGGTATAAAAAAATATTTGCGTGTATCCAGCGCCTTGCTGGGCATTGTACGTCGGAGAACAATACCTTAATATTCAGTAATGTGGTATTGTTCACCATTTATAGTAAGCAAAGGTCTCAGAGGTCATTTGGTACTTGAAAATATTTATATTGCAATTTGATATCATGCCAATTTCCTTTCGTGGTCCTGGGAGTTGAGACATGTAATTTCAGCAAGTTTATTCTGTGCTGACGAACTCTGACAGTGGCTGAGGATAATTAATTTCACAGCAAGATGTTGTCACGACTGCTTATGTGCAATAATGCATGTGCTTATAGGCCTTCATGCAGAAGCTTTGATGCAACTAGCCCCTGGCCAATAACGGAAATAAGAAGCCAAACCGGCTGGTCACAGCCCGTAAACTGCATAATATCATCTGTATTGCTGTTTATAGTTAATTTAGAAAGACATGTTGTGGCGATGATAAACAAAGTCCACTCTCCTCCACAGAGGCTTTTTTTGATCTCTTAAACTAGCGCCTCCTCATTAGTCTTACATGACTTTTTCGCAGATAATGAAGTTCATTGTGAACGAAGTCTGTATTTATTTAGTAGAATCATACTAGTATACTATTGCAAATGCTGTAATTTGATTGGTTACTCTACTCGCTATCTATTCCTCGATAGATAGTAAGTAGCGAAACAATTATCTTCCTATAGAGATTTATTTTTAAAAAAATGCTTAAAAATCAAATTTTTTGTTGAATATTCCATGTTTGACCTCTGATTCTACTAAAACAATTAGATTACTCGCTCTCGATTTCTATCACCGCTGTACAGGGTGTATCAAAAAAAGGTAATCGAGCTTTGGAGTGTACGGCTGTTTAATATACAGAAATATCATTTTTCAAAGCACTTTCCTCCAAACACATTTCCAGTCTGCGAACAAAGACAATGTGAGTTTTGTTATGTTTTTTTTATGTTTGTAAAATAGGACTACTAAAAATGTAGAGATATGATATATAATGCAATTGATAAATCATCAACTGTATGTAATAGTTGTTTTGTAAATTTTGAGTCCGCGTTTTACAAATTTGAGTCCATTCCGCATGACCCCTACAGACATTTAAAAACACTTGGTAAACATCGAAGCGTGAATCCCAAAGTACAAACTTACTTCGATAAGATCGGCAAAATATACCTTGTTCGTGACCGTTGAGAATAAAATATTTTAAAAGAAATCGAAATACTTTAAAATTATTGCCTTATTTTTATGGAGTCTAAGGGACGAAGGAGGACGACTTTCGTACAAGTCGAAATTCTTTTGTATAATACAAAACATAATTCGAAGTTTAGATTGAAGCCGAGAATGAGTTGATGATATTTCGAATTTTTTCGCTTTTAAAAATGGCTTCGAGTCAATCTTACACATATCATACAAAGTCTTGACTGATTAACACCAGTTGTCTCCCTGGTCTTTGCATGCGTGTTTAATTCAAGCTTTTAAAAAGAGAAGACATGGAAAGTTTCTAGGTCAATCTAACTCAGCTGATAATGGTTTTGAAGCAAAATCGAAATACTAAATTACAGTTCTAATTTCATAAGTAAAAGACCATAAAATTGTCCCAGCGCAATCAGAACGTACCGTTTGCTTGAGTTTAAAAATATAAGTTTGTTCTACAGGGGCCAGTTGTTCAAAAGTCGGTTAGCTGAACCCTGGGTAAACGTAAAATTTCTTTCCAAACTTTCCAGTAGCTTGTTGATAGCACTGCGAGATATTTCTAAAAAAATCCTGTCTGGATCAATAGGGATTTTGGTTTGTGAAGTTTTAAGATAAACGGATATGTAGAACTAAACACAGAAACTGAAATATTGGGTTAAACTTTAACCCAGAGTTAGTGCTAACCCACCTTTAAACAACCGGCCCCTGAACTAGTTAAATCCCATAAACACAACATGCCAGAATTAAAGATTCTCGAATGATATACAATCGATCCTGCTGTGTGAAAATACCACTTTACTTAAAGTGCGTATGCAGTCATTTCAGATTTAATATATTTGCATCAACTTAAATGACATCAGATCCGGTACTTAAAGATAAAAGAGCCAAAAAGACCATGAAGATGGCTTTTCTCTATAGGAATAAAACTTACATTTCCTAAAATGCCCCAAATATCACAAATACGTCAAATCTCCAAAGGCTGCACCCTAAAGAACTTAATACAATTTGCATGTGGTTATTTGCTACAGTTGGGCTTATAGGTGATTGGTTGATTATTAATCTTGGCAACCAATCAACCCGGGTCTACACTTGTACCGTAAAGCGCGCGGTTTTGAACTGTCTTTCCATAAATCGCCACATCATTTTTTTAACTGGATACTCTTATATTTGGTCGTACATTTTCTCAAATTCTCTCGATCTTTCTAAATCTCCTATAACACGCTATTAAGTAGACACAGTGTGTTACAAAATAATATATTAACTATGAATTTTGCTGCCAAACTCGCCGTTAACCAAAATGCCAACAGCAGGTAACTAAGAAAACTACTATTGTCTCAGCAATACTTGGAATATATGCATGACTATGTGTTTATCATATACTGCTTTCAAATTGGCACAAATGTTTTTTCTTCTCAAATTGCTTTCCGCACAACACTTCTTAACTATTCTCAAAATTAACAACTACTGTACTTGTTATGCACTGTACTTTTTAGAATTTGCTAGCAAGTGGGTAAATGGGATTAGGCGAGTGACATATGACATATGATGTTTGAGGAAAACGCTCACTGTCGAACGAACAATACTCCAGAAAGTTGCCTGCTATGTGAAACAGATCTTAATAGAGGCTTGCGATTATTTCAAACTGTGCTGTGAAGACTACCGAACTCATTTTAGTACTTATATATGCTGCTTAGCACGTCATAGCGCATCAGCATTTAGCTTGCAACCTGTCACATAAACTGACACAAACTAGAGATACCACAGCCGGAAAGCAGAATTTAGCATTGCTGAACGATAATGGCCAATACGGCTAAGAAAGAAGAAAAATTGCGGCTGCAAAAATACGGCTTTGGTTGTATACCAAAAAAACGTGGAAATGCGTCGAGAAATCTTTTTATGCTACTGTGTGTACTTATAACGGCCTTAACTCTTATCGTCCGTTTTCAAGAACTGGAAAATTATCAAGTGATTCTTACGATTAGCGTGTCCTTACTGAGTCTTATTATAAGAGCTATCGTCGATCGGCTGTGTCTTTTAATCATAGAGTGCTTCTATTATAAAGCCCGCTATAAGGGCATATGTGAAATGATAAAAGCCTGTGGTAGTGGCATTTTGTGGCTCGGTCTTGTTGGTATGGGTATTCTGGCTGGCTTAAC
The DNA here is from genome assembly GCA_963855995.1 of Muricea muricata. NCBI lineage: Eukaryota > Metazoa > Cnidaria > Anthozoa > Malacalcyonacea > Plexauridae > Muricea > Muricea muricata. Next base: position 3,616,490 of record OY979725.1, read on the forward strand.
AATTTACATTTGTGTTTACGAATTATCGGATACTGGAGTCACAATGGTTCATGTTGCTCGCGCCTTTAGCGGAATAGGATTTGGAACAATGATATACTATTTTTTTCAATTAGATAGTCAATCGAAGGTGCAAGTTTCAACTTATCTTGAGGAAAAAGAAACATTCGTGGCAAATGGTCTGGCTTGGCACTACTTTTTGCATCGGCTAACACCAGTACTGAAGAATTTAAAAAAGGCTGTAAATAACAGCGAGTGGAAAGAAAAATTGATCGAAAAAACTTTGTTTATACTTTTGCCACTTGACTGTAACACAAATTACGAACTAAACGAGGCGGATCCGAAAATTGAAAAACAGGAAACAAGTATAGAGATATCAGAAAAAACAAAACGTATCACATTAGTGTTTACAAAATTGCCAACCAGCATCCAATGTACGTAATGCTTGACATTGCTACACCTATGAACACCCAGCCGAGATGAAAAAGTAAAGTCAATTTTAGAGGAGGACAGAGATGAGCAAGCCAGATTATTTTATCGCACGCTAAGAACACTTTTGAAAACACAAAATCCAGACCCATTTATGAAATGGGAGCTTATTGCTTTCGCTCCCGAAAAAATTAAAAACACTGATGAAACGTTAAAATTGTCTGATTGTTTCGCGAGATTGTACTTAAGTAAGAAAATAAGCAGATGGCAGGCGTTATGCGATTCGCTACGGCAATTATTACCAGCCGGCAGTACAGCGTCACCATACCAGACTGAGGTCTGAAAACGAGATTACTATCACGATCAACAAAAGGCATGCAGGTAGAGCTTTTCGAACTCACCTTCTATAAAACTGTATTTCACCTAGTTAACAACAAAGAAACAAATAATCAGGCAGCCAGAAGCGCAACAAACTTAATGCAAGCTGTAGTTTACACACTTTACTTCATCAGCTTGCCTATGAAAACCAGACCAATTAAATGAGACTTGATATTTGCTGTCAGAACTGCGCTGCAACTTTAATTGTTGACACAACTTGCATAGCACTGAATAGCATACCATAAAATAGCTTTTTGAAAACATGGGTAAAAACCACGAAAAATCCGTGTCTCTATCGCATGAAAACAGAAATAAAATAAGTTTATAGTCGCTGGAAATGAGGAAATTAAAATGTTTGGTACTATACTGTAGTACTCGCACTTCGTGCTTGTGTTCCCAAGAAATTTCTCGTTTCTCGCGCGTTCCCCTAGTGTTTCTATTTAAAACAATTACGTTACAAGCTCGAGATTTCTATGCGGTGATAGTTGACGAAGGCCCGAATGGCCGAATCAACTATCAACGCATAGAAATCTCGAGCTCGTAATCTAATTATTTTAGTGGAGTCTGAGATAAATAATTGATTTTTAAGTCATTAATTTTGCTAAAAAACCCCATTACAAATTGTCTTTGAAATGAAAAAATACACCAGAGAAATTATTGTTTTGCTACTCGCTATCTAACGAGCAGTAGATAGCGAGTAGAGTAGCCAATGAAATTGCAGCATTGACATTAGTATGCTAATATGATCTACTAATACTCTATAGAAACACGAAACATAAAGCAATTTGTGTAATTAAAAAAACTATAGTATAATCTTTGTATACATATAAATTTGTAAACATATAATCTTTGTATATATATAATCTTTGTATACACATAATCAATATATCTATATATGTGTTCAATATGTATGAGTGTTCAATATATAGAGTAGTATGTATGAGTGTTCAATATATAGAGTGCTCAATACCGAAGTATATATATGTATATATGTTTAAAGATTTGTAATCCAGGCATATTAATGTTGAATAAAAGTTCTCTGGATTGAAATATATTTTTATTGAGCTCTCGGCTGGGCACTTTGAGCCTTCTTCAGGATCTAAGTTATTTACATTTTTAAGTTTCTAAGTTTTATGTTTTTATTTATATATATATACAGCTAATTCAAAAAAGGTTGTCCTTTTAAAACTTTAAAATCTAAACGTGCAAAGCCTCACGGGAGCATAGTTTAAAGCTTCGTAGCTGAATATTGCAGAATTATGCTCCCATAATGCTTTCCACACGTAGAGTTTAATGTTTTAAAGGACCGGTTTTTTTGAACTGGCTGTATACATATGTATATATGGATAAGGAAACTTGTGAATTAGCAAGTACATATCAAACCGGAGAATTCAATTAGCATGCGCAGTTATGCTGTCTGTTTAACAAACAGATTTCATTTTTGCGTGCGTCTGTATTGTAATAGATCACAGATGACGTCATAGCGTGTGAAGAACAAAAAAGTACGCACGAGACGCAGTCGAGTGCGTGACTTTTTGTTCTTCACACGCTATGGCATCATCTGTGATCTATTACAGAACAGAGGCACAAAAAAATGAAATCTATTTGTTTTATACCATAATAAAGTTGGCAAAAATCATGCAAAGACCCGCGAAATAAATTAGCTAAATTAGATCACGCCATCAGTTGACGTCATCCGTGCGTGTGTACTTTAATAACACACAGCTCGCGACCAATGAAAATGCAGAACGAACACGTATTATTATATAAATGTATATAACATATAATAAGTATATATTTTATATGACCATCAAGTCCTGCAAAAGTGAAATCAGTGAAATTCACACTACGCCTTGGCAACATTTAACGATAACAGATGACAATGTCATTGTTTTAAAAAAGTAATAATTCTAATTACTTTTCCAAATGGCTGTTGTACGTAATATGTTCTCTAATAGTATAAACCTCCTCCTCCTGAGAAACTTATTGTTTCGGCATACCGCCGGGGGGACGTACTACAATATGACACCGTTGTAGCATTGATCACAGAACCGAACGACCGTACGCAAATTTTGATCAGGTCATGCATGCCAGAAATGTGCCCATGGGGTGGGTGCAGTGTCATTGGCATCGGCGGATTCTCAAAACGTGATGTCCGCGCATCATCAAATATGCACCACAATCATTGGAACTCAACAAAAACTGAACTGTATAAAACTGTATGTCAACAACCCTACTATATCTATGTCAACAACATTCCTTCGCTGTTATGATGACAATTTGATGTATTTCGTGTCAGAAATGGCAAGGACTGCATGAAAAGTATTAATTTTGTGTGGTATATTTGCAGTCAAAACGTGCTGTCGTATTTAATTTGTTGTTGGCAGGAGCAAGTTTGTCAAAAATAAATGGCTATTATATTGTATTCCGAAATGGGTCAAGTCGACTTCGGTCATGTGTAAAGTGAGCAGTCGAGTTTGATAATTATATACTTACAGAATTTTATCGAGGCTGTTTTGCGTTGTTTAATACGGATATCAACTGCATTTGATTGCAGAATGACAGATTCCACTTTCGATATTGAAGTTATCGTGAAAATCTTGTGTTTAATATTTATAAATCTCAATTCAACAGTTTCGACATTCTGATATCGGACAACCAGCACTAATTAAATGTATCAAATATATTGGAATGTGATGTTGCTAATGTTTTGATATTTGAAAACCGAAGGAAAATAACCAAGTCCAAGGGTAATAATGTCGAACCCACCAACATTTGAGCGGGACAGAATCAATTATTTGAAAAATGAGAGAATTTTGTCTCAGAAGAAGACCTTTACAAAATGGATAAATTCATTTTTGAATAAGGTTGGTGTAAATTTGTGTCTGACTGGTTGTTGTGTGACAAGTGTCACCTTAATTCTGCTACATCGTCATAATTTGAAAATAATGTTTTATTTTGCTAGCGATATATAAATTATCAGCTATATAAAGGGTATGTCTGGTCATATAGTCCAAAATATTTGCAACCGCAGGCAAACTTTGATCAAGCCATTGGCATTTTATTTGCAGATTAATTTACATGTGAATGATTTGTTTACTGATTTGAGTGATGGAAAAGTTCTCATAAGACTACTTGAAACAATATCTGGTGAAAAAATTGGAGCTCCAGGTAACAGCTAGTCAGATCAAGTACCTTACAGTAAATGCCGGCAACCATTTGGACCCAAGAAGTGTTGGTTATATCCTCATGTTTCATGCGTGAATTTCATCACAAATTTGACCGATATCACAGTATAGAGAACAGACAGTTGGGCCAGTCAATTGCATTTTCTGGCCAATAAGAATGCTATACTGGCTGATGGCAGCCAGTAAACTGCATTTAATAATAGCTAGAGCATTGCGTTGAACTGCTGAATGGCCCTACTGTCCATTCCCTATACTGTGCCGATACTAGGACTGCGATCAAAGAGCATTACAAGGACATAACCGAAATTTTAGTCACAACTTACTCTTGGATGTTTGTGGTAGTATGTCTCATATTTCATGTAACAATTCTATAAGTTCAATTTATATTTAATGTTTACAAACCACAAAAAATGCTCCTGTGGTAGAAAACCAACTGCTGAAATGTGTTAGTTCTAGGTTTTGAACCTCTTTATTAGTCCCACCTTATATAGTTTAGGCATCTTCAGGCCAGGCTGAGGGCAACTTAATTAACACCAATGCCTGTATGCATGGTCAGCTAACAGCATTTTAGGTTTTATTGAAAGACCTGATTGGTTAATTAATGGCATGGCTCTTGCAACATGCTATTATGTAAATTTTCATGTACATTTTTAACACACCATTTTTAACCAGTTTACCAGAACGTCTGATCCATTTTTCTGAGAAATTTAGGTGTTATGACACCCATCATCCCCATGTTGTATTAGACTGTAACATGAGTTAGGGATTACATAATGTATTACTTGGAGTCTTTCATTTCTTCAATGTTATTGCTAATGAAATGTTTCATTTTACTAGCCCGAGGCAACTTGAGAGTTCATAAGATTGAAAGGGTCAGCAAAGCATTAATGTTTCTTCAGAAACATGTAAGGTTTCATGGAATGATTCTGTACTCTACATGATTTTATAAAGACTTCATGTCGACCAAACTGTGAAGGTTCTGAAGTTGGATGGGAGACTGCTACTGATAGGTGTCTACAATGTTATTGGGGGGGGGGGGTGAAATTGTTGTTTTGTTTCCAAATTTCGCCCCACAATTGAAAACAGGTTCGGCACAAGTCTTTATGAACATCAGAAATACTAAATGCAGTTGGAGTTGTAAGATGGGAAACTAAATTTCAGTGTTTTGCCCTGGTATTTGTTTGTAGGTGCAATTAGTCGGAGTTGGAGCTGAGGACATTGTTGATGGCAATGGAATGTTGATTCTTGGGCTTATGTGGGTGATTATCTTAAGATTTCAAATTGCAGACATCTCTGTGGGAGTAAGTAAAGTATATTGGGCGGGGATTACGTTGGCATACATTGGCAGGGATTACATTGGTCAAAATTAAAATTTTTGTGTATTTTACAGCCGGAAATGGAATACCAAATTTCAAAATCTACTATTACGGCAGTGGCGGATCCAGTGTAGGTCATAATAAATTATAGCAGCGCAATTTTAAATTCAAAATAACTTTATAATGTCATTGGTTATGAATTTCCAAAGAATAAAATATTATCAATGAAATTGCTTTGAAAGTGTTTTAAAATGTAAATATATCCAAGAATGAGCTGTAGTAATTCATTTTGACCTACGCTAGATCCGCCACTGTATTATGGCCCGGAATAGTAGATTTCTACTATTCCCTAATTTACTGTTCTCAGAGTCTCTTCATATGTATACTGTCTGTGCTAATGTTTTGTTTTGGTGAAATCATCCTTGAGACTTCTGAGGTGAACCAAGGAATGGAAAACCCAACAAGAAAACTCTTGCTTGTGAATATAGTTGATGGTTGTTGTGCAACTTTTCCTATTATACAAACAGAATACAATGTTCATGGAGTTTACTACTCCATACAGGCATTTTACTATATATATTCAAAACAGCTGGTCAATTTCGTCCTCGTGTGTGTCTTACAATACACAAAACCAAATCCTAGTTTAATAAATCCCTGATCCTTAACATCAAATTCCCTAACCCTAAACCTAAACCAATTACTAGGTTAGGCATTGGATTAAATTAGAATTTGATCATGCACAATAGGACATGGAATGATTGCAGCAATTTTTCATCATTCTGATTCAAATTTTGTTTGAATTCCACTCTGATCGCAACACTCTAAGGGAAATGCACCCACCCCTTTCCCACTTGCCCTTGATAAAAACGACAACGTTCAAAATTTTTGTATAGGATGATGGTTCTAGTGAAAGAAAATCAGCAAAAGAAGCTCTGTTGCTCTGGTGTCAACGAAAAACGAAAGGGTCTGTAGATGCTCTCTCAAAAAATTGCCGTTCAGTTATCAGTACACACTGTGTTCTCGCATCAAATATACAGCTGTAGAAATCAAACAGCAGTTGGGTTTATCTGCACTCTTATTGTCAGACTGTGCACTTTTAGATATCCTGGTGTGGACATAACAAATTTTAGTACAAGCTGGAAGAATGGATTAGCATTCAATGCCTTGATACACAAACACAGGTGATTATGTCCGCATGGAATAGCATAATACATTTTTTGATGGAGGGAGAAGGTTCTGTGTTTAAATTGGTAGGTTTGTCTAATATCTACTACCTTTATATTTGCAGTTCAGACTTCAGAGCTATGCTTTACTGCAAATATGACGCACAGGGACGTAGCCAGGGGGAGCCTAGGGAGCCGCGGCTGCCCCCCTTTCGTTAATAGAGAGGTTTAGCAAAGACGACACAACGCCTTTGACAACGCCAAAGCGAGGTAAAAACGATGTGGAAATGCCGTGAGCAAATCTGGAGATGGGCAATCACGGCATTTTACGTCGCATTGACGTCACGTCTCTTTGATAAAAACCTCCCTAGTATTTAACGCGATAGGCGCGTCAAACCTATCACAGTTATGTATTAATATCTGCAGCGCTCCCCCACTTTGAAAGTTCTGGCTACGTCCCTGATGACGCATCACAACATGATCTAGTTTAGTCCTTCTTAATTTCAGTCACCTTATGGCTCACATCTGATTACAACGCACAGCTACTATCAAAGGGTTGGGGTAGTTGAATCAAGGCTTATTTCAATGCTGATACTAGATCCTAGTCTGCGAACGCTGCGTGTCCCTGACACGGCCTGATACGCTTTTCTTTGGAACATTGTAACTTCACTTGAATGGTCTTGCAAAAGATTTTTAACAAAATCAGTAGCGCTATTTCTCGACACTTCTCACTTTTTTACACCCAAAAGAAGTTTTAAAGGTCGATAGTTCCATAGCTGTTCTTGTTTACTGCAGGGTTTCAAAGTAAAGTGTATCAAATCAAGGATGTTATTAGTGCTTTAGCTCGCGTCTGTAGTCCATTCCTTTGACTGCCCCGATCCATCCTTGTCCACATTTCCTGTGGGAGAAAACCGGCATACAGGCAGAAAATCGGCGAGTTTTAGCAAAGCATTGACGTCTAAGTGTTTTTCACGTGAGTGTGACGTAGGCCCAAGTGATGATCGGTCCAACGCTCTTAGGGGTAAAATACGCTTGGTCTGGGAAATGCCCCACCCTGTTCATTTCTCTTGCAGGCCGGATCTGATATCGTACGACTCCCTGAGACCCAGTAGTCATGACTTCAACCTCAACAATGCTTTCAATGTTGCTTGGGAAAACTTTGGTATAACAAAACTGCTAGATGCCGAAGGTATGATATGCAATTTGGATTCGAAAAGCATTGACATCACAGAAGTACTATGATAATAGGTACAGTTATACTGTACGAAATCACAATAGGCGCTATCCACGGGATATTAACTTTCCCAAACTTTCTAAACATGTTCTGAATCAGTAACTGGGTAAAATTAAAGTTCAGCATTTTTGAGGTATACTCGCTTTTTATCTCTTTCGAGTTCAATATTCCTGTTGTCATTGATTGCTTTTTCTGCCTTTCAGTGGCAGTTGAAAAATCACTTTCCGGTGGATAACGCTGTCCACTTTTCGTATTCAACCAGCCCCAGGTCAGGCCGGATAAATAAAAAGCGCCATTAATGTTAATTTCTTGGCAGACGTGAACTGCCCACGACCCGACGATAAATCCATCATGACCTACGTCTCTGCGTATTATCATTATTTTGCGAAAATGAAAGTGGAAGAAACGGGAGGGAGAAGAATAGCAAAGGTAAATGTTAAAATAAAGGAAACCTCTCACAGTATAAAGTTGAACGGCTGAAGTTCATTTTTCCAAGTCACCTTGGGAACATTGTTGTGGAAAGTTATATGTAAATCGAAGGCTTCCCAAGATAAAAAAACCACCCCACGACAAATAAAAGAACAGGTAGCAAAAGATGTGTATCATTTTTCGTTTGTGTCTTAGTTTCCATGATGAGAAACATTGTTTTTCATAGTAGATATGTGCAAGTAATGTTTTAGGATTCGTGCGAATTAATGCTTCTCGCAAAAATATTTCCACGTTTCCCTCGAAATTGGGAATCATGACAAAACATTGATAGGAAAAGAATTTTTCCATGACAATTTTTCTAGTCTACCGAACGAGTTACTGCATGGTGAAGTTGGTCACCATAATTTGAACACCAAATGATTGCAATGTCGTGTCTGCTATTTCAACAGATTGTTGGCGTAATGATGGAAATTGATAAAATGAAGAAGCAATACGAGAACATGGTAACGTCATTGTTAGAGTGGATCCATCAAAAAGTCTCGGAACTTCAAGAAGACTTTACGAGATCCTTGCCTGTTGTGCAGAAAGAAATGCTTCGATTTAAACATTTCAGAACTGTTGAGAAACCACCAAAGTAAGTTTGTTTGGAAGCTAGAATTTAAATCCAGTTTTCCTGTGTAACATTATTTAGTTACATAACCTTAATTCTTCTCTACTGTTATGGTCAGAAACACGGAGAGGATGAATATCGAACTTCATCTCTTCGCTGTCAACACCAAGATTCAAGCAAACAAACAAAGTCGTTATGTAGTGCCACCGGGAAAGTTGATAGTGGATATCAGCAAAGCTTGGGAAAACATGGAAGGCGCAGAACATGAACGAGAAACTGCTCTTAGACAGGAGTTGTTGAGGTAGATTACTTCATCGGCACATCTTTTTCTTTCCAGCTATAATTACTGAGTTGCATGGTTCATGTGAGATTTTGGTACACGAAAACATAGATTAACCAAAGTTTAATTTTGTGGAAGCACCACGTAAATTTATCATCGCAAAGCTTTCTGTCCGTAAGCTCGAATGTTATCAGTGAAGATTATTCATCATTATATGGTATATTATACTCAGGTATATTATACTCAGGTATGTTATAATAATTGATTAATTACTAGGCCTCCTCATTTATGCTCAATGCATGATTCAAGCTTTCTCGAAAGTCATTATGCAATGCGATGTTACACATTGTATTATTTCCATATGCAATAAAGCTGAATATCTTGACAAAGAACAAAGTTACAAACATTTTACCAAAGAAGTTATATTGTGCAATTCAGTCGACAAGACTTCGTGACATAGGCAATTTAAATATTTTGGTAAATTTTGCGTATGTGTATAAATAAATACAGTAGCGACTATATTTCTGCAGTAAAAACGTAAACATCCGCTGTTGGTTTTTACCTTGAAATTTCTGAATTTACAATTCCATTCTACATTTTCCAGACAAGAAAATCTCCGACAGCTGGCAGAAAAATTCAACAGAAAAGTAGGTTTTTCCCATGAGAGTATCATTGTTGAGTAACCCCTTAGCTAGCAAGAATGTCATTATCTGCCGAAGGGTGTATTCTGATTGAACGGATTCGATTATGTTTTATCTAATCATGTTCCGTTTGATTTTTCAGGCCATGTTGCGAGAGTCGTGGCTGGATGACATGATGCACGTGTTGGAGCAGGAAGAGAGTGGCGACAATATATCAACAGCTGACAGTACATTGAAGAGACACGAAGCGATATCACACGACATACAATCAAGGGTTAGATACCATTGACATTTTGCCATGCACGAGATTGACATTCTCTACAGTGATTCTCTACACTTTCTCTTCACCCTTCTTTGGTGGTGTAGTGGTCAGACCACGCGCCTTTCACCTCTAAGGTTCCGAGTTCGATCCACAGTAAGGTGGACTTGAACTCAGTCCTCATGTGAGAAGAGTATGGTCAACGCTCTGCCGAAACTCGGTTGGTTTTTCCGGGTACTCCTGTTTCCTCCCACAGGGAAAGTTGACAGGGTGGGATAGGTAATACGGGCCCACAGTAATTGGCTCACGCGCTGTTGCGGTGACGCTGCCCCTGTGGCTAAGCTAAATAAAATAAAAGATGTTTGTGATGTCTGTACAAACGTGGGTGCTTTGCTCACTGTTGTGGCGTATTTTTCCTGCATATGAACTCTGTAGATGCTGAAAACGATCAAGTTGTTTAATTCATGAGACACAACATCAATACAATACATGGTAGTTAATCAACACCTGTAAATCATATAAAGATTTTTCCCGTATTTACATGAATTTTACGTTTGATTTTCTAACCAAGTATCATTGATTTTTTTGAGGTTACGAAAGAATACGAACGTTTCCATCCAGATAATTTCATCATTACGATGAAGCATTCGCATCCGATATGCATTCTGATTTTGAAATCAGATACAGACAGATCGGTTTCTCATACTTTGTCTATTAAATATAATCTCATGTTTGAGGGAGGCCAAGATTGCAGAAATTGACGTTCAACAACTGAATGTCAAGAACAGTTTTAATATCATTTTCCCTGAAACAAGTTGTCGGTCTAGTCGAATATAGGGTTCATTGGTAACATGTAATGCTGATGAAAACTTGTAAATATCTTTCAGGAAGATAGATTTAACGTTGTTTTGTCAATAGTACAGCAACTCGAGAACGAACAATATCATGGCATTGTTGCTGTTAAGAAAAGGTGAAGATTAAGATTTATGATTAACATGTGCGGGTTTAATTCCGTGTGCTACAATACACAAAATCGAATCATAATCTAATCCTGATCCACTTTTCAACCTAGGGAGGTTATAATCACAACGAAATGGACAAAATTGAAAAAACGAGTGGCAGTTCGTCGTAAGAAGTTGCTGGAACTCGCCAAACTTGTTGGAGTATTCAGGAATATTGAAGATGTCCAAGGGGCATTGCAGGATCTTGAGGTAATGTATTAGATGAGATAATACTAAAATTTACTGTATTGGGGCTGGTGGTATCAAAGGCGTTTGGCTTAAACGGTGGATGAGTGAAATTTAAAAATCACTTTTACATCTAGTACGGAACCGAAATTATGAGTTTAACATAATAAATATTGAGTTTTATATATAATTGTTCTTCTCAGGTCAAATAACTTTAGCTGGTTTGTTTATACAACATGCAATTTTGTTTTATACTTGACTTGAGTCAGAAGATTGATTGAAGACAGAGTGAGAGGCATAAACTTAGTAGAGATCCAGAAATTTATCCTGTTCACTAGATGAACATCCGCTTATGAAAAAAATGTATTTTCTTTTATACAGAGCCCGCTCAAGTCGACCGACTATGGAAAGCATTTGGCAGATGTGGAAAGCTTGCTTCAAAAACACTCCATCGTGGAGAAAGAGATAACGATGCAGTCTCAGAGACTGAAGGATATCAATAAGAGGTATAACAGTCTAATGAACGTTGATCATCCGCAAAAGAACGTCCTGGATAAACATTATACATCTCTGATGGAATTGTTCAAGGTAAAGATAGTGTGCACTCGGTTAGTCCGCTGGGGCCAGTGGTTCAGAGTCTGTTAGCTAAACCATGTGGGTTAACGCAACATTCTTGAAAAAGAAATTTTTCAGCAACTTGTTTAGAAAGTTTGGAAATGTTTCTTTAATTTTTTTGAATCAACAGACTTTTAACCTTTTAGACGAAATTTTGAAAAAAAATTGAAACAGGCAAAATATTACCATATCTTGAAAGAGCATCCTAAACTTAGTAAAATTTCAAAGTTTGGTCGTGAAATGTTCTAAAATACGGAAAATATGGCCTTGCGAATTTGGCAAATTTTGTACACATTTGTATTACGGGTGGAAAATAATACCCAGTCGATACCCTTGGGTATTCATTTGTCACGGATAATACAAACCAACTTCGCAAGGCTCTATTTTCTATAGTTAACAATATTTTACAACCAAACTTTGCAATTTTACTAACTTTAGGATGCTCTTTCAAGCTGTGGTGATATTTTTAAATTTCGTCTAAAAGGTTAAAGGTCCATTGGTTTCTGAAGTTTTGAAAGAAACGGGAATTTAGAAATATCAAAACTAAAAAAGTGGGTTAAAGTTTAATCCAAGGTTATTGCTGATCCAGCTTTGAACAACTGGCTACTGAAGTGCTTGCAATTAGCTCGCCATCATCATCGTATTTGGAGTGTAATGTGTCTTAATCTCGAGTGGAATAAGTTAACCTGTTGAAAATCAAGCCGCAAACATTCATCGTCAAGTGTACCTGTAGGTCTTGCGGCAGGAATCGAACCAACGCCTTTGCGATGTTGGCGCAATCACAAATTAGATATATAACCAGATGTCTTACTTCCTATCTATTCCTAATGTTTTTGTGTCCGCGATTTTTCGGCTGATCACGAATTGCACACGCGAGATGACGCAACCAGAGAGCACGAATTGCACAAGCAGTGGCACTGGTGGCACTTGCCACGCTGACGTGTACTGCTTACGTGAGAGCACGAATTGGACACGCAATACCTCTGGCAAGTGTAATGCACATTTTTTATTAGAAAAAAGATAGGGAAGTGCAGAATTTTGGCAGTTAAACGGCGATTTTAGGCGCAACTACCGATTGATCTTTATTTTCTTGACGAATTTTACTGATAAATGATACGCTGCTTCTTTTTAGCAAGAAAGAATTCACGCCACGCGTGCAAATCTGACGCGAGCAAATATGGCGAAGCCTGACGCAAACTGACGCGAGCATCTTGAAAATCGCGGACATAAATTTTGCTTAGTGAGACATGTGGTTAGATATCTAATTTGTGGCGCAATGCTCTGACCAGTAAGCTATTTTAAGGCGTTACTGCCTGCGAATAGGTTGAGGGAAAATCAATTTTGACATTGCCGTAGTTCACTCGATTTTGAATAATTTCTGTAAAGCGTAAATATGTTTTAATCATACGTCCAATCCCAATAGTATCATCAAATCCATTTTCAGAGATTTCTTAAAGAGAAGCCAGATTTCTTTTTTAGTGTTGAGACAACAGCAAAGATCTGTGTTTCTCTGTAAGGCTGGATCAATCTGCTGGGCAAAATGAACCCAGACGTTTCTACTTAAAACAACCTTTTTTTGTTCTCAGAACATATCATCGCTATCCAACGAGAGAAAGTTAAAGCTCGAAGGATCTCGCCGTCTTCATGCATTCTATCAAGAATGGGAAGAGGAAGATATGTTTATCAAGGAGAAAGAACGAGAGGCTGTTTCGAAAGAAGTTGGAAGAGATTTAGTCAGCTTGACACGGTTGTTGAAGAAACACGAGGTGAGGATAGTTTTGAGCTTAAAAACTTCTTCTTGCAATGTTATTGGATCATATATGTCCAAATAGTGTATGAGGGTGCGAAGGGCCTGGGGTTTTTTTATGAGTTCAGAAGCGGAATGTGTACCAGACTTACAGGCATATTTAAAATAGGTACAGGTATGTTTAAAATAACACCTTCAGCGTGTGAATTGCATTGCAAGTTTCAAGAACAATCACAGTGTGTATAACAACGCTTAAAGTGGCCTAAGTCCAAACTGAAGATCGAACATATACGACTTTCGGCAGAACATTGACTTCTCTTTTTACGTAGCTGTGTCATAAATCAAAGATCGAACACAGACCCGTGATTTTATTCAATTATTCTGCTCAAACTATCCCAGATCACTAAGTTATTTCACGATATTTTGCAGGACTTGACAGCGACAGTGACAAAACATGAAGAATCGTGCGAGACAGTTTGCTCTAATGGCCAAGGCATGATCAAGCAAAATCATTATGCCGCAAGCGACATTCAAATGAAAGTCAAGCTTCTTCAAAACAATTTTAGTCGTCTGAAGGAATTGGTCGAGATCAGAGGGGACAGATTAAAGGATGCCGCACAGTCACTTCAGGTAAAACAATTTGGTTGTTTTTACATTGAATAACAAGTGCAAAAAAAGGTGTAACAAACCTGCAAGCAAGTGGTATCAAGTTATCTTCGCACTGCTTGTTCCAAGTTGTTAGAACAAGTTTTTAACAACTTGTAACAATCTTGAAAGACATTATCGGTCTTGTTACAAGGTTGTTCGCATAAAGCTGATACAACAATGATATGACAATTAAATTGTTGCATCTTGTTTTGTTACTAACTTTATCACAGTCTTGTTACCACCTATCTGTATGCATATATTTGAGTTGTCAACTTAAAGATAACCTAGTAAAAAGTCAGATAATCTTGTCAAGGTTATTCCAAGTTGTCAACAAGTTATTCCGAACTTGTTGGCAACGTGGGTCGAGCAGTGCATGAGATCACGAATTGTTGCCTTGTTGCATGCAGACTTCCTGCAAGTTGTGTGCTTTTACAGTTATTTGTAGCTACTTCTAGCTTAATTTCACATGGAGAGCATTCATTAGCATATTAGTAGAGCATTATCTGAGCCAGTAGAGCATTATCTGTACCAATATCTAAGGCATATACATAGGTATTCAAAATATATGAGATGAATTTTGTTTTGAAGGTTTCTTCTCATACCGACACTAGACCTAGTAGGGCTATCTTTATTGACTAAAAATGACAGCGTAGGAAGTTAACAGAGAATATATTTGTATAAACAAGTACAAGTTACAGTAGTATTCTTGTTGGGCAATTTAATCTTCTCAATGAATATTTTAGTATTATTCCGATGCTAACGACGCGGAGTCGTGGATCAAAGAAAAAATGGTCTTGGTTGGAAGTGAGGATTACGGCAGAGACGAACAAACTGCGCAGGTATATACAACACTTGTTTGTATTTATCGCGTCGTTGCTCAAACTGTGTCCACGTTTTCCACAATTCTGATCATGTTCTGTTAGCATTAACCGTTCCATTTTTCAGTCATTACTTCAAAGACACGCTCACATTCACGACGAGATTGAAGCATTCAGAAATGATGTGAAAAAACTAGAAGAACAAAGTCAACTTATGAATGAGACAAAGAAGGAAACTTTACAAGTCAAAGAGAAAGAGGTTGTTTGCTTATAAGTATAAGCTTGCATTACTACATGCGGCAGTACAATGCATGTAATTATGATGTCTTATAATGATATTTTAGGGGCTTGCTAAAGATCGGTTAGTGCTAACCCTAGATTAAAGTTTAAGCTATAGTGGGGGTTAGATTAAAGTTTAACCTAGTCGGGTTTAGTTTTAGCTTAACCCTAGGTTAACGTAAAATTCAAAGAAGAATTCTCAGGAACTTGTTTAGAAATGTTGAAATGTTTCTTCGGAAATCTTTTCAGGATCAATTTATGGTAGTTTTGGTTTCTAAAGTTTTAAAAGAAACAGACGTGTAGAAATACAGAGACTAAGACAGTAGGTTCAACTTTAACCCACGGTTAACGCTAATCTAGCTTTGCACAATTCCACCCCTGGACTGTTTAATTTATGTTTTTTAACTTTACTTCAAACCTTCAGAAATCATAACTGCTGTAGATTTATATGTACAGGATTTCTAAGGAATTCTATCCAAGCATACAACACAAACAAGCTCCTGGAAAATTTTCTTTTTATTTTACTTTTACCCGGGGTTTAGCCAACCGGCTTTTGAATATTTTGGCAGCTTTTGTCTAAGTAGTACTGTATATGGTAAAAAAATATTGTGCAAAAACTGTGCTTTATTGCTACACGGTACACTTACATGTAAAAACATCATAGAGAGTCTCTTTACCATTTAATCTTTCTATGTTCTTCGTAGGATAATATTGCTGTTGATTTGTGTGAACCAACCTTTGAGACATTTTATGAAGAGCAAGAAGTAGAAACTGACGAAGAAGTGGAAGAAACTGTTGAAAAAGAAATCACCAAAGATGTTGTCAGGGAGGTCAAAATACCTCAAGCCAGAGCACTCTATCCTTTCACTGGCTCTGGTATTACTATCAATAAAGATGAGGTAACTAAAGTAAAATAAAGTGAATTGAAATTGAAGTAAAGTGAAGTGATGTGTGGTGATATGAAGTGAAGTGATACGCAGTGATATGAAGTGAAGTGATATGAAGTGATATGAAGTGAAGTGATATGTGGTGATATGAAGTAAAGTGATATGTGGTGATATGAAGTAAAGTGATGTGTCGCAATGTGAAGTGACTCAAGTGATGTGTGGTGATATGAAGTGAATTGATATATGGTAATATAAAGTGAAGTGATGTTTGGTGATTTGAATTGAAGTGATACGCAGCGATATGAAGTAAAGTGATATGAAATGATATAAAGTGAAGTGATGTGTGGTGATATGAAGTTGTAAAGTGATAAATTAGTGCTGTGAAGTGAAGTTATATGTGGTGATATGAAGTGAAGTGATAAATTAGTGCTATGAAGTGAAGTTATATGTGGTAACATGAAGTGAAGTAATAAATTAGTGCTATGAAGTGAAGTGATATTAATTGAAGCGATATAAAGGAAAATAAGTTGTGGTGATTTGAAGTGATATGAAATGAGGCGAGGTTGACCTGACTGTAACATTTTCTGTCTTATCTTATGTTGTTTTATCTGCATTTCAGATCTTGTACGTTCTAGCAAAATCAAATAAAGACTGGTGGAATGTGAGGTACTTGTTACAACATATGTACTTATAGCAACAGTCGACACAAAAATTCTTGTGATTCTAAAAGTACAATGTTCCTACAGGCGTCAAACCTCTCGTGAAAGTGGTTATGTTCCCGCTAATTACATCAAAGAAATCGAACCAAGAATCATCAAAAAAGTGACAAAAGAGACCGTTATGGTGCCAGAAACTGTCAAAGTTAAAAGGAAAGTTAATAAAAAAATACGAGTGGAAAAGAAACGAGAAGTTGAACTCAAAAGAAAGTCTCCGCAAGCATCTTCGCGTTTGTCAAGAAACAGAAGTAAGTGAGTCCAGAAACCATGACCAGCAGTAGCGAAGCCAGCCGGACGATTTAGTCGTGCTATGAAAGTTTAAATAATTGCATGATTATTCGCTTCTGTAGAAATTGATTCCTTATACGGTCTATAAACACAGAAAAGTTGGCATTTGCACGACCAAATGCCGGGCTGGCTTCGCCACTGATGACCAGCCGACAATTAAAAAAAGTAAAGTAAAAAACAAATTTCAAATATACAGAGGACATCTTCAGACTGAATATATCATTCAAACAAGATCCGTAAAATTAAAACTGACTTCTTTTTACGTCCTATTTGAGTGATATATTGATTCTCAAAATGTCCTGTATATTTGGAGCTGTTTTTTACTTTGCAGAAGCAAGTGACTGTAGTTGTTTTTTGTCTGTTCCAATCACGCTTGCTTGCTGGTAATAGCTTAACTGAATTGTACTCTTTTGTTTTCAAGATAAAAGTCGACGTGCTGTGAAGCGAAATTTTACCGCTCATTTTGACCGCGATAACGCCGCCGTCAGGCAACTGACTCTTGGAAATATGTACCAGAAATTACTGGAACTCTCCCAGGTTAGTTTTCTCTTTTTTTAACCCATAACATGAAACGAGAAATTTTACTGCATTATGTGAAATGACTTTTAGAACTGTATAATACAAGTTTTTTATACACTTTTGTGTTAAATAGCACTTATGCGGGTTTTCCCTGAGGTTATTGTCCTCACCACCAAGCCTCGTATTGACGCATACGTTCTCTTAACATGAAAGTGAGACTTGGTGGTGAGGACAATAGCTTTAGGGAAAACCCGCATAAGTGCTATTGCTTCGTTGATTTCAGGTTATTTTTTTTTGTTTTGCCATTAATTACGTCACATTTAAACCATATTATAATGTTGTTTTTTATAGAGAGACAATAAATGTTATTATTGTGTTTGTCGTTAACCTAGCATGTGCATGTATATTATATCAATATGTTAAGATTTTTTTCATTTAGCCTCAGATTAATGGTATTCAACAACCACAACTTATTTTACAAAGTGAGGAGGCAAAAGTAAAAAACAAACTGGAATATCTCGTTAATGAAGCACTGAAACACCAAAGTATAAAAGAACTTGTATTTCAGTTTTAAGAGTACTTAATGCACTAATAATCGTTTAATTCACAGGCGCTGTACTGTTGTATTTGATACTGGTTGTTGAATACAGTGTCTAAACTTTGTTTTCTTTTGAAGATAAGACGAGAAAATTTGAAATATTCACAGACGTATTTTCGATTTTGCCACGAGAGCGATGAGCTAGAAATATGGATTGGGCGCAAGGTACAAAAAATTTGCCACATTTCTTAGCAGCATCTGTAGTCAGTCGTGAACCTGTACATATTCTCACATGTAGGAATATGCAGTTGTAAAACAAAGAGGACCTGACGTGTATGACATAAGCGAAAAAAATTTGCATGTCCAATAGTTTCTTGATTGCAAAGATCACTTAAATTGATTGAATATACATTTAACTTCTTTGGTAGAATTTTTGTAACTGTGTTCTTCGTTGAGGTATTTATTTTGTTGGATTTGTGAGCAATGCAACGTGTGCCATCACATTACATAATGAGCAGTTTCAGTAGTTTTCTAGCATCATAATCCTACAGAATCCTTCTGATGCAATGTGATGTCATGCGTAGTGTTATTCGCATTTATCAAATGATGTTGATACCTCGACAGGGAACAGAGTACAAAAAATCTATCAAAGAACTTATATTGTACATTTAAGCTCTCTTCGCAACGCAATCAAGGAAATACTGAAGAAACTATCTTATATTTCCAGGAAAAATGGTTAAAAACTGAATCCATGAGTGGCGATGACGAATATGCTACAGTTAAAAAGAGATTAGAAGTAAGGTGTACATGCAAGAAGGAAATGTGTTTCGATGAAAGATAGTGTATGGTTCGTCCTGCGTGTCGCATCTGCTCAGAACAAAGATACCGTATGCTCCCAGATATGAAGATTGCTCAAATTTCGCATCTTTTGAACTTTTTTTTTAATTGAACTTGCCTAAACTATAGTAAATAGCCACGTGTATAAATTAATTAACTTAAGTATAAACTAAGAAATATACATTTTCTCTAAACCGAGCCAAGTGGGGAGTAAAATAGTAGTTTTGCCTTAAAATATCTATGGAGACCATTTTTAAATGTCGATGTAGAGACATAAAATTTTATTTCTATTAAGGATCTTAGCCTTGTCTTTTTGCTCACATGTAGAAACTCGCGCGAGAAATTGCCGCAAATGCCAGTCGCTTGGATACGATTGCTGATCTCGTGAGGGAACTCATTGAATCTGAGCGACCCGATATTCACGAAATAAAGAATAGGGAAGAATCTATTGTAAAAAGGTAGGGCGTTCGACTTGGTGCTTAATTCAGAGCATTGTTGAAGTCTAAGAATTAGTTTAATGTGTCACTCCATGATTTTAGGTGGAAAAATTTAAAGATCCTTTTGGAGCGAAAGATGAATGAATTGGAGGAAAAGCATGGGTAAATAGCTTTTGATGTCTAGGCAATGTATATTCTTTGACTGCCGAGAAATATTGCCGCTGATGTTGTTAAAAATGTTTTCAATTGTGACTTTTAGCCAGTTTAACCTCCAAAAAAGGTTAAAATTCGTTAGTGCCGTTCACATTGCTGTTCCTGTAAAATATGTAAATACAAAATCCCGAAATATTTTTAAAGTGAAGTTACAGGGTTCTAAAGTAAAGCGTGTCCAGTCCATTTCTTTGATTGTCTATGACACAACAAGACCGATGGAAAAAGAATCATTTCACGTATTTAGGGCGAAGTTGTTCAACGATTCTTGCAATGAGCTTGTGTCTTGGATGAAAGAGAAAGAAAATATTTTGTCTGGAAGTGTGCACGATCTTGATGTAGAAACTGTACGAAAACTTCAACGAAAACATCAGGTGAGTAAGAAAAGAAATCAATATTGCTGTTGATGAGTAATTGATGTTGTATATTGATGATGTTATATAATTGTTGTTGATGCAGAGAAATTTCATCAGAATGAATCTTGTCTTTCTAGGATTTTGAGAGAGAAATAATACCATTTGAAAAGAAACTTCGGGCCATTGAAGAAAAAGCTGAAAGGTTAATTTGCTGTTCTTCCCGTTATCTTTGAAAACAGGACATCGATTTATGTATGCAGCAGTTCTAACAAGCAACTAAATTGTTTATTATAAAACTTTGTTTCACAGCTTAGTTCAACGTCATCCGGGGCAGGTCAGTCAAATCCGCAAGAAAGAAAAGGAAACACAAAACTTATTCAGCTTGCTAAAGGTACTGCACTGTGCTACGCATGAATATCATTTTGTTTTCCTTTCAATTTTGATAGCAAAAATATCCTTTGGTTTGTATAAAAACTGTTTATTTCATACGGCTAGGAAAGAGCCGCTAGACGAAGTGCATCGTTGAACGAAGCCTATGGTCAACAAGGATTTTTGGCTGATTCTAAAGAACTGGTAAGATCCGACGCTTTCAAAAGGGTTTGAATTCTACACCTGGATTTTATGTATACCAGGCATTAATGAATCTTCATTTCTCGTAGCTCAACTGGTCATCGGACAAAAAGCGGTTGCTGGAATTCCGAGAAAAACCTCAAGATATTGAAACTGCGAAAACGATGATCGATAATCACAAGGCATTATGGGAGGATGTTAATTCTTATAAAGATAGGTAATATTCAACGTTTAGAATCCAGTACAAAGGATGGATTAACTGAGAGGGGATACTCAGCCTAGCTCAAATTTGTTGAGGGGAGTGAGGTATGGGTGGGGTATGCTGTTTCAACAACGTTCGAATCCAAGATCCCCGTGTTTACCATCGTCTCAGCTCCTTGATCGTTGTACAGAATAGCTTTCTATGCTATCTATGCCACTGATTGCTTCCCTAGACTGGGATACCATTCGCTGAAAGTCACATAGATGTACGGCTGTAACTGCATGATACAAATCCACTTCTCTGTTTTGGCAGCTGTAGAATACCTGTAAAGTATAAAGCTTGCTATCTTTTTCAGGTTTGATCAATTGGTAGCTTATGGTAAAAGTCTTCTCATGCAGAATCCCAAAGCTAATCAAATACGAGACAACATTGTCGACCTCCAGGGAGAATACCAGACACTCTCTGATATCTGGAAAAGACGTGACAAGGAACTCCATCAAGATCTTGATTTGCTGGTAGGAAACATCATGTATTTTCGCAAATATAGGAGTTATTACTACTGCTGCCACTTACTTTGAAGCCGTTTTGTTTTATAGATGTTTATTCGTGATGCGGAAAGAATAAACGCTATGTCAGCTTCTCAGCTGTCTTACTTAACAAATGCTGAAACCGGGGTATGTCATAATTACTTGACGTTTTTCTTCCATGACTAAATTTATAAAAAGAAATATTTGTAAAATTTTATTGAATAGCAATTGAACATGCATGGAACCCACGTTAATATCGCCTTTCAATAGAGATAACGGTAGCGATTACCCACTTTGTAGGAGAGAATTTACAGAATTCAATAGAAGTGTTCCGAAAATATTTGACTAATTCATTTGCTCAAGTTTAGCAGTTCCTCTGATCAATTCCTCCTGTGATTCCTCAAATTTTGAAAAGTTCGTTAAAATGTTCACAACTTTCAGTTTACTTGCTATATTGACCCTTTCAGCTTGCATGCAACTTAACCCATTTCAGACCACATGATTGCTGAATGGCCAATAAAAGAAAACCATTTCAGATCACATGATCTGAAATGGGTTAATTTGCATGCAAGCTGAAAGGGTCTATTAACCAATCAGAATGCTCACGAATAAGATATATCATTCTGATTGGTCAATTAACAGAAAGTTTAGAAAATTTAAGGAGCTTCTTCAAAATTTTGGTGAATTGATCAGAGGAACCGCTAAACTTGAGGAAATGAATTGTTCAAATATTTTCGGAACGCTTCTGCTGCCGCGACTGTAACAAGTACTCGTCCTAGTCGTTCTCGTAGCTGTAGTCAAATCTAAAGCTTCGTATTCTAGCTGATTTGACCGTGAATAAAAGGCCTAGAACTAGCTACCAAATAAAAATCCATTAATCACTTATATCTTTTGTTTTCGTTTGTGAAACTTGTTGAAACTTGGTGACTGTCTTGAATAAAGAAAATTATAAGTTTACCAGAAATTTACCAACAAATTAAATTATATTTCATGAGAAATTTGAAAATTTGGATTGAAAAATAGATTCCTATTTGACAACTAGGGGCAATACTTTTCCGTATTTTCAGATCAACTGGTTATTTTGAACTTTGTATATATTTAATAATACAAATCAAAAAGCACCGTGTAAATATGTTGAGTTTGTTTCGTAGGACTCCCTTGACGAGGTAGAAAGCCTTTTGAAGAAGCACACCGACTTTAGGAAATCGCTTGACGCTCAAGAAGAAAAAGTAAACGCGTTAAAAGAAACTGCTGGTTGTCTGACCGGCACTGATCATTATGACACAGAAAGGTAATAAATATTTGGATAATAGTTCGTTGAAGAAAGAACCCTGAAACACATTTACTGTACTTGTGCTGGATAGCGAAAAAAGAAGGAAACTCGTCTTAGATAGGAGTCTCTTATTTCTAGAATCTTAGCGAGAAAAGAGCTTGTCTTGAAGAGACGTGAATCAGTGAAGCAACTTACCCAGGAAAGAAAGCAAAAACTTTTGTCCAGCCAAGTTTTGCATCAGTTCTTGTGGGATGTGAATGAGGTAGGTAATAAAGCTTTGTTTTGCTCGGACGTTAACTATTTACCACGACGGTGTGTGTATGAACCAGTAAAACACATTCACACAAAGCAAATTGCTTTTTTTGTTTTTTCTCGTAGTTTATATCGTGGATAAACGAGAAAATGCTTGTGGCGTGCGATGAGAGTTATCTCGATCAGGCAAATATTGCAAAGAAGATATTAAAACATCAAGCATTTGAAGCTGAAATCACTGCGAGCACACCAGAATATGAACGACTTTCTCAGGTACATTTTTCAGGCGCATCTTTAGGCCAAATGCTTTAGGGGACCTATATATACCATAGGATTCCGCTAGTTGGTAGATATTTAAACTTTTAAATCTAAGCCTGTAAATGTGCTGTGTATTGTGCCTTTCAGAATGGAGAAAATCTGGTTGTTAAAGGTAACCCTGGATGTGAAAATGTTTCTGAAGAAATTAAAAAGCTTAACGACCTGTTGTCAAATTTACTGAAATGTTCGTCTGAGAAAGGCATAAAATTGAATCAAGCTGCCGAACAGTTGAAGTTGAATCAGCTGTTGGAAGATGAGAAATTGTGGTTAAACGACATGGAGACACTACTATCTTCTTCTGATATTGGTGACACTTTGATGGATGTGAAATTTTTACTGCGGAAGCAACAGGTTCGTTTACTGGAAATTTCTTCAAGAAGAAAAGGGTTTAGTAAGGCCCTAATGTCTTAACAGGCTAACATGGCGCGAGTTAGATCCTTTTGTCCCTCCCATTACAAATAGGTTTCGCTCATTGTTCTTTCATGTGGTCACAAAGTTAAATTTATCACTAGCAAGATAGCAAGCAGAAGTTTCTTCTTGCTTACTCGAGCAAAGGAAGATTTACCTGAAAGGGCTACTCGTTTCTGGATGTATTTCCCCTAAATTACATGACGTTAAGTAGACAGCCAGAAATGCACAAGTTGTAACAAGACTGCTGTTATCAAGCCGATACCATGTGATCGTGACAAAGGCTTCAGGGAAGTTGATTGTCAAGACTTTTTATCCAGATGCTTGACACAATTTGCTTCAGCCAACATGACGCAAGCAGGCTTGATGGAACTTGATGATAACTTACAGTATATCGGGTCTGATAGCGTTTCTAGTTGTGTGAAAGCAGAGGGGGAGTGACCACAGTCTGCAATGCAGACAATGGGAAAGAAGGGGCTTCGGTGGTGTAGTGGTCAGACCACTCGCCTTTCACCTCTAAGGTTCCGAGTTCGATCCCTAGTAAGGTGGACTTGAACCCAGTCCTCATGTGAAATGAGTATGGTCAACGCTCTGCCGAAAGTCGTGGGTTTTTTCCTGGTACTCCGGTTTCCTCCCACAAGGATAGTTGACGGGGTGGGATAAGTAATAGGGGCCCACAGAAATTAGCTCACGCTGTTGTGGTGACCCTGCCCTTGTGGCTAAGCAGCAAGAGGTTTTTATACAATCACTTTTACCTTTAATCGCATTTTTGGCTAGAATCAAGAAAACGAAATACAGTTGCACTGTGAAACGTCGGAAAACATCAAGAAGAAAATTGCGTTCATGCAAGAACAGCAGTTCTTTGATATCGTAAAAATTCACGACGATGTCACGCGCTATATCAGTAGGTACGTCTCCCGTTATTACGGTTGTCCTTAGTTGGCTTTTTATGTCTTTTTTATTCCTTTTATGTCTTATGTTTTTCTTTGTATCATAGCTTTGTGTACTTTTATTCTCATGTTTCGTTATTGTTGAGATTCGATTTTTTATAGTTCAAAAAACAAAACAATGCTACTGCATCAATAACTTGACGTAATGTATGAATGAGCCTGGAGTGAATGTTTTATTTCTTGGACTTTTTATAAAATACGTGTAAATTTGGAACAACATGTATCCTAATCTTCCTTCTGAACAATTTCATTTTATAAAAACAAAGACATATCACTCAATTTGAACACAAAATGAACGCTATGTAATTTATACTGTGAGACAGTTGCTTAAGTCATTTTCAAAAATCTTAAAAAGCATACAGTCCCTGCGTCGTAACATCGTTTTAACGACATATAAAAAGGACCAAAGGTCGTGAGCCAATTTCATGTGTGTTAGAACTTTGACTAGTATTTCTAAGCATATATGCAATCCCCCTTAGGTTTAGTGACGTTTGTGATCTGGCCACTGCAAGACGAGGTCAGTTGGATGATTCCCTGGCATTTCATCAGTTTGGTCGAGATGTTGAAGATGAATTATCCACTATTCAAGAACACCTGTACCGTGTCACATCTAAAGACCTGGGGACGAGTTACATTGCTGTCCAGAATCTACAAAGACGGCACCAGGTTTGCAATGTGTTTAATTTATTCCAAAGTAATAATAAACACGAGAATTCATACCTCATTAAGTTAAGCAGAAATTAGTGAAAAAGTTGTCAACAACTTGTGTTAGCACTGCTTGTCTCAACTTATCAAAAACTTGACGCAATGCGCATTGACAACTTGTAACAAGCATGACAGGGATGTCAGACTTGTTACAAGGTTGTCCTAACAACTCTGATACAGATATGTTTTGACAAGATTGTTATACAAAGTTGACAAAACAAGGCTGTAACAATATTGTTATATCATGACTGTATCGGTCTTGTTGGAGCAACCTTGAAACAAGTCTGATAGTCCCATCAAGCTTGTTACAAGTTGTTAAAGCTTGTTCCAACAACATGAAACAAGTGGTGCGAACACGATTGATCCACTTCAACAAGGATTCGTACAATTTATACGTACATTTTTGAAGTTCAGCACGAGGTGGCAAATCAATTCAAATTTTTCCTCAATGTTAAATACTAAAAGCAATGTAAATATATTACTAGGCGTTTGAAACAGAGGTGGCTAATCGTCAGCAGAGAATAAACGACGTTCTCGGCGCTGGTCAAGAGCTCATCGACAGTGGTCATTTTGCTGCTGATCAGATTGAGGAATGGTGCGATAAGCTTACTCAATCTTGGGAACAGTTGTTAGAAAAGTGCGCCGAACACCGAGACCTGCTTGGTGACGCTGCTGAGTCGCAAAGGGTGAGGCGTAAAGCGAAATGAAATAATGTTATAAATCTGTGCAAACTGCATGCTGCACTCGTGCTAGCTGGCCCATTTATGGGCCGTTTGACGGACTCTTTCAAATTTAGATATTGAGGAACTTTCCCATTCAGATCTTAGTAGGAAGTTTTTATTTTATCATATCAATGTGTGTATATTTTTGTTTGCTTTTACTACCATGTATGCCAAGAAATACCAATGAAAATATGATAAAATGAAGTCAACAGTTATTGTCTTAATTTTATGCTGTAAAATTTACGCAGAAATGGTCCTTGTACAAATTACCCAAACTGCCTTCAGAGTAGGCTGCCAAATCCCCCTGCGTGTATTTCAATTGATTTGCATTATTCAGTATTTCACGGAAGCAAACGAGGCTGATTCTTGGATGAACGAAAAAGCTGGGCTGGCCTCGAGCCAAGACTACGGGAAAGACGAAAAATCTTGCCAAAAACTTTTGGCCAAACACAATGCCTTGATTACCGACGTGGAAAGTTACGGCACTGTTATTGAGGAGCTGGCTACCGAAGGCAGACGGTTGATTCAAAACGAACACTTTGATTCTTCAGCCATTGAAACAAGACAGGTATGTTGTTATGTTATCGCTGCTTTTAATTGTATATTAGCTGAAATAGAAGTCGATTATAAGACTTTACTTGCATGTAATACAGTAAAACCCCGAATAAAAGAACCAGTTAATTTTGACTTCAAGCTGAAGTGTTTCTTGTATAACAGGTACTTAGAAAAGAAATCAGGCTGAAGTGGTTCTTAACTGGTTCTTATTTCCAGTCAAAAACAATTGTTCCTGGTATAGAGTTTTATAGACCTCTTATTGTATAAAATGTGTTGAATACATTATGAGGATGAATTATGTTGTGAACTGATTGCTGTTTTGATAAAACATATATGCATGCAGGATGTGGTTGAAAGACAATTGTTACTGGCAAGATCACAGTATTTTGTTTTCTTCCTGGTACATGAGTAGCACCTATTTCAGCTACATGTAAAAGTTTAATAAGGATTTTTAAGAACCAGTTTGATTTGTTAGCCTGAAGTGGTTCTTTTATTTTGGGTGCCTATTTGCCCAAATTTCAGGCTCGTGGTTCTTAACCCACTGGTTCTTTTATGCGGGGTTTTACTGTATGTATTCTATCATAACTTCAACTGCACAACCATTTGTTCGATTTTTAGTTGGATATTGAGGAGCAATATCTTGGTTTAAAAACGTTGGTTACAGTCCGCTCAAATAAACTTAAGGAAGCGAATAAACTTTATCAATATTTGAAAGAAGTAGACGAGCTCGCAGACTGGATCAACGAACAGATTCAAGTAGCTTCGTCGGAAGAATATGGACATGACTTTGACCATTTGCAGGTATTGTTGACCATTTCTTTTACTATATGAAGTCGAAATAACTTGTTTTGTGATGATGGTTGTGGTGAAAATTTTTTGAAAGATTTTCTGATTTTTTCATCTGTAAGTACACTATCTGTAAGTACACACCAATTTTTTTGTAAAAATAAAATTGATTGACATTTTTCAATTAGAAAATGTGAAACGAAGTCGCAGTTTTTATAAAATGTCTGTCAATCAATTTGCCACTCGTGTGTCAATTTGAACTGATTAAATTTGCAAGAGACTACGTGTAGTTTTATACAAGCTGAAATCAGGGCCGAAACTAAAGCGTTAATTGGGGGGGGGTGTATATTCATATATTCACGTTCTGCCCGACGAATTTCTTTTGAAATCAGTTGTCATTACCGTTGATTTCAAAAGAAATTCGTCGGGCAGAACGCGAATATATGAATATGCACCCCCCCCCCCCCAATTAACGCTTTAGTTTCGGCCCTGGCTGAAATGTCTGTACATTTTCAAGGACGACTGTACAAGGACAAGGACTGTAAATTAACATTTGACATACATTTCATGCTTCATACAAGCATAAAATCTCAAGCATAAAATTTACAAACGTTGTATAAAGGTTACAAATATCTGTAAACGTGCACGTGACACTGTCGGAGACACTGCATTTGACAAGGAAAGGGTTGAGATTTCGTGGCGGGTGGGTTATTGGGTTAAAGTATTCGCAGTATCTGCTACTGGAACTTTCAATATTTTTTTGGACTGAAAGAACGTTTCGTAGGACCAATGGTCTCGTCGTCCGATACGTTTTCCAGTTGATCAAACTATGTTGTTTTATTTTGTAACTGTGTTATGAACTTCTGTCGTGTTTGCATCTGATTATTTTTAGGACATTCAAAACAAATTTGACGACTTTACTCGAAGCGTTTTCCTGAATTCGGAGACGTATAACCGAGTTGACAGATTTGGAAAAGATCTGGTTGCTGAAGGTCATTCTGAGACCGTCACCATTAAAGATGAACAAGATATTCTTAGGTTAGTCACTGCTTGCGCCCTACTTGTGGACTCGTTAAAAACACAATGTGGAGTTATATGCACACCGTACAAGCTGAAAAATATGCCTGACTACGGTGGGAATAGAACCAACGACCTTTGGAGTCTAGTTCCTTCGATATCAACGTAATCCTCAAGTGAACTTGGCAGAGCATTGAGCTAGCATTCCAAAGGTCGTAGGTTCGATTGGCATTGTGGTTAGGTATATTTTTCAACCTGCCGGTATGCTTCAAACCTAGAATAACAGCACAAAAATCAATTTCACCCAAGTACAGGACATCAAAATACATAAAAAACAGTGTGTTCGCCAATTGTCAAAACAACTTGTAATCACGCTTCATTTGAACCACCTGTTAACAAGCCGTAACTCTCGCAACCTTTTCAAAACTTGATAAGCTTGCTACAAGCCTATTGCAAACACACTTTCCTGAGAAGTTTTGAGATTTTTACATTACCATAATTTTCATTAACTTAACTATGCTTACACATGCTTCATAGATCAATGTGGCGCCAACTTCAAGATCAGATTGCCTCCCGTCAAAACAGGCTACACAGCGCTTCGGAGATTCACAAATTCACCAACGATTTGGACGACTTGTTGGATCGTATCCACGAGAAAGAATCTTTCTTATCTTTAGATGACGTTGGAAGAGATGCAGGGACAGTTCAAGTTTTACAACGACAACACGAAGTATTTGAGCGTGAGTTGAAACCGACGGAGAATGAGGTGTTGGCGATATTGGAAAAATCCAAACGACTTAAAGAGGCTTACAAAGGTTTGAACTCCACTTGTTTTTAGTATACTTTGGTTTTTGTAAATGAAAGACAACAGAATAGCTTCATAGAGAAGTGAGCAATTTTATGACTTTGTCAATGTCAGCGGTGGCGGACCTAGCGTAAGTCAAAATAAATTACCACAGCTCATTCTAGGATATATTTACATTTTAAAATACCTTCAAAGCAACTTCATTGGTTAGATTTTATTCTTTTGAAATTAATAACCTATGACATTGTTATAAAGTTATTTTGAATTTAAAATTGAGCTGCTATAATTTTTTTGACTTACCCTGGATCCGCCTCTGAATGTCAGTAAGGTCATTGGTGACAATGTCCTACGAGATTATTGGTGACAACATTTAATAATTCGAATAACTGAACTTTGTGTTTTACCACAAAATTAAACTTACCTGCTAAAAACGTACAATGAAATGTACTTGTTCAGGACAAACTGCAGAAGCCATTGAGGAGCAAGAGCATTTAATTTTAACAAGCTGGGAAGAACTCGCTAAGAAATCCAAAGAGAGACGCGGGAAGCTGGACGATTCCTTGCAGTTATACAATCTAACCAGTACGGTAGGTCTTTTATTTGCCAAGCGAAACTAAACTGAACTTACTTGACCAGTCTTGATCTGGCTAATTATTTTCTCTGTTGAATTTAGATTCGTGATTTGATGTCATGGTGTGCGGAAATTTTCAATTCGATGGAAATAGTTGATATTGTAGACGACATTCCATCCGTGGAATCACTTCTTATTGCGCACGACGAGAGAAAGAAAGAGATTGAAGCACGAGAGGAAATGTTTGGAAAAGTTATTGCACAGGGAGAAGAAATGATTGAGTCAGGGCATCATTGCAGTGAAGAGGTACAGCACCATTCTATAACACAGCTCAGCTACACCACACCACAGCATACCTTACCACACCACACCACACCACACCACACCACACCACACCACACCACACCACACCACACCACACCACACCACACCACACCACACCACACCACACCACACCACACCACACCACACCACACCACACCACACCACACCACACCACACCACACCACACCACACCACACCACACCACACCACACCACACCACACCACACCACACCACACCACACCACACCACACCACACCACACCACACCACACCACACCACACCACACCACACACACACACACACACCACATCACATCACATCACATCACATCACACGACACGACACGACACGACACGACACCACACTATACAACACCGCACCACACCATACCAGACCAGACCACATCACATCACATCACGCCACATTACACCACACGACACCACACCTTACCACACCACATCACATCACACGACAACACACCACAACACACCATACTATACCATACCATACCATATTCCACCAATGCTGTATATTTCTCTCCAAGTATACCGATTGTGTTTCAATATCTGGCAGATAAGCGAAAAGGTAGAATTACTTTTAACTGAAAGAGAAGGATTACATGATGGCTGGACGGAATGTCAAACACAATATGACCAAATGTACGAACTCGCTGTGTTCATGAAGGAAGCGAAACAAATCGAAACTATCATGAGTTCACAAGAGGTACGGTTTCAGGCATTACGTTGTGTCAAGTCCAGTTTGATCATAGTTAATAGAAGAGATAGTTTAGCAACTCATTGGGATAACGAATAGAATTTATTATCTATCAAAAACACAATACACACGTGACGAGCAAGGACTATATTTTGACCAACATAGATAATAAGTTAGGTTCTTATTCTAATTTCTTCTATTAACTATGGTTTGACTGGGCGAAGAAAGCAAGTATAAAAAGGCTTCTAAATAGTACACGTCGCGATCGTGTATTCGTGTCACAGCTAACAAAATTGTTTGTGTTCGCGTTTTTGAAACCTTTTCCCTCAGGAGAACCATTTATGTGGTTTGTACATTGCAGGTCGTAATGGCTGGTTCGGAACTTGGCAGTACCGTGGACGAAGTTGAGTCACTTCTCAAGAGACATGAAAACTTGGAAAAACTTGTCTCATCTCAAGAAGAGAAGATAACTGCTTTGCAAGAACTATCTGAGAATCTCGCGCGACACGAACACTTTGCTGGAGATGCGTTAAGGGAGCGAGTGGATGTTTTGCGTCAACGTCACGTGAGGTTGCAGAATCTGTTCGAGCAAAGACGCGATAATTTGGATGATTCCAGAAGACTGGTCCAGTTTTACCAGGATATCGTAGAAGTATGGATAAGATCATAGATATAAAAGATATAAAAAAGCTACGTATAAAAAGACTACAAAATTAAACTACAAATTCACTCAAGCCTGGCACAGACGAGAACTATCTGCTGAGCAAAAGTTGCTCGTGCCTATAAGCTCAGCCAATAGTTCACCGTATGCGGGTGGATTATGCTGAGTTTACGCCTCATGTAACCTTTTTCGCCTATCAAACATGTTTGATTTGAAAACCTCAGTAAGATCTGCCCACAAGCGATGAGCTATCGGCAGGCGTTAGTAACTTTTGCTCAGCCTAAAGCTTTCATGTGCCATGTAAAAGTGATGCCAGTGTCAGATATTCAATGTAAAAGTGATGACAAATGCCAATGTCAGATATTAATGTTTCTGTATGTTTTCAAACAGTTGAATTCATGGATAACCGAAAAGCTTCAAACGGCTGCCGATGACTCCTTCGAAGATCTTCAAAATCTGGAGAGCCAGCTCAAGAAACACGCTGCGTTCAGCGCCGAAATTACGGTTCATCAGGCAACCATTAATGACGTCAAGATCATTGGAGAAACGTTGATAAGTAACGAGCATTACGCCAGCGATGATATTGCACAGCGGCTAGAATACTTGGAAAACCGCTGGCAGGAACTATTGCGGTCATCAAGTATCAAGAGCCAAAGGCTTGAGGAAGCGAGGCATCGCGTGAAATTTCAGCAACAGGCTGAACGCTTGGAAATGTTGGTCAAAGACAAGGTACTGTAGGTGCCAGTTTCGTTGACTTTCCAATTCTTTTCTTGTGGAAAGAGTGCAAAAAAAGTTTCTGCATGTGCTAGGCTTGACGACGTCATGATCAAAAGAGAGGTTCAAATTTGACTTCCACTACCGCTACCACTATCTTAATCAATCTTTCAGCCAATCAGATGAGCTTGGTTTACCCAACTGACCAATCAGATTGCTTAAAAATCGGGATAAGGTAGCAGTAGTCGTAGTGGAAGTCAAATCTGAACCTCTCTAAAGTAATGTGATGACGACGGGAGGTCATCATCAAAGGCACAGTATCACTTGCTCAGCGATGTGATTTACTTAGGCTTCAAGTATTAAATAGATCCTCCCTTTACACTTGACGCCACAGTGGGCATTTGGAGAACGACTACACATTTGTGTAAATTGTAAAATGATGTAAATTTTGAAAACATGAACTTTTTAAATATCCAGTGACTTATTGTTTTCTTTTAGGAAAACATCGTGTCTTCGGAAGGGACTGGTAACGATTACGAAGAGTGTCTGATTTTGAACAGAAAATGTGCGGAGTTTGAACAAGAGATTCAAGTAGAAGGCCAGCAGATTGAAGAACTCGCAATTTTAGTCGGTAAACTGAATTCCGTTGGTCACGTTGCCAACGTTCTTGATAGACAGCGAGAGTTGAGTCAAAGATGGGAAAATTTGAAAGAACTAACTGTTAAAAGAAAAGGCGATTTATCCGATGTCTTGCATGTGTTCTCGTTTCTCAAGACTTGTGACGAACTACTGGATAATATTAATGAAAAGGTACTTTATGTTGTCATTGAATATTTATCGTACTGGGTTAACTGGATTGCGCTATCCACCGGATGGGGATTTTTTCAACTGCCACAGAAAAGCATAAAAGGCAATGGCACCAGAGATATTGAACTCGCAAGCGATAAAAAAGTCACTTTAACTCGAAAATGCGAACTTTAAACATCATTTTTGCCAGTCACTGAAGATGTTTAGAAAGTTTTAAACAATCACTATCCGTGGTGGGTAACGCTATTCATCTCTCGTAAGACCGACTTCTGTACTTTACCAGTAAGGACAACTTAAATTACCGTGACTATATTTGGTTAATCAGGTTCTATTAATCTGTCCTTCCTGGAACTTCATTTGTACACACGTAAAAACGCACATGTTTTTGTAGAGCTGCAAACAATATTTGTAACAAATCTACATGTATTGCCTACACGCTGAATATAACCGTATTACCTCTACACTGTTATCATGCTGAACGTTATGCTGACTTGTGGCTGCTAGCTAGTCGAACCTGTTTCAAACGAAACTGGTATAACCACCTGAAAGTTGTTTTAACGTTTTCCCAGGGATCCCTGGCTTCTCTAGAAGACTACGGCAAAGACTTGGCTGGAGTCGAGTCGTTGTTGCGCAAACATGACGAACTGGAAAGGAACGTGATTCTGTTGAATGATTCTTTTGAAAAGATGAAAGACGAAGGAGAAAAGCTAAAAACGCACGAAACGAGAATGAAACATGATTTAGACCTAAAGGTTACGGCGATGATGGAAGATTTTGCCCGGGTTAATCAACTCGTTGTGAATCGGTAATTGTTCATTATCAGTTTAGTTTTATAGAAACACCGCGTGGACATATTATTGCAAATTTTTTCATCTGCAAGCTCGCATCTTCATTATAGTGCTAACAATCAGTAGCGAAGCCAGCCCGACAATTTGTTCATGCTATAGAAATTTAAATCATTATCATTATTCATTTTTTTAGAAATTGATTCCGGTCAATAAACACGAAAAAATTAGCATTTGCATAACCAAATGTTGGGCTGGCTTCGTCACTGCTAATAATGCATTATCAACACTATAGTATTAGCACTTATGGAGATCCAAGCTTAGGGATCGAAATCTTTGCAATGATGAATTTAGGTGGTGTTTCTGGTGTAATGTTTTACTTTGTACTCTGAGTAATGTCTTCCAAAACGGACATGCTGAAAATTTGCTGGGCCAGGGTGGAGCCCACTGCCTTTGGAATGCTGACCCAATGCTCTGTCAATTGAGCTATACGCGCTTAGGTCAGGTCGGTTCGAGTACGTAATACTTCGGAACTGAGCCTATGTGATTTTGTGTGTCAATCTCTAGACCGACATATTTTTCAGCTGTCTGCCAGCTATGAATGTACTTTCGGAGTACATCAGTAACGCCATGTCCACCTGAGTGCACAACACCGACACAGCGACCGCAGTACTGAGGTGGAGGGGGGGGGGGAGGGCAGCTTTTCCCTGCAGGTGAAATTGCTTATTTCTGGGCAAGGCGCTCTGGAGCCGTAACGTTACAAAATCCTGCAAGTTTAGCAGAACTGAAGCCGAACTCTTGATAGCAGGAAATCGCATTTCTATTCTATTTTGAAAGTTTCCCTGTGAAATATCGGTCATAGGCCTACTAACCTAACTGACTTTCCTTTCCGTAATGAATTTCGTTTGTTGTGTGTATTTCTCAGGAGAGATATGTTAGAAGAACACAAACTGCTTCATACGTTTCTCTCTGATTACGATGATCTCGTGTTTTGGCTGCAAGATCTTTTGCAACATCTCAAATCTGATGATTTACCTCAAAATGTGAAGGCATCCGAGGAATCCCTGGTAGTACATCGGGAACGAATGGTATAGTTATTCTTCTTATCCCATTCTATCCTATTTATCCATTATAGTGTAGTCACGTCTGCTTAGAATATTTGAGTTATGATTTTTTTGAAAAACGCTCAGTGTTGCATAGTTTGATCTCTGCTAGATCTAAAGCTGTGTGACTCGAGATTAAAACACATTTACCCTTCAGAAATGTGTCACTTCTGTATTCGTATTAATTTTCAGAGAATGATGGACGCTCATCAAGGGCAGTCGAGCCGCTGTGTGGAGTTGGGTAATCAGCTTATCAATAACGAACATTTTGCTGCGTCGGAAATTCAAAAGAATGTTTCAAAACTAGAAAACCTTTGGTCTAGCGTAGAGGAAGAATGGAACAAAAGAAAGAAACTACTGGAGCAAGGATTAGAACTGCAGGTTTGTTTGAAGTGTAGTTGTTTCTTTTGGGTTCTGAGCTAAAGGGATCTTAATAAGTTCCTTTTAAGTTTTTATCGTTAATATATCAATATATCACCGACTATATTTTGTGGACGTCAAACAACTCTACCATCGCAAAGCTTTCGATCCGTAATCTGAGTTTAATCTCGGATCTTTATCAATGCTAATAATGCACTGATGGATATCCGAAAAGCCATATTAGCATTGATGAAGATCAAAGTTTGCAAACCAAAAGTTTTGCGATCATAGTAAACATACGTAGTGTTTACAGAAAATTATACTGGTTAGAGGGATATTGCAAGAAAAAATAGGTTTAATTTCAGCGCATTTGATCCAGACCTTACCTTTTTTATCTAACTTATTTCATCAAGTATTTTTTACTGCAAAGAACGGGACTGTCTTCCATTATAGATTCAGTTTTCATGACGGACAGTTTGCTAATTCATGATTCTAAAGAACTTTCGCAGAAAGTGTCTTCCACATAATTCAGATGTTCCTTTAAAAAAAGGGCAAACTAAGTGAGCAATAAAATAACTGTTATTTTTAATTTATTTTTGTAGCGTTTCCTCGCAGATGTGAACCAGTTTGAACGCTGGATCGTCTCCAAAGAGACTTTGGTTTTAAGCGAAGACCTTGGCGATTCTCTACCCGCCGTGGACGAACTTCTCAAAAATCACACCAACATCATGAATTCGTTGCTTGCCTACGAAGAACAAGCAAAGAAATTGAGAGCAATCTCGCAGAAACTGCTGGAATCTGGCGACTACAATGACGAAGTTATCAAAACGACCATTCAGACTATGAATGAAAAATGGGCTGGATTAAAGGCTTCGGCTCATCAGAAGAATTTCAAGCTGGAACAATCAAAATTATTGCAGCAGTTTCTCCAAGATTGCAACGAAGTAAATGCACACCGAGGCACTTGCCACGTTTTTACACACACGCACACGTTGAGGTTTTTTGTACGCCAGTATTTCACCCGTTTTCAAAATTATCCAACAGAGCCGAAAATAACTTTAGTTTTAAATCTCAGTTTTATGTCACGCGAACTGCTGTACATATAGCAACGACGAACGTAAACAAATATATATTAAATGGTACATTTCCAAAAAATATCATATTAAAATGTTTGAAAACCATACAAAGCTTATACATTGATATTGTACACAAAATTCAAAACTTCGAGCAATTTGAACTTTGCGATTGTGTATCGGTCGAGTTGTTTTCGGCTTGTTCACGTAATTTTGAAAACAGGTGTTTATATTTTCCTTGTGTTTTATCGTGAATTATTAGAAAAGATTATTATTATTTCAAACCTCAAGTGGAAATTTTACAACCTTTCATGAAATTTAAGTTTAGTTTTGTGGAAATACCAGGTAAATTTATAATTCCAAAGTCTTCGATCCGCAAGCTCGGATCCGTGCGTCATTACCACAGATGCAAAAGATCCGAACCTATACGGTTCGAATTGAAAATTTTGCAACAGTAAATTTACACTGGTTTTCCTTAAAGCTAAACTCATATTGCTGTTCACCATGCACAGCTCAAAGAACGCAATCATTCAATTGTTTTCTAGCTTGAGACGTGGATGAAAGAAAAAATGCAACTGGCTAGTGACGCTTCGTATCTAGAAAGGAGTAACCTTCAACAAATTTTACAAAAACACCGCACGCTGGAATCCGAGCTATCGGCGAGCGCGGGACGTGTCGAGGACATTGTACTTCAGGGGAAAAACTTGACCCAAGACGAACTTTTTCCTTTAAATAACATCGAAGAAACAATCAACGAGATCCAAAATTCTTGGAACGAATTGAAAGAGAAAGCAAAAGACAGGGGAAGGAAGCTCCAACAAGCTTCGGACAAGAAAGCGTTTGATTGGTCCGTCGAGGATTTTACTCAATGGTTAGCGAACGTCGAGAAGGCGTTAGCTTCACCAGACTTGGGTGAAGATTTAAACAGTCTCAATAGTTTGATAAAGAAACAAGGTTTACTCGAGGCAGATATTGTTGCACATCGGGAAAGACTGAACGAAATTTCGCGCAGAGTTGAAGAGTTTCAAGAAGCTGAGCACTTTCAGTTGGAGGAAATTCGTCAAAATGCCGATGACCTCACAAAGAGGTACGAAAAGTTTTCTCGGGTACTGAGATCTCGCTTGCTGACAGACCAGATCTCGGTGACTCTTTGTCCCATATTAACACAAATTTCCCCGCTTAGCCTGAAAACTCTCTGTTTATACTTTACAAAATCTACGTCACAGCTGGAAACTTTACCCGCTAAGAGGGATAGCATTTCTCTATTTGAAAAGGACAAAATTATTTGACTTGGCAAAATGTTTTCTCGCTGACCGAAACAACTTCTGTCCATATGAACAGGCCCTCGAATTCTCTAAAGTGAGTGGATTGTTGAAAAACCTCTAGTAGCCAAAACTATAGTAACTCAAAGTCAGGATTTATGTCCCTTTAAGTTTGATTGAAATATGATGATTATAGGTACGACAACCTAACCGAGCCTGCTATACGTCGCTCGTCATTGTTGCAGCGGTCGCTAACTCTTCACCAGTTTCTTCGCGACGTGCAAGATCAACTCAGATGGTTGCAAGAGAAGCAAAGAATGGCGGAATCTGATGAAGTGGGTTCAGATTTATTAGGTATAGCACTCTTGATTGCTCATCGGGAATCGGTTCTTCAAGGTCGTA
Source organism: Muricea muricata (assembly GCA_963855995.1). Lineage (NCBI taxonomy): Eukaryota > Metazoa > Cnidaria > Anthozoa > Malacalcyonacea > Plexauridae > Muricea > Muricea muricata. The sequence continues at coordinate 3,654,363 of OY979725.1, forward strand.
TTAGCGCTTACCCTTGGTTAGAATTTTACCCTCTGTTTTAGTTTCTTTATGTCTACTCACTCGTTTCTTTTAAAACTATATGAATTGAAACGATTATTGGGCTCATGGCTGGATCAGTATGGCCGGTCAGTTTTTTCAGTGACCGGTCAAATGCAATTCCTGATCGCCCAAATTCTACCACTCTGCAGAAGACAACTGTAAAGAAAATGCTCACGCAACACACATACAATATACTTCACTTGTATGACAGATGAATGTTTTCTTCTTTGACGTACAGTCACATAGCAGACAATTATTGAATGAGATCGAGCAGGATACGAGGAATTATTAAGGCAGAGGTTTGTGTTATCTACCGAAGCCGGAGGCTGAGGCAGACAACACAAACCGAGGCCTTGGTAAATCCTCATATCCTACGAGAACCGAATTCAATAATTGTTTTATTGTTTATTAAAAGGTCGGCGAACCTTTCCTTTGAGGAATCCATTTGTATTTTCCCGTTATTGGCAAAACCCGCAATATACGACGGTTTTTCAGTATACGACGAAATGACTCATAATGTCGTATATATAACTACCAAGCGGATATGACGATTTCACCGACGGCTATTAACCAATCAAAACTATTGAAATATTTTCAATATTTTCAATAAATAATAATAGACAATGTTTTACATCAAGTTATTCAACTAAACAATTGGCAACTTTAATTTCTGTAGGGGCCGAGTCTTTGATGAAAAAACACGAGGTGCTGGAGACGGAGGTCAACGTTCGTCAACAGCTTGTTAAAACTGTGCAGAAGACTGGAGAGTGTTTGATCAGCGAGGAGCATTATGCGTCCGAGGAGATTCTTGAAAATAATACATCCCTTCGAGAAGCATGGGCGAAGTTGCTTACAACCATCAAGAACAAAAGGAAGAAACTGAGCGATTCATTACAAGTTCAAAAGGTCTGGGGGCATAGCTAGCAATGTCATTACTCCGTCTGCCCGCAGTTTTAAACTCGACTGTTTCTCTTTTTTCCCCTTATTTGTCGATTTCGAGCGCTCATGGGTGATACAGCTGACATGGGTTAACATCCACCTTTTGCCCATTTTCTTCTCTGCAGGCGGAGCGCACGTCTTGGCAGGCGTCTTGTTTTAGTTTAGTTTTTTTAGTTTAAAAAATGGACGAGCTTAACCCTGGGTTAGATCAAAATTGAAAAAAAAATCTCAGAGTGTATTTGTAAGTAAAGTTATTTTACGTTAGCCAATTTGTCTATTTAACCTAGCGTTAACGCTAAACCAGCTTTGAAGAACTGTCCCGTGATAGTTAAAATGTTGATGTTAAAATTAAATGAAGTTTCTCTTTCAAACTAGTATTATCGCAACGTCTTGGACACTGAGTCGTGGATTAAAGACAAGCTATATCATGCTAAAAGCGACGATTTTGGTCATTCTGAAGACAGCGCCGAGATCCTGCTTCGCTCTCACGAAACACTGCAACTTGATGTTCATGGTTTTGAGTCGAAGATAGAACAATTGAGCAGACTCAGTCGGGAGATGATACAAAATGGACATTATGAACATGGCCTTATTACAGAACGTCAGGTGTTGTAAAATAGCACAGAATAGAAAATAAACAGAAGAGCCACTCGTGTCGGAACCTTTAAAGTTTTTTGTTGCCGCGCATGTCTCATTACGCATGTTGATTATGCGGGCTCTGGCCAATAGAAACCCTGAACTGGCTGTTCTGCCATTATTCTGCATAAATTGCATAAAATAGCACTGCTGAGTGGCCCTACTGTTTATTCCCTATACTGTAACGTTAGTTTCAATTTTAGGATACCCATAAAAGCATTTTCAAAACAGACTATTTATGCACTTAAAAACGCTCTCATCACAAATCAGTAAACCATAAAGCAATCATAAATGGACCTTTCCCCTTTTACATGAAATTTTTAGAAAATTCAAAATAGGCAAAAATATCACCACAGCTTGAAAGAGCATCCTAAGTTTAGTAAGATTGCCAAGTTCGGCTGTGAAATGTTGTAAAATGTAGAAAATATAGCCTTGCGAAGTTGGCAAATTTTGTATATATTTGTATTACGGGCGGAGAAGGGATAATCAGTTGATACTTTTGATTATCATTTTCCTACGCGTAATACAAACGTATACAAAATTTGCCAAATTTGCAAGGCTACATTTTCTACAGCTTACAACATTTCACAACCAAACTTCGCAACTTTAGTAAAATTGGGATGCTCTTTCAAGCTATGGTGATATTTTTGCATATTTCGATTTTTCCAAAATTTTGTCTGAAAGGGGAAAGGTCCATTACATTTCACCAAGAAATACTGCCACAAGTAACCAGACTATGTCGATATAGACACCTGTAATACGGACTGAAACACTTTACTTTGAAATTCTGGAACTTCACTTTGCATATATTTCAGGACTTTCTATTATCATATTGTAAACAAAAACGCTAATGCCTACTAGTAAATAATTGCGTGAAATTGATGTTGGTTAATTTTTATTTATAAAAGTCGTTACATAGTCGTTACATACATTCATATTGTCGTTACATCTAAATATAAAGTCCTGAAGTCCATGGTTTCAAAATGAACTATCTGACTTTGTCATGGGATATCATTATAAGACTTTAGCCTGCGTTTCTTGTGCATATCTTTGATATTACTGAAAATTTGATATCACTGAATTATTTGAATTTTAGGCGAAACTGGAAGAAAAATTTGAAGATTTAAAACAGTGCGTGGAAGCACGGCAACAGCGTTTAGAAGACTCCGTATCTTGGTTTAAATTTTCCCACGAGACCGCTGAACTTCGTGATTGGATGTTCGATATAGAGAAAGTGGTCGATTCTGAGGATTGTGGAACGGATTTAGAGCATGCGCAAATGCTTCTGAATAAGTTTGAAGATTTCGCTCTGGATTTGGTATCGTCGGAAGATCGAGTGGTGGCCATAAATAATCTTGGACAGGAACTCGTCGAGGTCGGACACAGTCAGGCTGAGGTACGAAAATAGCTGAACAAAACTAAAAAAGGTTATGTTGTCAAATGAATCTTAATTTGTGATTTTTTGATCGATTTTGTTTGTTCAAATTAATAGCAAGGATTTTGAAAACCATGAGAGTGCAAATTAACTCAAATTTTCTACTGAAAGAGTTTAGAGTTAATTATTGTGGAATTCAAATTTTCTCGGCCATAAAGTTCCCACAAACCTTTCCGAATTCGCAACTTCCGGTTTCATAATCTATCATATCAAATCATCTCGGATTAGCGACGAATCCGGAATCTTTAGCCCCGGTTTAAACGTGGTCTAAGGTTCATGATGTGTCTCCCTACAGTCAACAACATTGACGTACTGCATGTCTGCACGGAATGTGTATGCGTAACAATACAATGATTGACATCAAAAACTGCCTTCAGTACAAAGTTCGTATTAAAAACCTATTGATGCAGACATGAAAAAAGAATTATACAGTGTATAAACGCACGTGTTGAAGACTAAATTTGAATAGAATTTAAAATTGATTTATTGTGGACCTTTTTCAGAAAAGGTGCATTAATTGTCAGAGGAGTCGTTAAACCATTACAGGAGATATGCAGAATGCCCAAATCCCAACTTGAAATCTTTTCTGAATCATGAAAAGTTTTAGTTAGCGAAGCTTCTGAATGAGCACACTGCATAAATGCAGAAATGCAAAAAAATTAACACAGCGATTTTGGTGTTTCAGGAAATTGAACGAGCTATACTGGAACTTTGTAAAGACTGGGATGATTTAAAAGAACGTGCAAGCGCCAGGTTGAAGAGACTGGAAGATTCGCGAGACTTGCATGGTTTTAAGAACAACGTGGAGGATACGAAGACGTGGATCCAGGAGAAATTAGGGATGTTAGTATACACTGAAGATCTTGGCAAGGATTGCATGACTGTCAAGAAATTGCTGAGAAAACAGGAAGAATTGAAGGTATTTTATTTTCTTAAAGAAAAAGAAAAGTACGAACATTTGATGATGTTAGGAATGTACTGGATCCGGTACTGGTCTCCAGTATTCGATAAAATATAGACATCCGGTATGATTTGGTTAAAATGTACCCGGATGTAAACTGGATGGTTAGAAAACTTAAAAATATAAACAAAAGAATGTTGTCAATGTTTTTCGGATGTGCTGAACAGAACCGGTTACTGGGAATGTGGAAGATTTTTTTCTCATCTAAACTGCTCTCTGCCATAGATTGCTGCTGCATCCTTCGACAGCCTTTTTACAACATACCAGTATGAGGATGCATTCGCATGACTTGCAACAGTTTGTTGACGACAAGCCTGTAGCAAGTTGTCAATAGACTTGCTGCAGGTTGTGAATGTATGTACAGGCTTGCTGCAAGTTGTTTCAAAGGTTTGGGAATGACAAGTTGCAGCAGAACTGAATTATTAATTAGCAGACTTGTTGTAACTTTGTGAAATTGACAAAATTTTTGCAGCTTGTTAACAACTAGCCGGGGAAATTGATAACTTGCAAAAAGTCTGTGGCGTTTTGGCTGTTCAGTATGTGATTGTCTAGGTTATCTATGTTCAGGTTAAAAGTGGCGTGTTTTCCACATTCTTTTCAGAGATTGTTAACCAGTACTCAAATGACTGTTCGTATCTTAACGAATAGTTGGAATCAGATATGAGCGTTCATTTATCGATAACTTTTTCTATACTTCAACACCCTTTCTTTATTCATATAGAGAGATGTGGATGGTGTATCAAGAAAACTAGAAACCTTCCAAAATGATGGAAGCGCACTGGCTTCCCAAGTTCCTGCCGAGAAGCAGAATCTCGACGTCATCCTCACAGAAGTTAATGATATGCTGCAACAACTGTTGTCTTACATGGCAGCTCGACAACGAAAACTTGAACAGTCTTTAGTGTTGCAACAGTTCCTCAGCGAGCACAAGAATATGAGGTAAGCTGTAGTGAATATATTTAACCTGCATGTATGGTGTTACGTTTATTACTCATGTCTTCCAAGCTGGGAGGCCAGGGTTCAAATTTTAGTGAGACCTCCACTCAAGATTTTAAAATATTCGACGAGAAAGGCTGCCTGTGCATTGACATCAGTAAATGGTAAGCCTTTCGCGTCTTCTGGGAAAACGACGTTAAATCGGGGTAATATTTCCGTGTTCTCAGTATGGCGAATATAAATCTTAATCCAAACCCAAACCCTAACCCAAACCCTAACCCAAACCCTAACCCTAACCAATGTTTTATTTGTCGTGTTTTAACTTTGATGGATTGAAGATTTAAAGATTTGATTAGATTCAGGACTTGGATTAAAATTTAATTTCGCGTACTGAGAACACGGAATTATTAGCTTACATCGTAGGTACCTCGAATACGGGATCGCCTATATCAACAGGGCAATCACCTGTTGGCTAAATCCGCTTAACCAAAAGCGAAGAACAAAGTAAATTAACATTTGCTTTAGGTGATGAAAATTTTTCCAAACTTCTAGTCAATGCGATTGCGTAGCATAAGCGGGAATGTATTTTTGTACGCGTGCTAATTATTCATTTTTTTATCAATATTATGCTAAATTTATCACTATTACATTCAGTTAATCGGACAGGTAATTAATAACATGTACTGTATGCTTGATGAAAGTATTCGTCTCGGAGGTTTTGCCATTTTTCCTGGCATCATAGCCCTTGCAGTCCTTGTTGCCCATTCCCTTGCAGTCATATCAAAGAGGCCATTGCCATTGTAAATAACACGTTATACGGGCAAGATTCTTTCAGTCATTGCAGTGAGTCAATAAACGTAGCGCCCAGACAGGCAACAAACTGTGCTTGTGCTTACAATATTTGCTCAATATAGAATACCTTTTTTGTGTGTTTTTTTTCAGATCTTGGATAGCGAGCATGACCGCACAAGTGAAGTCAGATCACCACGGAAATAGCGAAACGGATCTTGAAGGTGTGCTATCCCTTCACCAGGAACTTCGGACGGAGATCGACACAATGCATAGAAATTTTGAAAACCTCGTCGCCTCTGGGCAAAATCTTTTGACCGGACAGCATTATGCTGTTGAAATGATCCAAGAGAGGCTTGAAGACTTGCGTACAAGTTGGAGCGAGCTTTTAGAATCTTGGGAAGACCGTACGGACGAGCTTCGGAGGCGAAAGGAAGCTGAAAATATGAATCGCGAGGTCACTCAACTGGAAGCATGGCTGCTCAACCAGGAGGCTGAACTCTCGCCAAACGAGTTCGGAAGTTGTTTGGAAAATGTCGAGGATTTATTGAAGAAACATGATGAGATAGAAAGAATGCTGCTAGCTCAAGAAGAACGTTTTCTAGGCTTGATCCAGCCCTTGGATGATGAGCAATGTTACAATGTTGTAACAGAAGATTTGCCAAACAAGGAGAATGACACCAGCGCTGTCAGTGATGTTCATGACTTAACTTCTTTTGCTTCGGATCATGTTTCATTGAGTGCTAACCATGATACATTAGCAATTAGCAAGCCATCCGAATCGAAAGTCTTAAAAAGTCCAGATGAGAATGGCAATGACTTGACCGACACACCCTTGCCTTCTGAACTCGGTAGTGTACCAAAACAATCTCAGCACTCCGAGGATCTCTTAGAAGATTTTTTAACGAGTAACAACTATGAAACTGCAGAAATCGAACCTGAATCTTTCCGTTTGCAAGATGATAAAATTGAAGGTAATGTCGTGCAAAGTGATCGACTTCTCGAACTTCATTCAGCAGCTTTGAATTGGATTGTGGATCCCGACGATGACGAAACGGCGTCGATCAGAGATGCGTCAGCGACTGTCGATGAAATGCCGATTAGTATTGAAAATAATCCAACAAAAGATCGTGTTCCAGATCATCATGATGGCTCAGAAACATCCGAATTGCAAATAGAAATGGAGACTGAAAAAGTAGACGATCGAGTGGCAGGGGGTTTGCATGAATACCGTCTATCAAGCACTGCAAACATACAGGACTCTCCCGAGCTTCAAAGTATGAAGCACTTGTTCAAGGAACCAAGTGCGGCCTCGCAGCGAATACTAGACATTTCTCCATTGTGTGCTGGTGTTTTGCAACGCAAACAAGAAACAGACTTCTCAGGGCAGCGTTCAGTCGCTCAACCTTGGAGGTCGTATTACACAGTTTTGTCTGAAGACATTCTGCAATTCTTTAAAGATCTCGAAGGTTTCAAATCGAAGTGGCACGTGTCGAAGCCCATGAGTTTGGTTGGTGCTTTTTGCGAGGAATTGATGAAAAGCTCAAGGCAGGGGAATATTTTTAGAGTTGTCTTTCGCAACAAGTCTGAGTATTTGTTTGCGGCTGAAAGTGAGGAAGAGTGTAAGTTGTGGGTGGTGAAAATTAACTCGGTGATAAGAACGGCTGCAGGGTTTGGTAGCCCTGGTGATGGTTACCATGGTGATGCTGGTGATCACCTAGGTGATGATAACCATGGGAATCACCTGATTGGTGATACTGGTGATCAGCTGAGGGATGGTGATGGTAAGGTTGGTGATACTGGTGATCACCCCCGTGATGGTGATAGTAGCCATGGTGATAATGGTGTTCACGAGGTTGATGGTGTTAGTGATAGTGATGTCGATAACTTTCACTGCTGTAATTCTGATGATTCTGATCAAGACTATCGTGATGGTTTTAGTAATTATACTAATGATATTCATGATTATGATGATGATGGTAGAAATGACATTGATGGTATGAAATCCGACAATGAAAAGTTGCCTTCAAGTGATCCCAAACAATCGCTTTCCAACTCTCATGCACCAACGATTGTCATCACAGATACAAGTTCGAACGACGAGTTTCTGGTGGAAGATGAGATGTTAACCCCAGACACGCGTTCATATTCTGACGAAGATGCCCAGCTATCCGACGGAGATATTCTGCTATTTGATGGAGACACGATATCATTACCAGAGCAATCTGACTATGAACTACCGAGTTGGTATCCTACACGGAGTTCAGATGTGTTGGATCATAACGACACTTACCCTGTTCCTGGTTATGAGGGAAAACCAGATAGGCAAATTTACCGTCAAGATGTATCCGAAGTTGACAATGCACCGTGTAAGACTACAGAAAAAGGTCACCGAGGTGTACCCCAAGGTTCTTTTGAACGCCCACCCTCACATTCCAACAGTTCATCGCCCTCTCTTCCCGATGAGGACACGATTGCACCCCCTCCTAAGCTCACAACTCGTGTTTTTATAGCTCAAGATAAAAATGGACATGGTCCTCCACCTCCCGTCCCTAGCACCCCACCTCCCTCTATTCCCGTATCAGACATGGATCTGCCCCCAGACTTGCCAGAAACGTTGCCTCCGCCAAGTGATGATATTTTGGAGATGTTGGATTTCATCCCCCCACCTGTTTTGGATCCATCTTTTGATTTTCTGATGGAAACCGAAGACAAGGTAGGTGTTTACGTTGTACACCACGAAGGAAAATTTTTTTGTTGATTTACAGTAAGTGTAATTAAAGTGAACTTTTCCTCGAACTTTTCCAGAAACTGTGCGTTGCTATCAAGAGATCTCCACATAAAGAGAAAAAATAAATAGCGATAGTACATGCCGAAAATGATTGCTTCGCAGCGAATCAATCCCAATAACAGTGTGATATAACCATGAGTATGTTAACCACATTAATGTCTGTGCGGTGAATTAGGATTAATTCCAGTTCATACCACTGCGAAAATCGACCTGGGAAACAGAAACCCGCCGTAGCCAGGCATATGTCTGTGGCTGTAAACTCAGAATAACACCACAAAACGATTTTGTCTACGTGTTGAAAACTGCACAATGAGTCAGAATGAATTTCACTTTATTGTTACTGGGGTAGTTAGTCGAATGATCTAGTTTCAACTCGAGCAGAAGGCGAGAGCTGTAGATCTGATACGACATGGACCCAAATGTTGTAAATGGCTTGTGGAACTCTCTAATTTTACAGATCTATTGGCGAAGTAATTTTGAAAATAAATACATTTATTTAAGACGAAAAAATCAAAGTTAAAGTTTATGTAAATCAAAGCCAGTCTGTATCACATTCACAGACTGCTTCGCGCTGATAATTTCTTTTGTGTTTTCTTCGTGAAATATTAACGAGTTTCACAATCTTGTTTACAGGTGGAGGGAAAGGAACCTACGTCCTACAACGAAGCCAAATCAGCATCCACAACACGCCCTCAGCCAGGTGCAATGACGCCAATGAGCGACTCTCCTACGTCTTCAAGGTTTACCACCCGAAGATTGGCCCCTCCTCCACCCCCTCGCCCGTCAGTGTCTTTGCTGTCCGACATGGACCTGCCCATATCCATTCAAACATCGCCGAAACAGCAAGAGCGCAAAGAAGAAAAGAAACGACTGTTTTCAGGAATTTTCAAAAGGAAGAAATGACTCACCGTAGGTCGAAATTCGCACGGATCCTGTACATATAAGCATTCATGACTTGCATTATCACTATTTTCTACAATCACTCTGGAGCTAATGCATTAAATTAATGCAGTAAATATTTGTGACAAAAAAAGTGAAATATTTTTTTAATTGAGAGCATTTGTACTATTTCATTTTTTGTGGTCGCTAACCTCATAGAAACCCAGCTCTTTATGAGCTGAAGTACAAAAGAAATGTTGAAAATTTTGGGAAAATACCGTACGTATGACTGCTT